>JBBMOL010000196.1:596860-1246713 GCA_037954665.1 Laguncularia racemosa
ATCTAAGATAAACCCCTATCCTCATACAATAATTAACATGAATAGGAATTTAGTAATTATTTCCATATTCTTTGTTTTACAACTTTAAGTTCTATCAAGAATTCTTTGTTGATTTCCTATCATTCTTCATCAACATAGTAATAATGTTCTCTCCCATACTTATCCAGATAATATCCTATTAAGTTCCCATGTTCATCATAATCTATGTGTTCGTCATTTTCACCTGCAACTAAAAAAAAAATAAAGGGGGATGAGCTTAAGCTCAGTACCTGATACCACACAAACAAATGCATGCCACATAGTAATAATATCGCATGCATCTATACAATAGTAATTTACAACACATTAAATCATCAAGTTATTTATCATCATTTAATCAACATATGACATAAGAGTACTCATGACCTCGAATCACATGCAATATTTACATTTATATATACATATAGTTCTAATGAGAACTACCACTATAGGTCCCGTCTAACCTTAATTTACCATAGATAATTTCGATACATGACTCCATAAGGAATAATGTGACATATTGATTATCAAGGTGCCTCCTAGGAATTTACCCTTATAGGCCCCTAGATCGAGCTAAGCATGAGCAATAATACAATTAAGTTCATGTAACCTTTAAAATTATTAAATCACATACAATTTTACTAAACAATTACCTAGCAAGTACAACTAGCAAAACAAGGTAAACACGTACCAAGAAAAATGTTCCTACTATAGTCCTGTACATCTTTAATGAAAAGAAGTAAACTTGTTCAATTACAAAGAACTAAACTTAATTCTATCATTAAAGTAATCTAGGTTTACTAATTGATTAGGTATATTCTAGTTATACAATTCCCTTCCCTAATGTTTGGTTGTGCTTAACTCATAACTTAGGATTGAAATAAAATGAAATAGAACAAAATGTGAGGTGTTCCTAGTTAACACAGTTGTGAAAGAGGCCATGTAAAGGAGCAGGAGCTAGAGCACAATCATGCTAATGGCCATGTATTGTTTTGTGAAAATTGCCACTTCAGCATGCCTAGGTAGATGGTTGTGCTCGTGGTCGTCTACCTTATTGTTCCCTCTCGTATTTCTATACGGTTAAGTACAACGGCGTGTACTTAATTGTATACATCATTGCTCATCATGAGCCTTCAATTTCCTTCTCCAATTTGTTCCTAATCTTAATTTCTATGATTCTCATCTTAATTTATTAATGTATTCAATAATTCTAATGCAAAAATTAGAGTCTAATGCATACACTTAATTTGAATTATAGTTGAAATTCTTCAATTTGTTTGATCGCACACTTGTTCCAACCTGTCCCTTGATTTAATCTTTACCCAACCATAAATAAATCATAATCATGTGTCTATTATTAAAATAAAACCCTTTGATAGTTAAAATCCTTACCTATTGGATTTAGATTAGTCTTACAGTTCTCCTTTAGGTTGCTTGTGCTTTGGAAGGTCTCTTTTAAGGTTTTGTGTATACGTGTGTAAATAAGGGAAAGAGAGGAACCCTAGGTTAGCGTAGCTTTTATACTTTAACTAGGAAAAAGCTAATTTGCCCTTGTCTAATCCTCTTATTTACTTGATTGCTCTTGGTTATGTATTATATTATAGTATTATTTTATAGTTAAGAATATGTGTATATACATATATATTTGAATTTTATTTTAGATTTTCCTCTTTTATAAAACTTTTGTCCACGAAAGTTGCTTGGAAATGGAAAGAGTTTTGAATGCTTCCTTGTCATGTTTTCTTCTAACTTTTGCATCGCTTCTTGTTTTGTTTGATTCGTCTACTGCACTTTATTGTAGAGAATTACTTTCCTTCTTAATACTTTCTGCTTAGTATCAATTATTCTTATAGGTTTTTCAATAGATGATAGATATGACTATAACCTCAAAGGTTTTAAAGCTACTATTCGGTCTAAGTTTGGTGCAAATTTTCTTAACGTAGATATAAAAAACACATCATATACCCGCAAGACTTAGTAGTAGAGCCAACCTATAAGCAATTGTTCTAACTCTTTCTAGAATCTCAAACAAGCCTACTTACCTTAAATTTAGCTTCCTTCGCAATCTAAATCTTATCACCCATTTAGTTGGAGATATCTTCAATAAAACTTTATCCCTTATTTGAAATTCTAAAGGGTGTCGCCATTTAACTACATAACTCTTCTAATGACTCTAGGTTGATAGAATTCACTACCTTATTATTCTAACCTTGTTTACTACTTTTGCACCATCTCTAGCCCCATTATTCATCTTTCCTTCACTTTATCCCGTTGTTAGGGAGATATGCAATTCTTGCCATACAGTGCTTCATATGGAGCCATTAGGATAGTAGCCCGATAACTATTATTGTATACATCTACCAAAGATAAGTGATCACTCCAATTATCACTATAGTTTAATGCATAAGTTCATAGTTAGTATTCTAAAATTTAGATGGTTCTCTTAACCTACCCATTTTTCTGAGGATGAAATGCAGTACTAAATTGAAGTTTAATTCCCAAAGCCTAATGTAGACTTTTCTAGAACCTACTCACAAATTAAGTATCTCTATCATATGTGAAAATGGTTGGTACACCATGTAATCTGACAATCTTGTTGATGTATAGTTAAGTAAGCTTCTTTATTCTATAGTCCACCTTAATTGGTTAGAAATGAGCAAACTTGGTCAATTTATCTACGATTACCTAGACTGCATAATATTTCTCCTTAGTTCTTGGGAGGGTTATCGCGAAATTTATAATCATATGTTCCCACTTCCATTCAGGTATAGGAAGTTTTTGTAACTCACTAGTTAGTTTTTGGTACTCAATGTTGACTTGTTGACAGGCTAGACATTTAGATATATATTCAATTATCTCTTGCTTCATATTTTTCCATCAATAATGACTCTTTAGGTCCTTTTACATTTTGGTGCTTTTAGCATGTATTATATATCTAAAGTAATAGGCTTCTTTCATGATCTTCTTCTTCAATTCCATATTATCTAGAACACACCATCTTATGCTGTATTTAACTATTCCTTCAGCATTTATATTGAACTCAGTGACTTCACCTTTTTCTGTTTTTCTTCTGATCCTTAAAATTCCAAGATCTCCAATTTGAATAGTCTTAATTTGGTCAATGATATTGGGTCGAATATTAAGTGTAGCTAACCTATTTCCCATTTCTTATGTCACCATCTCCTATTCAAGCTTATGCATGTCTTCTAATATTTGTCTCTAGGATCTGACTAGTGCTGCAATATTTGTCCGTTTCTTTCAACTTAAAGCATCTACAACCACATTCACTTTTCCAGGGTGATAATGGATCTCTACAACATGGTCATTCATTAACTCTAAACACCTTGATGTGCTCAACAATCCAATTACAAGTACACAAAGCCAATTGAAGAATTAACTAAACAAAGTTCACAAAAGGGTGTGATTCCAATTGCCATGTGAACCTTAATTGCATGAATCAATTTGCTTTGATATCAAATTATAGTGTACTCAATTGGAATTCCAATAAAAACCAAAGAAACAAGCACAATTGATTCCAATTTCCAACTAAATGGTGTGAACCTTAAATTGAAAAATGGACCCTAATTGCGTGAAACAAGAACAGAATAAGAATAACTAATTTCTGACTAGTTATTACGCACTAGTTGGAATTAGGATCAACTTGTAATTTATTGATATTACTCACAATAAATCTAAGTCCGCTTGCCATAATCCAAACTTAAATTGATAAGAGTATTTTGTGAAGAGTCAAAACCCTTACACGAAAAAAAGGCAGTCGAAATGTATATGTCAAAAGCTCCCTTCTAACCTTACTTTGCAAGTATTTATACTTGCTCTAAATAGGATAAATTTAACAAAACAAAATTACAAGTAAAAAATAACAAGTGACTGACTTTAACACCAAAAGAAAATTGCAAGTAAACCCATCATAAGTGGCTGGCTCTTCATTTCCATGGAATAATTGTTGGATTGGTTCTTTTGATTGATGTAAGTCCATAAATGACTCACAATTGACCATTAGTGAATTTTACTCATTGTCCTATAAAACCGATAAATTTACCTACTACAATGTAAAGTCAAATTTGTTATTAGATAAATAAAATAACATGTGGATGTTTGGGCTCATTCGTTCAATTTGATTTCCCCACTGCTGGATCCAGAGGTTTGATTCCCATCATCTCCTCGGGCCTCTGAAAGATTTGTCCTCAAATCTAAGGGGTATTTTCTTGGACTAACATCTGGTGTTTGCATGTGCTTGTTAGCCTGAAGTCTTGAGAAGCCATTAGTTTTACTGATTTGTTCTTGAAATGTGCGTACTTCAAATGGAGACATAAGAGTCAAGATACCCTATGCATCATCTTTTTGAAACATATAAGTGTTTATGAACCTATCATGTAGCACCTTCCTATCAAACAACCAAGGCCTACCCAGCAGTATATGAAAGGCACACATGGGAAGAACATCACAGATAATCTCATCATTGTATCTATCTCCTATACGTAATGGCACCTTTGCCCTTTGTGTAATATGCACACTACCTTGATCATCCAGCCAATGTAATTTATAAGGGTGTGGATGTAGACTAGTGACTAGTTGTAAGTTATTTACTAATGCAACATATACGACATTAGTGCAACTATCACCATCGATGAAAAGAACACACAACTTACATTAAATTCGATAAGGTATGTGGAATAGGTTCTCCCTTTATATGTCTCGAACATCTAAAGATATCGTCATGACCCTACATAACACATTAATAGACAAGTATTTATCATCCCCCTTATCTTCATGTGTCTCAGCATAATGATCATCATAATATTCCTGCAGAGCTATGGACAAATCTGTAGGCTTTGACAACTTCTTCTTGATCATCTTCATTTTTTCCCTCTGTAATAGTCATCACTCTTTTATTGGGACACTGTTTCGCCATGTGTCTAAAACCCATGCATTTGAAACATTTAATTTGGCGCATTTTCCCAGTGGTTGACCGTGGCACTGTTTGCCTAAAATTAGCCCCAACAACCTCTTTTCCTTTCCCAGAAGTATCCCTCTCCCTATCAGTGTTAGAGATATTCTTGTCCAGAGCCTTAGCATGTTCCTCTATTCCTTTTTGCCCTCCCATTTGACTATTTGACCTAAGAGGTTTGGTAGAAGTTCCATACCTGTTACTAGCTACACGGAAAAGGTTGGATCACCTCTACCTCTTTACTTTCAAGGCTAATTAGATAGCCTCATTAAGTGTATTATACCTTTGTAACTTTACAACGTAGGCAATCACATACTTCAACCCAGACATAAATCGTGCTAGGGTTTTCTCAGGAGGCTCAACTGATCCACATCTGATCATCAGTTTCTCAAACGCCTATACATAATCATCAACTATTTTACCTCCCAGCCTCAGTGTTTAGAGACACATAAATAGTTGCTACCTATAATGCTCAGGTATAAATCTTTTCCTCAATACCTATTTCATGTCCCGCCAAGAGCCTCACTATCCCTTCATCTGCTAACTACAAGATTTTTCCACCATAAGGCAGCATAACCTATGAATTCTACAGCTACAAGACGAACTCGAGTGTTATCATCAATCTCATAGCACTCGAACACACCTTTAACCTTGTCCTCCCAATCTAAATAGTCATTTGCAAAACCCCTGCCATCGAATGAAGGTATTTGTAGTTTCACATACTCCAATCCTTAAGGTAATCTGAACTCCCTGTTTGGGTAAGGGTCATTCTCAAAATTATCATATCTTTCCTCCCTAAGAGCATGATAATCTCCCTCTATTCTCCTGTCCCTATTACCTCCAACAGCTCCCTCCCTATGAACATTCTAAGGGACTACTCTAGGTGGAGGTGCCTAAGGATTTGCCATTGGTGGTTGTAGCATCGTCATTCGATCTATCCTTGTTGCTAATGTAGCAACATTGGTGGTGAGATCCTGTAACTGCTCCTCTAATGTTCTTCCACCTGTAGTTCGATGACCCTGACCGCCACCAGCTTGACTATTAGCCTCATTGCTAATTCCCCCATTCACATTATCATTCGACATGGTTGATGAATTGATTTGTTGAAACACAAAAACAATTTAAGACAACTACAATATACTTCACGTCAAATGCAATACACACAACAATTACTCCATGTTACACACATTACACTTACGGCTTCACACACAATTCACACTTCAACACATACTCACTTCACACTTCAATACACACTTACTCCACGGCACACACATACACTTACGGTGCAGCACCCTTCAATCCAAAATACATACACTTCTACGCCATACACATAGACACACCTCACCTACGGTGCAACAACCTTTAACCACAACACACTCACTACGTTACACATACACACCTCACTCACGGTGTAGCACACACACTTTACACTCCACTTCCAATCACGGCAGCTAAGCAAAATGGAAACAATTAAAGATACTTCTCCAAATGGTAAGTAAATAATTCAAACTAATCAAAGTGTATTATGATGATCAATACACAATAACTCCCTTAACTTAATGATTGTTTTTGAATTTCAAATTATTTCCAAATCTTCCATGTAATGAAAGAAAATATGGGAATGAAAATGTGTTCTAATTCCAAAATTCCCAAGAAAATGCAACTCCCTTCTTCCTTAAACAAACAACTCATGGTAAAATGAAGAATATAAAGATTAAGTCTGAAATTTCCACTTCCAATTCCACAACAATAAAGGTATATCATAATACAATCACTTAAAATTACTTCAATTTCACTTCAAATAACTTCAATTAAGAAATGGAAGATCAAGAACCCTAATTCTAAAATTAAAATTCACGCAATCCTATCTTAAAACCCTTGCTCTAATACTAAGAATTATGATGTGCTCAACAATCCAATTATAAGTACACAAAGCCAATTGAAGAATCAACTAAACAAAGTTCACAAAGTGGTGTGATTCCAATTTCCACGTGAACCCTAATTGCACGAATAAATTTGCTTTGATACCAAATTTTAATGTATTCAATTGGAATTCCAATAACAATCAAAGAAACAAGCACAATTGATTCCAATTTCTAACTAAATGGCATGAACCCTAGATTGAAAAATGGACTCTAATTGTGTGAAATAAGAACAAAATGAGAATAACTAATTCCTTACCAGATATTACACACCAATTGGAATTAGGATCAACTTGTAATTTATTGATAATATTCACAACAAATCTAAGTCCACTTGCCACAATCCAAACTTGAATTGATAAGAGTATTTTGTGAAGAATCAAAACCCTTACACGAAAAAAATGGCAGCTGAAATGTATATGTCAAAAGCTCTATTCTAACCCTACTTTGCAAGTATTTATACTTGCTTTAAATAGGATAAATTTAACAAAACAAAATTACAAGTAAAAAGCAACAAGTGACTGGCTTTAATACCAAAAGAAAATTACAAGTAAATCCATCATAAGTGGTTGGCTCTTCATTTCCATGTAACAATTGTTGGATCAGTGCTTTTGATTGATGTAAGTCCATAAATGACTCATAATTGATAAATTTTTATTAGATAAATAAAATAATGTGTGGATGTTTGGGCTCATTTGTTCAATTTGATTTCCCCACTACTGGATTTAGAGGTTTGATTGTATGTGAGGTAATTCCTCACATATGGTTTTAGCTGGTGAAAGGCATATGCAATGACTCTCCCATTTTGCATCAGCATACACCTGAAACCTTAGATTGAGGCATGACTAAAGACTTCAAATTCTTCCCTTGTCTTTAGAGGGCTAACATAGGAGTTGTCATTGATTTCTCTTTGTTTTCCACATTCACCATTCCTTTCAAATTTAACCTTTTTCCTTGTCAATTGTGTTAGGGGAGTTGCTAGATGAGAAAATCCTTCCACAAAGTGTTTGTAATAACCAGATGACCCTAAGAAACTCCTAGCTTGTGTCATAATTTATAATTTTTTGTCTTGGCTAGTCATTTACTGCCTTTACCTTAGGATCTACTGATATGCCATCCTTATTTACCACATGCCCTAAGAAAGATATTTATTCCAGCCAAAACTCACATTTTCTAAACTTAGCATACAACTTCTCTTCCCTTAGTCTATCCAGTATCATTTTAAGATGTGCCTTATGTTCTTTCTTGCTCTTTAAATAGATGAGAATATCATCTATGAATACTACCACAAATTGATCTAGCTAGTCTCTAAGCACTCTATTCATCAAATCCATGAAAGTTGCTAGAGCATTTGTCAATTTGAAAAGCATTATTAGAAATTTATAATGCCCATACCAATTCCTAAAGGTAGTTTTCTATATGTCCTCTTCTTTGATCCTTAACTGATGGTACCTTGATCTCAAGTCAATTTTGGATAGGATTTGAGCTCTTGGTAACTGGTTAAATAGGTCATCAATCATAGGGAAGGGATATTTGTTCTTGATTGCAACTTGGTTTGGCTCTCTATAATCTATACATAGTCTCATGTATCTATCCTTCTTCTTAATAAACAATATTTGAGCAACCTATGGTGAGACACTTAATCTAATAAACCTATTGTCTTGCAATTCTTGAAGTTGAGTATTTAGTTTAGACAATTCAATAGGTGCCATTCTATAAGGTGCTTTAGATATTGGTGCCATTCTATTACGAATTTGATATGCTCTGATACCAAATGACACGAAATTGGAATCGAATTCCTTTCACACAAATCAAATCGTCAATAACAATTTTAGGGTTTTCTGGATTTTGGTACTAATACGGTAAAATCAAAAGGATATGGATAAAATTACCAATCTATAGATGCCAAGATTGATAAAATTAAACTAATTCGCAATCAAATCATAGAACGATAGAGACCACGTTCTATAAATCAATCACTTAAGGTTAAAGAATTCTATGAATTCAATAACGATGCTTGCCACAAATTCTATAGGAACTAAGAATTTGATAAGAACAATATGAATAAAGTGAAAACCAATTCTCAATATTCAAGAATCCCAAAAGAGGATTCACACACACGCTCAAAGTATGTGCTTACAACCAAAATATCATCTGTCCCCAGTAAAAAACCCTAAAGACACTATTTATATCATGTCTAAAACAAATTGTGCGAAGCCATTCAAGGTCGGCCCAAGGCCAGCGGCCTAAATACATAGGCCGGCAACAAAGATCGGTGGCCTAGGAACTAATTTGGCCAGCCTTTATTCAAGGCCGACTTAAAGCTGGCTGAACTTCGCCTTGGATCCTCACAACGCCTATGTCCTCCTTTTTTAGACCCGTACTACCACCTAAAGCTCGGATTGACTTGGATTTCTTTGGTGCTCGTATCTTAGCTCTTGAAATCATATTATTCCCTCCATGTTGAAAAAGATTTGACTTCAAATCTGTATCGTCCATCCTACTAGACCACATAAACAGACTCCTCTTTCCCTTGGGCTTCTTAAAGTAAATCAACCTTGTTTATTGTACCTCAATTGGACTCATAGGAAGAAGCTTGTATGCCTTGTCCTGTTGCTGAATGGTATACTCATTGGTGTATCCATCATACTTGGCTCTGAGGTCATACTGCCAAGGTCTTCTAAGGATCAAATGTGTAGCTTCCATGGGAACTACATCACAAACAATTTCGTCAATATAATCACCAATAAGTAATGAAACACGAACCTGTTTGTGTACATGAACAGCTCCTTGTGGACTCAACCAATGAAGTGCATAAGGTCTTGGATGCTGCTCCACCTGTAAACCCAACTTAGTAACCCAACTTACTGAAGCAACATTAGTGCAACTGCCTATGTCAACCACAATCAAACAAGTCTTCCCCTGCACCATGCCTTGGATATGAAATAAATTGGCTCTCTGATTATGAACAGTTTCATCTTGCTTAATCATTAGCAAGTCTCCTCGTACTGGATTCGCTATAATGTCTTCATCTTCCTCTTCTGCCTCAGTACTCTTTTGTTCTTCTTCCTCACTCTCAACTTTATCCCCCTTTATGACCATAACCCTATTATTAGGACATTGAGAAGCAATATGGCCAAGTCCTAAACACTTAAAACATTTTATATCCTTACTCTTCTTCTGTTGTGTTTGGTCAACAGCCTCACTAGTGATTGCCTTTCCCTTTTCCTTCCTTTCCTTCTCCCTATCATTATCATCTGACTTATGGTGGTGATATGATTTCTGATCCCGCCTGCGCTGATGCCGCTCAACCCAACTGGCTAATTTAATCACATCCTCAAGAGTCTGATAATGTTAGAGTTCCACTACATTGGCAATGTCCATCTTCAACCCATTGATGAAATGAGCTATGGATTCATCTGATGATTCCCTAGTATCACATCTTGCCATTAGTTTCTCAAACTCCTTCACATACTCTTCTATGCTCTTCTTACCCTGCCTCAAGGATTGCAACTCCATCAGCATCTCTTGTTTATAGTAGTCTGGCACAAATATGCGTCTCATCAACTTTTTCATCAAAGCCCATGAACGCACTTTCTCCTCATTAGCCCTATATCTCTCAGTTTGTAATTTATCCCACCACATACTAGCATATTTAGAAAATGCTAGAGACGCCATTTTCACCTTCATGCGCTCATCCCACTCATAACAGTTAAACACCTTTTCAACCCGTGGCACCTAGTCTAGGAATTCCTTTGGTTTACTACTACTAGTGAAAGGTGGAAATTTCAGCTTAATGTTTTCAATCCCCTTACGCCTGTCATCACTGTTTCCTCTCCTACTCCTTTCACTACCAGCATCAGATTCACCACTAGAATGTCTCCTCCTAATTCTTGCACCACTATGGCTTCTTCTATCCCTAACCTCCAATCTCTCCATAATCAATCTAATATTTTCTTGGATTTGATTGAACTCAGCCCTAGTCACAACCTCACCCCCATTATCAACATCATTCCCACTATTGTTGTTATGAACACTTCCATGCGACGACATCTCTACCAATCAAAATTTCAGCGAAGATATTCACAAGAACACAATTCTCAACAACAACCCCAAATACTAATTCATAGTAATTCAACACCCAACAATTGAATTCAGTAAAGATATTCACAAAACCCCAATTCTCAACAACAGCCCAATCACCAATTCAACGCCCAACAATCAAATTCACAACAATACTTATCAAAATAAATTCCCAAATTTCCCAACCAACAGCAGTATTGAATTAAAACTACAATTAAGTTGAGATTCAATAACTTTACCGATTTAACCCACGTTCTGATCGAATCCTTCGCTCTGAATCCTTACTAATCCAACCTTTGCTCTGATACCAAATGTTACGAATTTAATATGCTCTGATATCAAATGACATGGAATTGGAATTGAATTCCTTTCACACAAATCAAATCGTCAATAACAATTTTAGGGTTTTTGGATTTTGGTACTAACAAGGTAAAATCAAAGGATATGGATAAAATTACCATTCTATAGATGTTAAGATTGATAAAATTAGACTAATTCACAATCAAATCATAGAACGATAGAGACCACGTTCTATAAATCAATCACTTAAGGTTAAAGAATCCTAAGAATTTAATAACGATGCTCACCAGAGATTCTACAGGAACCAAGAATTTGATAAGAACAATACGAATAAAGTGAAAATCAATTCTCAATATTCTAGAATCCCAAAAGAGGATTTACACACACACTCAAAGTGTTTGCTTACAACCAAAATATCATCTGTCCCCCGTAAAAAAACCCTAAAGACACTATTTATATCATGTCTAAAACAAATTGTGCGAAGCCATTGGCCGACGGCCTAAATACATAGGCCGGCGGCCTTGGAACTAATTTGGTCGGCCTTTATTTAAGGTTGGCTTAAAGCTGGCCGAACTTCGCCTTGGGTCCTCTTGATGCCTATATCCTCCTTTTTTGGACCCCGTACTGCCACCTAAAGCTCGGATTGACTTGGATTTCTTTGGTGCTCGTATCTTAGCTCTTAGAATCCTATCACATTCCCAGTACCAAATTAATGTAGAATTCCATTTTTTTTTATTGGCGATAAGCTTGACAAATTTTTTAGAAAGACAACTACATATTCATTCACTACAGACACATCTTCCAATTTCATGGCTTGTCTTACTTCTGTTTACAATGCTAATAATTTAAATTTAGTCCACAACTCATATGTCAGAAGAGTTCTAGGTCATTGTGCATCTAACTTGAATGCAATTTGATCTTCATTTGGGAAATTAAAATAAACCACTAGATTATAACAATCTATAGTGATATAATATTAAGACAACCAATTAACCCCCAAGATCATATCAAATTCAATCATTTCTAATACAAACAACTCTGCCAGCATTTTCTTCCCTTG
The DNA here is from genome assembly GCA_037954665.1 of Laguncularia racemosa. Taxonomy (NCBI): domain Eukaryota; kingdom Viridiplantae; phylum Streptophyta; class Magnoliopsida; order Myrtales; family Combretaceae; genus Laguncularia; species Laguncularia racemosa. Next base: position 609,213 of record JBBMOL010000196.1, read on the forward strand.
TATTACAATCTCTACATCCTTACACATCTAATATAGTTTTTCTCCCACTCTAAAAGGTGTATTCACCACCATAGCATCACTAAAAAACATAGTTTTTAACCCACATACATGCATGAAAACAAGTGATATATAGGAAGGCATTGTACCTGTATCAAATAGCACATAGGTAGTCTTTGAGTTAATAAGTAGTGTACTTGCAATCGTGTCTTAATCTAGAGCATCCTACTATTGCCGTTGTTGTAATGTAAACACTCAACTAGGTGCCCTCTATCTTGGTCCAACATGTTGAGGCCTGCTTATTGCTCTTTTGGGTGCAAGTCTTACTGGCTATTGTACTTGAAATTATTAAGGTGTAGCCGTTTAGTTTTGGGAGGCACCACATTTAAGTGACCTATGCCCCCTTTGCCTACAAGTATAGTAAAAATTTTGAGGGATGGTTCTTTTCGTATAGTTCTTGCTAAGGTGTCTTATCTTGCTATAGGAGAAACATGCCCTTTCAAGCTAACCGCGTTGTTATATCTCATGTGGTCCCAAACACCTGGGACATCTCTTCCTTGGTCCTGCTTATGGTGGTAAAGGTAATGACTTAAGCGCTGGTCTAATTTGAAAGGGTCTAAGTGTATAAGCCATAGGATTAGCTTGATAAATTGTTGGCTTCTTTCCTTTGTCTACATAAGATATACTCGAGGTAGGCCTTTTCCCTAAAACAGTTCTTAATCTACAAGATAATTGTTCCTTTGTTCTCTTCCTACTCTGCTCTAGATATTTTGCCTTATCAACTACCTCTGCATAAGTAGTTAACTAGAAGCCCCCCACTTCATGTTAGAGGTTAGGCTCCAAGCCTCTGACAAACTTTCTTACTCTTGAGGCATCATCAATCCTAATTGATTCTAGTAGGAATTTGATTGAGCCATTTAACTTTACTTTATAAGCTTCTATAGTTTGATTGCCTTGCTAGCAATTATAGTATTCAACCTCTATCTTGTCCTTAATATTGCACGAAAAATACTGCTCGTGAAGTAGCTCCTTAAACCTCTACCATTGGATAGGAGTTCCTATTAACTCAAACGTATTAGTCTACCAATCAACATAAAAGTAACAAATTTTACTTTTCTGTCTTCTAACACCATGAAGGTTTCAAATGTCTTTTTTGTCTCAATATTATAATGTTTTGCCTCTATTAGTTCATCAACCCATGGTTGGAACTCCTTAGCTAGCATAACAAATATGTTTAATCTACACAACTCTTCTATAGGCCTAATAGGTCTCATGGCCTACTGTTGTTATTATACCAACATTCTTACTAAAGCATTGACAATCTCCAGCAGTTAGGCAATTCTAACATTAGCTTGTTTTAGGGCTCCCTATTGAGGTAGTCCTTGAAGATTCCTTTCTTCTTGACCATCTCTACCCTACCTAGCATTAGATGAGCCGTAATTGATGTTTCTCTTAAAGGAATTTTGTTTGAAATTGAGGCAATAAAATGGTTTTAAAGTTAGAGTTAGTAAGAGGAGTTGGTGATAGTATACCTCTAGGTATATTAAGTCTACACATTTATACATACATACACATAAATAAATAGGAATTTAAAGGAAAGTACAATTATATAAAATAATTGAATAAAATAATATAACAATTGTTGCATGGTTTACTTACTCTCATTATTTCTTATTGTTCTATAGATTAAATACTTAATCTTTCTAATGATCTCAACTTACTTTCTACTAGTTGAACTCTATACTTATTGATCACAACCAAATTTCTAAAGATTATCAATCTTAGGTCTGTGGGTTACAGACCTGTTTCTATTGATTATAACCTAAGTTTTCAGGATCATCAAACCTAAGCTCTGATATCACCTAAGCTATAACGTCTTAAAACCTAGGACATCATAACTCACCACGTGTCACTACTACATAGCGATACATTAAGGCTCTAGAACTCTATATAAATTTAAACATGTTCATCTACATGGGCATTCTTACTAATATACACTCAATAAAAGAAAAAAAATGACTCTTAGGTAAGTAATTTTAATCCTCATTATTTAAATCAAAACAAATAATCACAAGTTAAAATCTAAGATAAACCCTTATCCTCCAATAACTAGGTATGCTAAATGACCCAAAAGCAAGCATGGAACGCTACCTTTAAAAGCTGGTAACTTATGTTGTTAAAGTTGGTGGCTTACCTTGAAGAATCGGTAGTGTAAGATTAAAGGCCGACCATAGAAGCTGGCGATGTATCTCCACAAAGCTAGTAGTATATCTTTACAAAGCCAACAACTTTCCTAGGTGGCTTACAATTTTAGGCTAGCTACTTTATGTTGTTTTGAGCTAGTTTTTCTTTATACTATAAAAACCTTTTGTAATGGAAACACAAACAAAACTTGATATTTTCAGAAATACAAAAATTGAGTTTTCTCTCATACTCTTATCAATCCTTAGATTGTGGTAAGTGATGGCATTAGGGTAGTTGTGCATCTTATCAACAAATCCATACTAAGATTATCCTCTTGTTTGTGTGTAATATCTGGTAAAGGTTTAGGTTTTAATTTTATTGTTATGTTTGAATTATTCATATTACTTATTGTGAACTGTCAATTAGGACTGTGATTGCTTGATTCTTCATTATGATTAAGCACATCATAATTTAGTATCAGAGAGAAGGTTGAGAATTACGGTTATGTTGTGATTTGGGGAATTGAACGAAGGTTGAGAATTAAGGTTTGTGTTGTGATTTAGGGATTGAACGAAGGTTGAGAATTAGAGTTTGTGCTGTGATTTATAAGATTGTGATTTGGAGATTAAGGGAAGGTTGAGAATTAGGAATTGTGACATGGTTGTTGATAGTGAATTGAAATTAGGGTTTATACTGTAAATTGTGCCATGGTTGATAGAATTTAAATTGGAATTGAATGAGTGTTGGCGTTAAGGTTATGTTGTGGTATATGTATGTGTGATTGTGATTTGGGAATTCTTGTGTTGAGACTACAATTCAGCAAAGTATGTCGAATGATAGTGTGAATAGAGGAATTAGGAATGAAGCCAATAGTTAGGTTAGAGGAGGAGGTTAGGGACGTCGTACTGTATGTGGTAGGAGAAATTTGGAAGGACAGTCATAGGATCTAACCACCATTGTTGCTAATCTAGCAACGCGAGTAGATAAGATGAAATTACCCCAATAGCCCATGGCAAATCCATAGGTACCCCCACCTCAAGTAGCTATTAATGATGTATGTAGGGAAGGAGCAATAAGAGGAGATTATCATGCTTATCGAGAAGAAAGAGATGATAATTTTGAGGATGAATTCTATCTTAACCATGAGTTTAAGCTACTTAGGGGTTTAAAATATGTGAAATTAATGATGCCTTCATTTGCTGGAAGAGGATCTGTTGAGGATTATCTTGATTGGGAAGATAAGGTGGAAGGACTGTTTGAGTATTATGAGATTAATGATAATACTAGAGTATGTTTAGAAGTAATTGAGTTTACAGGGTATGCCGCCTTAAGGTGGAATAACTTTGTGGCTAGTAGGAGAAGAGATGGTGATGATGAGATCCGTGCATGGTAGGAGATGAAGCGGGTTATGAGGAAGCAATTTATTTCAAAACATTACAAGTGTGAGCTATTCATGAAATTCCAAAAATTGAGTCAGGGGGAGGGGGGCAAGACTATGGATGAATATGTCCAAGAATTTGAAGCACTGATAATTCGATGTGGGATCATTAAGCCCTTTAAATAGACGATGGCATGATTTGTGTTAGGCCTAAAGTATGAGATTGCCTGTATTGTGGAGCTATAGTGATATGACACCCTTGATGAGGCCATATAGTTAACTTTAAAGGTTAAAAGATAGAGACGTTCTAATCCTTATAGAACGGCAAATAACTGGTATGGATCCTCTGATAAGTCATATGATTCAGAAAGTAAGAATGTAGATAAAGGGGAATTTAACTTTCCACAAAGCTAGCGACTTTCTTAGGTGACTTACAATTTTTGGCTAGTTACTTTATGTTGTTTTGAACCAGTTTTTCTTTATACTATAAATACCTTTTTGTAATGAAAACACTAACGAAACGTGATATTTTCAGAAACACAAAGCTTGAGTTTTCTCTCATACTTTTATCAATCATTGGATTGTGGTAAGTGACGGTATCGGGTTTGTTGTATGTCATATCAACAAATCTATACTAGGATTATCCTCTTGCTAGTATGTAATATCTGGTAAGGGTTTAGGTTTTTATTTTGTTGTTGTGTTTGAATTGTTTGGGTTACTTGTTGCGAACTATTGATTGGGATTGCAATTGGTTGATTCTATATTGGAATTAGGCACATCATTATGTGTTCATCATTTTCACCTACAACTAAAAAAAATATAGGGAGATGAGCTTAAGCTCAATACATGAATATCGCACTAGCATACGCATGCTACATAATAATAATATCACATTCATCTATGTAATAGTAATTTACAACATATTATTTCAACAGGTTATTCATCATCATTTAATCAACATATAATATAAGAATACTCATAAATCCAAATTAGAGACAATATTATATATATATATAGTCTTAATGGGAACTACCATTATAGGCCTTATTTAACCTTAATCTACCTTAAATCATTTTAGTACATGGCTCCACTAGGAATAATGTGGCATACTAATCATTGAGGTACCCCTTAGGGTTTCACCACTATAGGCCCTTAGACTAAGCCAAGCACATGCGATAATACAATTAAGTTGATATAACCTTTAAAATCATTAAACCACATACAATTTTATTAAACAACTACCTAGCAAACATAACTAGCAAAATAAGGTAAATAGGTACTAGGAAAGATGTTCCTACTAAGGTCTTATGTGTCTTTAAGGAAAGGAAGTAAACTTGTTCAATTATAAAGAACTATACTTAGTTCTATCCTATAAGTAATCTAGATTTACTAATTGATTAGGTATATTCTAGTTGTATAATTTCCTTTCCTAATGTTTAGTTATGCCTAACTCATAATTTAGGATTGAAATAAAATGAAATAGAATAAAATGGGAGGTGTTCCTAGTCAACATGTTCATGAAAGAGGCCATCTAGAAGATCATAGGCTAGAGCATTATCGTGTTAATGGCTGTGTATCTTTCTGTGAAAATTGCCACTATAGCACACCTAGGTACTTGGTCATGTTAGTGACCGTATACCTTATTGTATCCTCTCGTATTTCTATACGGTTAGGTACACGGGCATGTACTTAACTGTATACATCATTGCTCATCACGAGCCTTCAATTGCCTTCTCTAATTTGTTCCTAATCTTAATTTATATGATTCTCATCTTAATTCACTAATGTATTTAGTAATTCTAATGGAAAAATTGTAGTCTAATGAACTTACTTAATTCGAATTACGGTTGGAATTCTTCAATTTGTTTGATCTTATGCTTTTTCCAACCTATCCCTTGATTCAATCTCTACTCAACCACAAATAAATCATAATCCTGTGTCTATTGTTAAAGTAAAACCCTTTGATAGTTAAAATCCTTACCTGTTGGATTTAGATTGGTCTTACAGTTCTCCTTTAGGATGTCTATGCCCTTTAAGGTCTCTCTTAGGGTTCTGTGTACAAGTGCACAAATGAGGGAAAAGAGAGGAACCTTAGGTTAGCGTAGTTTTTATACTTTAGCTAGGAAAAGACTAATTTGCCCCTATCTAATCAAATTATTCACTTAATTGCCCTTAGTTATGCATTATATTATATTATTATTTTATAGTTAAGAATGTATGTATATACATATTTAAACCATATTTTACACTTTTCAAGTGAAAGTTTTATTAGAAAGTATTAGTTGGTAAATGAAATTGTCTTGACATGACATTTAGTAATCAATTACTATAATTAAAATTATAACTATATAGGGAGATTGTTTATGATGATTATTAAAAGTCAGGTTTCATGAATTATTATCTTTATAATAGTTGATAGTTAATCTTTAGATGCTATCATTGGTTGCTGTTATTGGCTACTATCACTAGTTGCTAGCATTGTCATTGGTTGCTAGAGTCAAGTCAATTAAGATGTTTATCTATTTAGTACTCTAGATTTGAATTTTAAGATTTGTACTTATCCTTATATCTCTTCCTTCCTCAAGTAAGACATGTATATATAATATATTCTTCATTCCTCTAAATAAAAAGCTTTCCTATAAAAAATTTCTATATGGAATTAAAGCATTAGTTAATCCTCATCGACTTATGTCAGTATAAAAATGAGTAAAGGTCCACAAACACCAACAACAAACCTTGATTTAAAGTTACAATTTGGATCTCTAAAAGAATCCGACCTAGGACCTATCAACTTGCACCTAAATATTTTGGTCATATCCATGAGTGAAAAATCATTCTAAATCACCTAACATAAATTTAACAAGGAGAATTTTCAAGAGTGGTATCAATAAGTCAAATTGGTGATTTGTGGATGAAGAAAACTTAAGTATTTAATGGGAAACTCTCTTGCTCTAAATGATTTGAGCAACTATTGCACCTAAGAAGTGAAAAACTCCATGGTGATGGCATAGTTAATCAGTTCAATGAAACCTAAGATAAGATAGATGTATTTGTTTTGCAATACCACAAAGAAAATATGGTAAGCAACCTAAGAAATTTGTCTCAACATGAAAAATTCTTCACAAAGCTTCAAGATAAGATCAAAACTAAGACTTACAACTCAAGGTAATATGAATATAACTAAGTATCATAATATTCTTATGGAATTAAGGTAGCAAGTGGACTTATATTATGAGATTGACTCGTCGTGTGTTAAGAATAACATCAAGCTCAACAAAATGCTTGAAAAAGATAGAGTATTTGACCCTGTACAAGGACTCAACTTTAAATTAGATGTGGTAAGAGGATGATTAATTAGTTAGAAGCCATTCCCTAGCTTGAAGGAAGCATTCATTGAGGTTAGAAGTGAGGAGAGCTATAAACACATCATGATGGCTTCAACGCCTATTAATTTGAGCATGTTCAGTTCTGCTCCAATGACTGATCGGGAGTCAAAGCATGAACTAACTAAAGAAAAGTCCTAATGTTATTACTATAGGAAGCCAAACCACCCACATGATGTGTGTTGGAAATTACATGCTAAGCTTAAGCATTTGAGGTCAAGATGACAAAAAAAAAAAATAATAATTTAGAAAATAGCATAGCTTGGTGAGACTAACTCTAAAGAAAACTCAAATTTTGGTTTGACTCTCACTTAAGATCAAATTACTATGATTTAACAAATACTCAGCAATTCCTAGATTAGAGGTGGTGAAAAGTTTAATGAAGCAACACCTTATGTTGCTATTGTCTAGAAAGAGGTTAATTAGAAAGGTATGACTTCAACTCTACATGACAATACTAGAGATGGTTGTTGGGTACTAGAAATGGTAGCTACATACCATATGTGCAATTTCATGTCTTATTTTATCATCTTACACTCTAGTGGTGATAAAGTGTAGGTAGCAAATGCACATGTTTTAGTAAGAGGAAAGAGCGTGGCTCAAGTAGGAGAATTGAGATTGAATGGAGTCTTATTAGTAATTGATTTGTAATATAGTTTACTTTCTATTGGTTGAATTGTGAAGTGATGTTCCCCTCTTTTCAATGTACTTTTTAGGACCAAATTTTAGAAAAATGATTGGTAGTGTTGAGGAATGCAGTGGACTTTACTATCTTTCTAGTTATAGAAGTCATAGTGAACCTAAGTCTTTACTTTCTAGAAATAATATTGATGTTATGCTTATGCTCTAGGATTAACACATTGAGCACTTAAGTTTCCCTTATATGAATTACTTGTACCTAAAACTATTTATGAATAAGAATGCCAATGAGTTTAGTGGCAAGCATTATGTTCTTACTAAATTCATCGAGAATTCTTATCCTACTAGCCCTTACAAAACAACAAAGCCAGAATTTGTTGGGTTTACCTACAATCTTATTTAGAGTGACATTTGGGGTCTATCTGCAATTTCATCTTTATTTGGCTATAAATGGTTTATTACATTTATTGATGATCATTCCAAAATTTGTAGGATTTACCTTTCAAAAGATAAGTTAGAAGTCTATCATATGTTCAAAAGTTCCACAAATTTGTGTCTACTTCTAAACACAAATAGAAGTTCTTTGGTCAAATAATGGCAAGGAATGCCTTTCTAAAGAGTTCATGAATTATCTAAATGAACTTGGAATTGTACATCAAAGTACTTATGCATACACACCATGGCAAAATGGGGTATCCAAGAGAAAAAATAGGCATCTACTAGAATTAGCTAGATCTATGATGTGATGCCTTTGTCTTCAATAACATACTCTAAGATTTTATGCATAAAACCATCATTGCAAAGATTAAGACCAACATTTTTCACATAGTCCACCAATTATAGATCACCCATATCCACTTTATTTTCATTAACATCTTCAATATTATCATGACTACGTTCATTATCTACATCACCTAGGTGTGTTGATACGTGTAAGAAAATTGTAGAATCTTACTTGATTTCTAACTTGATTTCTTAATTATGATAGAAATCATCTTTTCTATTAATTTTGGAAATCACCTCCAAATCTTCTTTCATGTTAGCATTGCCATGATAGTTCTCTTGAAATATTTCTTGAGAAATCTCCTCGCCCATAGCTTCTATGGTTATTATGTCATCTTCTAATTTTTGGTCCATTAATTGCTTTTCTTCAACAATTTCCTCTTGTAAATGCTTAAAACTTTCTCGAAGTTGATGTATGTTTTCTTGCATATTCTTCTTTTCTTCTTTTACTTCCTTGAAAGTTTCTAGTATTCGTTAACACAATCTTTCCATTTTTGCCCAATCTCTCAACACAAGCACCATTGTTAAAATCTTGTATAGCTCAATAGTATAAACAAATGAAAATAAATAAATGAATGAATATTTTCTTCAATTTGAGTCAAAGACAAACTTTTATAGATGCTTTTTTTTGGAGAAACCTTCATTAATTTTTATTGATAAATGAAATGGATATATTTACTTTTATAAAGTACTATTTATACTATTTTTTTATAATCACTAATTTATTAATTAATCCTACTAATTATAACTATTTACTAATAACTCTAATTAATTTTATAGCAATCATAACACATTTACATCAAGTTCAACTATATATGAAATAATCATGTTGATGATCGGCTATTGGAGCTATTTGTGGTTCGAGAAATGAAGATATATTGTCTTCAACTGTAGATGAGTTGCTAAACTAATTGATACCTAATATAAGAACATTTGTTAGTGTTAAGTGCTCCATTAATTTTACTCAACTCGCGTGTCGTGCATATCATAAATGTTTATGGCAATTCTTATACTTACTAGGCATCATAGTTCTTCCATTATGGGATTTATTATTGAGAAAGTGTTTTGGAATATTAAGCGAATTGGGTTAAAGTGGAAAAGCAAGTTCATTTCAGCCTTACAAGTTTTTAACAATTAAGAAAGGCACCTAATATGTTATTGAATCCTTTAGATTCGAGGCATGATGTATCTATTAGTACATGCCTAAGAAACCTTATTCAATGATTGAAAAAAGTTTTTTATAGTTTCCAAAAATCGTTATACATCGTAAGAAAAAGACAAATTCATAAACCTTTTTTTTGTTTTTTTATAAATCTTAATGAATAATTTGGAGAATCATTATATATTCCGATAAGCAATGAAGAAGACATCAAGCTTTTTCCGCGTCAATATCCATTTCTAAGGCAAATCGTGTTTTTCCAATTCGATGAATAAAAGCTGATAAATGATATGCCTGGTTGTTTTCATCGGGTTTGGCTGTTGACTCATAAGGACACATGTGACAACGCTGTTTTTATTTTTATTTTTTTTTCGGTCAAAAAAAAAAAAAAAAAAGAAAATCAGGGGACTTCAAGGATAGTTTTTGAGTACAAGTGCCAGTCAACATAAAATCAAGGGACTAACAGTATAACTGGTAGATTAGCACCCAACCTTGGTCGTTTAGCCCTTTGTGGCAATCAACCAGGTCACAGCCACCACGGTTTATAGCCGACTTAAAGGGAGTCTAATGGGCTGGCCTTGGACTATTGTGAACTAAAACCCTTAGAATAAATGTAATCTTGATATTTTATAATGTCGATTTTAATTCTGAGTATGTTACCTTGGTTTGCAGTCTAACCTTATGAAGAGGAGAGATTGAATGAGCTGTCGTTTAAGTAAATTCTGTTTCTACCATATGTTTGAATTGCTTATAGTAATAATGTAGTACTAAATAGGATTAATAATGATATTCACCTATTAAAAAATCTTGGATGTATCGTTGTTTGTACTTGCCACGAGAGGTTACGTGGTGTCATTACGCTTTGGCACTTTGTTATCTTCAATCCAATTCGACGTAAAAAAAGTTGTGCTTTTTTTTTTTTGACCTTTTCATCACCTTGAAAAAGTAACAATTTTCCACCGGCGGGGCCTCTCAAAATTTTTAGAAAAACGATCATTTCTTTTATCCCATTCCATTTTTTGTAATTCAATCGTAAATTTTTGTTGTCCCTAATAATCTCATGAATCATGTGATTTCATTTTCTAGGCCAATAATTTTTTATGATGATTTGGATGAGATAATGGTTGACTTGACTGATTTTAAGTTAACGAGGAGTCATGTAATTTAACAGGGATTTTGTTATTAGGAGAACTGACACATTTTAGTAAATGGGTTAAGATCAACATAATTAATTGTACCTACTTTAGCAACCACAGAGAAGTCTTGAATAAATATATTGCTAAAAATGACATTACCAAAAGTACCCTCAGCAATCTCAACATTTCCCATGAGGCTACAGTTTCTATAGAGGAATTCCTTTGAGTCTCAATAAAATTTATTAAATGTCAGTTTTATCCATTGATAGTGGATCCTTAAATTAGTTATCATTGATTTCAAAGGTTTAAAGTATATACCGGGTTTTATGGATGTAAAAATTAAAAGAGATATTATTGATTTGGAAATCCAAAAGTTTTATGTCATGAAGTTGTTATCATTGGTGTCGACAAATCATAGAAGTTGTTTTCTTGAATTGGAAAAGGATCATATGTTTTCATGAATATAGACAACAGACGAGCACTAAAGCCTGGTCGTCTAGCCCCTCATCCTAATCACCCAACGCGTAGCTGTCAAGGTTTATAGCCGACCTAAATGGAGTCTAATGGATTGGCCGTGTGCCCTTATGAACTTAAACCCTTAGAATAGTGTTGATTTTAATTCTGAGCATTGTTACTTTAGGTTAACAATCCAATCTTGTTAGGTGAAGAATTTAAATGAGTTGTCTAAGTAAATTCTGTTTTTTTGGCTTGTTTGAATTGCTTATAGTTATAGTATAGTGCTCAATAGGACTAATAATTGTATTCACTTGTTAAGAAAATCTTGGTTATAATTTGCTTTTTGTACTTATCATGAGATCTATATGATTTGAAACAAGTGAGTCAAGTGTTCAAATTAATGTCATTTATATGGGACTTTAGGCATAAGATGGATGATGCCTAGGTATTGGAGTAGTGGATTGATGAACTTCCAATTAGGGGTGGACGTAATTCAAATCTGTAAACAAATGAAAGCCTCATGATTGAAGAAAGCTGCAAGAACAAGATTCAACTAGACGAGAGTTTGTTATAGATGAAAATAGTGAAAATGGCTTATTTCAATAAATCTATCTCATGTTTATTTATAGTCAGTTTACAATGACTAAGTTTTTACATGTCAACAACTACAAATACAATGATTAATTAGTTAATTACAAGTGGACCAACCAACTAGTGACACATGGAAATATGAATATGATTTAGTTTTCACATCCCACCTCAAGTTGGAGCCTCTTAAAGGCTTAGCTTGAAGCAAGTAGATTGCAATTGAGTTTTAGAAGTCAACTTGGTGAATAAATTGGCATTGTATTGTGAAGAAGGAATATGAGCAGGAGATACAAAACCCCAAGACACATGATCTCTAATGAAATGAACATCTATGTCGATGTGTTTGCTTCGATTGTGTAAACATGGATTGTGAGCAATCAAGTTGGCTAATTTATTGCCACAAAACAGAGATACTAGAGAAGGAACTAGGATATGAAGATCCCATCTAATGTTTGATGTCCAAAGTAAGTCCTTAATAGTAGAAGCCATGCTTGTATATTCGACTTTAATAGTAGATGCGCTAACAATAGATTGTTTCATAGATTCCCAAGATACAAAGACATATTTGAGCATGATGCAATAACTTGTGAGTGATCTATGATCAAATGAAGAAAAAGCCCAATTTGCATCACAATAACTACGAAGAACCAAGGGATTCTACGATGAGTAAAATAATCCAAGACTAGATGTGCCTTTGAGGTATTTTCGGACATGAACAACAACTTGGAGATGAGGCTTGCAAGGCTAAGAAAGAAATTGACTAAGCTTGTTGACAATAAAAGAAATGTCAAGTTGAGTAAGAGTAAGATATAATAATAAACCTACAAGATGCTTGAAAACCAAGGATTCCTTAAGAACTTCACCTATGTCTCTGTTAAGTTTAATATTAGAAGGCAAAGGCAATGTGACTAGTTTGCAACTTGATAAACCGACATCTAATATAATGTCGAGGATGAATTTTTACTAATTCAACAAAGTACCAACTGGAGTTCCACAAAGTTCAATTCCTATAAAAAACCTTGCTAGTTCGAAGTCCTTAATAGTAAGCGCATCATTCAATTTTTTTTTTAAAGGAAACAATTAGATCATCACTAGTTCCAGTAATCAACATATCATCAACATAAAGAAGAATAATAAAAAAATGTTGATTACATGAGTAGGTAAATAGGGAGTAATCATAAGTAGACTGAACAAACCCTTTCTTAAGAAAAAAATTGAGAAATCTCAATATCCATTACCTTGGAGCTTGTTTATGTGCACATGAAGAACATTTGAGCTTGCACACTTTATTAGGGCTAGCTCTAGAGTATCCTTGATGAGGTAACATGTAGATTTCCTCATTTAAGTATCCATTTAAGAAAGTGTTGTTGATATCAATATGATGAAGAGACCCATTATAAGCAGTAGCTATTGCAACAAGTATGTGCATGGTACATAGCTTAGCTACAAGAGACAATGTACCATGCTAGCCAACTCCTTCCACTTATGCATACCCCTTTGCAACTAATCTAGCCTTAAACCTATCTACACTACCATCAGGTTTATATTTAATTTTATAAACCTAGTTAGATCCAATTGCTTTCTTCTCAAGTGGTAAATTAGTCACTTCCTAAGTATCTTTCAACTTAAGTGCTTCAATTTCTTTATCCATAGCATCAACCCATTCTTTAGTTTTCGATTCTTAAGAATAACAAAAAGGCTCTTGAATGGTTAAAACTTATGTTAAAGAAGCCATATAATCAAATGGAGAAGTATGAAAAGTGTTTAAGTCAAACAATGGATAAGGTGCAGAAAAAGGACAAGAAGAAGAGATTGCATCAGCTTTACTTGCTTACATGGAATGAACATAGTCTTTCAACCATGTAAGAGTCGTACACTCTCTAGATGACCCTTAGGCAAGAATAAATGAATGCTTGTTGGTAAGAACCGGTTGGTCACTAGAAACATTATGTTCAATTGGAGATTGATCAAGAAAAATGGTTTGATTACAAGGAGCATGGGAATCGGTATTAGAAATGGATGAATAAGAAGTTGAATCAGATAAAGAAAATTCAAAAGTAAAAGGAAGGAAGAGTAGGAACATCTAAAAATTAACGAGGAATAAAGGACTCACTAGAAGACTAAAACGGAAAAATTTGTTTAAATAAAAAAACATTTCTACTAAACAAGATTTTCCTTGATTGCAAGTCACACATCTTAAATCCCTTTTGGCCATGAACATATCCTAGAAATATATATTTAATGCCTCTTGGATCAAATTTATTGGGTGATTTTGAGCTATATAACAAAGATAACCCATAGTTTTCAAATGATCATAGGAAGTTTTTTTTTTTTTTTTTTTGGAAAAGTATTTCATATGGAGTTTTCCAACTAAGCTGATACATGGGCATCAAATTAATGAGATATGTTGCAGTAAGTATACATTCCCCTTAAAATTGTTTTGGTAGATTAGCATAAAGCCTTAGGGCTCTAGTAGTTTCAACAAGGTGCCTATGTTTGCATTCAACGTTCTCATTTTGTTAAGGTATATAGGGCATAGATCCACGGTGTATAATCCCAAGATTATACACTGTAGTCTAACAAGTGTGTGAAAGGAACTTAGACGTATTGTTAAATTAGACTATCTTTGGTGTAGTAGCAAACTGGTTATGAATCATCTTAAAAAATTTATCATGGCAAACAACAACTTGAGACTTATTATTAATAAGATAAGTCTATGTAGAACATGAACAATCATAAAGAATTGTAAGAAAATATCTAGCACTAGACATAGAACAAGTTGATATAGACCCTAAATGTTAATGTGAAGCAAATGAAAAACATCTACAAAATGATGAGCACTTCTATCAAATGAAAGCCTATGAAATTTAGCTTTAAAACAAGTCTCACACACAAATTTATTCATGTCTAGATGTTTATAAGCATCTAGATGTTGAAGTTTAGATAATATATATGTCTTAACCTATTATGTAACAATTGAGCAATATCTAATTTATCATGAGAGTTAGTAGAAGAGAAAACAAACTGAGTTCTATCACTCAAGGAGGTAAAGCTCTCGATAATATTACATTGTAAAATGTACAATCTGTTCCAAGCTACCATTGATGTGGCCAAATTATTTTGAAGGTCCTAAAATGTGAAAGAAGACAAATCAACTTTAGCTACTAAATTGTTGTCTAAAAGTGACTTTTGAATTGAAAGTAAATTGTTTTGAAAATTAGAACATAAAGAACATTCGAAATGATTAACGAAGTGTTAATGTGAATGGAACCCATAAACTATACTATTTTTATTTTTTGATTTGAAAAACTAATTGAGATTAGTTGAGTTAATGTATGAATGTTAGAAAATAAGGATTGAAAAGGTATCATATGGTCTATAGGACCCGTACCAACAATCTAAGAACCAAAATTGTTAGTCTTAATTAAAGCTAGGAAAGTGAGCCATCGGCTTGTCCTAACCCGCGTTGGCTTATGGGTTGAAGTGGGCTAGCCTACAATGGCCTACATTGCACACAAAGATTTTTTTTTTTATTCATATTACAAAATTAGAAAGTCATTTTCATTGACTATTTTTTGTTTGTTACGTCTCATTTTCTTTTTGCTACCATTTAATTTTTTTTCTTCCACATTCCTTAATCCTCCATTATTAGTTAAGGTTTCATCCATCTAATATGGAATAAGGTTGGCTTATTTTTAAGTTAGTTTGAACTAGATTTGATTTAATGTAAAGCACTAAAAGTAAAGTATTTTGTCTTTGGAAAAAAAAAGGTATTATCTGAATAATTTCATGGCCTTAATCTAGGTCTCATTAAAGTAGTAATTATTGATTCAATTTGAACTTAGAAGATCAGTTGTTTGTTCAATCAAAATTGATATTCTATATGGACACAATTAATTACATTAAGGTTTTGTGTAATTTCAAATTTTGAAAATAAAACAAAGGTTAAAGTATATTTAAGGCTTTATAGTTGACACTTCACACTCTTTTAATCTGTATGTATTTGCTCTTAAATCTCATATGATAGGGAAGAAAATAACCTTAAACAATAGTTAAGAAAATGTAACAATTATCATAGTCTTTTTCATTAAGCAACAATTGAGATGATAATTGTAACTGATTGGTATGTGTGGTTTGTACTGTGAGGACTAAGGTGTGCCATGAGCTATGAGTGACTATCGAGACCAAGAAGAGAACAAGAAGACACTAATGACTAGACATACAATATAATGAGATGAGAGTATGAGAGAGAAAATGAGAATGAGATGAGGGTCGAGGATGGGATAGGAGCTGGGCAGCTAACATATAGTATAGTGAGATGAGCTAAGAGCTTGTGAGTGAGAGGAGAAATTGAGAGTGAGACGAAGGTTGAGGATGGGATGAGAGAGTTGAGAAGCTGGTAGCTGGATTTGATTTCAATTTTTGTTTGTGTGTTTTTTTTTTTTTAAATATTGTACGGGCCATGTGAGCCAACCTTTGCTAGAACTGATGTACCCCACCCTAACTCGCGACCATGCGGGGTGAGCTAAAATATCTTGTACATCTTGTGGGCTAAATTTTCTTGGCTTGCCCTATAAAAATTTATAGGTTGGGCGGACTAGCCCGTGTAGCCCGCTTCGCATTCCCAACTTTAGTCTCAATAATAAAACATGAGAATGAATTAGACAAGCCTGCAAAATTAATTGCATGATCTATTATCTACTTTTCCTTCATCATCTTGAGCACTTCTTAACATACATTGCAAACTAGTTGAACATCTTCAGATGAAGAACACACTTTAAAGTTATCCTTGTTATTATCCAAAGTAGTATTCATAGAAGAATCTGCACTCAACATTACATTTAAACTAGGTTTCTTTATGAAAATATGAGCAACCAACTTACTTTGTTTACTTCCTAATTTTCTCCTTTTATACCATTTAAGATAGGCAATCAATTGAAAAAAAAATTCAATTGTGGCCTTCACATTTCCAATGTCTACATGTTGGTTTGCTCCCTTTTCCTCTTTGTATATCATTGTTCACTCTATTAAAATCTAATCTTTTCAGATTAAAAATAGCCACTTTTGTTTTGGAGGAACTATTCAATTACTTCTACTTCTTGACTTCTTAAACTAAGTAATATGCTTTATTAACAATGGGAAGAGGATCCACAAAAGATATTTGATTTCTGATAGACTCATAAACTTCATTCAAGCCCATCAAAAACTGAATCAGTTAGGTTGGCAACTCAAAATCCACTATCATTTCCCTTAATTGACATGTACAATACTAAAGTTAACCACATTTGTAGGTCGAATAACAATGTAACATTTGTAACTTATCCTAACAATGCTTGAGCTTAATGTAATAGACACTACTAATTGATTAAGTTGTTTAATATTGCTAAGATCGTATTGTAACTAGAAAATTAGAGCTACATTGCTTTGTCTATACTACTTAGTAATCTTAGACCACAATTCTTCTATCGACCGTGCATAACGATAATTTTGAGAAAATTCACTTAGCATTGAGTTCAAGATCCAGCATTAGACCATGTAATCACACCTAATTCATCTAATTAGGTTGGGTGAATTTTGATTGAGCTTATCAATACTACTGTTTGTGAAACTGAACTTCAACTTTACACCTAATCTTAGCTTAATCGATTGACACCATGCAAGATAATTTGCTCCATTGAAAATTATATTACCAATCACCATATTAGGGCTATTCGAACCGAATAGAAATAGAGGATTTGAATTTACTAATTCAATTTGTTGATTTTGCATAGCTTCTACTTAATTATTCATCTTCAACTGGACAAGAATTGAAAAAACAAACATGATTAGATCATATCGTAGAGCTTCGATACCATGTAAACAAATGAAAGCCTCAAGAATGAAGAAAACTACAAAAACAAGATTCAATTAGACAAGAGTTTGTTGTAGAAGAAAATAGCGAAAATGACTTACTTCAACAAAATCTGTTACAGGTCTATTTGTAGTTAGTTTACAATGACTAACTATTTACATGTCAACAGCTATAAATATTCTGACTAATTAGTTATTTACAAGTGGACTAACCAACTAGTGGCATATGGAAATATGAATATGATTTAGTCTTCATAGGTTTGGTACGATTTGTCCTTTAAATCGAACTAAAGTGTATATTATAATTTGTCATTTTTTTTTACATCGCAACTAACCATATGATTCAGTTCGTAATTTTTTTGAACTTAAATAAAAAAATAAAAAATAGTTTGGTTTACAATTCAAATCTTTTTCATATGTATTATTACTTTTTTTCTATATTTAAGCCAATAAGTTATGGAAAATTATACTTAACGTAAAAGGATTTAATTTATTATCATTTCTATTATATCATTTACTATCTTCAATGCCCATTTAATATATTTAAAGACTTTATTATCGCTCTTAGGGTAATTATGGTTTCTATATTAATAAGCAAAAATACAAAAAAAGAAAAAAAAATAAGTTACTTGATAAAACCAAATAAGATGAGGAATTGAATAAGTAACATAAAATTCTCTTTTTAGTCATACATTCTCTATATTTTTAGCACCATTTTCTCTTTTTCTACTTCACAATTTGGTTCAATTTAAAATAGTTTGATTTAATTCATAATTTTTCCGAACTTAAAAAAAAAAATGATTTTGTTTGGTTCATAATTTTTTTGTACAATTTATGGTTCAGTTTGGTTTAATCTAATTATTTACGATTTCGTCAATTTTTTTGCTTAGCCTTACTTCCAATAGCCAAGTGGAATAATTTCATATGGCAAAGGTGTGTTGATATCGACTCGGAGCCAGTTGTGGGTCAAAAAATCAAGATGAATCATCTTCGATTGTAGAGTTGTTTGATTAAATTGATAATTTAAAAAGGAATAAGGGCATGTTGTTCACAGTATTTGCTACATTAGATTTACTTTACTCGTGTTTGTGCATCATATGTGTTTATGATAGTTATTATACTTACTATGCATAATAGCTTTTCCATTATGGGATTTGCTATTGAAAAAATGGTTCTAAGAACTTAGTGATTTAGATTAAAGTGGGGAAATATATGCATTTAAGCCTTACACGTCCTTCTCGATTGATAAGGATACATAATAAGTTACTAGGTGCATTAAGTTTGAGGCATATACCTATTGATAGGTGTCTAGAAAACCCATCAAAATTTTAGAAAGAGCTTACTCTTTTCACTATTCATTATTATACATTGTGAAGGAAAAAAATAATAATAAATTCATAAACATGTGCGACCATTGTTTTTTATCTTTTCAAGACATAAAAGTCAATTTTTCTCATTTTATGGAAACTTCATAGTATATATTTGTATAAAATGCTTTTTTTCTTATTGAGAATGCTATGAAACCATATTTTATAATTAGTAAAAATTATATGATTAATTTAAAAAAAATGTTTTCTTTCATAAAATACTTAATAATTTTTTGATATATAAAATAACAAAATCTTGTATGCATTTTAGAAGGGTCCTACCTCCTTTGAGTCCATTTATATCATTATAGATCATCATCCTAGAGTTTTCATATCACCACACTATAAGGCATTGGCATGATCTTAGAGTGTGCAAGATCATGAGTATCCCTATGTGTATTGCTTGAGTAATTTTAATAAGATAACAAGAGAATAGTTGCTTACCTATTTGCATTAATTGCATGTGGTTATATATTTGTTTAACATGTGCATGTGTTTTTGGTACTCATTTGTTGGGCATTAACTCACCCTTTATGAGACCTTTGTTTTTAGCTAGAGGAATGGATGACTACATAGCTTAAGATGAGTTAGGTGTTGGGTATGTGCAAGATGATGAGGGCATTAAGTTCTGTATTGCTATGATGATTAAGAGTCAGCGGAATGGAACTAGTGGATAGATTTTGTTATGCTATTGTTGATTTGTACATGTATTTGGATATGAGAGTCCAATTGTTCCTTTTAGTTGTTGATAGTCGGTTGTATGGTGGAGATAGACTCTAAGCTTTGTTGGTTAGTTTGTAGTTCTGATAGGTTGTAGTTGTTGTAGGAGTTGTCTTAAACTCTAGTTCTATTTGTTTGTTTATGTTGATTATGTGTTATATTTGTGGTTGTAGAGTGGTTTATGATATTGCACTCAAACAAGTTGTCCGTTGAATTATATTATGTGAGTTTGGCATATTAAATAGTTGTGTAGATTTTAGATAGATTAAGAGTCTCAATGTGTCATTATTTAATAATGATACATGATGAATTATAACTTTAAAGTTCAGGGAGCATTATAACATGTGTTACATAAAATATAAAATTTTTATTACATTATGTTGGATATATAATAATGATTTGAAATGGAAATGGAATGAAATTGCGAACAGAACGACAAATGCATTCCCATATATATTTGGAAATGTTCATGGAATTGTTTACTCTACTCATATATTATAGTGGTATTTATCAAAATAGTCTTAATCCATGAATGAAACAGATATATATAACATATTAAACGTCTATTTTTATACATTTCTATTAATTAGAGCACAAATAAAATATAATTGATTCAACCCATTTAAAGGTAGATTTGAATTTTCTTTTAAAATCTAAATTATTAATTTCAAGGAATCACAATTCTAACTTTTAAAAACGCTTCCAAATATAGAGAGGGAAATGAAACACGCAATCGTGATTTCATTTTCAATTTATATCTGCATATCAAACATTTCGTAAATCTACAGGATCAAGTTGTTACATCGCACAGTTGAGATGTTAGCTTTTACATATTGCTTTCGAGGCATGATATGGTTTATGACCACTTAAATCTTCTGGTGTTGCATACTTCATGGACCGACCTAAAAATAAATAGTCCGATAACTTGTGCATTACAATTATGCATAGGGTGAAGACAAGAAGTTTTGAGTTTGGCATGGTAATAGGCTTTATTTAAAGAAACAAATTCTAAGATATCAATATTTCCATAAAGAAAACAATTATGTGACTTACTGATCCCTTATAATATATTAAGGTAAATTGTATAGGACACAAAAACTTCAAAAATTATATGGACCTTAACTTTTTTAAAATTATGTTTTTATCCCTAAAATAGTCATGGGTTTACATTTTTGCGTAGTTATCCATCTACATGTAATTATTATCAGACATGGACATTAATATTTCAAAAATTAAAAGCCATGTCACTGTTTCATATTTCCATTTCATTAATGAATAAAATACATACAATTTAAGTAGAAACAACAGCATAAGCTCTTCGTTGTCTCTTTCAACAAATGCCCAGTATGTGGATCCAAGAGAGTAAAATACATGGCCGCCATTTAAAGTTCTAATGTATTGACGAAAGAGATAATCATAGGAAGATTTTCAATTGCTTGTTTCAAATGGACTCTTAGTTCACCAGTTGTACCTGTTTCCAAGAAACAAAACAGGGTAGAAGGAATACGAGACGAAGCGCTTCGTCGACCTCACACCAAAACCACCCGCAAAGATTAGATAAAAGAAATAAAAAACAAAAGAGAAGGAACAAAAAACAGATATAAAAGCTAACAAAAGCCCTTCAAACACAGATGAGAATCGAGAAAGGACTAAAAGCAAAACTCTTCATAGTTAAGCCACTCGAGCTCGAGGCCAATTCGTATTCCTCCATAATTGTAACCGTGACTCCGGGAGAGACAATCTAATTTTTGTATTATTCAATTTGTCAACGGTTCCAAAGTTGCCGATTGTTCTTGATGGTTTTGGGAAAAACTAAATGTCTACTTTTGTTGCCACTTTGTTCCTAGATTGGTCAAGAAATTCTACACCACGTTCGTAACATCATTTTAGAAGAATGGAATGATTAAAAAGCCGTAATAAATTTAGATTAAGGAAAAAAAAATCGTTTTCAAATGCCGTAATAGCGAGAAAAAATTATGTGACTTTTAATTTTTGACATGTTAATAACCATCTCAGATAATAATTACATGTAGTGTAGGAGGACAACTATACAAAAAAGTGGGGCCTATGACTATTTTTTCTATATTATTTAAGCTTATATCTTTAATTACATCATATTTTGATTCTAATATCTATGGTTTCTATACAAATGACTTGCCTAAGTCCTCATTATCGGTTAAAGAACCTATCAAACTCCACTAAAATATTAACCCTCAACCTCCCAGTTTCTTCTATTTATCTGCCTTTGTCATATAGAAATTTTTGGAAATGGAATCTGCTTTCACCTTTGTAGCAATTGTTTTCATATTTTAAATCTTTAAATTTTCAAAATTTTAGACAAAAATTATCATAAAATTTTGTTTTCCATTTATAAGTCATTGTACATATAATTCAAT
Organism: Laguncularia racemosa; assembly: GCA_037954665.1. NCBI lineage: Eukaryota > Viridiplantae > Streptophyta > Magnoliopsida > Myrtales > Combretaceae > Laguncularia > Laguncularia racemosa. Next base: position 631,249 of record JBBMOL010000196.1, read on the forward strand.
TACATAATTAATTACAATGTTAATTTATGCACTTCCAATGGGCATGCATCATTTGCTAGTGTATATATATATGATTGTATGTTGTATGAGATGAATATTGCATGTCTTATATAGAGTTTTAACTTTTCTTGATGATGATTAATAGCTAACTTAAAATTTTTTATTTAAAATTGTATTTTCATAATTTGTAACTTTTCTATAAAACCCACGAACTTTAATTGTATATAATAGTAGAATAATTATAATATTTTATTAAAAAATTTAAAATACTCTTCGAATAGAGTTATAATAATAGAAATAAGCGTATTAGCGACAAACTATAAGAAAATTTTGGATAAACGATGTGATAGATTAAAATTATAGACTTAGGATTGTTAAATAGGAATTTCGAGTGGATATTCGCGCTCGAAATAATCAAATTAGCTTAAACATAAAATTTCGTAATAAAATACTAAAATATTAAATTTTATTCAGCATATGCAAAAATATACTAGAACTTTTAAAACCCTAAACCTAATAAAGTATTAAATTATATATATATATATATATATATATATATATATATATATATATATATATATATGAACGCAGGCCGTGGAGGACCCACAGCCACACACACAGACACGCCAGAAAACAAACAAAAGAAAAGAAAAGAAGAAGAAGACGAGACGAGACGAGACGAGAACGAAGAAAAGAAAACAAAAGGGAACCGAACAAAAAAAAATCATATCTCGCACATATAAACTCCGATCGATGATATGAGATCACCCACATGTTTCTCAAGAAAAGTATAACTCAATTAGACTAACTTTTTATGGAATGGAGTTAGTTTCTAAAAGTTGTGTATAAAGAATAAATAGATGTAAAATTTAGTACTTTACTCAAAATTTATTGTAATAGCTAAAGAAACATTAGGTAAAATGATTAAGACTGTGTATTTAGTGTATTGATATACTTTTTCTTAATTTTCTAGGTGAAGAGGGTTTCGATTCGGAAATACCCAATGATTACTTTGAATAAATTCGACAAAATGAGATCGATGTAAGTAGGACTCTATAATATGTTGTATCATGTGTATATTGTTGTGTTATGTGTCTTGTTATTGTATATATATATATATACGTAAGGTCTGAAACGATGTGTAGCCTTTCCTTTGCGTGGACAACATTCCCCGATTGCTGGCCGTGATATAACCATATGCATATATTTGTAAACGGAGGATGGCTGGACGAGTTGACTACTAAACTGCAAGCTTCTCTAATTATATGTGCGTATAAGGTCCTTTTGCTGGCCGGGATAATAATAATATATACATATGTATATGTGTAAACAGAGGATAGCTGGGACGTTTCCTTCTCCTAGCTGCCGTATGGAATCATATATACATAGGTATATGTATAATGGTCTGTTGGATTGCTGGCCGATATCATCGTGATAATATATATATATATATATATAGATGCATCCAAATGCTGGGGAAAAAGATGCTGTAAAATATTTATGTATAGGTGCACATGTTGGGTGCGTATACAAGGGGACTCCCAATTAGGGCTGATAATGCGGGCTGTCTGGACTGGCCCGCTCCGACCTGCACTGGCCTGCAGGTCATCGCGAGCTGGCCTGCAAAGCTGATGGGTTGGAAAAGTCGACCCGTCCTACCCCACGGGCTAAGCAGGCTGGCCCGCAACGACCCGCAAAATTATTATTTTTTCCTTATGTAAATAATTAAAATTATAAGTTTATAACATGTTAAATAAAACTTTTTAGTTTTTCTTAGATAAACCTTTATTTCCTTTACAAATATAATTAATATTATATATCGCTCAATTTTTCCATTCACTTTCCTTATACAATTTCAATTTATATGTACTTACTCTTAAATTCCATTCTTATACGATAAAAAAATAACCTAATACGATAAAAAAATAACCTAAAACGATAATCAAGCAATTATGATAAAGTACTTTTCAGTTTTTACTAATTACATAGGAAAACAAATATAATAATGAAGCAGATAAAATTACATATATAAATCAATCATCACTATCATAATCATCAATAACTAAATTGGAGTCTCTTTTCGATGAAGTAGTCACAGTCCCACCCACACTCCCATTGTCTTCTTCTTGATCTACAATTTATGAGATTACACATATAATTAGGAATATATTATATTAGGGTGAATATATTAAAAGAAAATATTAGGAATAGAACAAAAAAAAATTACCTTCACGTGCAAATCCTTGTAACCAATTTCGTGTACAAATGAGAGCTTCTACATTGGTTGGAAGCATAGAACTGCGATACTTATTAAGTACACGAGCACCGATACTGAAAACTGACTTCGACACTACAGTAGTAATTGGAATGCTAAGCACATCGGAGGCCATGATAGATAAATTAGGATATCTCTGGCTTTGATTCTTCCAATGTTGTAACACATCCAATTCTGAGTAGAAGTCCATATCCATTACTGGCTCATCTAGATAAATATCTAAAGAAGATTTACCAGAACTTTGTACTTCTACTTGACGGTATCGGAATTCCTACATTATTAAGAAAAAACTATTTACATACCAATATATATTATAAAAAAATAATTGAGGAAATAAAAAATTATTAAACTTACCACTAATGTAGCAAAATCAATCTCTAAGCCCTTTCCAACTCTATGTGTTGCTGCTCCCTTACTGCTGCTACCTCCAGATGTGTCTTGTGTTTGAGGAGATGATCCAACCTGATTGCTTCTATTTCTAGATATGTGATATGTTTTGCTCTTCTCATATTCTCCATAAAGTTTATATAACTTGCTTTTTATATGAGCCATCTTCTCTTCACAAGTGAGGGGATCAAGTTTGTTAAAACAGAAGCTCAAAAAATCAAATTTCATTCGAGGATCAAAGATTGCTCCAAGTGCAAGGATAACATTATAATCACTCTAATACTTATCGAACTTCTGTTTCATTTTAATGGACATCTCCCTTATGACATGTCTTCACTATTTAAATTTTCATTACGCAAACATTTAATCCTCCATACTTGCAAAAAATAGTGGTTTGATGTTGGATATGATAATCCTGACATCAAATTGGTGATACTATGAAACGGGCTCAAAAACTTGCATATCTTTTCTACTCCTTCCCACTCATCAATGGTTGGACAGTATTTATAATGGCGATCATTCAATTGAAAGCAAGAAAAAGCACGTCGATACCTGAGTGCGCTATCAAGCATAAGATAAGTGGAATTCCATCTAATAGTTACATCCAAGTGCAAACCGATATTCGTATTAATGTTGCCAACCTATTCAACACACTCCAAAAAGTGTTTCATTCTACTCTCAGAACCCTTCACATACTTCACACTTTCCCTTACTTTGTGCAATGCTTCACTACTTACATCCAATCCTTCTTTAACGATCAAGTGAAGAATATGAGCAGAACATCTAATATGAAAAAACTCACCACCAAATAACAAACTATGTTGTAAATTCAATTGCTCTTTTAGAAAATCTTGCATACAATCATTTGCAGATGCATTATCCAATGTAAGGGAGAATATCTTCCTATCTATGCCCCAATCTTTCAAAAATTCAAATACTTTTTTTGACAACTCAAACCTTGAGTGAGGAGGGGGCATTTTAGAAAAAGCAAGAATTTTATTACTCTATTTCCAATTGGCATCCACATAATGTGCAGTCAAACAAATATATCCCTCACTAGTAGAAGCAGTCCATACATCAGAGGTCAAGCATACTTTCCCTAGAATTCTTTGCAAAATTTGTTTCAAATTCTCCTTCTGAGTCAAATATAAATTTCAAACATCTGATGTAGCAGTTTTTCTACTAATTGGCTTATAATCAGGATTATATAGCCTTATAAACTGTGTAATCCTCCTATATTCAACAAATGAAAATGGCAGATCATGCTCAATAATAGCCATAGCCATGACCTCACGAGAAAATTTAGGATCAGGTTTTCTTGATCTTAACTTCCTCGCATGATCGATTATCATATCACCAACATCATGATATCTAGGAATTTGACTCAAATGACACTTCTCTGTATGTCGACGTAAAGATGAAGTTCCATGTGAATGTGTTCCAATCACATATTCCTTCCCACATGCTTTACACTTAGCCCTATTTTTACCGCCCTTCCCAATACCAATTTTTGTAAATAATTCCCAAACTTGAGAAGAAGAGCGACTTACTCGAGCCTTCTTACCTGCATGTTCTTCAGATTGAGAAAATCCTGGTTGTAGATTGTCGTTATGCCCACCAACTTCAGATGTATGATCCACAATAAGAAGTTCCATTGCAGCCTCGTTACTTAAAGGATCAATTCTGTAAATATAAAAAAAAAGTGTTATTAGTAGTAGTTAAATATATGTAAATAATTAAATATAGCCTCCACATACCACACGGCCACCACCACCACCCTACTCTCCAATCTCCATTCTCCATTCACCAAGCCTCCACCACCACTAGCGTCACTCACCCCCACCCCACACCGCCCACCACCCCCCACGGCCACACCACACGGCTACCACCGCCACCACCCTACTCTCCAATCTCCATCCTCCATTCTCCATTCACCAAGCCTCCACCACCACGGTGTCACTCACCCCCACCCACACGGCCCACCACCCTTACGGCCACACCACAACGGCCACCACCACCACCCTACTCTGCAATCTCCAATCTCTATTCTCCATTCTCCATTCGCCAAGCCTCCACCACCACCGGCGTCACTTACCCCCACCCCACACGACCTACCACCCCCCACGGCCAACAACCACACGGTCCACACCCCCACCGGCCCACACCTACGCGGCCACACTACACGGCCACCACACCACACGCCACCATGCCATACACAGCCACACCACACACCATACGCCACCACGCCACACGGCCACACCACACACCACATGCCACCACGCCACACGGCCACACCACCCCACATGGCCACACTACACGACCACATCACACGGCCACACCACCCCATACGGCCACACTACACGGCCACCACACCACACGGCCAAACCACCAGCCACACACAAAATAGTAGAGGACAATAGTAGAGAATTGTTTTACCTTAATTAACGACATTTAACAGGCGGCCGGCGGCGACGGCGCGACGTCGGTCTAGCTGCGGAGTATAGGGGGTGTAGGGACGGTGGGGTGGGCTACCAGTTGCGGTAGAACTTGTACACACGACCGTGTGGGCTGCTGCCAGGCGCTAGCTGTGTGCGGGCTGCGGACGAGGTGCACGGACGGACGATGGTGCCACTACGACTGCGAGTTGCGACTGTGTGGTGAGGAGTGGAGTGCGACGGTGCGGAGTGTGTTGTGGTGTTTTGACTTCTGCGATTGCGATTTGCGAAGGAGAACTGTTGTGGACTGTGCTATGGTGTGTGTGTGTTTGACTTCTGGCTTCTGTTCTGCACACCGTGGTCCGTGGCCATTTCAATTTCAACCATTTCAGCTGCTGTAGAACCCGTCGGCAGCATCATTTCAACCGGTCATCTCAGTCGGTGGCCGCGGTGCAGGGCATGGCAGCTCGTCATGTCGTCCTCGTCAAGTCGTCATGTCCAGCAGGTCGTGTCGTGTCGTCCCTCCAAGCTCCCTCCAGCCCACTGTGTTGTTGCTGTGTGCAGAATTGCAGAAGTTCCGGCGGGTTGGCCCGCCGCCCGCGGGGATTGCCCGCCCCGCCCCGTGGGTCAAGCGGGTGCAGGCCAAAATGGTCCGCAGGTCAAATTTTTTTTGCCCGCCCCGCATATTTTTTAGGGTGGGGCGGGTCAGCCCGCGGACCCGCCCGGTAATTCCCACCTCTACTCCCAATGTGTTAGTGATGTTATTTTTTTTTATTTTATTTCTCTTTCTTCCTTTTGCTAGTTGTTGTGTCCATATACATTGGTTGTCCTGCATAACTATGTATATATAGGGGCCGAAGACGTTGCTAGACGTGGAAAAAGGGAATGAAAATGGAAATATTATTGTGGTAAAATGCGTACAATATATATATATATATATATATATATATATAGGTATAATAGTGGTTGTGCAATTGTGAATAAGTATACATATGTGTGTGATGCTTAGAGGATGGAACAAACTACTAGCAAGTGGAAGCAAGCATAGGAATGCTATATAGGTATATGTTTATATGTGGGATGAAGAAGGCGGAAATGGAAATTCGACTTAAGTATGTGGGCTATAAAATGACATGGAGGTGAAAGTGGGAATTATATTGATGTTGGTTTGATTATGTGCTTGTGTGTTGGGGAATTGGAAGGAGGGTGGAAAATCTATGAATGAGGACGCGAGAAAACTGGTATGGGCCTATTGGTGCGTGGTATTACTAGTAAGAGTAAAGGGAGACATTATGGTATGTTCATTATTGACGATTGTAGAGATTGATGAGAATTTTAAGGACACATGTTGACATGGAGGTCGTTGGTAGTGGAAGGTAAGAAGAGAGAGTCTAAGGAGTTGATTTAAACCACAAGTATATGCATGCATCATAAGATGAGAAAGGAAAGTCAAGTTGCCAATAGTTTAAATCCCTACCATCATAGCTACATATGCTAGGTGTAAGTGAGATGGGGGTATAAGATATCGGAATGGATATAAACCGTAAATATATAGGGTATATAGGATTAGGGAAAAGGGGCACTCGCAATCAACCATAAACCACAACTACATGTTCTTACCTTGCACTATGGAATGATAAGAGGTAGAAAGGGTCTAACCTAAACCATGTACGTCATAAGTATATATGTACATATATCTAAGGACAAGACATGTAACTATAATCATGAGTAGAAGTCCCTTACTTGATAACTTCTTTTTTTATTCTATAGATGTGTCTTGCTATGTGAAATGGAGAACTTGAGAAGTGCCATGACATAGAGGTGTCAAGGGATGATAATTGTAAATAAATCCCAAGTGGGGTATTAGACAGTTGAGGTGATTTGGATTATATTATACAATTATTTAACTAAAAATTTGTGTCTAGCTTAATCAATTCTATCGGCTTAGTTTGACCTTCCATGCTTTTATTTGTGGTGTGAAATGCGTGATCTCTTCTTCTTGTGGTAAATGTGAATATGAGGTGTAATGGTTTTGTTTGTGGAATTTCACTTGGTTCCTAATGTTTGTCATAGGAATTGTATTCTTTAAAAGCTTGATATTTTACTTTATTGCCTTGAACGTGGATTGGCATGTGATTTTACATTGTTTGATCATCTTGAACCAATTAATTAAAGGATTGGACTCAATTTAAAATTGGATTTGCATTTACATGAGACATTGCATGAGATTGAAGGCTATCATTGCTACAAGATGTGCTGGAAGTGATTAGAGGATCGTTGTTTTGCCATGTGCGAACTAAGTGATTAGGGGATTGTCGCATCTTAACGGTTTCGAGTTTAGCTTGTCTCTTGAGGCACCTGAGCCTAAAACATTAAAGCTAAGACACAACTTAATTAAGTGATAAGAATAATAAAGATGTTAGTAAGACCTGAGTACTGATGGTGGCTTCAAAATCCCCAAACTAAGGTCAAGGGAGGCATAAACCCTAGAATTCACGTCGATTACTAGAAGACCATGTGAGATGCTGCATTCATGTGATTGTTCATGCATAGCACTTATTTGATAACTTGCCCAAATTTGTTTGTGTTTGTTGCAACACTGAGAGATTGCACTCCTATCTCATTGGGCTATTAGCTCACCCCTCCACAGGCTATTTTGTAGGTAAAAAACTTAGAAGCTTGGGATGGGATAAGGTGTGAAGTGTCGAAAGTTTTTGGAAGCCAAGAATAATAAAGTAAGAATTGTGAATGGTAGACTATTTAGAGTAAATGTTATTTTTAAGACCTTGATTGTAAATCTTAAATTTGTAAGACTTAGGGTTTTATTCCATTTTACTAATTGGTAGGAGATTCCGGCTCTCTATGATCTTGGTTAACCATGGGATACAGAATCCATAGTTATGTTTTATTATATAACTATATGTAATATGATTAGTCATAAACATAATTAACTATTTAGAGTCTTATAATCTTTGACTCGTAAGATGATTATCATGTAACGAGTGTATATGTGTCATGATAATTTTTAATGGAACATCCATACCCCCTTTTAGGGCGTGACATTTTCGCCAATGCATTTGTATTTACTAATATTAAACTATAAATTTTGAATTGTGGAAAAAAGAAAAAAAAAGAAATTAATGTTGAACGATTTAGGTGGGGGTGTTAAAAAGAAATTTTCTTTTATTTTGTAAAGTTCCAATTTTTTAGGAGAGATAAATGAGAGGAGGGAAGGGGAGAGGGGGAGAGAGTGAAAGAGTACCATTTTTTAGGATAAATATAAGTAAATAGGAAGAGAGAGAAAATGAAAATAATTAATGCTGATTTTTAAAAATGTAACTCATTTTTAGAGTAAACTAATTTTGCCTTCTTTATTTCATCATAACAATGAAGGAAATTGCTAAATTTTATGGTGCCATCACATATCATGTTATCACTCTCTGATTAAGGTAAGATCTATTGAATTACTATAAAACTAATTGAAGGCTTGTGCAATGCATGGATGAAAAAATGAGTTTTGATTATAAAATTTTTCTTAAATAATAAAAATATAATATGATAAAAATTAACATGAAATTTTGCAATTAATCAACATTGATAATAATCAAATTGAATCAACATTTACAAATTTTCTATTTCTGTAAATATTAATATTTTGTAAATTAAATTTGAAAATTTCATATTCTTTTCTCATTGCAATGAAAACTCTGAATCTCAAACAATTTTTTACATTTAAATTTTGTTCATATCCATGCACAGTTATATCAATATTATAGCTTCTAAAAAACAAAAGTTATGTCCTCATAAGTTTTAGCATTTATTATATCTTTGTGTATGATATCATTATTGAATTTCCTTACATTAAAACAATAATTAACATAAGTAATTATCAAATTGAATCAACATTAAAATTTACCATTGATTAACATTGAGTATCATAAGATTAAATGACCAATAAAGGATAAAGAAGATAAATTTTGATAGCAAAAGCTCAAAATGACAAAATAGATAATGTAAGCATTTTATGAATTAAATGATTAAATTATCATATAAAATAGGATCATTTTATATTATATATTACATATAGGTTATAATATACACTTTATATTGATATTTATCAGTGATTCACTATATTTTAGCATGTCACGCTAAACATTTGACAATTTATATTTGTAAATCAATAAAGATATATTGTGACCATTATTATTTGATTGTATTAACATATATCAATTGTAGATTATATATGACCATTGATATTTTATTATTGGATGTCATTAAATTTCACCATTACTTATGTAAAGTCCTAAAAATTTTGAAAAATTATATGAAAATTTAAGAAAATAAGTAGAATAATAAATACTTCTAAGTCAAGGTAGCGAAAGGGACAATTTCGCAATATTAAAAAATTTGAAAAATATACGAAAAAAATTCAAATAATGTGATACGCAAATATTATCTTAATAATTTGCGATAATAATGGGTTTTAAAAATAAAAAAACTAGAAAGAATAATCTCAGCCAAAGAGAAGAAGATAACGAACGGACAAATTGAATTTGATTAAATATATTACCAAATAAATTTAGGAAGCAAAGTGCTTGAAAAATATCCAAATATAGATATATAAACGGACAAATAAAAATATTTGTAAATCTTAACTTTAGTTTAGGTAAATTAAATTAAAAGAATAAAATTCTCCAAAACACAAACTTCAAACAATATTAGGCTAAATAATGAAATTAATTGGAATTGTGGATCTAAGAATTTTAAATGAAAATTTAGAGTAAATATTTATGTTCGGAATAGACAAATTAACCTAGATGTAAGCTTTTGTAATAAAACGCTAAAAATGAAAAATTTTAAAATATTCTTGTACATGAGCAGAATAGTAAAATAAGGACATTATAATATAAAATATAATATATAAAATCATATAAATATATATATACATAGCTTAAAAAAAAAAAGCAGATTTTTTCAAATCTGCTACAACATCCATCCTCTTCTAAATGTGGCGTTGGGCGATAGCAGTAGGTGGTGTTAGCAGCAATAGCATTAGTCCTAACCATCCTTCCCTTTCTTTTCTTTTCTTTCTCTTCTTTCTAACTGTCCCTTCTCCTTTTGTTCTTCTCTTGCGCCAAATCGGAGGGATGCCATTCCTTTTTTCTTTTCTTTTCTTTTCTTCTTCTTCTTCCCTTCTACCTCCCTTACTTTTTCTTTTCTTTTCTTTTCCTTCCTCTTCTTCTTCTTCTTCTTCTTCTTCTTCTTCTTCTTCTTCTTCTTCTTCTTCTTCTTCTTCTTCTTCTTCTTCCCTTCAGAGCTATGTCTCCTTCAACAGCTTTAAGTCACGTTGCTCGACCTTTACCCTAACCATGGCAGTAGCAATGGCCATAACTACAATAGCGACAGTAGCAACGACACAATGATGGGAATAGCAATGACGAAGATAGCAACTTTGGCATCGTGACTATCTCATCTCCTTCCTTGATGACTAAGGCAACAACAACGGTGACAGCGAACAACTTGGAGAAGACAACAATGATCTAAATGATGACTACAATGATAGAGACCACAATGATAGCAACCACAACGGTGGACGCGATGACAACCATGGCTGTAACAACAATGGCAACTACAACGGTTGTAACGACAACAACAATGACATGATGATGACAGCAGCGGAAACCACAATGGATAGTAGCAGTAATGATACAGCGGTGATAGCAAATGGCAACTATGATGGTAGCTATACCCTACGAGCAACGTTCGAAAGGAATCCATGAGGGTCATTGCTAAGCTTAGTTCCCTGCTTCGATGCGGGCGCGAAGGTGTGTGTGTGTACATGAGGGAGGGGGGAAGCTGTGTGATATAATGGTATGTGTGAGGGAGAACGACAGCAATGTCAGCAATGATCCAACAACGGCAGTAGGTGATTGCTGTAGGAAAACAGAGAAAGGAAAAAACAAAAAGAAAAAAGAAAGGGGAAGAAAAGAAGAGGGAAAAGAGGAAGAGGGAGGGCTAGCATGGAAGAGAGGAGAGAAGAGAAGAAAAGGAAGAGGAAAAAGGAGCCGGCGGGAGAAGAAGGAAAAGAATGGGAAATTAGATTTAAATGGGGGAATGCAGGTATGTGTGTGTACGTGTATGTGATAGTGTGTGGTGTGTGAAGGTATATGTATATGAGTATGGAAGGTGTAGGATGTGTGAGAAAGTGTGTGTGTATATGTGATGGTGTGTGCTATGCAAGCATGTGTGTATGTGTATGTGATGGTATGTAGTGTGTGAGGGTATGTGTGTATGTGTAGGGAAGGAGGAGCCAAGTGTGTAGTGTGTGAGTATGTGCATATGTGCATGAGGTGATGTGGGATGTGAGGTATGTGTGTATATGTGATGCCATGTGGTGTATGCATTATGTGTGTGTATATGGATGGTATGTGGTGTATAAGGGTGTGTGTATGTGTATGGAAGGTGTGATGCATAGAGTATATATGGAGGAGTTTGGAAGTTGTGTGTTGCGTGGAATATGTGTATATGCTTATGGAAGGTAAGTGGTATGTGAGGGTATGTGTGTGTGTATGAAATGGTGTATGGTGTGTGGACATGTGTGTGTGGGTATAGAAGGTGAGTGTGATGTATGTGGGTATGTGTATGTGTATGGAAGGTGTGTAGTGTATGCGAAGTATGTGGGTATGTATGTATTGGTAGTGTGAGGTATAAGTGGAGTATGTGCATATGTGTATGTCGGTAGTGTAGGACGTGTGTGGAGTATGTATGTGTATATGCACTAGTGGTGTGTGTGCATGTATGTGGACTTGAGGAGAAAAGAGGATAACAAAGTGTAGTTGTGTGTGCGTATAATTAGGTGTTTGGTATGATTGTGTGTATGTATGTGTAGGTGAGTGTGTGGTGTGCGAAGTGTATATGTATATAGATAAGAGTATGTTGGTGAGTGTATATGGTGTGTGGGAATGGTTGGTAATGGAAGCATGAGTGAGGATGAAAACTAGTAGAAACGACAGGAAACCCTATAGGTGGAGATGTCAACAAAGGAGAGAAGAAAGAAGATACAAAACCTTTAAGGACTACTAAATCCTACGGGTTGTCCTACAAGTAGTTCGTTGGAAGATATTAGAGACAAATTGAGGAACGAAAGGTTTAAAGATGCTTCATGTAAAGGAGAAGCATCTATATTGGTGTAGATGGTGAAAGGGATGATGCGAGCAACGTCCAAGATGATAAAAAGCCTAGGGACATTTGGAATGAAATGGGGGTTCATAATGGAATGTTCAAAGGATGTTGAGGAAGATCATTCATGGCCAAATACCCTAATGCAAGACCTTTAGTTGTCCTTTCAAAGGGTATCTTGCATACGCAAAAGAAGGAATTCCAAATTTGGTAGGTCGAAGATGTTTCATTGCTCGACTTCTACACAAGGAAAGCAAACAGTTAATCATAGCAACTTAGGGTGTTAGAAGCAATGAATCGTAGGAAGGTCATTCCTTTTGGAATCCTGTATTGGAATCATGTTGAAGAAGTGTTCACGTTTCAAATTTTGTTCGCCTAAAGTTCCTTAAGGAGGAGACTTTACGCCTCGCCATCAAATGCATAGAGTGGAGTACACATATTTGGTGCTAGGAAATTATCAAAGTCAAGTGGAGATATGACCTTCTATGGTTTGGTTGAGGAAGCATTGCAGAAGGATATTGATTTCAAGAGGGAAGTAAAGAGGTTACCCACTGGAATTGCTCAACTTCGGCTAGGATTATGACAACTTTAAACAAGTGAGTGAGAAACTTAATGATATGCTACAATGTTATGTTGTATGTTGATATGCTATGTGTGTGGATTCTATTACTTTGTTGTAGTTGCAAATGATTGTGATTTTTTTGAAGTTTAAGTTGTATAGGGGGGTTAAATCAATTTAGGAAAGAAATTATAAAGAAATTGGTAGTTAGATAGGTTAAAGATGAATACCATTTAAAGAATGTAGAGGATAGAATGGATTAAGGGTTTAGGTGTCATTACCTTAACTATAGCACTTCGTACCATATTGCCAGTGCTATTACTATAGTCTTAACCTACAATTCAAATTGTTTTCTTCAAACTAAACCAAAATACATAAACCTAAACTTTCCTCTATAGCTACCGAGTAAGTATGCATAGTTGAAATAGGATATATAAATATCATTATGTATACCTATCGGGGTCTACTTCTAAATATGAATATATGCTTAAGTAAACTTATTTTCCTATTATATCTATAGAATACACTCGAGAACATAACCATACCAATCATGAGTGTAACTATGATTTTGTAACTTAACAATCCTATTTTCTTGCCTTCTTAAGTAAGTGAGGGAAGGTGTCTAGTAAATTTTCCTTTAGATAAAGTTAGGTTACAAACTTATATATATGTGTAGATATATATATATATATATATATATATTATACATAGATGTATTGAGGAATTAGAAGGGATATACGAGACGACCTTGTTAGTTCTCGGATGTGTGAATAACAGAGCACTTGAGAAGTGTGATGACACAGAGGTGTCACAAATGACAATCGTAAATCAATCCCAAGTGGTTGATTTGATGGTAAATCAAATAGCATAGAGGTGTCTAGTTAACCAAGACCTTGCGTAAGCTGGATAGTTACATTTTTTTGGTCTAATTTCCTTGTTTGTTATGTGATGTGAAATGCATGATCTTGTTTGTTATGGTAGACTTAAATGATTAGTAGCTTCTTCATTGCCTTTAATGAGAATTGGTTGTGATTATATATGTTATTTGGTTACCACGAACCAATTAATTAAAGAAGTGGACTTGATTAAAACTTGACATGTATTTCCACGAGACATTGCATGAGATTGAAGGCCATCACTGCTACAGGACATGCTGGAAGTGATCAGAGGATCATTGTTCCACCAAGTGCGAACTAAGTGATTAGGGGATTATCACGCCTTAATGGTTTTGAGACCGACCTATTTCTTGAAGGTGTAATGCTTGGTGTATTAAGGCACTTAAGTCTAAAACATTAAAGCTAAGACACAGCTTAAATAAAGCGAGTAGATTAATGAAGATGTGAGTAAGACCTAGGCACTAATGGTGACTTTGGAATCCCTAACCCAAGGTCAAGGGGGCGTAAACCCTAGACTTCACGTCAGTTACCGGAAGACTATGTGAGATGCTACATTCTTATGGTTGTTCATGCATAGCATATGTTTTGATAACTTGATTTAAACTTGCTTGTGTGTATGTAGCATTGAAAGTGTTACCATCCCATTCACTAAGCTGTAGTGTGCTCACCCTACCACAAACCTTTCTTGTGGGTAGCGATTTTGAAAGCTCGGGATGGGATGAGATGTGAAGTGTCAAGAGTTTTTGGAAGACCAGAACAATGAAGTAAGAATTGTGAAGGATAGATTATTTAGATGAACTGTTATGTTAAGACCCTTATATAAATAAAATTGAAATTGTGAAACTTAGGATTTTTCCTATTTTACTGGTTAGTAGGAGATATCGATTCTCTACTATCATGGTTGACCGCGGGATACAAGATTCATAGTTATATTTTATTATCTAATTATATGTACTATGATTAGTCGTAAATGTAATTATTTACTAAGAGTTTTACGATATTTGACTCATAAGACGATTATCATGTAAAGGGTGCACATGTGCCATGATGATTTTAGTGAAAACTTCTAGGCCCCCTTTTAGGGCGTGACAACTTAACATTGATAATCATTAAACTAAATTTAATAATCAACAAATTGAATTGTCAAAACTTTCCTTATTTATAAAGTTAAATGATCAATAAAAGATACATAATTAGAAGAAAATTAGCATCATCTTTAATTTCATTTAAATACATAAAAACATATATATATTTAAATTTTTGTAATAATGAAATGTTAATGATAACAAAAACTTTTCATATTATAATGCAAAAACTAAAGCCTATGTGAATTCTCTATATTTGCATTCATTACATCTTTTCCATTAATGCATCTTCATTTCCATAAATTTCTTCTAACATGTATGCCATTGATATACATAAAATAATCACTATAAAATAATTGTGATAATTTTTTTATCTCCATAAACTTTTGAAATTTAAATTTTCTTCATGTCCCTTCATTTTCTTTTTTTTTTTATGCATAATAATACAAGTTCAAATCATTTATATCCTTTATTCTATCTTTGTTTTCAAATTTTCTAGTTTTACCATTAATTGACATTGATATTTGTAACTTAAATCAACCTTAAATTCAGTCATTGATTGATATTGATAATCACTAAACTGAAAAATATAGATATAACTTACTCTTTCACTAGTTGTTTCGGATTTATATTAGTGAAATATTTATTTTATTTTAGTTATGGACATTATAATACAACAAATGTTATGATTTCCTTGTTTTCATATATATAGAATATTCCCAATCTACTTTTAAATTGACATTCACATGTCTTATTTTCAATAAATAAAAGTTCTTATTGCATCTCCTAAATTCAAAAACTTAGCATTCTCTCGAATTCACAAAAAAAAAAATGATCTTTACTTGTTTTATTTATTTACAAAAACAAATGTTAATTCTCATACCCCCTTTTCTATATTTAGATGTTATTTGTGTGATCTTTTAAATTTAGAAATTTATTGTTCTTTTGAATTCCCTAAAAAATCAACCTTATGTATAATTAAATTAGAATGCAACTAATATCATATTTAAGACGAGAATCATTGGAATGTTTAAATGTAAAAGAGGTTGTTAATTTCTCTTGATAATAATTTTGATGATAACAAAAAGCTAAGAGTTTACTAACTATGTTGTTAAGTGTGCAGATAAATAAAAAACACGAATTCTTAAACTAATATTTCTCAAGCTTTTAAGTCAGAAGGTAACTCAAAAAGTAATTCAAAGAATGACTCAAAAAGAAGACTTGTTGTTTAATGCTCAAGCTTTTAGTTAGAAGTTAGAAGGTAACTCAAAAAGTAACTCAGAGGCTAACTAAAAAAGTAGACTTGCCTTAGAAAGTAACTTGAAAAGTAGACCTGTTGCATTACAAAACAAACAGAATGTTATAAAATAAGTTTGATATCAAAGATTCGATCTGCTTGAAGGCCTAGCTCTGAAGTTGAATGTAGTTAGGTGATGCATTCAAAATGTTCCACATAAGTTGGTTAATATCTCCTAGGGATTTATAATTATAATAATTTTGAAGATTAAAATTATTGATGATCCTGATTTGATGGAGCAGAGTATGCATGGCATGGAAGTATGTTGTTCAAAATTTTAAACCTATGTTTGAGAACAAGAAATCATCCTAAAAGGATAACAACCAAAATTCATTTCTCTCTCCAAGGGATACGATCTAATCAAATTATCTAAAATCTACGAGAACAACTTGGAACCAACCTTTTGAATTCGAAGCTAAGTTATGATCTTCAGTTGGATATGGAAAAGAAATTCAATGTCCATATTACCCTTTATGGCCATTGCATGATTGTGAATTTTTTTTTTTTAAAAAAAGAGAATATATCTTGAGAGTTAAATATGGGAATTACAACAAGAAATAAGAGAAGACAACATGAGAAGTAGAAAGCAAAAAAAAATTCAAAAATCATTTTTTCTACATTGTTTATTTTCTATATTAAACTTACGATGACTATTTCTCTTTACAACTCATCATCTTTGATAATTGTTGTATAAGCTTGATTACAAATCGGCTTTGAGTTCAGAAATAGCTAAGAGTTAGCTAAGAGTTTATTAGAGTGAATTGAAGTAACTATTTGTAATTCTTATTTTTTGATTGGATATAGTGGAACTTACAAGTGTGGAATACTAGGGCCTCAACTTGGAGTTGGAAGAGAGGATATACGCATGAGGTGAAACCTCCATAAATTATTACACAGACTATACTTATTCTATACTTTATGCACTCACTTATTCATTCATTCATTCATTCATATATATATTGTGATTGCAAAATTATTTAAAGCCATACTTTACATACAACTAAGTGGGGTAAGTGACTCATTTTTTTTTTTTTTAATTTTCTTTTAACTACCAATTCACAACCACCACCACTCCTCCCTCTTAGTAGCCTTTTGGGACCACCAATTAATATTATAGTGAGCTTCTTTTGATTAATTAAGTGATCCACTTTATCATGTGATGGGAATCAAACCTCTGGATCCAATAGTTTAGAAGCCAATTTGAAAATATGAGCTCAAACATTCACATGTTATCTTTATTTATCACATAATAACTTGTCTTTACATTATAGCAGGTACATTTGTCGGTTTTTACAGGATGGCGAATAAATTCACTGATGCTCAATTGTGAGCCATTCATGGACCTACATAAATCAAAGAAGAACCAGTCCTATATTGTTCCATGGAAGTGCAAGAAAATGGCCACATATAAAGGTTTTATTTGTAATTTCCTTTAGTTGAAAGCTGGCTATACTTATTAGTTTTTATTTATAATTTTCTTTTGTTAAATTTTCCTTATTTAGAGAAAGTATAAAAACTTGCAAAGTAGGGTTTGTAAGGGACTTTTGTTGAACATTACACACTTAAGTTTTGTTACCGTGGGAGCTCTCTCTTCACGCCATCTACTCTTATCAATTTCACTTGTGAAATGTAGTGAGTTGGCATAGGAATTCTTGTGAATCATATCAAGATTTTCTTAATTTGCTTCTGATTATTGCTAGTGAGTAGTATCTAGTTATAATTGGTTGATCTTTGTTTGTTCCTTTCACGCCAAATTAGGGTTCATGTATTGCTAGGTTTTTATGCCAATTGTAAGGATTGGAATTGGATTGTTCCTTTGTATTTGATTGGTATTGGAATCCACTTATAGTACTTCTAATTTGGTTCATGCCATTTAATGTTGTTGGCCCTTGGTTTCACGCCATTTGGGATTTTATCTACAACTTTTTCACACCATTTTGTTTGAAATAGAATCAATTGAATGTGTGTTCTTGTTGATTGGTGTTGAGATCACTTGTGCACATCATAATTTTGGTAACTGAGTAAAGGTTTTTGAGAAGGGATTTGCGTGAACTTCAATTTGGGAATTAAGGTTCTTATTCTTCCATTTCTTAATTGAAGTAATTATATGTGATTGTATTGTGATATACCTTATTGTTGTGGAAGTGGAAGTGAAATTTCAGAATTGGTCTTTGTTATCTTTATCTTGCCGTGAGTTACTTGTTTAAGGACAAAAGGGAAGTGAATTGTCTTGAGGATTTTGGAATTAGAGTGTATTTTTCATTTTTAGATTTGCTATTCTTGCGTGGAGGATTAAGAAACATTTTAAAATTCAAAATCAATCATTTAGTTGAGGGAGTTATTGTATATTGATCATCATAATACACTTTAACCAATTAGAGTTATTTACTTACCATTTAAAGAAGTATCTATAATCGTTTCCATTTTATTTGTTGCCATAGTTAGAAGTGGAACGTGAAGTGTGTATTGCACTGTGAGTGTGTGTGTTGTGGTTTGAAGGTTATTGCACCATAGGTGAGTGTGTGTATGTGAAGCCATGGTGTGTATGCTACTTTAGTGGTGTGTGAATTGTGGAGGTTTGAGTTATGTGTGTAGCCATAGTATGTGTGTTGAAGTGTGGAGTGAGTGTGTGTATGTGTGGCGTAGAGTGTTATGGTTGGAAGGTTGCTGCACCATGAGTGTGTGTGTGTACCGTAGAGTGATTGTTGTGTGTATTGCATTTGACGTGAAGCATATTGTAGTTATCTTGAATTGTTTTTGTGTTTCAACAAATCAATTCATCAACCATGTTGAATGATAGTGTGAATGGGGGAATTGGCAATGAGGCCAATAGTTAAGTTGGTGGCGGTCAGGGTCATCCAGTTGCAAGTGGAAGAAAATTAGAGGAGCAATTGTAGGATCTCACCACTATTGTTGCTACATTAGCAACACAAATAGATCGAATGACAATACCACAACCACCCGTGGCAAATCCTCAGGCACCCCTACCTAGAGTAGTCCCTTAGAATGTTCATATAGAAGGAGCTGTTGGAGTGAATAGGGGTAGGAGAATGGAGGGAGATTATCATGCTCTTGGGGAGGAAAGAGATGATAATTTTGAGAATGAGCCTTACTAGGAATTTAAACCACCTCGGGGATTAGAGTATGTGAAAATGTAGATGCCTTCATTTGATGGTAGGGGTTTTGCAAATGATTATCTAGATTGGGAAGATATGGTTGAGGGTCTTTTCGAGTGCTATAAGATTGATGATCACATTCGGGTTCATCTTGCAGTTGTGGAATTTATAGGTTATGCCGCCTTATGATGGAAAAATCTTGTGGTTAGTAGACGAAGAGATGGTGAGGCCGATATACATACTTGGAGGGACATGAAATGAGTATTCAGAAAAAGGTTTATACCTAAGAATTACAGGTAAGAGTTTTTTATGCATCTCCAAACACTGAGGTAGGGAGGAAAAATAGTTGACAATTACGTATAGGAGTTTGAGACACTAATGATTAGATGTGGGTCAATTGAGCCTCTTAAGAAAAGCTTAGCATGATTTATGTTTGGGTTGAAGTATGAAATTGCCTACATTGTAGAGTTACAGAGGTATAACACACTTGGTGAGGCTATCCGGTTAGCCATGAAAGTGGAGAGACAGAGGCGATCTAACCCTTTTTGAGTAGTTAGTAACAAGCATGGAACTTCTACCAAACCTCTTAGGTTAGATGGTTAGATGGGAGGACAAAAAGGAATAAAGGAACATGTTAAGACTATGGACAAGAATACCTTTAACACTAATAGAGAGAGGGATATTTCTAGGAAAGAAAAAGAGGTTGTTGGAGCTAATTTCAGGTAGACAGTGCCAGGGTTAACTAATGGGAAAATGCGCCAAATTAAGTGTTTTAAATGCATAGGTTTTGGACGCATGGCTGTGCAGTGTCCCAACAAAAGGGTGATGACTGTTATGGAAGGAAACAATGAAGATAGTCAAAAAGAAGTCGAGCCTACAAATTTGTCCCTAGCATTGTAGGAATATTATGATGTTCATGATGTTGAGACACATGAGGACAAGGGAGATGATAAATATTTTCCTATTAATGTGTTATGCAGGGTCATGATGATATCTCCAAACATTGGGGACATACAGAAGGAGAACCTATTCCACACACCTTATCGGATTCAAGGTAACTTATGTGTTCTTTTCATCGATGGTGGTAGTTGCACTAATGTCGCATCTGCTACATTAATAAATAATTTACAACTAGTCACTAGTTCACATCTACACTCTTATAAATTACATTAGCTGGATGAACATGGTAGTTTACATGTTACACAGAGGGCAAAGGTGCCATTTAGTATAAAAGATAGATATAGTGATGAGACTCTCTGTGATGTTCTTCCTATGTACGCCTTTCATATACTGCTGGGTAGGTTTTGGTTATTTGACAAGAAGGTGCTACATGATGGGTTCAAAAACACTTATGTGTTTCAAAAGGATAGTGCACAAGTTATCTTGACTTCTATGTCTCCCACTGAGGTACATAAATTATGAGAACAAATCAGTAAAATGAATGGCTACTTAAGACTTCAAGGCGATAAACACTTGCAAATAAGGGATTTCAGTCTAGTAGAAGACCCCTTAGATTTAAGGACAAATCTTTTAGAGGCCTGAAGAGATGATGGGAATCAAACCTCTGGATCTAGCAATGGGGAAGCTAATTTGAACAAATGAGCTTAGACATCCGCTTGTTATCTTTATTTATCTTATAATAATTTGTCTTTATATTATAGTAGATACATTTGTCGGTTTTTAAAAGACAACGAATAAATTCACTGCTACTCAATTGTGAGTTATTCATGGACCTACATAAATCAAAGAAGAACTGATCTTATAGTGCTCCATGGAGGTTCAAGAAACCGACCACATATGAGGATTTTATTTGTAATTTCCTTTAGTTGAAAGTTGGCCACACTTCTTGTTTTTCATTTGTAATTTTCTTTTGTTAAATTTGCCTTATTTAGAGCAAGTATAAATACTTATAAAGTAGGGTTTGTAAGGGACTTTTGTTAAACATTACACACTTGACTTTTGTTACTGTGGGAGCTCTCTCTTCATGCTATCTACTCTTATCAATTTTACTTGTGAAATTGTGGCAAGTTGGCTTAGGAATTCTTGTAAGTTATATCAAGATTTTCTTAAGTGGCATCCGATTATTGCTAGTGAGTAATATCTAGTTATAATTGGTTGATCTTTGTTTGTTCCTTTCACGCCAAATTAAGGTTCATGTATTGCTAGGTTTTCACGCCAATTGTAAGGATTGGAATTAGATTGTTCCTTTATATTTGATTGGTATTAGAATCCACTTGTAGTACTTCTAATTTAGTTCATGCCACTCAGGGTTGTTGGCCTTTGGTTTCACGCCATTTGGGATTTTATCTACAACTTGTTTACGCCATTTTGATTGGAATAGAATCAATGAAATGTATGTTCTTGTTAATTGGTGTTGAGATCACTTGCGTACATCATCATAGTTGAGAACAATGTTGTAATCAATCGAGCTCCATATTTTGATTGCACGAATTACCTATACTAGAAAATGCACATGTCTATTTATATTAGGGCTAATGACTATGCTTCATGGTAGGTAATCAACATTAGAGACAAACAAGTGATAAGAACTAATGATGCAGAGCTCACAAAAGCCGAATCAAAGCTCATCAAGTAAAATAATAAGGCTAAGAATATGCTTTTCACTACTATATCTCCATCTGAGTTCTACTTAATTTCTTCTTGTGTGATAACTAAAGAAATATAGAATACATTTTTTGAAACGTATGAAGGAACTAATATAATTAAGGAAATGAAAATTAATTTTTTTATTGCAATGATATGAATTATTTAAAACCAAATCTAATGATAAGATTAAAGATGCTTTTAATCATTTTACTATTATTACCAATGAACTAACTTCTGTTAGAAAGAAAATAGAAGATTCTAATCTTGTTAGGAAAGTGTTACGGATTCTACCAAAATCATGGGATGCCAAGAAGACTGCTATAGAAGAAGCATAAGATCTAAATAAACTCACACCAAGTCAACTAAGAGAGAAGCTGATGGCATATGAGCCCCATTTGAGCATAATAGAGGAATCTAATAGTAGCATAAAAGAAATCGCATTCAAAGCTAAGAAAATGGTTGCTAAAGAATTTGAAATTGATGAGACCAATGGTGATGATGAGGACATAAGTATGCTTGTAAAAAGATTCAATAGATTGACGAAGAGTAAGGTAAGAAATTTAAAAATTTAGTAAAAATAATAAATCTGATACAAGAAGTAATTTTAAGGAGAAAGAAGAGAAGAAAGAAATTACATGCTATGAATGTAAGAAACTTAGACATATGAAAATGGAAAAATTCAAGAAGAAAAATCGAGCAATGATAGCAGCTTAGAGAGACTTGGACAAGTTAGAAGCTGACTTAAAAACTACAAGTGAAGATAAAGAAGAAGCCAATTTGTGTTTAATGGCCATATTTGTGGTAAATTGAATCTGAAGCCGATATTTTAGATAATAAAATGTATGTTGAGGTGAAAAGGTTGTTGAACGCTCTGAAAAGGGCAGAGGTAAAAATATCTAAAAGCTATAATCACAAAACAAGGCTTTAAAAAATGGAAATGAAGTGTTGAGTCAAACCAACAAACTACTCGTAGATGAAAATGTTATTCTTAAGAATGATAGTGAAAAGATGCATGATAGTTCTAATATGTTAAGAAAAGAAAATGGTATCATGAAGGATGAGATCAAAGACTTAAATGTTAGGATTAAAGATCTATCACAAACAATAAAAAATATCTCTAATAAATTTGATGAAAGTGACAGAAAACGAAACATGATCATAAGTAGTCAAAGACTTGCAAGTATAAAACATGGACTTGGATTTGAAAATGATATGAAAAAGACTGTGTTTGTTAAAGGAAGTGAATTGGTAAATGCTCAAATTATTAGAGATAAAGAAACAGCTAAACAGATCTCAAATAGTAGCAGCATAGGATACTTTAGAAAGTACCATCAACAGCATAAGTATCCACTCAAAAGATATTTCAAAAACTACAGGTGTAGATATAATAAATGGTATCTAAGGCAAAAGTATCAGGTAAATCAAAGTTATAATAGATCTTCTTATGCATTTTTTTTTTTTTTTGTAATAAAGTAGGATATATAGAAAAAGTATTGTTTCTATAAAAAAAGCAAGCTCAATACACATTAAGATAAGAAACAAGAATAGATGAGCTTGACTTATCAAGGACCTAAGCTGATTTGGGTTACTAAAAGGGTTTGACTACTTTATATGAATGTAGGGACAAAGAACCAAAATAAAAGGCACCTAGTAACTAGACAGTAGATGTTCAAGACATATGACAAGAGATGCATCCTTGTTCACTAGCATCCAATGGAAAGAAAAAGGGTATGTAAGATTTGGAGATGACCAAAGGTAAATTTATGGGAACAAGAAAAATTGGTCATTCTCCATATTCAATTAAAAATGTCTCTTTGGTGAGAGGATTGAAACATAATTTTTTTAGTATTAGTCAATTGTGTGATAGAGGTTATAGAATGATCTTCAAAATGAACAAATGTTTTGCTTATAATGTTGATGGAATAAAATTGTTTGAAAGACTTAGGAAAAGGAGCATATGTCCAATTACACCCTCTGATATGAACAATGAGTATTGCTTCCTAACTATGAGTGAAAATATATATGCTTGGAATAAAACATTTGGACACATAAATTTTAATCAATTATAAAAACTTTCGAAAAAGACTCTTATTATTGGTCTACTTAGAATTAGTATAAAGAATGATATTAAATGTACTATATGTTTAAATAATAAAATGGTTTTAGTTACACACAAAAGTAAAAATAAAGACCACTTGAGTTATTACATCTTGATCTGTTTGGACCTATAAGAACCTTAAGTCTAGGAGGAAATAGATTTGGACTTATGATTGTTGATGACTTTTCAAGATATACGTGGGTATTCTTTTTAAAACATAAGTCTGAAACTTTTGATGCATTTAAAAGTTTTGCTAAACAAATACAAAATGAAAAAGGATATTCAATTGTTTCTTTAACGACCAATTATGGTAAAGAGTTTGACAATGCTCTGTTTGTAGCATTTTGTGAAGAAAATGAAATAAACCATAATTTTTCAACTCCCTATACACCTCGACAAGATGGAGTAACTGAAAGGAAAAATAGAAAAATCCAAGAAATGACATGTTCTATGTTCAATGAAAGAAAAGTAGCAGAATACTTTTAGGTAGAAATTCTAGCAATTGCTTGCTATGTAATGAGTAGAGTATATGTTCGACCTAATACTATGAAAACTTCATATGAACCATTTTGTAATAGAAAACCTTTTGCTTTATATTTTTATGTGTTTGGATGTACATGCTTTGTGTAAAGAAAGAAAATAACCTTGGAAAGTTTGATGAACGATCAAATAAAGCAATCTTTTTAGGATATTAACAAAATAGTAAAGAAAATCATGTTTTTAATAAAACTTCAAGGGTAGTCGAAGAATTAATAAATGTCTAATTTCATGATGAGGTGAAAGATGATTTTGATGATGATGAAGTATTCATGCTTATGAAGGAAGATAAGAATAATAAATTTGAACTTGATATAAATAAAAGGAAAGAATCATCTAATGAAGTATTAAAATTTGATAACTTAGAAACTAAAGTAGAAGGTAGCATAGAAGGTAATCCAGAATGTAATCTTGAGAGTTCAAAAATGTTGAAGTATAAATCATCTCACCCTTCTACTTTGATTATTGGTAATGTAGATTCCAAAGTAAAAACTAGATCCAAATTGCAAGAACTTGAAAATCATTTTGCTTTATTGTTTGAATTTGAGCCAAATAATATTGATGAAGAATTAAATCAATTCTAAAGACATAATGTTTAAAATGTAGTACCCAAGCTACAAATAAATCAATAATAGGCACTAAATGGGTTTTTAAAAATAAACTAGATGAAAATGGAAAGATTGTTAAAAATAAAGCTAAGCTTATAGCTAAAGGATATTCACAAGAGGAAGGCATAGACTATGATGAAACTTATGCTCTTGTTGTTAGACTTCAAGATATATGACTTTTGCTTCCCTATGCTTGTTTTAAAGATTTTAAACTGTTTCAAATAGATGTAAAAAGTGCTTTCTTGAATTGTTATATCAAGAAGAAGTGTATGATGAACAACCCCTTAGATTTGAAGATCCTTTTAAACCTAAGTATGTGCTTAAGTTAAAAAAGACTTTGTATGGACTTAAACAAGCACCAAGAGCTTAGTATGAGAGACTTAATGAGTTTCTAATCTCCATTGGTTATCAAAGAGGTAAGATTGATACAACTTTATTTTTTAAACACTGTTATAATGATATATTAGTTGTATAGATTTATGTAGATGACAAAACCTTTAGATCAACTAATGAAAAATATTGTCAAGAGCTTGTAAAGCTTACAAGCAAAATTTGAAATGTCGATGATGGTGAATTAAACTTCTTTTTGGGACTATAAATTAAGTAAACAAAAGAAAGAATATTCATTCATCAAGAGAAGTATACTAAGTAGATATTGAAAAAGTTTGGATATGAAAATAAAAAAGATATTGAAAAAGTTTGGATATGAAAATAAAAAGGAAGTAGTAACCCCAAAGAGTTCATTTATCGGGTTAGATCTTGATTCTCAAGGTAAGAAAATTAATGAGAAATTGTATAGAAGTTTAATTGGTTTGCTTTTGTATTTAACTGCATTTTAACTAGATATTCTACTTTCTATTTACATTTGTGCAAGATTTCAAAGTAATCCAACTGAAATACTTTTAAAAGTTGTTAAAAGAATTTTCAAGTATATTGCATGCACTACAAAACTAGGAATTTGTTATTCTAAAAATCAAAGTTTTGAAATAATTGGATACTCATTTGCTGATTATGTAAGATGCAATGTTGATAGGAAAAGTACTTTTGGTACTTGTCAATTCTTGGGAGATAAACTAATTTCTTGGTCTTTTAAGAAACAAAATTTGATTGCTCTTTCAACAGCAAAAGTTGAATGTGTCTTAATTGGAAATTGTTGTGCACAATATTTTTAGATAAAACAGTAATTAGAAGATTATGAATTAACTTATAAAAATATTCCTATAAAGTGTGGTAATGCTAATGCCATAAATTTGACAAAAAAAATCAATATTGATTACACTAAAAGGTTTTGAAAAACCTCAATCAAAAGCTCTTAAACATAATCCATCATCTATCGGGTCATCACCAAAATTGGTCAAATCATCAACTCTGAAGCAGGGTCATGTTGCTTCATAAGTTGCATCAACTTCTTTTACTGTCTCAAATGCTAAAGCATTCGAAGCTTCAACCTGCACTCAAGAAAATCTAGAAGAGTTAGCACCTAATGTATAATTTACTTTGTATCAACCTTTGGGCTTCAAGACCTTTTAGTTACAACAACTTGAAGATGCTCCTACATCAAAGTAATCTAGAAGATTTAAAAGATGCGTGAGGAAGTCCATTATAAAAATAAAGAAACATTATTTACAATATGTAATATTCGGACTATTTGTATTACTAAGACATTTGCTTTAATGATGCATCCATTTTGTATTGAATTGCTGATTCATGTTATTTTTATTCTCTCATACTGTAGATAACAAAAAGGGGAGAATTATATGTGACAAAATTGTGCGAAAAAGGAATAGTTATTTTTTTTTTAAAAAAAAAAAAAGGGAGGTTTTGTTATCATCAAAAGGGAGAGATATTAAGTTCTCTTGATAATAATTTTGATGATAACAAAAAGCTAAGGGTTTACTGACTATGTTATTAAGTGTATAGATGAGTAATAAACATGACTTCTTAAACTACTCTGTCTCAAGCTTTCAAGTTAGAAGGTAACTTAGAATGTGACTTCGAGAATGACTCAAAAAGAAATCTTCTTATTTAACTCTCAAGCTTTTAGTTAGAAGTTAGAAGGTAACTTAGAAAGTAACTCAGATATTGACTCAAAAAGTAGACTTGCCTTAGAGAGTAACTTAGAAAGTAGACTTGTTGCATTACAAATTGAACAAAATGTTACAAGATAAGTTTAATATTGAAGATTTGATCTACTTGAAGGCGTAGCTCCAAAGACGAATGTATTTGGGTAATGTATTTAAAATGTTATACATAAGCTGGTTAATACATCCTAGGGATTTATAATTATAATAATTTTGAATATTAAAATTATTGTTGATCCTAATTTGACAGAGCAAAGTATATGTGACAAGGAAGTATGTTTTTCAAATTTTTAAACCTATGTTTGAGAAGAAAAAATCATTATTATTTAGTAATTGTTAAGATTATTTAGTAATATCACATGTAGTAATTATTATATTATTAAGATTTTTAATAAACTTTAGGGTGTATCAATAGTAAAATGGAAATGTCTCTATAATTAAAAATCATTAACTTAAGATTAAAAAAAATTATTAATCAATTAATGTTAGAATTTTACATTTATGAAATTATTTTTCATTTACCTCGAAATTTTCTTTGTTATGTTTCCTAAAATCTGTACAAATAAACTATTATATACTAACCATAGAACTTAATTTCATAGAAATTGATACTAACCATAGAACTTAAGCTACGTTTACTTTAAAAGTAAAATATCAACCTCATATTAAGGAACTAAATCTTTTATGTGTGTAATTTTGAAAATTTTCACACAAAATGAGTCTTTATGCATATGATGTACCTTCTAGAATATCATACACCTTTTGCATAATTTACAATAAACCGCACAACTCTTTGCTTTCATAAAATTTTGCCTTTATATTTTGAAAAGTTATACCAATTTTTAATGACACATCATTATATTTCATGGAAAATAATCCAATTGTCATATAAAACTTCAATATATTATATTTTCAACTACTAAATAATAATATTTATCCTATTACTTTAACAAAATACAAATATATATAGTTAACATCTGTATATTTAATTATAGAGACATTTCCATTTTATTGTTGATACACCCTAATGTTTATTAAAAATCTTAATAATATAATAATTACTAAATAAGATATTACTGAATAATATGAGAAAAATTAACCAACAGAGGTTAAATTGAAATGTAATTGATATGAGAATATATATCAATACATCAATTCATAATATTACAATGGAATACATACAACTCCAGCATTTATCTACATATAAAATTAAAATAATTACAACTATATTTATAAACTCCTATATCAATTAGTTTGCTTTTATACTTTTCATTATCGAAATGTAAGTTAAAAGAAGAAATTAGAGGAAAAGTTAAGAATATACAAAAAAAAAATAAAAAAGAAATAAATCATGCCATATAAGTCAATTTCATGATCATCATTAGCACAACAAAAAAATTAAAACTTAACTAAAAAGGGAAATATATAAAAAAATAATAACAAAATCATAATGTGGATAAAATAAGTGAAATTGATATTACTAACTTAAATTATAGAGTACATCAATTCATAGTATTACAACGGAATCCATGTAGTTTCAGCATTTATCTATATATAAAATTAAATAGTTACAACAACATTTATAAACTTTTATATCAATCATCTTGATTATCTATCTTCCTAGTTTATCTTCACTTGCAAAACAAACAAATATAAATTTCAAAAAAAAATAATAATTAGAGTAAAAGCTAGAAATATAGAAAAGAAAAAAAAGAAATAAAACATAATATATATGATATAGACGAAATTGAACTTGAATGAAAGAAGAGGGTGAAGCACTGTTCATAAAATAAAGAAGAGAACTATTATGAGAGGAGGATGAGGAGAAGGGAGAGAGATAGAGAAAATATGATGTTATACTATGATAAGGCACATTAATGAAATTCCCCATAAAATATTCTTAAAATTCTATGCTATATGTTTTTGTTAGATTTTTCTCAATAATTTAGAGAGATTCTACGTAATTGAGGAGTGAAACTAAAACCTTTTTCCAAAAAATATTTGTATTAAAAAAAATTAGCCTAAATATTTCTTTCCCTTCTTGACCATCTTGTTTTTTCTTTTATGATGTGTAGGAGGATCTGACCATCAACTTTTTTTTTTCCCCTAAAAAATGGAGTTTACATATTCATGTATAATCATTCAAAGCGTCATCTCAATTCTCAAGCAGCACTTCTTTAACGTTGCAACTATGATTGGTAGAGACATTGTGTTGCCCAATCCTCCATTATTGTTGCCATCTATACTTGACTTCTTTTAATCATTGCACCAAGACACAACAACTTATTTGATTAATCGTGTATAAATTATATTTTCTTTTGCGATTTTCGGATTGAGAATTTTCCCAAAAATGGTCACTCACACAAACTTACAAAAAAGGGGATATATTTACGTTGCAAGTTTTACTTCAATCCACCTGTAAAAATTCTATAATAAAAAATTTACCACTTGATTTAATAAACTATTGCTACTTCACTAAAGCCTTTGTTGCTCCTTTAAGTTCAAATTGGAGACAACTTTTAGGGTCCAGTCGAGGGGTCTTTAAGTCATTTTCTACGAACTTTTAAGGCATTGTATAATTATTTATCGGGAAGTTACGAAATATTTAACATTGTAAGAAAAAACAAAATGTTATACTTACTTTAGGGTGACTTACACACCTAAGTTACCAACTTTTGACATTTGTTACAAACATTTAAGAGAATTAAAGGCCTCGAACTATCAAATATATTGATGTATGTGGCTAATACAAGAATTGCATGATATTAAATGATGAAGGATTTTATGGTCTAATCATTTAAAAATTGACTATACCATATAATCATTCATTTTATTTTATTTCAAATTTAAAAGTACTATAAAATAAATTATGAAAAGAAAAAAAAATTAATATCATTTTTTTATGGAAATATAAGTACATCACATGACTACATTGTGTTGGTTATCCCATCACACAAGATAATAGAGGGAAACAAAGCAATAAGGCATATTCTCTATAATGTTGCATATACATATTAACTTGGATGGTTAAGAAACCCTGTAATGATCTTGATCTTGCACTTCTATATGCATCCAATTGCCCTTCCATAATCGATTTTATTCCGTTCTTTCATGGTGCCTTAATTTCACATATATTATCTTGAGATATAGACATCTAAAGTTTTTCTAGCAAAGTTGATTAAACAATGTTTGAGCTAGGTGTTTGATATTAAATCACCTACCTCCCTCTAGCCATAAAAGGTCAATTTTACATGATTTCACTTAGAGACCAACTTTAATGGAAAGCTCTTCCAAGAATTCTTTCAATTTTTATACTAACATTTTAAGAAACTTTTCTTTTCAAGAAACTCTCTACTTTATCTGTAAGGTACTTCAAAAGAGTTTCTTAGCAATTTTTTAAAACTTATGTAGGTCCCATTTATTTATAAACCCTATAAACTTAACTTTTAAAAATTAAAAAAAAAAAAGAACATTTCTTTAAGTAGCAATGCACTTCCAAGTAACTTTATAAAGTTAAATACCTCCCTTCATTGGTGAGAGTTGTTTTATAGAAGTGACTTAACCAAGTTATCTATGCTAGGCAACTCCATTTCAAATACTCTTACTAGACATTGGGGGAGTTATTAGAACAAGTTGCCTATTTGCAACAATTTTTTAAGTCGCAATGTATATGACTAGTTTACCCGATAATAATATTTACCACAATTTGACGTTATGTACCAAATTGTGTCAATACAATCAAATAAGTAGTACTAGAATGTCATATGGAATACCAAAATCTCAAATGTCACCATAATATCAGTGTACTAGAAGATTATTTGTACTAGAATCTCATATGATGTACCACAATATAGGAAACTATTTAAGAATAAGGGGAGAAAGAGTACCACAATTTCAAATGTTATCACAATCTCATAAAGTTTACCAAAATAGTATTTGTATTAAAATTTCATATGATTTACCACAATATAAGAAACTATATTGAATGTTGAGAAATAGAGTACTGCAACCTCAAATGTTACTACAATCTAATAACGATTACCAAAATAGTGTTTACTCGTATGGTGTACCATAACATGAGAAATTGTATCAGATTAAGGAGAAAGGGAGTTTATACCAAAATTTTGTATGATGTACCATCATATAGGAAATTATATTAGAATAAAGAGAAAAGAAGTACCACAATCCCAAATGTTACCATAGTTTGATAAAGTATGCCGAAATAGTATTTGTATTAGAATCTTGTATGACATAACACAATATGGAAAACTCTATCAAAATAGAAGAAAACAATATCACAATCTTAAAAGTTATCACAATCTAATAAAGTGTATCAAAATAATATTTGAACTAAAATCCCGTATAATATACCACAATATGGGAAATTGTATTGATTAAGGAGAAAGGGAATACCCATTATGTCAATGGTTACCACAATCTCATAAAGTATACCAGAATAGTGTTTGTATTAGAATTCTGTATGATATACTGCACTATGGGAAATTGTATTAGAATAAGGAGAAAATGGGTATCATAATATCAAATATTACCATAATATGATAAAGTATACTAAAAAAATATTTGTTTTAGAATCTTGTATGGTGTGCCATAATATGGGAAACTGTATTAGAATAAGGAGAAAGAAAGTACTACAATCTTAAATGTTACCACCATTGTCACACCCCAAAAGGGGGTTTAGAAGCTTCCCCTAAAATCATCATGGCATGTGTGCACCCGTTACATGATGATCGTCTTACAAGTAAAAAATCGTAAGACTCTAAATAAATGATTGCATTTATAACTAGTCATAGTACATATAATTGGATAATAAAATACAACCATGGATCCCGTATCCTACGATTAACCATGATTGCAAAGAATTGGTATCCCTTACCAATCAGTAAAATAGGATAAACCCTAAGTTTCTAAATTTCAAATTTTTATTTGCATTGGGGTCTTAACATTTCATCTAAATAATCTATCATCCATAATTCTTACTTTATCGTTTTGGTCTTCTAAAAATCTCAACACTTCACATCTTATCCCATGCCGAGCTTTTGTAATCGCTACCTGCAAAAAGTCTGTGAGAGGGTGAGCACACTATGGCTCAGTGAATAGGATGGTAACACTTTCAATGCTATGTACACACATAAGAAAATTCTAAATCAAGTTATCAAACATATGCTACATACATATACAAGTAAATTCAAATCAAAATATTAAACATATGCTATGCATGAACAACCGTATGAATGCAGCATCTCATGTGGTCTTCCGGTAACTGATGTGAAGTCTAGGATTTATGCCCCCCTTGACCTTGGGTTGAGGATTCTGAAGCCACCATTAGTGCCTAGGTCATTACCTGATTTATTTATCTTATCACTATGGTAATTATAGTATTTTCTTAACTCAATAGTGAACGCTCTTGTGCCTCTTTGCACTAGATGAAGTAAACCCTCAAAGGCGAAACGTCTCAGAACCATTAAGGCGCAACAATCCCCTAGTCACTTAGTTCACACTCGGCGGAACAATAGTCCTCTTGATTACCTCGGTGAGCCTTATAGTAGTGATAGCCTTCAATCTCATGCAATGTTTCGTAGAAATATATGCTAAGATTTAAATCAAGTCCTCTTCCTTAATTAATTGATTTAAGGTGATCAAACAACATATATAATCACAATCAATTCTCAATCATACCATAGAGGTAAACATCAAACATTCCATTTCACACTCATCACAGCAAGCAAGGATCATGCATTAGTTATCACACAAACCGACCCTGAAGCTAAACCCCACAAATGTAGATTATCCGGTCTTACAATAGATAAAATTAACTTGGCACCTCTTTGTACCATTTATTTTAAATATTAAATCGCTCAGGTTGACTTACAATCATCATATCTGACACCTTTATGCCATTTGTCTTAAATGTCAAACCAACCACTCGGGGTTGATTTACAATCATCACCTCTGACACCTCTATGTCGTCGCACTTCTCAAGTGCTTTGTTATCCACATTTTTGAGAGCTAGTAAGGTTGCCTTGTATATCTCTTTTGATGTCCTCAAGACATCTGTGTATAATATATATATATATATATATATATATATATATATATGTATGTATGGGTATGTACCTAACATATCTTTAATTAAAAACAACTTACTAGACACCCTTCCTTACTTACTTAAGAGGGTAAGAAAATAAGATTGTTGAGTTGTAAAAATCAGGATTTCACGCATGATTTATATGATTGGGTTAATAAGTGTAATTTGTAGATATAATAGGAAAATAAGTTTACCTAGGTATATGTACACATTTAGTAACTGACTCTGACATGCATACGTAATGACATCTATAGATCATATTCCAATTAAGTACACTTGCTCGGTAGCTCTAGAAGGAAAAGCTAGGTTTCTATGTTTTGGTTTGATTTGGAAGAAAACAATTTTAAATCATGGGTTAGGTTTGTGGTTATAGCACTAAAATTATGGCATTGGGTGCTATCATTAAGGTAACGTCATCTATACCCTCCGACCATTCTATCCTCTACTCTCTTTATGACTTCTTTCCTACACTCATCGATCTTCACTATATAATTCAAACTCAGGAAAATTCTCATTCATTTGTAAACACAACTGATGAGAATCATTTTTACGATTTTGGTAGAAGGAAAACCTGACTTAGATGCATGAGTCCAAAATCCACTTATGATCACATTTTATCTAATAATGTTTTATTATTGCACTATTAGCAGGTTCATTTGTTAGTTTTATAGGATGACTGAATAACATGCATTAAAGGATTAACTTGCAGGACCTTCTTGGAGTCATATCCAACGGTCCACAAATTGCTCAATCAAGTGAAGAACCGGCCACTTGAAGACCATTTATGCTTGTAATTATTATTTTGATAACCAAACATTTTATTTAGTCATTGTAATTTTCTTCTTAGAATCAGCCACTATTGTGGCATCTTTATAAATTTTGGAGTGTTTTTACTTTAATAGGAGTAAATATAAATACTTGCTAACTAGGGTTTTTAGGGGACTTTTAATAATTGGAGAAAAATACACTTTTATGCCATGAGAGACACCCTCTTACAAGCATTTTAGTCTTATCAATTTCAAGTGTGAAATTGTGGCAAGTGGACTTGGATTTGTTGTGAGTAATATCAATAAATTACAAGTTGATCCTATTTCCAAACTAGTGTGTCATATTTGGTAAGGAATTAGTTAATTTATGTTGTTCTTGTTACACGCAATTTAGGGTTCCTTATTCAATTTGTGGATCATGCCATTTGTTAATCAAAACTTGGAATCAATTGTGTTGTTATTGGATTGGTCTTTACTTAATTTAGTACACGCCATTTTAGAGAATTGTTCATCAATTGTTACGCCATATTTGTGAAGTTATATAGTTGATTCAACAATTGGAATGTGTACATTGTGCTTTGGATTTTAGGCACATCATATTTGGTATTAGAGCTAAACATATTTGGTTCATTTCAGTCTTGTTCATGTAGTGTTGTGGAATTGGTTATAAGTAGTGAAATTTGATGCCATTGTTCATGTGATTGGAAACTAGTTTAATTGACATTATTTGTTTGTCTATCAAATTGGTTTTGCATGTGCTTAATCTTGGTTTTAGGCACATCATATTTGGTATTAGAGCTTGTGGTTTAAGAGAAGGGATTTTATAATTGTGAATTCGGAATATTAAGGTTCTTGATTGTAGTACCTTGATTTAAATTGTTGAAGTGAAGTTGAGTTATTTGAATGTGTTATTGAAGTGTTCTACTTATTTCTAATTGTTGTAGACATGGAGTATTTGTTATATTCCTTGTCCCCTTGAGTTGGCCATGAGTGATTTAAGGGAAGTGATCATTATGATCATTTGAGGGAAGTGGAATTTGAAACCAATAAGAGTGTAATCTTGAATTGTTGCAAGGGGATTTTGGAAATTGAGTAGTGTGTTTGCAATTTTCATATTGCGTTGTGTGGAAGAAAAGGAAATCATTTGAATTCAAACATCTATTAACTTGAAGTAGTTATTGAGTAACATTAAGGAGTGTAGTTTGAATTTGAATTATCTTACCTTTTAAGGAAAAGATTGCATTTAGTGGAGTTATTTGAATTGTTGTTTGCTACCATTGTATGTGGATTGTGGTATAGATTGCAACATAAATTGTTGTGTGTGTTGTATTGGGAAGGTTGTTACACCGTGGTTGCATGTGTGTAAGTTGCGGTATAAAAGGAGTGTATTGAGTTATTGGAGTTGTGTTACAACATGTTGTAAATTTGTGTTGTGAAGACCAAAGTAATGTGTTGTGAGTTTGAGTTGAGGAGAAGGGTGCTACCATGGAGTGAAAGTGTGTATATGTGTCGTAGTTGAAAGGGAGTTGTGGTGGTTCATTTTTGAATTTCAAAGGCAAACATTAAGTGTTGAAGTTATTGTGCATTGATCACTTAAACACACTTTGCTTAGTTGGAATCATTGATTTCATATTTGGATAAGTGTTTATTATTACTACCACTTGTTGTTGCCATAATTGGAGTTGTTGTGTTGTTGTATAAGTGAATCATGGGAGTATGTGAAGCTTAAAGGGGATTTGGTGTTTTTTTTCTTTTGAGGTGATTTGATTGTCGTGTGGCATTGAAGTGTGGGGTGATTGTGAGGTATACCACTTTGCTTCAAGTTGTCCTTATGATTCAATAAACCAAGTCTACAACTATGTCAAATGATAGTGTGAATGGAGAAATTGGCAATGAGGCCAACAGCAAAGTGGGTAGTAGACGAGGTCGTTGGAATATAGGTGGAAGGACTTTGGATGAACAACTTCAAGACCTTACCACAATTATTGCTACATTAGTAACAAGGATAGATAAGATGACGATGCCATAACCACCTATAGCAAACCTACGGGCACCACCTAGAGTAGCTCCTCAAAACGTTCATAGAGAGGGAGCAGCTAGAGGAAATATGGGGCGAAGAGTAGAAGGTGATTATCATGCTCTTTGGGAGGATAGAGATGATAATTTTGGGGTTAACCCATACCCAAACAAGGAATTTAGAATGTTTTTCTTCAGATTGTTTTTGTCGATTGGATAGAGATGATGAGGACAAATCTGCTCTTATCATAATATCACATAAAATAATTCCTTCATTGTCTACTCTAGCTAAGAGGCCCATAAAAATATTTAATTAATTATTTTCTTTTAGATTGCTTTTGCTGACAAGTTAAATAAGATGACAACAAACTTGCTCTTATCATAATTTCATAGAAACTGATTGCTTCATTGCCCTTTCTTGCCATGAGGCCCAAGATAATATTTAGTTAATTATCCTTGACTCGGTCTATTTCTTTCATAATACTTTTACTGAGTAGCTAAAGATGATGACGACAGACCTGCTATTTTTTAATTTCATTAAAAATGATTGCTTCATTGTCGTCTCTAGACATAGGGCCCATGACAATATTTAATTAATTATACTTGATTTCGTCTATTTTCTTCATATTGCTTTTGTCGATTGGATAGAGATGATGACAACAAATCTGCTTTTATCATAATATCAAAAAAAATAATTCCTTCATTGTCCACTCTAGCCAAGAGGCTAATAAAAATATTTAATTAACTATGCTTGACTCAATGTGTTCCTTTTAGAATGCTTTTGCTAACTAGTTGGATAAGATTATAACAAACTTGCCCTAATCATAATTTCAAAGAAAATGTTTGCTTCATTATCGTCTCTTGCCACGGGGCCCATGAAACTATTTAATTAATTACTCTTCACTCGGTCTATTTATTTCATAATGTTTTTGCTGAGTAGTAAGAGATGACGACAATAATCTAGCTCTTATCATAATTTCATAGAAAACGATTGCTTCATTATCGTCTCTTGCCATGGGGCTTATGACACCATTTAATTAATTACTCTTGATTGGGTCTATTTATTTCAAAATGCTTTAGCCAAGTAGTAAGAGATGATGAGGACAGTCTAGTTCTTATTGTAATTTCATAGAAAATGATTGCTTCACTATCATCTCTAGCCATAAGGCCCATGACAACATTCATTTAAGTATCTTTTACTTAGTCTATTCCTTTCATACTGCTCTAATGGACCAGTTAGAGAAGATGACAACAAACCTGCTCCCATAAGAATTTCATAAAAAATGATTAATTTGTTATTCACTCCTACTAGGACGTCGTGACACTGTTTAATTAATTATCATCAAATTGGTTTGTTACTTTCAGGATGCTTTTGTTAACTAGATAGATATGATGATGAAAAACCTGCACTTATGAAACATTCATAGAAAATGATTGCTTCATTGTCCTTTCTTGCCATGAGGCCCAAGATAATATTTAGTTAATTATCCTTGACTCGATCTATTTCTTTCCTAAAGCTTCTGTTGAGGAGTTAGAGATGATGACAATAATCTTACTCTTTTCCAATTTCATAGAAAATGATTGCTTTGTTGTCCACTATTGACATAGGGCCCATGATAATAGTTGATCAATTATACTTGACTCAGTCTTTTCTCTTCAGATTGTTTTTGTCGACCGGATAGAGATGATGAGGAAAAATCTGCTCTTATCATAATATCACATAAAATAATTCCTTCATTGTCTACTCTAGCCAAGAGGCCCATAAAAATATTTAATTAATTATTTCTTTTAGATTGCTTTTGCTGACAAGTTAAATAAGATGACAACAAACTTGCTCTTATCGTAATTTCATAGAAACTGATAGCTTCATTGCCCTTTCTTGCCATGAGGCCCAAGATAATATTTAGTTAATTATCCTTGACCCGGTCTATTTCTTTTATAATACTTTTACTGAGTAGCTAAAGATGATGACGACAGACCTCCTCTTTTTTATTTTCATTAAAAATCATTGCCTCATTGTCGTCTCTTGACATAGGGCCCATGACAATATTTAATTAATTATACTTGATTTCGTCTATTTTCTTCAAATTGCTTTTGTCCATTGGATAGAGATGATGATGACAAATCTTCTTTTGCCGTAATATCACAAAAAATAATTCCTTCATTGTCTACTCTAGCCAAGAGGCAAATAAATATATCTAATTAACTATGCTTGACTCAATGTGTTCCTTTTAGATTGCTTTTGCTAACTAGTTGGATAAGATGATAACAAACTTGCCGTAATCATAATTTCATAGAAAATGTTTGCTTCGTTATCATCTCTTGCCATGGGTTCCTTGACACTATTTAATTAATTACTCTTCACTCGGTCTATTTATTTCATAATGCTTTTGCTGAGTAGTAAGAGAAGATGTGGACAATCTAGCTCTTATCATAATTTCATAGAAAACGATTGCTTCATTATCCTCTCCTGCCATGGGGCCTATGACACCATTTAATTAATTACTCTTGATTGGGTCTATTTATTTCAAAATGCTTTAGCCAAATAGTAAGAGACGATGAGGACAATCTAGTTCTTATTGTAATTTCATAGAAAATTATTGCTTCCTTATCTTCTCTAGCCACAAGGCCCATGACAACATTCATTTAAGTATCTTTGACTTAGTCCATTTCTTTCATAATGCTCTAATGGACTAGTTAGAGAAGATGACAACAAACCAACTCCCATAACAATTTCATAAAAGATGATTACTTTGTTATTCACTCCTACTAAGACGCCGTGACACTGTTTAATTAATTATCATCGAATCGGTTTGTTACTTTCAGGATGCTTTTGCTAACTAGATAGAGATGATGATGACAAACCTGCTCTTATGAAAAATTCATTGAAAATGATTGCTTCATTATCCTTTCTTGCCGTCAAGCCCAAGATTATATTTAGTTAATTATCCTTGACTCGATCTATTTCTTTCATAAAGCTTCTGTTGAGTAGTTAGAGATGATGACAATAATCTTAGTCTTTTCCAATTTCATAGAAAATGATTGCTTTGTTGTTCCCTCTTGACATTGGGCCCATGGTAATATTTGATCAATTATACTTGACTTGGTCTTTTTTCTTCAAATTGTTTTTGTCGATTGAATAGAGATGATGAGGACAAATCTGCTCTTATCATAATATCACATAAAGTAATTCCTTCATTGTCTACTTTAGCCAAGAGGCCCATAAAAATATTTAATTCATTATTTTCTTTTAGATTGCTTTTGTTGACAAGTTAAATAAGATGACAACAAACTTGCTTTTATCATAATTTCATAGAAAATGATTGCTTCATTGCTCTTTCTTGCCATGAGGCCCAAGATAATATTTAGTTAATTATCCTTGACTCGGTCTATTTCTTTCATAATACTTTTACTGAGTAGCTAGAGATGATGACGACAGACCTGCTCTTTTTTAATTTCCTTAAAAATTATTGCTTCATTGTTGTCTCTTGACATAGGGCCCATGACAATATTTAATTAATTATACTTGATTTCGTCTATTTTCTTCAGATTGCTTTTGTCAATTGGATAGAGATGATGACGACAAATCTGCTCTTATCATAATATCACAAAAATAATTCCTTCATTGTCTACTCTAGCCAAGAGGCAAATAAAAATATTTCATTGACTATGCTTGAATCAATGTGCTCCTTTTAGATTGCTTTTGCTAACTAGTTGGATAAGAAGATAACAAACTTGCCTTAATCATAATTTCATAGAAAATGTTTTCTTCGTTATCGTCTCTTGCCATGGGGCCCATGACACTATTTAATTAATTACCCTTCACTCGGTCTATTTATTTCATAATGCTTTTGCTTAGTAGTAAGAGATGATGAGGACAATCTAGCTCTTATCATAATTTCATAGAAAATGATTGCTTCATTATCCTCTCCTGCCATGGGGCCTATGACAACATTTAATTAATTACTCTTGATTGGGTCTATTTATTTCAAAATGCTTTAGCCAAGTAGTAAGAGATGATGAGGACAATCTAGTTCTTATTATAATTTCATAGAAAATTATTGCTTCCTTATCCTCTCTAGCGACAAGGCCCATGACAACATTTATTTAAGTATCTTTGACTTAGTCTATTTCTTTCATACTGCTCCAATGGACCAGTTAGAGGAGATGACAACAAACCTGCTCCCATAATAATTTCATAAAAAATGATTACTTTGTTATTCACTCCTACTAAGTCGTCATGACACTGTTTAATTAATTATCATCGAATCAGTTTGATACTTTCAGGATGCTTTTGCTAACTAGATAGAGATGATGATGACAAACCTGCTCTTATGAAAAATTCATAGAAAATGATTGCTTCATTATCCTTTCTTGCCGTGAGGCCCAAGATTATAGTTAGTTAATTATCATTGACTCGATCTATTTCTTTCATAAAGCTTCTGTTGTGTAGTTAGAGATGATGACAATAATCTTACTCTTTTCCAATTTCATAGAAAATGATTGCTTTATTGTCCACTATTGACATAGGGCCCATGATAATATTTGATCAATTATACTTGACTCGGTCTTTTCTCTTCAGATTGTTTTTGTCTACTGGATAGAGATGATGAGGACAAATATGCTCTTATCATAATATCACATAAAATAATTCCTTCATTGTCTACTCTAGCCAAGAGGCCCATAAAAATATTTAATTAATTATTTCTTTTAGATTGCTTTTGCTGACAAGTTAAATAAGATGACGACAAACTTGCTCTTATCGTAATTTCATAGAAACTGATTGCTTCATTGTCGTTTCTTGCCATGAGGCCCAAGATAATATTTAGTTAATTATCCTTGACCCGGTCTATTTCTTTTATAATACTTTTACTGAGTAGCTAAAGATGATGACAACAGACCTGCTCTTTTTTAATTTCATTAAAAATGATTGCTTCATTGTCGTCTCTTGACATAGGGCCCATGACAATATTTAATTAATTATACTTGATTTCGTCTATTTTCTTCAAATTGCTTTTGTCGATTGGATAGAGATGATGACGACAAATCTTCTTTTGTCGTAATATCACAAAAAATAATTCCTTCATTGTCCACTCTAGCCAAGAGGCAAATAAAAATATCTAATAAACTATGCTTGACTCAATGTGTTCCTTTTAGATTGCTTTTGCTAACTAGTTGGATAAGATGATAACAAACTTGCCGTAATCATAATTTCATAGAAAATGTTTGCTTCGTTATCGTCTCTTGCCATGGGGCCCATGAAACTATTTAATTAATTACTCTTCACTAGGTCTATTTATTTCATAATGCTTTTGCTGAGTAGTAAGAGATGATGAGGACAATTCAACTCTTATCATAATTTCATAGAAAACGATTGCTTCATTATCCTCTCCTACCAAGGGGCTTATGACACCATTTAATTAATTACTCTTGATTGGGTCGATTTATTACAAAATGATTTAGCCAAATAGTAAGAGATGATGAGAACAATCTAGTTCTTATTGTAATTTCATAGAAAATGATTGCTTCCTTATCATCTCTAGCCACAAGGCCCATGACAACATTGATTTAAGTATCTTTGACTTAGTCTATTTCTTTCATACTGCTCTAATGGACCAGTTAGAGAAGATGACAACAAACCTGCTCCTATAATAATTTCATAAAAACTGATTACTTTGTTATTCACACCTACTAAGACACCGTGACACTGTTTAATTAATTATCATCGAATCGGTTTGATACTTTCAGGATGCTTTTGCTAACTAGATAGAGCTGATGATGACAAACCTGCTCTTACGAAACATTCATAGAAAATGATTGCTTCGTTGTCCTTTCTTGCCATGAGGCCCAAGATAATATTTAGTTAATTATCCTTGACTCGATCTATTTCTTTCATAAAGCTTTTGTTGAGTAGTTCGAGATGATGACAATAATCTTACTCTTTTCCAATTTCACAAAAAATGATTGCTTTGTTGTCCACTCTTGAGATAGAGCCCATGATAAGATTTGATCAATTATACTTGACTCGATCTTTTCCCTTCAAGAGATGATGAGGACAAATCTGCTCTTATCATAATATCACATAAAATAGTTCCTTCATTTTCTACTCTAGCCAAGTGGCCCATAAAAATATTTAATTAATTATTTTCTTTTAGATTGCTTTTGCTGACAAGTTAAAGAAGATGACAACAAACGTGCTCTTATCATAATTTCATAGAAAATGATTGCTTCATTGCGCTTTCTTGCCATGGGGACAAAGATAATATTTAGTTAATTATCCTTGACTCGGTCTATTTCTTTCATAATACTTTTACTAGTAGCTGGAGATGATGACGACAGACCTGCTCTTTTTTAATTTCATTAAAAATGATTGCTTCATTTTCGTCTCTTGACATAGGGCCCATGACAATATTTAATTAATTATACTTGCTTTTGTCTGTTTTCTTCATATTGCTTTTGTTGATTGGTTAGAGATGATGACGACAAATATGCTCTTATCATAATATCAGAAAAAATAATTCCTTCATTGTCCACTCTAGCCAAGAGGCTAATAAAAATATTTAATTAACTATGCTTGACTCAATGTGTCCCTTTTAGATTGCTTTTGCTAACTAGTTAGATAAGATGTTAACAAACTTTCCTTAATCATAATTTCATAGAAAATGTTTGCTTCGTTATCGTCTCTTGCCATGGGGCCCATGACACTATTTATTTAATTACTCTTCACTCGGTCTATTTATTTCATAATGCTTTTGTTGAGTAGTAAGAGATGATGAGGACAATCTAGCTCTTATCATAATTTCAAAGAAAACGATTACTTCATTATCCTCTCCTGCCATGGGGCCTATGACACCATTTAATTAATTACTCTTGATTGGGTCTATTTATTTCAAAATGCTTTAGCCAAGTAGTAAGAGATGATGAGGACAATCTAGTTCTTATTGTAATTTCATAGAAAATGATTGCTTCCCTATCATCTCTAGCGACATGGCCCATGACAACATTCATTTAAGTATCTCTAACTTAGTCTATTTCTTTCATACTGCACTAATGGACAAGTTAGAGAAGATGACAACAAACCTGCTCCCATAATAATTTCATAAAAAATGATTACTTTGTTATTCACACCCACTAAGACGTCGTGGCACTGTTTAATTAATTGTCATCGAATCGGTTTGTTACTGCCAAGATGCTTTTGCTAACTAGATAGAGATGATGATGGCAAACCTTCTCTTATGAAACATTCAAAGAAAATGATTGCTTCATTGTCCTTTCTTGCCATGAGGCCCATGATAATATTTAGTTAATTATCCTGGACTCGATCTATTTCATTTATAAAGCTTCTGTTGAGTAGTTAGAGATGATAACAATAATCTTACTCTTTTCCAATTTCATAGAAAATGATAGCCCTGTTGTCTACTCTTGACATAGTACCCATGATAATATTTGATCAATTATACTTAACTTGATCTTTTTTCTTCAAATTGTTTTTGTCGATTGGAGAGAGATGATGAGGACAAATCTGTTCTTATGATAATATCACATAAAAGAATTCCTTCATTGTCTACTCTAGCCAAGAGGCCCATAAAAATATTTAATTAATTATTTTCTTTTAGATTGCTTTTGCTGACAAGTTAAATAAGATGACAACAAACATGCTCTTATCATAATTTCCTAGAAAATGATTGCTTCATTGCCCTTTCTTACCATGAGGCCCAAGATAATATTTAGTTAATTATCCTGGACTCGATCTATTTCTTTCATAACACTTTTACTGAGTAACTAGAGATGATGACGACAGACCTGCTCTTTTTTAATTTCATTAAAAATGATTGCCTCATTGTCGTCTCTTGACATAGGGCCCATGACAATATTTAATTAATTATACTTGATTTCGTCTATTTTTCTCATATTGCTTTTGTCGATTGGATAGAGATGATGACGACAAATCTGCTCTTATCGTAATATCACAAAAAGTAATTCCTTCATTGTCCACTCTAGCCAAGAGGCTAATAAAAATATTTAATTAACTATGCTTGACTCAATGTGTTCCTTTTAGATTGCTTTTGCTAACTTGTTGGATAAGATGATAACAACTTGCCTTAATCATAATTTCATAGAAAATGTTTGCTTCGTTATCGTCTCTTGCCATGGGGCCCATGAAACTATTTAATTAATTACTCTTCACTCGATCTATTTATTTCATAATGCTTTTGCTGAGTAGTATGAGATGATGAGGACAATCTAGCTCTTATCATAATTTCATAGAAAACGAT
Organism: Laguncularia racemosa; assembly: GCA_037954665.1. Classification (NCBI taxonomy): domain Eukaryota; kingdom Viridiplantae; phylum Streptophyta; class Magnoliopsida; order Myrtales; family Combretaceae; genus Laguncularia; species Laguncularia racemosa. The sequence continues at coordinate 675,574 of JBBMOL010000196.1, forward strand.
TGCTTCAATATCCTCTCTTGCCATGGCGCCTATGACACCTTTTAATTAATTACTCTTGATTGAGTCTATTTATTTCAAAATGCTTTAGCCAAGTAGTAAGAGATGATGAGGACAATCTAGTTCTTATTGTAATTTCATAGAAAATGATTGCTTCACTATCATCTCTAGCCACAAGGCCCATGACAACATTCATTTAAGTATCTTTGACTTAGTATCTTTGACTTAGTCTATTTCTTTCTTACTGCTCTAATGGACCAATTAGAGAAGATGACAACAAACCTGCTCCCGTAAAAATTTCATAAAAAATGATTTCTTTGTTATTCACTCCTACTAAGATGTCGTGACACTGTTTAATTAATTATCATCAAATCAGTTTATTACTTTCAGGATGCTTATGCTAACTAGATAGAGATGATGATGACAAACCCGCTCGTATGAAACATTCGTAGAAAATGATTGCTTCATCGTCCTTTCTTGCCATGAGGCCCAAGATAATATTTAGTTAATTATCCTTAACTTGATCTATTTCATTCATAAAGCTTCTGTTGATTAGTTAGAGATGATGACAATAATCTTACTCTTTTCCAATTTCATATAAAATGATTGCTTTGTTGTCCACTATTGACATAAGGCCCATGATAATATTTGATCAATTATACTTGACTCGGTCTTTTTTCTTCATATTGTTTTTGTCGATTGGATAGAGGTGGTAAGGACAAATCTGCTCTTATCATAATATCACATAAAATAATTCCTTCATTTTCTACTCTAGACAAGAGGCCCATAAAAATATTTAATTAATTATTTTATTTTAGATTTCTTTTGCTAACAAGTTAAATAAGATGACAACAAACTTGCTCTTATCATAATTTCATAGAAAATGATTGTTTCATTGCCCTGTCTTGCCATGAGGACCAAGATAATATTTAGTTAATTATCGTTGACTTAGTCTATCTCTTTCATAATACTTTTACTAAGTAGCTAGAGATGATGACAACAGACCTCCTCTTTTTTAATTTCATTAAAAAATGATTGCTTCATTGCCGTCTCTTGACAAAGGGCCCATGACAATATTTAATTAATTATACTTGATTTCGTCTATTTTCTTCATTTTGCTTTTGTCGATTGGATAGAGATGATGACGACAAATACGCTCTTATCATAATATCACAATTTCCTTCATTGTGCACTCTAGCCAAGAGGCTAATAAAAATATTTAATTAACTATGCTTGACTCAATGTGTTCCTTTTAGATTGCTTTTGCTAACTAGTTAGATAAGATGATAACAAACATGCATAATCATAATTTCATATAAAATGTTTGCTTCGTTATCGTCTCCTGCCTTGGAGCCCATGACACTATTTAATAAATTACTCTTCACTCGGTCTATTTATTTCATAATGCGTTTGCTGAGTAGTAAGACATGATGAGGACAATCAAGCTCTTATCAAAATTTCATAGAAAACTATTGCTTCATTATCCTCTCTTGCCATGGGGCCTATGACACCATTTAATTAATTACTCTTGATTAGGTCTATTTATTTCAAAATGCTTTAGCCAAGTAGTAAGAGATGATGAGGACAATCTAGTTCTTATTGTAATTTCATAGAAAATGATTGCTTCGCTATCATCTCTAGCGACAAGGCCCATGACAACATTCATTTAAGTATCTTTGACTTAGTCTATTTCTTTCATACTGCTCTAATGGACCAGTTAGAGAAGATGACAACAAACCTACTCCCATAAAAATTTCACAACAAATGATTACTTTGTTATTCACTCCTACTAAGACGCTATGACACTATTTAATTAATTATCATCGAATTGGTTGGTTACTTTCAGGATGCTTTTGCTAACTACATAGAGATGATGATGACAAACCTGCTCATATGAAAGATTCTTAGAAATGATTGCTTCATTGTCCTTTCTTGCATGAGGCCTAAGATAATATTTAGTTAATTATCCTTGACTCGATCTATTTCATTCATAAAGCTTCTGTTGAGTAGTTAGAGATGAAGACAATAATCATACTCTTTTCCAATTTCATAGAAAATGATTGCTTTGTTGTCCACTCTTGACATAAGGCCCATCATAATATTTGATCAATTATACTTGACTCGGTCTTTTTTCTTCAGATTCTTTTTGTCGATTGGATAGAGAGGATGAGGACAAATTTGCTCTTATCATAATATCACATAAAATAATTCCTTCATTTTCTACTCTAGCCAAGAGGCCCATAAAAATATTTAATTAATTATTTTCTTTTAGATTGCTTTTGCTGACAAGTTAAAGAAGATGACAACAAACTTGCACTTATCATAATTTCATAGAAAATGATTGCTTCATTGCCCTTTGTTCCCATGAGGACCAAGATAATATTTTGTTAATTATCCTTGACTCGGTCTATTTCTTTTATAATACTTTTACTGAGTAGCTAGAGATGATGACGACAGGCCTGCTCTTTTTTAATTTCATTAAAAATGATTGCTTCATTGTCGTCCCTTGACATAGGGCCTATGATAATATTTAATTAATTATACTTGCTTTTGTCTGTTTTCTTCATATTGCTTTTGTCGTTTGGATAGAGATGATGACGACAAATATGCTCTTATTGTAATATCACAAAAAATAATTCCTTCATTGTCCACTCTAGCCAAGAGGCTAATAAAAATTTTTAATTAACTATGCTTTACTCAATGTGTTCCTTTTAGATTGCTTTTGCTAACTAGTTGGATAAGACGATAACAAACTTGCCGTTATCATAATTTCATAGAAAATGTTTGCTTCGTTATTGTCTCTTGCCATGGGGCCCATGACACTATTTAATTAATTACTCTTCGGTCTATTTATTTCATAATGCTTTTGCTGAGTAGTAAGAGATGATGAGGACAATCTAGCTTTTATCATAATTTCATAGAAAACAATTGCTTCATTATCCTCTCTTGCCATGGGGCCTATGACACCATTTAATTAATTACTCTTGATTGGGTCTATTTATTTCAAAATTCTTTAGCCAAGTAGTAAGAGATGATGAGGAGAATCTAGTTCTTATTGTAATTTCATAGAAAATGATTGCTTTTGATGCGATAGCTGACACGGGTTGATTGGGTATGTCTCTTACCAAGCATGGTCATGTATTGTGTCAGGAAGCTCCCTGAAATGTACACAGCCTCATACACGGCCAAGAGGCACGACCGTGTGTTATACCAGGTTGATTCCCAGAAACGTACACAGCTCCATACACGGCCAAGAGGCACGGCCGTGTGTTATGTCAGGAGTATCCCTAGAAGCCTACACGGCCTTCAGGCACGGCCGTGTATACGACAGATGACGGACGTGTATACCTATTTTTATTTCCACGTGTACATATATATTTCCTTTTTTAACTCGTTTTCCTAAGAAGTATATATAGTTGCTAGGTCATTTTTAGTGTTAGCTTTTATTCTGTAATCGATATACACTTTAGAGAAGAGTTTCTCTACTTTCTCGATTGTGCACAATTAAGATTTATCAAGGAATAAACTAAGAATTATTCTTTGTTTATTCGTGAGGTCCAATCCTAGAATTGGTCTCGTGTGTTTATGCTTTCCTCGCTACGTCAGTTGGCATCAAAGCAAGGCAAATTCCTACGGAGATGTCGGCTAACGATGGTGTTGACGGTGGTCGCATTCTCGACCTGGATCGGGATGCGAAAGTCTAAGGAGTCAATCAATGGGCTCCAAGGATGGTGGTTGAAACCATGGAACAGAGACTTGGGCCCGTAAAGCAGCATTTGGAAGACTTGGATGCACGTTTCGACGCCATGGTGATGGGCCACAATGGAAACAGGGGTGTTGTTGGGAATCGACCAAGAGTAGTAGTCACTCGAGGCAGTCCTATGAATCAACCTACAGCCGCGTATCAGTGGAACCAAAGGCTAGACAAAAGTTCCTCTGAGGAAGAGGGTAAGTTCCTGTAGAGGAGGGGATAACCACCGAGAAGGGGTGATAGAGCCATTTTATACTCAATCCTTATAGTATAAATTGTGTTAAATTATTATTGATTTTATAGAAATCATAAGGAAATGGTACTTAATTCTAATTATGGTGATAAATCAGGTTAAATGGAGTTGAGGATGCTAATTCAAGTATATTAGAGAAGTCATCTACATCTTGGATCAAGACAAAGAATTACACCACCGGAGGAAAGCACATGAGCATATATCCACCAAAGCATTAGCACGGTTTGAGGCACGGCCAAGGTTCCAACCGTGTTACACACTGTACAAGAAGGAGACAATATGGACTTTCAACAGAGAGAGACACGACTTAGGGCACGGCAGTGGTTGAAGACATGGGCGAAACCGTGCTTAGAGCCATGGTGGAACTTAGGTGTGCCAAGGAGAAGAAAGTGTGGAACATCAACCAGATGAAGACACGGCTTGAAATCTAACCGTGGTGTAGACCATGGCACACTCTGGACGAAGATGAAGACGTGTTGAACATAGGCAGAGGATGGGACGGTTTTAAATCTGGTCGTGTGTTGGATCGTGGTACACACTGGGCGTGGATGAAAACTTGAAGAATAAGCACAGAGGGTGGCACGGCTTGACCCACGGCCGTGTGGTAGGGCGTGCCAAGCGGATGAATCTTCACTTCTCGAAATCTACTTGGAAAAGGAAAGATATCTTCGTATCTTGCTAGCAAAAGATCACATGCCATCCCTCAAACATTATAAATAGAACCAACCCTAGAGGGTTAGGACAATCTTTTTATCTTTTCTTTCAAACTTTTAATCTTTCTATCTGGGAAACAAGAAGGGAGGCCGGAGGCAGATCAAGCTATCCAGGTTCATTATGTTTTTACTTTTTATTTTCGTTTTTCTTATGAACATGAGTGGCTAAGCTACTTTTCTAGCCAAAGGGTCATAGATGTTTAATTCTCCACGAATTGTGAGGTCTAATTGACTTGTATTTATTCTATTCTTTGTTTTTGGGTATTCATATATCTTCTGATTGTTTTGTCATTATTATTTTGTTGATTGGTATGAATAGAGCTCTTCTACTTAATTAGCAAGATAATATATTGTCAACTAGCACGTCAAATCCGTAATTGTTTGATTGTTCTAGTCTTAGTGACATGATAACATGTTCGGTTATAAGAATAGATGATCGAATTCATGTTATGGAGGTGTATGATCATGTTTAAATAGGTTATCGTATAATCTACTGGCATGAATTGGTGGTCTCTCTAGATTTTAATGCTATTGGTAGATTAAATCCTAAGCGCTTATCCGGGGTTGTCTAATCAATAAGGGAAATAATTCGAAGCGCTTGTTGGAGGTTATCGAGAAAGTAAGGAGAGATAGGTTGTTAGAGCTTGTTAATAACCATAACCAATTTATCTAGAACTAAGAATAGGTGATATTTGCATCGATGATCAATTCCTAGAATTAAACTATCTTGATTCCTTTGGCTAGGCTTTTACCAATATTTGATTTTCTTATCTTGCTTTACTTTATTTGATTCACAAACAAAACCCCCCCATTTTTCTTTTCCTTATTGTTGTCTTTGAATAGAAATATCTTTACCAATCTCTGTGGATTCGACCCTACTCACCACTATATGCAAATCATATAATTGTCTAAGAGTAGGTTTTATTTTTGTTGGACTCGACACCCATCAAGGGGCGATGTTGGTGGTGGCAGGTACCGTAGGGTCGATGACCAGATTGACTAGGAGTACGGTAGCGGATATCGAAGAAACCACCAGGGCTACGATCATACGGATGGCGGTGATTTCCGTCTTAAGGTAGATATTCCATCCTTTACTGGTAGTCTCAATATAGAAGATTTCCTAGATTGGCTTGCAGAGGTCGATAGATTCTTTGACTATATGGAGGTACCTGAGGATAGGAGAGTACGACTGGTTGCTTGTAGGTTGAAAGGAGGGGCTTCTGTATGATGGGATCGTTTGCAGAACCGGAGGCAGAGAGAGGGGAAGTAAGCTATAAGGACATGGTACCGCTTGAAGAATCTGTTGCAGAGGGATTTTCTACCACTCAACTATGAGCAGATCCTTTTCCAACAGTACCAACGATGTCGTCAGGGCAGAGGATGGTACATGACTACACCGCCAAGTTTATGAGGCTGGCAGAGAGGAATGATCTGAGGGAAACTGAGGGTCAGCAGGAGGCACGATTTGTAGACGGATTGAAACCTCATATTAAGGATAAAATAAGGGTGACGGTGTTCAAAACTGTCAATGAGGCAAAGAATTTGGCCCTTAGAGCTGAAATGATGATTCAAGAACAGAGTGCAAGGCTAGGTGGGGGCAAAAGAAGTTATGCATATGATAGTATCAGCAGTGGCAGCTAGGTGGTTGGTGAAAGGGCTAGAGGAATAGTTGAGAAACCAGCTAGAAGTTTGGAGAAGAAAGAAGACAAGGCTGAGGGAAAGAAGCCTCTTGAGAGCAAAGAAACCCTAAGGCAAAATAATCCATATACCAAACCGATTGTAGGAAAATGCTATAGGTGTAATCAATCGGGACACCGATCTAATGAATGCCCGAATCGACGAACTATAAACATTGTCGAAAGGGAGGAAGAGGAGGAAGTATGCTGTGAACTGGATGGTGAGGATGAATACTATGATGAGGCTGATGATGCAGTGGAATCGACTACATGATCAGAAGGATGATGCTAGCACCGAAACAGGAGGGTAGTTCACAATGACACTAGTTGTTCCGCACTAGGTGCACAATTGGTGGGAGAGTGTTCGACTTGATTGTTGATAGTGGGAGCTGTGAGAACATAATCGGAAGAGAGGTTGTGAAACGACTCCAGCTATAGATAGAAAAACATCCGAACCCTTACACCATAAGATGGATTAAGGCGGCAGAGTGAATTAAGGTAAAGGAGAGGTGTCGGGTTCCATTCTCGATAGGCAAATATCGGGATGAAGTCTATTGTGACATCGTCGATATAGATGCCTGCCACTTGATATTCGGACGACCTTGGTAGTTTGACGTGGATGCCCAACATGCCAGGAAAGAAAACAAGTATATATTGGAGAAAGGGGGCGTAAAATATACGCTGCTACCATTAACGGATAAGCAACCTAAGACATAATGGGCAGAAAGAAAATATTTTCTAACGATCACTCAGTCAGAAAAGGAAATGACCGAGGACATCAAAGAATCCCGATTGATGTATGCTCTTGTGGTGAAGAATGCGGGAGAGGATGTAGATAGTGTAGAGACTCCAGAGGAAGTAAAGGGGGTATTAGAAGAGTTCAAAGAGGCAGTGCCGGAAGACTTACCGGATGGGTTGCCTCCATTGCGAGACATCCAACACCACATCGACTTGGTGCCTAAGGCTAGCCTTCCTAATCTCCCACACTATCAGATGAGCCCCCAAAGAGACGGAAGTCCTACAGGAGAAGGTCTAGGAATTACTGGATAAATGATTCATTAGGGATAGCATGAGTCCATGTGTCGTTCTTGTGCTATTAACGCCCAATAAGGATGGGAGTTGGAGGATGTGTGTGGACAACCGTGCGATCAACAAGATCACAATTGGGTATAAATTCCCAATTCCTCGCATTGAAGACATGTTGGACAGGCTGAGTGGAGCGGTAATCTTCTCGAAAGTGGATCATAGAAGTGGATATCATCAGATTCGGGTTAAACCTGGGGATGAATGGAAGACCGCTTTCAAGACAAAGTAAGGGTTGTACGAATGGTTGGTCATGCCATTCGGCCTCAGCAACACACCTAGTACCTTCATGCACGTGATGAATCAGGTACTTAAACCATTCATAGGTCAATTTGTAGTAGTATACTTTGATGATATCCTGATATATAGCAAGACTAAGGATGAGCATTTAGTGCATTTGAAGAGCATATTGACTGTGCTGAAAGAGAATAAGATCTACGCCAATCTCAAGAAGTGCATATTCATGTCACAAAAACTGCTGTTCTTGGGTTTTATAGTAAGCGGTGAGGGTATAACGGTGGATGAGGATAAAGTAAGGGCCATTAGAGATTAGCCCACTCCCAAAACAATCATTGAGTTGAGAAGCTTTCTGGGGTTGGTAGGATTTTATAGACGTTTCATACGGCATTTTAGTACGATCACTGCACCATTAACTTAGTGCCTAAAGAAAGGGAAGTTTCATTGGGATGGGGAAGCTGAGTCTGGATTTTCTGTGCTCAAAGAGAGATTGTGTAGTGCGCCGGTGTTGGTCTTACCAGACTTTGACAAACTATTCGAAGTCGACTGTGATGCCAGCGGTGTGGGCATTGGCGCCATGTTATCTCAGGAGAAGAGACCCGTGGCCTTCTATAGTGAGAAGCTCTGTGAAGTCAGGAGGAGTTGGTCCACTTATGATAAAGAGTTCTATTCCATGGTCAGAGTTCTGAGGATGTGGGAGCACTACTTGGTTGGTAAAGAGTTTATCCTATACTCAAACTGTGTTGCTCTGAAACACCTGAGTAATCAAACCCGCATCTATAAGGATATGCATGCCAAATGGATACAATTTCTACAAAAGTTTCCATTCCACTTGATGCACAAATCCAGGGTCCAAAATAAGGTGGCAGACACATTAAGTAAGAGAGCGGATTTATTGGTCACCATGAGAGCTGAGGTGTTAGGCTTTGAGTAGCTGAAGGAACTATATGAAGAAGATGCGGATTTCGAAACTATCTGGAGAAAATGTATCAATCAGGAACCCAATGACAGTTACTACATCCTGGAGGGTTACTTAATGAGAGGTAATCAACTCTGTGTTCCTGAATCATACTTAAGGGAAAAATTGATTAGGGACCTACATGGAGGGGGACTAGCCAAACATTTGGGGTTTATAGGTGAAGCAGCATCCAAGACCTTATACACTTCATTGGTTGAGTCCACAGGGAGCTGTTCATGTACATAAATAGGTTCGTGTTCCATTAATTATTGGTGATTATACTGACGAGATTGTATGTGATGTAGTTCCCATGGAAGCTACACACTTGATTCTTGGAAGACCTTGGCAGTATAATCTCAGAGCTAAGTATGATGGATATACCAATGAGTATACCATTTAGCAACAGGACAAGGCATACAAGCTTCTTCCTATGAGTCCAATTGAGGTACAACAAACAAGGTTGATTTGCCTTAAGAAGCCCAAGGGAAAGAGGAATTTGTTTATGTGGTCTAGCAGGATGGACGATAAAGATTCGAGGTCGAATCTTTTTCAACATTAAGGGAATGATAGGATTCCAAGAGCTAAGATATGAGCACCGAAGAAATCAAAGTCAATTCGAGTTATAGGTGGCAGTGCGAGGTCTAAAAAGCGAGGAAATAAGCGTTAGGAGGACACAAGGCGAAGTTCGACTAGCCTTAAGCCGGTCTTGAATGAAGGCCAGGCAAAAGCTTCAAGGCCGCCAACCTTGGTGCCGACTTACATATAGGCCACCGGCCTTGAATGGCCTCGCGCCAATTTTTCTTTATTCCGCTTTATTTTATTAATATTTCATTAATATGTCCTTAGGTTACTTGTAGGCACGATATAAACAGTCTCCTTTTAGGTATTTTGAAGGGGATGATGTTATTTTGTTGAAAAGAAAAACACTTTGAGTGCATGAATCCTCTTTGGAGAGTTCTTGAATATTAAGAATTGGATTTCCTTTTATTCTAGTTGTTCTTATCAGATTCTTGGTTCCTATAAAATTTGCGGCGAACATTATTATTGAATTCTTGAAATTCTTTAACCTTAGTGATTAATTTATAGAACGTGGTCTCTATCGTTCTATGTTTTAATTGCGAACCAGTTTAATTTTATCAATCTTGGCATCTATAGATTGGTAATTTTATCTATATCCCTTTTTTTTATTCCTTAGTATCAAATAAAGAAAACCCTAAAATTATTAAAGAATCCATTATTATTGAAGATCTACGTGAAGGACCATAACAGCAAACTAACCCTTGTCATAATATTCGAAAAAATGATTACTTCGTTGTCCACTTTAGCCAAGATGATGAAGATGAGCTAGCATCACAAAGGAAGGAGCTAAAATCTCATGATCCATTACATGGTATTGGAGGCCCAATAACCCTAGCTAAAGGTAAGAGAATGAACGAAGCTCTACAAGGACTAGTCATGGACTTATAAGCCAGGGAATCAAGCTACACAGAAGGAAAACATACATATGTTAACTTTATTCACGTGACCATGGAAGGATGAAATAATTTTAGAGACATTAAATATTTTAGTGAACTGCTACAATAGGATACATTTGGTTTGTGTTAATTTTATTTGTCAGTTTGTTGTTTATGTTATTTAGTTGCTTACTTGGTGACACAAGGATAAGGATAGATTAGGTAACTTAGGATTTCCATATTGTAGGGTTATCTACATTATATTCGGTACTATATATGCCATGTAAGGGGGCCGACCAAAAGACACAAGATTATTGAATGAAAAAAAAACACATCATTTTTCTTGTGAAACAAAAAAACCCTTTTTGTTCTTTTGCAAAAGAACTTTTCCATAGGAATTCTTAACCAAATTGCTAGGAATACCTTTTGATAACTTAGGTTTCAATCAACAGGTGTGATTGGGGTCTTATTAGGCATCGCTTATTCAAGATGATCCTCGGGGTAATTAAATCTAATAGCGAGGTCGGGGTTCTAGGTTTAACATACCTAGGGTTTCACGCATCATTTGGTATCAGAGCTTTGGCTTCTTGAATCAAGTAATTTTTATCCTTTTTCTTTATTCATCAGTTCTTTTCCATATTCATATCTAGAAAATTCGTATAAAAAAAAATCTTGTTTGGTCATTATAATCCATTAGGGCTGACGACATCTAGGGTCTTCATGGAACAATCAATTGTGTTCAATTCATAGTTCATCTACAAAAAAAAAAAAAAAGAAAGAAAGAAAAGAAAATTGGAATTCGGTCGTGAAAGATTATAATTGCCGAAAGCATAAGATACTTTCTTGAATTGTCAATTGCATATTTAGTTGAGTCAATTTACTTTCCATATCAATTTTTCCAATTCCTACCATAACCATATCCTTGATTGTTCTATGTTTGGAATTCAAATTGTTACACATCCCTTGAATAATTGGTGCAATAGTGATTATTTTCTTTTGTGCTAGAATTAATCTTTGATTGCATATCCATTTAGTGGTGAATCTTTTCCATATCAATTAGAGTTGTGCAGTTAGTATTTCATCATTCATGTAACTTAGGACCGAATAGTAATAATTAGTGTTGACTTAGTAAATTGAGTTTAGGAGTTCCAATTTAAGTTCCTAGCAAAAGAATTACAAAAAGTGGGTTGTAAGGTCATAATTTTTTTTTGTGAGAAATATACACGAGTGGAAATTTCAGCATATCATTTGTGAGCAATATACAAGTGGGTGTGAGGAACATACATATATATATTTCTTGTAATTGTGACCTTATTTTGCTTCAATTTTAGAATTATGTTGGGACAGAACACTACTAGAGGAGAAAGTTAAGTGATGTTTGAGGAATTGATGGGGTAGATGAAGAGGATCCTAACAAGTGAACTTGAGCAAATCCATGAAAGGATGGATAGGATGGACAAGAGTAGGGAATAGTCTAGTAATATCACTGTTAAGCAAGGAGTAAATAGATAAAATAGGGGAGGCATTAGGATAGATGAAGGTGTAGAATCTGATTTTAGAGATTACCAATACGTGAGGGATAGGGGAGTATCTAGAGGCATAATAGTAATTTAGGGAGTATGAAATTGAAAATCCCAACCTTTTAGGGAAAGAATGATCTAGAGTTGTATTTAGGGTGGGAGACAAAAATGGATCAAGTATTTTAGTGTCACAACTACACTGAGGAGAAAAAGATAAAACTGGCTGCAGTAGAGTTTTCAGATTACACCAATGTATGGTGGGATTAGTTAGTGTGTAATAAGTGTAGGTATGGAGAGTGACCTATTAGCACTTGGGAGGAGACGAAAACTATCATGTAGAAGTGTTTCATTCCTAGTCCCTACCATAGGGACTTACTTAGGAAAGTCCAGGGTTTAACTCAAGGAACTAATAGTGTAGAGGATTACTACAAAGAATTGGAGGTGGCCATGATTAGGGTGAGAATTAAGGGTGATGATGAGGCTACTATGGCTAGATTCATTAATAGGTTGAACAGGGAAATAGTTGATGTAGTAGATCTTCACCATTACTTAGATATGGAAGAACTTCTGCATAGGGCTATGAAAGTAGAGCGGCAAATAAAGTATAGAAGTGAGCAAATGACTGGTTCGACTTCTAAATCTCCATGGAAGTCTATGTGGAAGAGAAACTTCACCAATTCAAAGCCTAAAGAGGACGTAAAGGCTAAGAATCCAATTGCTGCACCTAAAGGAAAGACCGACACTAAACCCCATTCTAGAATGAGAGATATTAAATGTTTTAGGTGTCAAGGATTTGGATACATTACATCCCAGTGTCCAAATTAGAGAGCTATGATTATCAGTGATGGTAGGGATGTAAAGAGTGAATACCGAGGAGGTAGAGGAGTCACCATCGTAGGAGTATAAGGATGTTGACTTGGAGGGACCCATGACTGGCGAGTTGTATGTCACAAGGAGAGTACTTAGTGTACAACCCTAAGAGGATAGTGAGGGAATCCAGTGTGAACATATTTTTTATACACGGTGTCATGTGTAGAGTAAAGTCTGTAACTTGATAATCGATAGTGGCAGCTACACTAATGTTGCTAGCACTTTGCTAGTAGAAAAGATGCGGTTGAAAGCTGTGAAACATCCTAGACCATATTGATTACAATGGCTGAGTGATTGTGAGGAAGTTAAGGTGACCAAGCAGGTCCTTATAGCCTTTTCTATAGGGAGCTACAAAGACAAGGTTATGTGTGATGTGGTACCTATGTAGGCTAGCCACATATTGTTAGGGTAACCATGGTAGTTTGATAGGAAGGTTATGTACGATGGGTATAATAACTAATATTCTTTTGTTTTAAACAAAAGGAAAGTGGCTCTCATGCCTCAGAAACCATGGGATGCTAGTGAAGATCAGTTGAGAATTGCAAAGGAATTCAGGGAAAAACACTTGAGTGCATGTGAGAAAAATAAAATGAGTGATAAATAAACACTGGTGAGCAAAGAGGGAAAATACACACAAACACTGAAAGCAGTGGGACTGGCAAGGAAGAGTGAGGTTAAGAGTGTAGTGATAGCTAAACAATAGTTACTTGTACTTATGTACAAGGATTTATATTTTTCTAATACTAACATTAACTTTACTGTGCCTAGTGTTGTTGTATCTTTGTTGTAGGAATTCGAAGACTTGTTCCCTGAAGAAATGCCATAAAGATTACCCCTCTACGAGGGATAGAGCATCAGATTGACTTCATGGCAGACGCTTCCATTTCAAATCGGCCAGCATATAGAACCATCCAGAGGAGGCCAAGGAAATTTAAAAACAAGTGGATGGGCTGATGGAGAAAGGGTTCATGAGAGAGAGTTTAAGCCTATGCTAAGTTCCAATGATACTAGTGCCCAAGAAGGATGGGACATGGCGTATGTGCGTGGATTGTTGGGCGATCAACAAAATTACAATTAAGTACAGACATCCCATTCCTAAATTAAATGACAAACATACTTGATGAGTTGCATGGTGCATTCTTATTCTCGAAAATTGGCCATAAAAATGGATATTACCAAATTTGTATGAAAGAAGGTGATGAGTGGAAAACTACCTTTAAAACCAAACATGGTTTGTATGAATGGATGGTAATGCCTTTTGGGTTAACTAATGCACCTAGTATCTTCATGAGGTTAATGAATCTTATATTGCGTCAATTCTTAGGAAATTTTGTTGTAGTTTATTTTGATAATGTCTTGATATATAGCAAAACATTAGATGATCATGTACAACATCTACAAAGTGTTTTTACTGTATTAAGGGAAAATCAATTGTATGCTAACTTAAAGAAGTGCACGTTTAGTATGGAATCTGTGGTTTTCCTTGGTTTTGTTGTAGGAGTAGATGGAATAGCTGTAGATGAGGAGAAGGTGAAGGAAATACGAGAATGGCCGACACCACAAAACACAAATAATGTCAGGAGCTTCTACAGTCTAGCTAGTTTTATAGGCGATTTGTGAGAGACTTTAGCTCCATTGCTGCTCCACTGAATGATCTTGTGAAGAAGAATGCCAAATTCAAGTGGACCGAAATACATGAGTAGGCATTCCAAACTTTGAAAGTTAAGTTAACTAACACTCTTTTGTTAACATTACCAAATTTTGATATGGTTTTTGAGATCGAATGTGATGCTTCCGGGAAAGGTATTGGTGGTGTTTTAATGAAAGATTACAAACCAATAGCCTACTTCAGTAAGAAACTCCATGGTGCTACACTGAATTATTTAGTATATGACAAGGAGTTGTATGCTCTGGTGAGGACGTTGCAATTGTGGCAGCATTACCTATGGCCCAAGGAGTTTATAATCCATTTTGATCATGAGAGTTTGAAGTAAATGAAGACGAAGGGAAAGCTGAATAAGAGGTACACTAAGTGGTTAGAGTTCATTGAAACCTTTCCATATGTCATCAAATACAAGCAAGGTAAGGAAAATGTAGTGGCTGATGCCCTTTCTAGGAGGCATTCTCTGTTAACCTCTTTACATACTAAATTGCTTGGGTTTGAAAGTATAAAATAACTATATGAACATGATGCTGATTTTAATCATATTTGGGCTGCTTGTTCTGAAAGCGGGTATGCAGACTACTATAGGCACAAAGGATATTTATTTAAGAAAGATAGGTTGTGCATGCCTAGGAGTTCCATACGAGAATTACTAGTGAGGGAGATGTATGGGGGCGATCTCATGGGACATTTTAGAGTAAACAAAAATTTGGATATTTTGCATGAACATTTTTACTAACCTAAGATGAGACATGATGCACAACTTCTGTGTGACAAATACATTGCATGTAAGAAGGCTAAGTCCAAAGTCATGCCCCATGGGGGGTATCTTCCCTTACCTGTGCCTAGTCAGCCTTGGACTGACATTTCCATGGATTTCATATTAGGTTTACCTAGGTCTTAGAATGATAAAGATAGCATATTTGTTGCCGTCGATAGGTTTAGTAAAATGGCTCACTTTATTGCCTGTTCTAAAACTAATGATGCTCGACATATAGTTGACTTATTCCTTAGGGAGATCGTTCGATTGCATGGTTTAGCTAACTCTATCGTGAGTGATAGATATGTGAACTTTTTTAGCCACTTTTGGCACACTTTATAGAATAGGCTAGGCACTAAATTACTATTTTCCACTATGGCACATCCCTAAAGAAATGGACAAACAGAAGTCATTAATAAGACACTTTCCACATTGCTACGTGTTGTGCTTAATAAAAATTTGAAGCAATGGGAAACATGTTTGCTTCATGTAGAGTTTGCATATAAAAGGACAATACATTCTACTACGTCTTACTCTCCATTTAAGATTGTGTATGGTTTTAATCCCTTAACTCCATTAGATATATTGCCTTTCCCTACTAACAAGTTTATTGATCTAGATGGCACAATGAAGGTAGAATTTGTTAAGGATTTACATACATATGTACAAGCGAACATTGAAAAGAAGAATGAACACTATGCTCGACAAACCAACAAAGGACGTGTCAAAGCTATATTTCAACCTGGTGATTGGGTTTGGGTACATCTAAGGAAGCAACATTTTGCTAAGCAGCATAAATCCAAGTAGCATCCTAGGGATGATGGACCTTTTCAAGTGGTGGAGCGCATAAATGACAATGCCTATAAGATAGATCTACCAAGCCACTATGGTAACGTTAGTGCTACCATTAATGTTTCTAACCTTACTGATGCAAGTGATTCGAGGATGAATCTTTTTGAGGAAGGAGGGAATTATGAGGAATAGCCAGCATCACAAAGGAAGGAACCAAAATCTCATGATCCATTACGTAATATTGGAGGCCCGATGACCCGAACTAGAGCTAAGAGGATGAACAAAGCTCTACAAGGACTATTCATGGACTTGCAAGCTAAGGAATCAAGCTATATAGAAGGAAAACATAGATATGTTAACTTGATTCACGTGACCATGGAAGGATGAAATAATTTTAGAGACATTAAATATTTTAGTGAACCACTACAATATGACACATTTGGTTTGTGTTAATTTTATTTGTTGGTTTGTTGTTTATATTATTTAGTTGCCTACTTGGAAACACAAGGATAAGGATAGATTAGGCAACTTAGGATTTCCATATTGTAGGGCTTTCTATATTGCATTCAGTACTATATATGTCGTACAAGGGAGGCAGCCAAAAGACACATGATTATTAAATGAAAAAAAATACATCCTTTTTCATGGGAAACAACGAAACCCTTTTTTTTCTTTTGCAAAAGAATTCTTAATCGAATTGCTAGGAATACCTTTTGATAACATAGGTTTTAGTCAATAGGTATAATTGGGGTCCAGTTACACATCGCTTATTCAAGACGATCCTCGGGGTAATTGAATCCAATAGTAAGGTCGGGGTTCTAGGTTTAACATACTTAGGGTTTCACGCATCACAAGAGGCCTATAAAAATATTTAATTAATTATGCTTGACTCAGTTTGCTTCTTTTAAAATGCTTTTGCTGACCAGTTAGATAAGATGACAACAAACTTGCTCTTATGATAATTTCATAGAAAATGATTGCTTTGTTATTGTCTCTTGCCATAAGGCCAATGACATTCTTTTATTAATTATTCTTGACTTGGTCTATTTATTTTAGAATGCTTTTGCTGAGTAGTTAGAGATGATGAGGTCAATCTAGCTATTATCTTAATTTCATAGAAAATGATTGCTTTGTTGTCATCTTTAGCCATGATGCTCATGACAACATTTATAATTATCCTTAACTTAGTGTGTTTCTTTCATACTAGTTGGACTAGTTGGAGAGGATGACAACAAACTTGTTCTTATAATAATTTCATAGAAAATGATTGCTTTGCTATCCACTCTTGCCATGTGGCCATGACATTATTTAATTAATTATCTTAGACTCAATTTGTTACTTTCAAGATGCTTTTGTTAACTAGTTAGAGATGATGATGACAAACCTGCTCTTATAATAATTTCATAGAAAATGATTGCGTCATTGTCCTTTTGTGCCATGAGGACCAAGATAGTATTTAATTAATTATCCTTGACTCGGTCTATTTCTTTCATAATGGTTTTTTTAGTGGTTATAGATGATGACAGCAAACTTTCTCTTTTTAATTTCATAGAAAATGATTGCTTTGTTGTCCTCTCTTGACATGGGTCCCGCGACAATATTTAATTATTTATACTTGACTCAATTTGTTTCTTTCATATTGCTTTTGCCAATTGGATAGAGATGACGACGACAAACTTGCTCTTATCATAAGTTCAGAAAAAATGATTCCTTTACTATCCACTCTAGTCAAGAGACCTATAAAAATATTTAATTAATTATGCTTGACTTTGTTTGTTTCTTTATAATGCTTTTGCTTACCTAAATAGATAAGATGATGACAAACTTGGTATTATCATAATTTCCTAGAAAATGATTGCTTCGTTATCCTCTCTTGCCATAAAGCCCATGACTCTATTTAATTAATTATCCTTGATTTATTCTATTTATTTCAGAATGCTTTAGTATAGTAGTTAAAGATGATGTGGAAAATCCATCTCTTATCATAATTTCATAGAAAATGATTCCTTTGTTGTCATCTCTAACCATGAGGACCATTGTAACATTTATTTAATTATCTTTGACTTGGTCTATTGTCTTCATAATGTTTTAGTGGACGTGTTAGAGAAGATGACAACAAACTTGCTCTTATCATAATTTCATGGAGTATGATTGCTTCGTTATCCTCTCTTTTCTAAGGCCTATCACATTATTTAATTAATTATCATTCTTTGCTAACTAGTTAGATATGATGATGATAAACTGATGTGCTTAAAATCCAAAGCACACGTACACAATCCAATTGGAAAATTCGATAAGGTAAAATCCCTAAATTGGCATGATGAAATGGAATTCCACTTAATCAAATGACCAAGCAAAATGTAAATTAATAAGTATGTAAATGTTCAAAGGAAAATCACGCAATTTAAACTAGGAAGCAATTTCAAAATTGAAATGACCTAAATATAAAAATTACATCCAAATCACATGAACAAAAGTAACCACAAATTGTACCTAAATATGACACACTAAATACAATTTGCCAACAACAAAAGCAAGATTGATATGACTCACAATCTCCTCTTGTTGAATCTCGCCATAATTTCACATGAAATTGATAAGAGATCTTTGATTTGCAAGGCTCTCTAATGTGCCTAAAATCTAAGATTAAGCACATGCAAAACCAATTTGAATAACCATCAAATAATGTCAATCAAACTAGTTCAATAATTACACAATTCCTCAATATTTATGAACCAAGTCTTAAACAATGGCATGATCAATCGTAATTTTAAGTATGATGATGCTCTGATACCAAATATGATGCACCTAAAATGGGGTTAAGCACATGTAATTGGAGCAATTTATAAACCCCAATTCAATAGTCCAATCTTGGCTCAAATCTACTGGAATTGTGTGAACCCTAATGGAGTAAATGATTTTGAATGCTATAACTTTCATACAAAAAAAACCACAATGATAAAATCCTCAATTGCAACACTAACACAATTGAAATTCCACATGATTAACACACAAGAATAGCAAGAACCAATCCGAGATCCACTTTCCCAACAAAGCCAATCCACGGCTCAAATGAAGATAAATTGAAAAGTTAAAACTTAAGGGCTAAAACCAATCAATTATAACAACATGAAATTGATTACAAATGTAATCTAATTCGCCCAAGAAACATCCAATTCAACCCTAGATATAACTCACTAGTGATGAAAAGGAAACACAACAAAAAGGAATTGATATTACTCACAATTTCTCTTTGTTACAACTCACCACAATTCCAATTCTTGGGATTGAAATTGATAAGAGCAATTTAGATTTTTGGAAAACCCTAACCCTCACACATGAAGTGTATTATGAAAAAATATCAAAAGCTCCTCAAATCCCTACTTAAGCAAGTATTTATACTTGCTCCCTTTAGGGTTAAAAAGTTCACAAAATTACAACTATGCCACTTTTAAGGTAGCCAGTCCTAAAAGACAATTAGAAGCAAATAAAGGTGTCCCAAAAAGATTACAACATAAATAGTCTAAGTAAATAACAAATATATATATAAATTAGTCTTCACTATGCTAGCTCTTCCATAGGATTTGTTGGCCCAATTCATCACCGATTTAAGTTAATCCATGGATAACCTACAAGTTGAGCTTAGTGACTTTGTCCATCGCCCTGTAAAACATGATAAGTGTACCTGTTGGAATATACAATACATTAATAAGAGAAAAGTGGTTAGTAAACGAATAATTCTAAGGTCGATTTGCTCAAAATGGGCCCTTATAGCCAAGATTCGAAATCCTTTGCTTCTTGCCCTAATGATAGGTCTTATCAGATTTTGATTCCTATCATCTCCTCAGGCCTTCAAAAGATTTGTCCTCAAATCTGATAGATCAAATGTAGTAGAGACTCGGTTTTCTCCTAGCAAGCCACCTGAAGAAGTATAACTGCAAAATCCCAATATTTGAAATACCACAAGAGGTAATTGTTTTCTCTCCTCCATTTCTATGATGTATCTCATATGCAAGACAAGTACTGACCCGTTATTTACTGAGGTCTCCCTTATCTTAACCCGTTCCACTGAAATTGTTTTCTCCTTTTCTAACTCATCTATATGGCACTGATTCTTATGGCCCTCTAATGGTTAGCCCAACTACTCACTACCCTCTAAAACTTTTGAAGGTGGACACAACTACCTCTAAACAATTTGGCTCTCTAATGATGGGCTCATCTGACTCTGACCCTTAGAATCCTCCAATGGTTTACTTAACTGCTCATGAGCCTCTAGTACCTCTGGTGGTTTGCTCATCTGACTATGATCATCAGGATCCTCTAAAGGTTGGCACATCAATGTTTGACAAATTTTGTGCTCTAAGGGTTGGCTCATGTCACTAGAAACCTTAGGAACTTCTAAAGATTTGATCATGTGGCTATGATCCTTAGGAATTTGTGATGATTGTCTTATCTGTCTTTGCATCTTCTAGACCTCTAATGGTGACGTAGGGTTCAATACTATACGTTTACCATCCTGTTGGAACATATAAGTATTTCTATACTCATCATGTAATACCATCTTGTCATGCAACCATGGTTTACCAAGCAATATGTAAGATGTACACATAAGAATAATATCACATTCAAGTTCATCACAGTAGTTGTCCCCTATACTGAAGGGTACCCTAGTCTTTTAGGTCACATAATGACCATCCAGATCATTTAGCTAATGTAATGTATAGGGTTCGAGATGTGGGCTGGTTTTAAGTTTCAACTTAGATACTAATGATGCAGCTACAACATTATTACAACTACCACAATCAATAATAATTACGCATAAGTTTCCTTATACCCTGCAAGAAGTATGGAATAATTTTTCTCTTTGTCCATCATCAATGATTGGATAGGAAGTCACTACTTAATTTACCAAAGTAGTAGAAGTATGCACAACATGTGACATGGTTATTAACTAACTTTAACAAATTAACAACACACTTCACTATAACCATCACAACAACACGCCCTTACATACCTACGGTGCTCACACTCAACCAATACAAGAAATGTTTATTATTACTTTAAATAAAGTCAAGTGAAATAATTGAAGCATAAATAAATAATTCTTGGTACTTCAAGTAAGGTTAAATAAATGAAGTACACACAATTATTTCTAAGTAGTTAAGAATTAAATTCAACCACAAGTGTTAAGTAATGAGTTCAATTACTTTCACACTTTAATTGTTTTGTTTGAATTCAAATTCCACTACTTAACTTTCCTTTTCTTGCTTTGGTTTCACACCAATTACTTCACAACGGATAGCACCTCAACACAAACAAAAAATACACAACTTCACCACTACACTACTCCCTTGCTCTTGGTTCCACACAATTCACACCACCAATCAACACTTCTCTATATAACACACACAACACCATGCCAAAAATACACAAATCCTTTACTAACTTTACAAAATACAGCACTATACACACACCCCTTTTATATACATTACAACACACACATTCATACTCTTCTACACTTGCACTTCTCCACTTCTATACAAGTTTCAAATCATAACTTACAACAAAAGGCAACTCAAATTCAAATTTAAAATGAGTTCACTAATTGCAATATTCCACAAATGGTAAGGAGCCACTTTCAAATTCAAATGAACACACAATTACTTCTATCACTCAATGTGTGTTTTGAAATTCAAATAGCTTCCTTAAACCCACAAACTTAATTCTAAAAATGCACACTAAGCCCCCCCTTATGTCCGAATCACTCCAAGCAAAAATACACTTCTACTTCTTCACAATTGAGGCAACTACAAGTTATGACTTTTGAATCACAAGATCTGCTACTACTCTTTTTCTTTTTACACGAAATTATCAATCAAATGGAGCTTAAACAAGACCTCAAAACTCACTTCAACAAGAAACAAGTTCAACTCCCCAAGCAAGATAATTACGCCACTTCAAATAACAACATCAACAATTCAATTTTCCTACTTTCAATTTTGGAATCAAGATGTAAGCTAAAGAACCCTAAATTTCCGAAATCAAAAATCAAATAACCCCTTCTCACAACCACAAGCTCAGATACCAAATATGATGTGCCTAAAATCTAAGATTAAGCACATACAAAACCAATTTGAAAGACAATCAAACAATGTCAATCAAACTAGTTCAATAATTGCACAATTCCTCAATATTTATGAACCAATTCTTAAACAATGGCGTGATCAATCTTAATTTCAAGTATGATGATGCTCTGATACCAAATATGATGTGCCTAAAATCTAAGATTAAGCACATGCAAAACCAATTTGAAAGACAATCAAACAATGCCAATCGAACTAGTTCAATAATTGCACGATTCCTCAATATTTATGAACCAATTCTTAAACAATGGCATGATCAATCTTAATTTCAAGTATGATGATGCTCTGATACCAAATATGATGTGCCTAAAATCTAAGATTAAGCACATGCAAAACCAATTTGAAAGACAATCAAGCAATGCTAATCAAACTAGTTCAATAATTGCACAATTCCTCAATATTTATGAACCAATTCTTAAACAATGGTGTGATTAATCTTAATTTCAAGTATGATGATGCTCTAATACCAAATATGATGTGCCTAAAATGGGGTTAAGAACTTATAATTGGAGTAATTTATAAACCCCAATTCAATAGTCCAATCTTGGCTTAAATCTACTAGAATTGCATGAACCCTAATGGAGTAAAAGATTCCGAATGCGATAACTTTCATACAAAAAAAACCATAATGATAAAATCCTCAATTGCAACTCTAACACAATTGAAATTCCACGTGATTAACAAACAAGAATAGCAAGAACCAATCTAAGATCCACTTTCCCAATAAAGCCAATCTACGGTTTAAATGAAGCTAAATTGAAAGGCTAAAACCAATCAATTATAACAACATGAAATTGATTAAAAATGTAATCTAATTCAACCAAGAAACATCCAATTCAACCCTAGATATAACTCACTAGTGATGAAAAGGAAACACAACAAAAAGGAATTGATATTACTCACAATTTCTCTTTGTTACAACTCGCCACAATTCTAATTCTTGAGATTGAAATTGATAAAAGAAATTTAAATTTTTGGAAAACCCTAACCCTCACACATGAAGTGTATTATGAAAAATTATAAAAAGCTCCTCAAAACCTTACTTACAAAAGTATTTATACTTTCTCCCTTTAGGGTTACAAAATTCACAAAATTACAACTATGCCACTTTTAGGGTGGCCGGTCCTAAAGGACAATTATAAGCAAATACAGGTGGTCCAAAAAGATTACAACATAAATAGTCCAAGTAAATAACAAATATATATATAAATTAGTCTTCATTATGCTAGCTCTTCCATAGGATTCATTGGCCCAACTCATCGCCAGTTTAGGTCGATCCATGGATAACCCACAAGCTGAGTCTTAGTGAGTTTGTCCATCGCCTTGTAAAACATGATAAGTGTACCTGTTGGAATATACAATACATGAATAAGAGAAAAGAATTTAGTAAAAAAATAATTCCAAGGTCGATTTGCTCAAAATGGGCCCTCATCACCAAGATTCGAAATCCTTTAGTTCTTGCCCTAATGATAGGTCTTATCGGATTTTGATTCTTATCACTCTCCCTCATAGTTCAAAGAGTGTTTGTTTTTCAAATCATCGAAAAGCTTCCTACAAACCCTAGTTAGCAAGTATTTATACTCTCTAATTAGGATAAAAATGTTCAAAAAATTACACATATTCCACTAAGTGGCCAGTTCCAAAGTCAAAATACAAACAAATCATAAGTCTAAAAAATGAATAGAAATGGCTAATTCAATAATGAAAAGTACAAGTATAAAAGATGGTCTTTAAATGGCCGATTCTTCAAGTCAATTGAGTAATTTGTAGGTCGTTGGATGTGACTCCAAAAATGTCCTACAAGTTAGTCATTAGTGCATGTTATTTGCCCATCCTATAAAACCGATCAATGTACCTACTATAGTGCAAAAGCAAATATTATTAGGTAAAAGTAGACATATGTGGATGTTTTAGATCATACATCCAAATCAAGTTCATCTACTGCGAGACCATAGAGTAGATTTCCATCATCTCCTAGGGCTTCTGAAAGATTTGCCCTCAAATCTAGGGGGTCATCTCTTGGATTGAAACCTAATGGCTTTGTTTGCTTGTTTTCTTGATTTTTAGAACAACCAGAGGTATTCCCAATTTGTTCTTCGCAAGAGTGTACCTTAGATGGAGACATAGGTGTCAAGACTTTCTATGACCCATCCTTTCGAAACATGTAAGTGTTTTTGAACTCATCATGTAACGCCTTTCTAGCAAACATCTAGGGTCTACCTAACAATAAATGAAAGGCACACATAGGAATCACATCACAGATGATCTCATCATGGCATTTCTTTCCGACATTGATTGGCACCTTTGCCCTTTGTGTAACATACAAACTATCTCAGTTATCTAACCAATGCAATTTATAAGGGTTAGGATGTAGGCTAGTAGATAGTTGTAATTTGTCTACTAATGCAGCAAATATAACATTAGTACAACTACCACTATCAATGATTAGCATACAAAGATTACCTCGGATCCGATAAGGTATGTGGAATAGGTTTTCTTTTTGTTTTTCCCTAGCATCTAGAGATATAGTCAAAACCCTGTGCAACACATTAATAGGGAAGTAATGTTCACCTGTTTTATCCTCATGTGTCTCAGTGCTCTGATCATTATAGTACTCCTGCAAAGCCATGGATAGATCTGTAGACTCGACAGCTTCTTCTTCATCTTCCTCTTTGGTGCCCTCTATGACTGTCATTACTCTCTTATTGGGACACTGTGCGGCCATATGTCCAAATCCCATGCATTTGAAGCATTTAATCTGGTGTATCTTCCCACTAGTCGACCTCAGTACTATCTACCTAACATCAGGTCCAACTACCACTTTGCCCTTTCCAGAAATCATCTTCTCTTTGTTTGTGCTAGGGGTAACTTTGTCTATTGCCCTGACGGGCTCACCTACTCCCTTTAGCCCACCCAAATGACCATCAGCCCCCATAGGCTTAGTAGTAGTACTGAGCCTGTTACTAGTAGCTTGGAATGGATTAGATTACCTCTGTCTTTCCACTTTCAAGGCTAACTATATAACCTCATCAAGTGTGCTATACCTCTGAAGCTCAACAACACAGGCTATCTCATACTTTAACCTAAATACAAAATGTGCTAGTGTTTACTTAGGAGGCTCTACTGACCCACATCTAATCATCAAAGTTTCAAACTCTTGGACATAGTCCTCCACTATTTTGCCTCCCTGTCTTAAAGTCTATAGACGCATAAACAGTTCCTGCCTTTAATGCTCAGGAATGAACCTTTTCCTCAAAACCCTTTTTATGTCTCTCTAAGTGTGAATTTCAGCCTCTCCATCCCTTCGCTTGTTGATCACTAAATTTTTCCACCACAAGGCGGCATACCCTATGAACTTAACAGCAGCAAGACGAACTCTAGTGCTATCATCTATCTCATAACACTTAGAAAGGCCCTTAACCTTATCCTCCCAATCCAGATAGTCATCTGCTAAACCCCTACCATCAAATGAAGGCATTTGCAACTTCGCATATTCTAAACCCCTAAGTGGCCTGAAATCCCTATTTGGGTAAGGATTGAATCCAAAGTTATCATCCCTCTCCTCCCTAAAGGCCTGGTGATCTCCTTCTACTCTCCTTGCCATGTTTCCTCCTCTTACTACTCCCTATCTTTAAACATTTTGAGGAGATACTTTAAGTGGTGGTGCTTGAGGATTCGCTATTGGTGGTTATGGCATTATCATCTTGTCAATCCTTATTGCTAATGTAGCAATAATGGTAGTGAGGTCTTGAAGTTGTTCCTCCAAAGTTCTCCTACCTGTAGTACGATGACCCTGTCCTCCACCAACTTGGCTATTGGCCTCATTACCAATGCCCCCATTCACACTATCATTTAACATGTTTGTGGTTATGATTTGCTGAAATATAAATATAGTCTAAAACAATTGCAGCACTCTCCCTTCACTACACAACACTTCACCTGCCACAACAATCAAATGACCTACAAATTAAACATAACTCTATTTAACTTCACACACCACGTTAACATACACACACTTGTACACCCACAGTGCAACAAGCCACCAAGGCAACACATACTTCCCTACGCTTCAATTATAGCAACAATTAAACACTTCTAAGTAGTAAGTTATTGAATTCAACCAAGCAAGTGTTTAAGTATCAATACTTAATAACTTTCACACTTAAATGCTTATTTTGAAATTCAAACTTTACTACTAAATTTCCCTTTTCTAGTCACGGTATATACACAATCCCATACACCATGTGCAACACTTTCCTTACACAACTCCACAACACACTCACACTACCACACACACAACACAAACGCGGTGCACTCACTTCACACAACAACAACATTTCAAGTGAAGCACGTCCTTACCTCAATGTACACAACACTAGACGTTGCAACCCCTCAATTCAATACACCCTTACACTGCCACACAAACACACACCACTCCCTCCAAAGATCACGGCAACAAAAGACAATGGAATCAAATATGGACACTAACTCCATACGACAAGCAATTTAAAATGTTAAACCCTTAATGCAACCTTCTCTATAAATGGTATGAATCAATTTCAAATTCAAATGAAATGTAATTAATACCACTCAATAACCACTTCAAGCTTAATGGATGTGTTTGAATTCAAATGATTGCTATTTTCCACACAAATTCAAATCTAAAAATTATACACTTCCACTTTCAAAATGCACAAGGAAAAACACACGGTACACTCCACAAGCTGCTTCAAATTATAGAATTCCAATGATAGAGTTCAAATTCAAATAACTTTCCCTTCTTCCACACACAAGGAGCTCATGACAAGATGTTGATCACTAAAGACCAAATCTAAAATTCTACTCCTAATTCCACAACAAGAAGTATTCCACGGTACAATTCACACACAATTACTTCATTTCCTCTTCAAATAATTTCAAGTATGAAATGGAAGAACAAGAACCCTAATTCCCCAAATCAACAATCACATAATCCCCTTCTCAAAACCTTGCTCTAATACCAAAATTATGGTGTGCTTAAAATCTAAAGCACATGTACACAATCTGATTGGAAAATTCGATAAGGAAAATCCCTAAATTGGCGTGATGAAATGAAATTCCACTTAATCAAATGACCAAGAGAAATGTAAACTAATAAGTATGTAAATGTTTAAAGGGAAATCACACAATTTACACTAGGAAGCAATTTCAAAATTGAAATTACCTAAATCTGAAAATTACTTCTAAATCATGGGAACAAAAGTAACCACAAATTGCACCTAGATATAACTCACTAAATACAATTTGCTAACAACAAAAACAAGATTAATATGACTCATAATCTCCTCTTGTTGATTCTTGCCACAATTTCACAACAAATTGATAAGAGATCTTTAATTTACAAGACTCTCCCTCATGGTTCAAAGAGTTTGTTTTTCAAATTATCGAAAAGCTTCCTACAAACCCTAGTTAGTAAGTATTTATACTTGCTCCAATTAGGGCAAAAATGTTAAAAAAAAATTACACATATGCCATTAAGTGGCTGATTCTAAAATCAAAATACAAACAAATCATAAGTCCCAAAAATGAATAGAAATGGTTGGTTCAATAATGAAAAGTATAAGTACAAAAGATGGTCTTCAAATGGCCGGTTCTTCAAGTAAATTTAGCAATTTATGGGTCGTTGGATGTGACTCCAAAAATGTCCCGTAAATTGGTCATCAGTACATGTTATTTAGCCATCTCATAAAACTAATCAATGTACCTACCACAGTGCAAAACCAAACATTATTAGGTAAAAGTAGACATATGTGGATGTTTTGGATCATACATCCAAATCAGGTTCCTTTACCGTTAGGACTGCAAAGTAGATTCCCATCACAAACCCACTATTATGATAATTTCATAGAAAATAATTGCTTTTTTGCCCTCTTTCACCATGAGGCCCCTGATAATATTTGATTAATTATTCTTGACTTGGTCTATTTCTTTTAAAATGCTTTTGATTAGTTATAGATGATGATGGAAAACCTTCTCTTATCATAATTTCAAAGAAAGTGATTGCTTCATTGTCCTCTTTTGCCATGAGGTTGAGGACAATATTAAATTAATTATCCTTAACTCGGTTTATCTCTTTCAAAATACTTTTGTTGACTAGTTAGAGATGATGGTGATAAGCCTACTATTGTCATAATGTTTTAGGAAATGGTTGCTCTGTTGTCCTCTCTTGCCATGGGGCTCATTGCAATATTAATTAATTATCCTTGACTTGGTTTATCTCTTTCATAAAGCTTTTGTTGACTAGTTAGAGATGATGATGACAAACCTACTCTTATTATAATTTCATAGAAATCGATTGCTTCGTTGTCCTCTCTAGCATAGTTGTTAAAATCACAATTCTACTCCATTGATTTTATGAGTTTACAATTTTATGAGACCTTTATGAGTTCACCCAGGTATAAAATTGTTTCTAAATAAACTCGTAGTAGAAGCATGAGTGTATATATTAAATCAATAAAATCTTACATTTTTAATCAAGATTACCAATTCTACATATTTTAATCAAATGAGTTAAAAATTGAAAAATACAACTTAACTTTCACAAGATATAAATATTATTAGTTTTTTAAAAGAATTGGAAATATAATATAAGGTAATATTAATAGTAATACCAATAACGATGTTGGTATTGATGATGAAGATAACAATGATGATGATGGTGGTGAAGAGAGAGTTAGTGATAATTTTGACTTTTGATGATGATAAAAGGGGTTGGTGATTTATTTTAACATTGTTTTTTATGATTACAATTTATGTTATAATTCATTTCATATTTGTATTGTTATTTATATTATAGTTTTATATATTAGCTTAACAACTTATACTAATTTATTTATATTATAGTATATAATTTTTATTTTAAATTTTAACTAAAATTTATATTAAATTTCTTTATTCCATCATATATTGTATTTTATTTTTATGATTATAGTAAAAATATTTACAGCTTTTGAAAACTATTTTACATAATTTGTGGAAACTTATGTTTTTACATTTTAATTCTATGTTTCAATTCGATAGACCCTTGGCGATTCTAAGTAGAATTGTGAGTTTGACAATCTTGCTCTCTCACAATGAGGCCTAGATAATATTTGAATAATTACCCTGGACTTGGTTTGTTTCTTTTAGAATGGTTTTGTTAACTAGTTAGAGAAGATGACAATAAACCTGCTCTTATAATAATTTCATAGATAATGATTACTTTGGTGTTCTCTTTTGTAGTGAGGCCCATGACACTATTTAATTAATTATCTTTAACTTGGTTTGTTTCTTTCATCATGCTTTTGCTGACTAGTTAGAGATGATAACGTTAAACCTACTCTTATCATAAGTTCACAAAAAAATGATTCCTTTACTATCCTCTCTCGCAATGATGCCCATGACACTATTTAATTAATTATCATTGACTCTAGTTGTTTCTTTCATAACGCTTTTACTAACTAGTTAATGATGATGATCACAAACTTGCTCTTATCTTAATTTCAAAGAAAATTATTCCTTTGTTGTCCTCTCTTTCCATGAGGCCTATGTCAATATTTAATTAATTATGCATGACTCCATCCATTTCTTTTGAAAGAAAGAAAACTTATCCATTTAGTATGCTTGATTCATCCAACAAATGGATGGAAAAATACCTATTAAAGCCTCAATTTATATAGAACATTTCAAAGAATAACAAATAATATAAAAGTTCATTTAAAAATTCCAATTATAATTATTTATAAATCCCTACATAAAACTAGCACCCTACTCTCCAGTTAATGTCATCCCAGATCCCACTACATTATTGCTTCAATTAGTATACCATAACCACTTAAAAAAGAAATACGAAGTGAGCCATAAGGGCTTAGTACAATAGTAACACAAACACATACAGATGTCAAGTAGGCCTATCATTCTAATGCAGCAAACAATCATATAGTTCATACTTAGCTTAATTAATGTAAACAATTAGCATGAGAGTACTCATAACTTTAGACAACACAATAGAGGACTTGGGTTTGGATTGCATTGTAACAATAATCAAGGGTTGACAAAAGCAACCAAACTCCGCATTGTGAAACCAAAAAACTAAGTAATCTCATCTAAGTGCCATCACTGTTAAGCAATCCTCACTGATCATAGTCCAACTATATCGTATCGCCTACTAGGAACCATAATCCTCAAACGATTTCTAATATACTTTATCTTCACTTATAGTGCCCGTTATCCAACATGATTCCACTTATCGACTACCCATCAAGCCATTTCTCGATGCGTAAGCACCTAACTATTGGAGTTACTAAACTAAGACCACAACTTAGTTAAGGTTAGCGCACTGCTTGCTGACTTGAGATGATCACGTGAAAGCATTACCCAATTACTTAGCCAAGTTTGATTATTAGTTTGGTTAAGATTTCTATCTTGGTAAGTAGCATGCATGTTACTACGTACTTTAAAGTAGTGAAAATCATACTTTGATTAGCCAATCCTCCAACTTAATTAGAGATTCAAATTATCGTTGATTAGTATTAGTGAATAATGGGTTAATTGAAGTAAAATTAATTTCATTTCAATTGAGTAGTTATTTACTATTTAAGCCTAAGGAGTTGAACTTAGCATTTCACTAAGTGCAAGCCCATTAGACTAGTAGGTTTATTTAGTATTCCTAAACCAATCCACTATCATAGTTCAATCATTAATTCCAATTCCCTTTATAAAGTTCAATTATTAATTTATTATGTATTGACTTAATTAATTGAACTAGTTGAAGGATAGTGAATCAACTAAAGTTAAAATCGAACTGATTGGGGAAAATTTTAGATTTAGTTTATCTTTAGGGGATTCGACCTTAAACTAAGCAATTAAAGTATTGTTATTAATTTAATTAATTAAGTGAGGTTAAAAAATGATTTTACGTCAACCGTTTTGAGATGAATCAGTTCGATTTACTGTGAACCAATTTGGGCTAGTTGAGTCTCACAAGGGACCTATCATCACTTCCTAACACTCAACGTGACTTATCCGACCTTGAAACATTGCTAGACTAGGATAAGGGTATCTAAGATAATAGTGATCGGTCATGACACTTAATATATGTTAGTTATACCGGCCATATGGGTACTAAGTGTATATGTTTAGGTATACTTAATTAACAAATCAACATAAACCATATATTAACTAAAAACGATAGTCGACTTTGTCGATGAACTAAAATGCATCTGTACAACTTTACATTATCTGATGAATGTAATAAATATCATTATGTGAATCCTTATAGTACAAAGCAACCAAAAGATAATTGAAATTGAAGAGATTGGAAATAACAACCGACCCTCCATTGTTCTTCAACGGCAGATGATCATTGACTAGAAAATACGCAAATCATCTTTGGCAATCACGCATAAATTAACGGGTGATCTTTTCCTTTTATTACCTAATATTATATTAGTGATTATATGTTGTCGTTTGAAGTACCACACGTAAGACACAATAAACAATGGTAATAATATAATAGTATTTATATAACAATATCCATAATACATTTCCTAGCCATCATACAGTAAGAGGGATCATTATCAATAATGACTATAGTAATAATCTTATCAAGTTTCTATATTTCATTATCTACTGTACTACCATACAATAACAGCAATTTAATATACATGCCATGTCAATAATATGTCAGCCAATCGAGTCCCTATACCGCATAGGGAATTTCAAGCAAAGAGAAAAGATCATCTTCTGCATACTTTCATTATAACTTAGACCACTTAGCAAACGCTCCAAGCACAAATAAGAATTTAACACCTCATCTTATTTCTACATTGGTGAAAGCAAGTTACTACATATTGCTAGATAAAGAAAATAAGGCTTACGGCACCTCGGAATGAACAACCAGAATCAAAGTACATTGCACTCTCAGACTCACGGTAAGAATTGGTAATTGTAATATAGTTATTTTATTTGTTTAAGTTATAACTGGTTAAATACAAAGTTTTTATTCTATTAATAGCACCGAGTTGCTCAACAAAACTGACATCTATCCTACAATCTTATATATATTGTAGGATATATATATATATATATATATTAACATATTATATTATTTAAGTACTTCACGCGCGCACAGCATAAATAATAGTAATAAAGTATAATAATAAATTAATACTTACCAGTAGCTTTAACATCATTAACTATTAGTCTCTATAGTACTCACGGGAAGAAAAAAAAAAAAACTAAATCCTGCATTAACAATGTCTTATTAACTTCAAATGCATGTCACCAAGTATGGGGATTTATCCATGTATAATTGACTTCTCCAAGGAAAAGTAAAGCACACATGTAATGCCAATAAATGCAAAACAAGAACAAATTTATTAGACGGTTAAGCAATAAAGGATTATCTAGGGTGTGATGAATTTATGTTCATAAATATAATACTTACATTGTTCACATGAGAAAACTGAAAAATCAAAAATAGAAAAAATTATGAACATTCTCACCTCAAATATCTAGAGCAAAGATAAAACAAGTCAAAATTGAGCTTTTCTATTTATATTCAATGAATTCTATAAAATCTATCTTAGTATACTCTTCAATCTTCACCAAAACCCTATCACTTGGAAAACAAGTAAGAGTAGCATTGTTAGGTTCACAAAGCAAAAAACTTATAAATTTATTCATTTAGGAATGAAAACTGGTTGCACAACATCTAACTATGGTAGTTCATAAGAGCTAGCAACTTCTTGTAAGAGCTTAGAGCTCCTCTAACTATCACATATTGAAATAATAAACCAATGAATACCTACCACATGACTCCAATTTATAAAACTAGAGTAAAACTAAAATACAACTAACTCTTTTAAAGTATTCTAGATTCTCTTAGAATCTTCTAACAAATGATAATGCTAACTAACCATCCAGTGCAACTAATTCAACTATCCCTAACATACATGTGTAGGAACATATCAATTCTCTAAGGCAAAGTGATCTCACCCCTAAGGTTGAATTAAATATACTAAAGTAAGTTAATTAAAAAAAGAAAAGAAAAGAAAGATTGTATAAATCCTCTCTGAACTCTCCATATTAGATGCTGAAACAATACCTTCCATAGTTAGGTCATTCCGAAATTCAAAATTTTTACAGCCTTCTTGCAAAATTGTTGAAACATGAAGTCTTGTCAAGGCATTAATGTGGAGCATGGTAAGTGATAGAACCACAAATGGGTCTAAAGCCCATGAGCCAATAGTTTTAAGGGTTTACTATAGGAAGAGATTTAAGGGAAATAAAAACTAGAGACCCACTATTACTTTTCTTTTACATATATTGTAAACATTAGCCCTACTAGGGTAATACATCACTGATACATATATCACAATAAAGAATATTGAAGGCAGTCACTATCTTTATCATCAATTGAAATATCTTCTACCTTGGAGCTCTAAGCTCTATTTCCATAATTTGCTACTCATTTCTCTTGCGATTTTATTTTGCTATCTTAGTTCTTGGTATCTAACAATTGGTTTAACTTGTTGGATCTAAGAGGAGGCATGAATGACAAGAATGGAGTCAAGGGTTGAAGCTTTAGTAATGTGATGCCTAGGATGTCTAAAGACATTAGGCATATGGCAACAAAGAGTGAGAGGACTCAAGTTTAGAGAACAGAGATGCATAAGAGGTCAGTTGATGAGCTGAAGTCAAGGCTAGAGTCCATCGAACAACTTAAGGTCTTAATGGAAAAATATCTTTAGATAAGAAAGGGAGAATTTAGCATTGATAATGCGTCTGAGTCAAGTACTCCTAAGGTACAAAACAAGAGTGATGAAGAGCTACAAGTGCAGAGGTAGTTAGATCTTAGTAGTGGCATGCTAGGTAGTGGAGGTACAATGGGTGGAAGTAGGATGGACATGAAGGAGGCCTACAAAAGTACAAGATAAGTTGAGTTACCAATATTTGTTGGAGATAACCCCATATTTTAGATAGCTAGGGTGGAACAATTATTTCAGATACACAAAACAAGTTACATTATACGAGTGAAGATGGCATTTGTGAGTATGGAGGGGAAAGCTACATCATGGTTCCGAGTGCTAAAGAAGAGGAGTCTAGAGTTTTCATAGAAAGTGTTGAAAAGAGAGATTAGTAGTACTTAAGTAAGGAGGGACTATTGAGAGCTACATAGAAGGGTTTGAAATGTTGTTGGCCCAAATACCTAAAATCCTAGAAGAGTAACTAATGGGATATTCCGTCAATGGATTGCAAGCGAACATCCACAAAAAAGTATAAAAACCCATGACTTAATGTCTATAGCTTGATGACCTAGGGGTAAATGATGTACCAAGGGTGTAGTTAAGTGAGATTTTGGTGGAAAGTTTGTGGAGGAAGAGAGGAGTTAATGTGCCTCAAGTCTTAGTACAATCTCATGGCTGTTAGCGTGATGACTCTTTATGGGTGGATACTAATATGGTCAAGTAGCAATTCTTTGTTTTGACCTTGGGAACAAGTCCAGCTTGAGTGAGGAGAATGCTGATACAACCACAAATGGGCCTAAAGCCCATGAGCCACCAATTCTAATAGTTTTCTACAGGAAGAGATTTAAGGAAAATAAAAACTAGAGATTCACTATTACTTTTCTTTTACAATATAATAAACATCAACTCTATTAGGATAATACAGCATTGATACATATATCACAATAGAGAATATAGAAGAAACTTACTATCTTTATCATCAATAGAAATATCTTCTTCTATCTAAAAGCTCCAAGCTCTATGTCTATCTTATGCTTCTCATTTCTCTTGTTATTTTCTTTTACTACCTTAGTTCTTGGTATCTAACAGTCGGGTTAATCACACTTGAAACATAAACCTTTGTCCTTCTTATCTAGAAATTCAACATAAGAAAAATAACAATTCCCCTTCATGCCTTAAATAGTTATACCTACAACACTAATATCTGTGAGATGAGTAAAACTGGAGTGGAAAGGAAATCCACACAATTCTAGAAAATTATGTTGGTTTATTTTATGAGATCTAGAGTTCTCTCTCAAATATCCTTAACAGATACTTAAAATAGATAAATTTAGTAGGAAAGTTAAAGAGAGCAAAGGTAGTGACACTAAAGATTTCACTCTAAAATTTCCTATAATAAGAACACAAATCCTTTCCTATAACAATTTGCTATTAGAGCCACACTTCATGGAAGAATTAAGGTAATGTAGCAACAATTTGTGACCTTCTTAACCTTGTAAAGGAAGACTAAACTTGCAACAATTGTCAATGCAACTCAATAGTCTAAGAAATGAAGTTGTAGATAGGTGTGAGTAGGGGGAAGAGCAATAAGAGTTTAGCAAAGGAGGGTTAATTCCATAAGAGTAGAAAGGACCTCGATAGGCAATGGATTTAATGAAAGGGGATCATTGCTCCTAAGATGGCAAAGCTTATTTTCCTTAGTACGATGGTTCTTATGACCCCTTAGGATGGCTTAATAGATGTGAACACTTCTATAGGCACCAATGAAGTCTAGTTGAGGAGCAGCTAAAGCTAGCTACATTTCACATGAAAGGGGATGCCTAATTTTGGTTTTTGAAAAGTTAACAAGGGGATACCTAACACATTCAAAATGGGTGAATTTCGTAGAAAAGTTAATAAAGGAAAAGGAAGTGATAGTGAAGGGTTTATCCTAAATTACCCTATAACAAGAACACAAACTTGATCCTACAACACAATCATCTTTAAAAAACATCAAAGCCTTTAACTATTACATATAAGCAATAGAGGTATAGGTTACAAGTGGAGGAATCTATTTTAGGTTTTTGATAAATAATTAGCAGCTTGAGAGGAGCTTAGAATCATTGTTTTCATCAAACAAGTAGTAACCAAGTTTCATGCTACTTGTAGATTGGCATCCAACTTTTCTATCCTAGCTTTTTCAAGCTCTATTGAAAGTGAAGCCTGGAGCTTCTTTGCGGAAACCTATGCATCATTTTAAGAATTCAATACATCTTGAGAATCATATCCATGAATAATCAAGTGTGGAAAAGAAAAAAAAATGTGGCACTCTATCTATTTGAAAGAACAACAGCAATCCCATCTCACCAACTTTTTTGATGATTCTTTCAAGATTTTCTTCCTCCAAAGAATCATTGCTACTTCTCAACTTAGCAATATATACACTTAGCTCCTCAACTTTTCTTTTACTTCTCAAAGTCTATACACAATGCAAATATGTAAAAAACATGCTTCTCACAAGCTTGATGACATATTTAAAGCTACATCATATTATTCTACTAAACTGCATTATAAATTTGAATTATGTCAATAAATGCCATAGAAGATAATTTTGTCCAAACTTCAACAAACAGAAAAGAAATGACACAAAACAACAAATGAAATGCGATTTTGGTAAACATAGTGGAACAAGCAAATGTTTGATCGAAATCGAAAGCATTCCTCTATTACCTAGACTCCTCAATTTCCCCTGTGATACCCATGCCGGACCATTCACTTTTTCCCATTTTCGAAGAGTCCAACACAGGCATGATAAGGAAAATTAACCAATTCGGGCAAAAGAGGAGTCTCTAACACCACATACATCATATCATACATGATATCATTGTTAAATCCTGCTTCAATGAACAATTCCCTAGCTTCATGAGACAGAATTTAAGGTTGTACCTATCCTTAAAGAGAAATATGTTTTTTCAATTATATTCCCTACAAATCATATTTTGTATTTCAAATTATATACATGTAGCGCATATATGTATGTTCTGCAAATCAACAAAGAATGGGATTTCACAATGGTAGGTTAAGATTACCCATTTTTGTGCATCTCTTCTCCGTAGATTCCAGCACATATTTTTGCAGCCTATCCTTTTTTAGGAGATGGCTTTCTTCAACCTTAGAGCCAATTAACACAAAGCTTGAATCATTTATTAAAATTCATGATAATCTAATCTCACCCATCATATTTCCTAAAACTATCAATCAAAATACAAGCAACACTAAGCCAATCATAAATTTCTGTACAAGCAGAACCTGCTAACGAACCTTAAGCTCGGGCTTGGAAATAATTAAGATATATGTTGATAACATGATCACTAAATCCAAAGAAAGGAAAAACTATGTAAACACTCTAAAAAAGTTGTTTGAGTAATTAAGGAAATACCAGTTGAAACTTAACACAAAATAGTGAACTTTTAGAGTTACTTTAGGGAAATTACTGAGTTTTATGGTTAGTCAGAATGGTATTGAGGTAGACCTAGATAAAGTTAGGCTACTAGAAATGCTACCCCTACACACACTTAAAGAGGTTAGAGGACTTTTGGGACGTTTGAATTACATTGCTTAGTTCATCTCACAACTCACAAATATGATGTGCTCAAAACCAAGCCCAAGCACATGCAAATGAATCAAAGAAACAAACTCCAACTCACACATATAAATTGGTTCGATTGGACTAGAAATTGCATGAACTCTATTGGAATTTTGATGAAATCCAAAGGACCAAAGATGCAATCAACAATCCAACAAGGTTAAACTTTACCAAATAACAACAAATACAAATGAAATCCATGTGAATTATACCAAGAAGAACAAATTTAATGCCGTGATTTTATCCTCTACCAACAATCACCATTCTCGTCACAATTGATTCCAATATTGATGATGATAACAAATGCTAAAACCATTCAATCTCATAACATGATATTTGATCACAATTGCAATAAAAATCTGACCAAGAACATCCAAATCAACCATAGATATGACACACTAGTGATGAAAAGGAAACACAACAAAGAAGGAATTGATATTACTCACAATTGCCCTTTGTTGCACTCGCCACAATTTCAACTTTTGGAAATTGAAATTGAATAGAGAAATTGGATCTAAGGAAACCCTAAGCCCTCTTACGAAAATGTGAAGTGTATTCTAAAAATTTTGGCCTCCTCAAACCCTACTCTAAGCAAGTATTTATACTTGCTCCCTTTAAGGTTAGAAAATACACAAAATTACGACTATGCCACTTTTAAGGTGGTCGGTCCTAAATGACAATTACAATAAAAAATAAAAGTGTCCTAAAAGAAAATATAACATAAAATAGTCCAAATAACAAATACAAAATAAAAGAAAATAGTCTTCATCATGCAAGCTTTTCCATAGGATTCGTCAGTCCAACTCATCGTCGGTTCAGGTCGATCTATGGATAACCTACAAACTGAGTCTGAGTAAGTTTGTCTATCACCCCATAAAATATGATAAATGTGCCTGTTAGAATATATAATACATGAATAAGATAAAAGAGGTTAGTAAACGAATAATTCTATGGTCGATTTGCTCAAAATGGGCCCTCATCACCAAGATTCAAATCCTTTAATTCTTGCCCTAATGATAGATCTTGTCGGATTTTGATTCCTATCAAAATAAATGCTACCCTTTATTCAAACTACTAAAGAAAAATGCCACCATAGAATGGAGCAAGGAATTTTAAGGAAGCTTTCATGGAGATCAATGAATATCTCATGAATCTTCTAATATTTGTAACTCTTAAAGCTAGCAAACCGTTGTTCTTGTATTTGATAATACTCCTTAAGTCTATAGGGTGTATACTTAGCTAAAAATATGAAGGGGGAAGTGAACAAGTCATTTACTATTTGAATAAGAAATTTACTAAAAGGGAACAAAAATACTAAAAAATAGAGAAAACTCATTGTGAATTAGTTTAGGTCATGCATCAGCTCAAGCAATAAATGCTATATTATTCAATTGAGTTATTGATAAGTCATGATTCTTTAAAGTATTTGATAAATAAACTAGCCTTGATCGGTAGGATTTCAAAATAGCAAATGCTATTATTGGAGTTTGACATCACATATGTGAACCAGAGTTCAGTTAATGGGTAAGCTGTCGTAGACCAATTTGTTGAACATCCACTTAAAAAAACTTCCCAAGAAGTATTTGATAAATAAACTAGCCTTGATCGATAGGATTTCTAAATAGCAAATGCTATTATTGGAGTTTGACATCATATATGTGAACCAGAGTTCAGTTAATGGGTAAGCTATCATAGAACAATTTGTCCACTTAAAAAAACTTCCCAAGAACCACAACCTTGATTCCCATATGAAGACATATTGGTAGCTAAAGATGAGTTTGACTTTGTAGCAAAAAAGACTTCTAAATGGAAATTGTACTTCAACGATACTATCAATATATTTTGCTATGGAATAGGGGTAATGCAAGTTTTGCTTTAAGGTGATTAATTCCCTATAGCAACAAGACTTATGTTCTCATACACAAACAACATTACTAAGTACAAGGCATGCATTATGAGCCTCAAAACAGTTTTGGATATAGAAATTCATGAATTAAAAATATATAGAGACTTCTCACTCTTTATTTATTAAACCCAAGAAGAATACAAGAAAAAGATTCCAAGGTACCTTACTACTAGTGTGATGCCCTTAAGTTTTGATTAATCATTTAACGCTGTGAAACCAATTAATAGCATTGTAGAGTATAGAGTGATTAATTTTACTCGGATAAAAATTAGAACCTTTTGAGTGATACAGTGAAAACTTGAAAAGTGGGTTTAAATAGACCATGTGCATTCATACATCCCACACATACATATGACTTTAATATGACTTATTAATATATATATATATATATGAATGAGTGGCTGAGGGGCTTCGGTCAGATTGAAAAAAATAAATAAAAAAGAAACCAAACATAAACGCATAACAAGAAAGGAAGAGAGAAAGAAGATAAGAACAAAAAGGAAAGAACTCACACTCTCTCAAATTTCTTCGACCCCACCGAACCATCTTCCTTCCAAATTTTCTAGAAATTGGTACATGCAATAGACAAATAGAGGAAATTTCTGTGAATTTTTGAAAAATAGGAGGAGAATAGAGGAAAGCACAGTGAAGTTCTGATTTGCGTTAGTTCGTGGGGATTTCATCAACCCGCAATGAAGCCATTTTGATGGTCGAAGGGTGGCGGCCAGAGGAGTCCGGCCAACACACGGTCACCGGCCAACGATGGCTGGAGACCCGCAAACCGGCGCAGTAAGAGAAAAATTCGTTAAAAAATAGTAAATATTATTCTGATAAATTGTTTCCTGGGCTTATTTGAGGTATAGATTACTGGAGTATTTTCATTTTAGCAGGATTAGTGAGGTACATATATGTTCCTAAAAGAGCTGCCCTGTTACTACGAAAATTCAACTTCTACTTCAAATATTAAATGATGTTGTTTTGTGATGATTTTTGGTACACACGATTTCATTTATATGTAGTTTACTTGAGTAAAAAGAATTTTTGGAAATCTTAACGTTTATAAATTTTTACGAATTTATTGAATAAGCTGTCCTATTTTATGAAACAAAGTATAAGGAAA
The DNA here is from genome assembly GCA_037954665.1 of Laguncularia racemosa. NCBI lineage: Eukaryota > Viridiplantae > Streptophyta > Magnoliopsida > Myrtales > Combretaceae > Laguncularia > Laguncularia racemosa. The sequence continues at coordinate 715,863 of JBBMOL010000196.1, forward strand.
TTTTTCCGAAGTTGCTTGACGATCCTGATTTGCAATGGTTCTTGGAGCTTAATTGTGATATCAGAAGTGCTTTAACTCTGGTTTATAATTAAAATGATTAAAGTATAAGGAAATGTGTAGGATAAGCTTGTTTAGTTTTAGTAGTTGACTGATCTGGATATACCCATTCTTTTGGTTTATAATACTTCCCGTACAACCAACTAGGTTAGTATGTTATTTGTTATGTTAATAATTTAGTATTAAATCAATAAATAGACTAAATGTCAAGATGTTGTGAAAAGAAACTCGGTTTTATGTCATATGTAAACAAGGGAGTGTTGGACAGATTTGTTTAAGGAAGAAATTAATGATGATTAGCTAACCTTGAGGATAGTTTGAGCTAATATGATTCAATTATGGAAATTTTATCACCTGGAATTAATTAATGTCTGGGAAAGCAACTTGAAATTTCATGGAGTAATAAGATTTGTTGGGAAATGTACTCGTAAAGTTCTCGGACTATAGAACATAATGATAAAAAATAATAATAATAATAATAAGACTAAAAATGGCAATCATACATTAGGTGAAGTGACTTACTGTGGATAATGACAGAGTAATCACATAATCTTACGTAGGACTGTAACGGTATTGAAATGAAATGGACTTCGATAAATTATAGGTACTGCTACTCTATGTACACAAGGGACGTTTCACTCTTTTTCGGGCGATTAAAGGACAAGTTTAGGCCAAGTGAGTATTTAGGATCTTCTGCTTCGATTAATTTCAGTATGAGTCCATGTTATGGTGCTTCATGAGGTTCTAAGGCAAGGGTTGTCAATTTTGAATATTTTGGAGACTTAAATTACAATATTTAATGTTTTAATAGTTTCATCGTATTCAAAAAATGTTTAAAATGCTATTTGATTTGTGTTTTATAAATTAAAATGTAAGATTCGAAAAAATGGAGCTAACCTGACTGTCACGTAGAAAAAAGTCATGTTTTTTAATTTATCTTTGGGCAAGTTGGATGAGATATATGATCTTATGAGTCTAATATATTAAGGGTGCTAATGTGACATTTTAGTTGTTATATCACTTATCGATATGAGGTAAGGTATAAACGAGTTGGAAAGAGTTATGCATGAAAACGGTGCTAATTGATAATTTGCATAAAAGATCAAATTAAGAACCTATTTTTTTGCAATTGAGGATAAGAATCGTTGTTGAGGTGATGTTTAGATACTGATAATTTGTTGCTATGACTCGAATACTCTGTTGATTTTGAACCTGGGTTGATGATAAAATTAAGTTGATGTGCATGTTGTGTGAAAACAAGTAAGAAAAAGTATAAAACCACCGTATAAAAAAGAAGGGCAGGAGAACTGTTCTCTTTTGGGATTTTATTTTCTACTATTTGAAGGCTAAAAATGTTTTAATATGATGTATGTTGCTATTAAGCAACCATAGGACCAAGTCAGTATAATAATATGCTCTAATGTGCTAATTGGAAGCTCGAAACTTAGGCAGGCAGATTTAGAAAGTGAAATTATGCAATTTTCATGGTTATGGAAATTATAATATTTTACCATATTTACATAGCTCTCATGATAATGAGTATAAGGATATAAGATTCATTAAAATCAAATAAGAAACAAACAAATTATGGCTAATCAAAGTTGATAGTAAAATGAATGGTAGCATCAAGTAAAAAGTATTCTATTGTACATATTACAATATGATTGAATGTGATGATTTACTTAGGAAAGTTTTTGCATATGATAGGTGGATTTAGGCTTGTTGATTGAGAGGATCACTCATTATAGGTGAGTACCTTTTTGAATTAATCATTTGTAATGCAAGAGGTCGATATAGTAGACCACTCGCTTATTAACTGTTAACCTTGTATAATCACTTATTGTGATCATTACGGGAGAATTCTAAAAACAGTTTTGGATGTCGTGGTGCTATATTACTAATTGTGAAAGGCTTTTGAGTAATGAATTAACTAAACATACTACTATTACTCATATGTGATGCGGATGTAGGTCTTGAACTCCTTTATAATAATTGATGCAAGATTGTCTATATGGTTTGCATACTGGTGGTTGTTTGTGCATAGAGCGTAAGTGGTGTTTGCAATTATACCCATTTGATGATTGAATTGGGTATCTTAAGGGTTGCAAAGCTTAAGTATTAAGCATAGTTTTGAAAGACTAATGATTAAAAGTCATACATGCTATAAACTAATTGAATGATATATGATAGATTCTTAAGTATTAACCCAACCTGTGGGAATATGGTCACCCCGTTTGTTTCTAGTTGGAGAAAGGCACATCAAAATATCACTAACATGAAAGTGAAAGAGTCTAAGGGCAATAATTTACCAAGTAATAATTAAATTTGTGATGAAGTGTGTAAGGGCTGAATTTCTATTGTACTCCATGTCAATTTGTGATAAGTTATTACAAGTGATGATGGAAAACTTAGATTGAGTAATAAGTTAATGGTAAGAGACCCTAAATGTGTTTGCATTTACACTTAAAGTGTATTACCATTGCTTTGTGTTTAAAGAATAATTGGTTGAATTGAATTATTGTGTCATCACTTGTTGTCTTGTTTTTTACTTACTTTACTTGTTAAGGGGCTGGTGTTTTATTGACCTTAGGTATAGGTATGGGAGATTGAAGTAATAGTTTGGCTTTTAGAGGAAACTTTTGACTATGCTATCTTATCAAAAAGGAGTCCTAAGCTTTTGATTACCTTTTGATTAATAGATCGTCATATTACTTTGTAGATAAATTTGATGATCAAATGTAAATTCAGAGATAGTTGTAATATTCAAGTTATGGTTTTGTAAATCATAATACAAGTGAAGCAAATGGTATGGAACTTAGTGGGCAAGTGAGCCAAGTACATAACTAGTCAAGTTCCCATAGGTTCCATTAGCATGTGATATGACAGTTATCAATTTGCCAGTTAGGCATAGATTGTTTGGACTTTATATTATAGATTAATTGCACTAAATGCGGTGTTTATTACAAGTAACTTTAAGTGGTTATTTTATAATGTGGATTGTAAAATCAAGTGCAAATTCTAAATAAAAAGATTATCTTATTTCTATTTTTGGGAATTGCATAATGATGCCACCTTCAGGTATCAAGTTAGTATGTTCTAATTGGTTAAACAAGTTAGCTAAGATTTAGAAGGTGGGACATTATAGGGTGGTATCAAAGCATTATCATATGAAGTAGGTTGTGTAGTAGCCCAACCTGCTAATGGGAAAGGATCAAGTAAGTTTATGGTTACAAATTGAGGCATTTTGGGGAAACTAAGGGATTAGAAGTATGGTTAAGAATTATGATCAAAGCATATTTAGGAAAAAGATTAGGTTTTTCTAAGAGCTATATTCGGAGCTATGGTACTAATACCATGAATCAAGTAAGTTTTGAGAAAAGTAAATATTTAGGGATTTGATGGATCAAAAGTTGTTTTGGAAATAGAATTGAAGTAGGTTTGGAGGAAGTCATTTATTCAATGGAACTTTGATTAAACAGAATACGAATGCTGGGATGATCAAAGTTTGTTTAGAAAACAATTAGAATGTAAGTAGGAATAAGGTTCAACATTGGGAAAATGGTATGGAACATGGTTTTGTACTTGACAAATTGAAGTCTATTATAGGAAGCTAGTTAATGTAATGGCTTAAGGACTTGGTTAATGGAAGTTGAATATAAGAGTAGATCAAAGTGTAGTTTTATACCCAATGGATCATTAAACATTCAAGAGAAAGAATAGTGGTGTATGTTTAAGTATTGATCTCTAGTAGTAAGTACATGTAAGACTGAATGGAGGGAGCTAAGTTGGAATGATTAGTCCAGGAATATTGGAATCACAGCAATGTATGTTAAGCTTGTTTTATGGGATGAAAATATATGTTTCTATAGTTAATGTTATGTGCCGTTAGGTTGTGTTTATAGGATTTAGCTATAATTTGTTGAGTAGTATGGTATATATTAGTCTAAAAATTTTATCTAGTACATTTTGCTAATATAGTTTGTCTCCATCTTGTCCACACACAAAAATAAATAAATATATATATAAATAAATAATAAAAATCGACTAGGAAGTCATACTCCACTCTAATGATGATACAAAGGCATAATTATGTCCTCCGGCATAAAAAAGGTGGTGGATGGGTATAAAAAAAAAATGTAATAGAAATGTTGTATATGCTTGCGTTATCATGAATTGAGGAACCAAAGTAAAAAATTACATAAAAGTTCTTTGTAATCACAACACTGATACAAAAGCCACTGAGAAGGTGGAAGAACAAATCAGAAGCATGTATCCAACTTGCTTAAATCAAGTTAGTCTTTATTTAGTAAAAAAACTCTTGAGTGATAGTTTTGTTATCAAAACCAAAACATTATTGGGCGGTAAAGTACCATATTGAAATAGGATGAGTAGTTTTATAGGCTTTATTAGGTGTTTTAATTTCAAGGATGAAACTGTTTTTAAGGGAGAAGAAACGTAAAGCCCTTAATATATATATATATATTGATAATTATATAGAGTGAATAATTTTACTAGGAGAAGAATTAGAACCTTATAGGTGATATAGTAGAAACTTGAAAAGTGGGTTTAAATAGACCACATATATATAGAAATGTTAGCAAAGGACCGGTTGACATGAGAGCACAACTACTATTGGAAAAAAAAAAAAAAAAGATTATCACTTTAATATGAATCATTAATGGATATATTTATACATATATGACAATAGGAAATGATAGTAGAAATTTGCACTATAGTAAATATATATTTATACCGGTGCAAAAACATTTATGGGGAATGAGACATTATTATTAACTTAACTTAAAGACAAATTAGTGATTAAATAAATAAAAAGGAAAAAAAGTAGAAGAATTTTCTAGAAATTGGACATGCAAAATACAAAGAGTGGCGGCAAACCGACAAGCCCTAATTTCCATCCGACAAGAGAAAGATTCGTTAAAAATAGTAAATATTATTATTAAATTCTGATAAATTGTTTTCTAGGCTTATTTGAGGTATAGATTACTGAAATACTTTCATTTTAATAGGATTAGTGAGGTACATGTGTTCCTAAACAAGCAGCCCTCATACTACGAAAATTCGGTCTCTATTTCAAAATAGTAAATGTTGTTGTTTTGTAATGATTTTTGGTACACACGATTTCATTTATATATAGTTTACTTGAGTAAAAAGAATTCTTGGAAATCTTAACGTTTATAAATTTTTATGAATTTATTCAATAAGCTGTTCTGTTTTATGAAACAAAAGTACAGGGAAACTTTTCCGAAGTTGCTTGACGATCCCGATATGCAATGGTACCTGGAGCTTAATTGTGATATCAGAAGTGTTTTAATTCTGGTTTATGATTAAAATGGATCAGATTCACTAACTAAGCTAGGGAAATGTGTAGGATAAGCTTGGTTAGTATGTTGTTTGTTATGTAAATAATTTAGTATTAAATCAATAAATAGACTAAATGTCAAGATGTTGTGAAAAGAAGCTCGGTTTTATGTCACATGTAAACAAGGGAGTGCTGGACGGATTTGTTTAAGGAAGAAATTAACGGTGATTAGTTAACCTTAAGGATAGTCTGAGCTAATACAATCCAATTATGGAAATGTTATCACCTGGAAGTCTGGGAAAGCAACTTGAAATTTCATGGAGTATAATAAGATTTATTGGGAAATGTACTCGTAAAGTTGTTGGAGTATAGAACATAATGATATAAAATAATAATAATAATAATACTAAGAATAGCAATCATTTATCAGGTGAACTGACTTAAAGTGGATAAAGATAGAGTAATCACATAATCTTAGTACTATAATGGTATTGGAATGAAATCGAGTTTGATAAATTATAGGCATTGCGACTATAGGTACGTAAGGGACGTTTCACCCTTTTTCAGGCAAATAAAGGACAAGTTTTGGCCAGGTGAGTATTTAGGATCTTCTGCTTAGGTTAATTTGGGTATGAGACCATGTTATGGTGCTTCATGATGTTCTTAGGCAAGGGTTGTCAATTTTGAATATTTTGGAGACTTAAATTGCAATATTTAATGTTGTAATAGTATGATTACATTCAAAAAAATGTTAAAAATGTTATTTGATTTGTGTTTTATTAATTAAAATGCAAGATTTAAAAAAATGGAGCAAACCAATATGCCGCATAGAAAACAGTCATGTTTTTTAATTTATCTTCGGGCAAGTTGGATGAGATATATGATCTGATGAGTCTGATATATTGAGGGTGTTAATGTCACATTTTAGTTGTTATATCACTTATCGATATGAGGCAAGGTATAAACGAGTTGGAAAGAATTATGCATGAAAACGGTGCTAATTGATAATTTGCATAAGAGATCAAATTAAGAACCTATTTTTTTGCAATTGAGGATAAGAATTGCTGCTGATATGATGTTTAGATACTGATATTGTGTTGCTATGACTTGAATACTTTATTGATTTTGAACTTGGGTTGAAGATAAAATTAAGTTGAAGCGAGTATTGTGTGAAAACATGTAAGAAAAAGTATAAAACCGTGTATAAAAAAGAAGGGCAGGAGAATTATTCTCTTTTGGGATTTTATTGTCTGCTATTTGAAGGCTAAAAATATGTTAATATGATGTATGTTACTATTAAGCAACCATAGGACTAAGTCAGAATAATAATATGCTCTAATGTGCTAATTGGAATCCCGAAACTTAGGCAGGTAGGTTTAGAAAGTGAAACTATATAATTTTCATGGTTATGGAAATTATAATATTTTATCATATTTAAATAACTCTCATGATAATGTGCATAAGGATATAAGATTCATTAAAGTCAAATAAGAAACAATCAAATTATAGTTAATTGAAGTTGATAGTAAAATGAACGGTAGCATCAAGCAGCAAGTATTTTGTTGTACATATTACAATATGATTAAATGTCATGATTTACTTGGAAAGTTTATGCATGTGACAAATAGATTTAGGCTTGTTGATCGAGAGGATCACTCATTCCAAGTGAGTTCCTTTTTGAATTAACCATTTGTAATGCAAGTGGTTAGTATAATAGACCATTCGCCTATTAGTTGTTAACCTTGTATAATCACCTATTGTGACCATTATGGGAGAATTTTGAAAATGGTTTTGGATGTTGTGGTGCTATATTACTAAATGTGAAAGGCGTTTGAGTAATGAATTAGCTAAACATACTAGTATCAGTTGTATGTGATGTGGATGTTTGTCTACCCCTTTATGATAATTGACGCTAGATTGTCTCTATAGTTTGTATATTAGTGGTTATTTATGCATAGAGTGTAAGTGGTGTTTGCAATTATACCCATTTGATGATTGACTTAGGCATCTTAGAGTGTTATAAAGCTTAAGTATTGAGCATAGTTTTGAAAGACTAATGATTAAAAGGTGTACATGCTATAAACCGATTAAATGATATATGATGGATTCTTGAGTATTAACCCAAAACACTTAAGTAAAATAAATCTTGTTCCCTGCCCAACAAGTTTGTGATACATTCTCTAAATCAACCTGGTAAGTTTGTGGCACGATAAACAAATCGACTCAATATTAGTGACCTGTGGGAATCTAGTCACCCCATTTGTTTCTACTTGGAGAAAGGCACATTAAAATATTACTAACTTGAAAGTGAAAGAGTGTAAAGGCAATAATTTGCCAAGTAACAATTAAGCTTGTGATGAAGCGTGTAAAGGCTGAATTTTTGTCGTATTCCATATCAATTTGTGATAAATTGTTACAAGTGATGATGGAAAACTCAGATTGAGTAATAAGTTAATGGTAAGAGACCCTAGTGGTGTTTGTATTTACACTTAAAGTGAATTACCATTGCTTTGTGTTTAAAGAGTAATTGGTTGAATTGAATCATTGTGTCACCACCTGTTGTCTTTTTTTTACTCACTTTACTTTTTAAGAAGTTAAGGGACTAGTGTTATATTGACCTCAGGTACAAGTATGGGAGACTGAAGTAATGATTTGGCTTTTAGGAGGAAACTTTTGAGTGTGCCATCTTATAAAAAAGGATACTAAGTTTTTCATTACCTTTTGATTAGCAGATCATCATGTTACTTTGTAGATAAATTTGATGATCAAATGTAAATTTAGAGATAGTTGTAATATTCAAGTTATGGTTTTGTAAATCGTAACACAAGTGAAGCAAATGGTATGGAACTCGGTGGGCAGGTGAACCATGTACATAATTAGTCAAGTTCCCATAGGTTCCATTAGCATGTGATATGACAAGTGTTGATCCACCAATTAGCTATAGATTGTTTAGACTTTATATTATAGGTTGATTGCACTAAATGTAGTGTTTGTTACAAGTGGCTTTAAGTGGTTATTTTATTATAATGTGGATTGTAAAAGCAAGTGCAAATTCTAAATGAAAAGATTACCTTATATCTACTTTAAGGAATGGCATAATGATGCCACCTTTAGGTACCAAGTTAGTTAAACAAGTTAGTTAAGACTTAGAAGGTGGGTCACTGTATGGTGGTATTAGAGCATTATCATGTGAAATAGAATGTGTGGTATCACAACTTGCTCATGGGGGAGGATCAACTGAGCATGTGGTTGAAAATTGAGGCATTTTAGGGAAATTAAGAGATTAGAAGTATGGTTAAGAACTATGATCAAAGCATATTTAGGAAAATGATTAGGTGTTTCTAAGAGCTATATTCAAAGCTATGGTATGAATGCCATGAATTGAGTAAGTTTTGAGAAACATAAATGCTTAGGGATTCAATGGATCAAAAGTTGTTCAAGCAATAGAATTGAAGTGGGTTTGAGAGGAAGTTATTTATTCAGTGGAACTTGATTAAACAAAATACAAATGATGGGGTGATCAAAGTTTGTTTAGAAAACAATCACAGTGTAAGTAGGAATAAGGATCAACATTGGGAAAACGGTATGGAACATGGTTTTGTACTAGACAAATTGAAGTATATTATAGGAAGCTAGTTGATGCAATGGCTTAAGGACTTTGTTCAAGGAAGTTGAATATAAAAGTAGATCAAAGTGTAGTTTTAAACCCAATGAATCATTAAACATTCAAGAGAAAGAATAATGGTGCATGTTTAAGTATCAACCACTAGTAGTACATGTAAGATTGAATGGAGGGAGCTAAGCTAGAATGATTAGTCCAGGAATGTTGGAATCATAGCAATGTATGTTAAGCTTGTTGCATGGGATGAAAATATATGTTTCTATAGTTAATGTTATGTGTGATTAGGTTGTGTTTATAGCATTTAGCTGTAATTTGTAGAGTAGTATGGTATATATTAGTCTTAAAATTTAATCTAGTACATTTTGCTAACATAGTTTGTCTCCATCTTGTCCACACACAAAAATAAATAAATAATAAAAATCAACTAGGAAGCCATACTCCACTCTAATGATGGTATAAAGGCATAATTATGTCCTTGGTCATGAAAAACGTGGTGGATAGGGATGAAAAAAAAATGTAATAGAAATGTCATATATGCTTGTGTTATCATGAATGGAGGAATCAAAGTATAAATTACATGAAAGTTGTTAGGAACAACAATGCTAAGATAGAAGCCACCTAGGAGGTGGAAGAACAAATCATAAGCATGTATCCGACTTGTTTAAATCAGGTTAATCTGTATTTAGTAACAAATTCTTGAGTGTTAGTTTTGTTAAGAAAACTAAACATTATTGGGTGATAAAATACCATATCAAAATAGGATGAGTAGTTTTAAAGCTCTATTAGATGTTTCAATATCGAGGGCAAAACTCTTTTTTAGGGAGGTGAAATGTAATGCCCTTAAGTTTTGAATAGTCGTTTAAGGTTGTGAAATGAATTAATAACAATGTGCAGTATAGAGTGAATAGTTTTACTAGGATAAGATTTAGAACCTTATAGGTAATACAGTAGAAACCTAAAAAATGGGTTTAAATAAATCATATATATAAGAAACAATTGATCTGAGAGCACAACTACTATTGAAAAAAAAAAAAAAACTTTAATATGACTCATTAATGGATATATAGAGAGAGAGACAAATATGACAATAGGAAATGATGGTAGAAATTTGCACTATAGTCAATATATATTTATGCCGGTGTAAAACAATTTATTTAGTGATTAAATGAATAAAAAGGAAAAAAAAATAGAAGAATGAAGTATATGAATGAGTGGCTGAGGGGCTTAGGTCAGATTGAAAAAAAATAAAATGAAACTAAACATAAACACAACAAGAAAGGAAGAGAGAGAGAAGATGAGATGGAAAGAATCGACTCTCTCTCAAATTTCTTCAACGCTACCGACTCATCTTCCTTCAAAATTTTCTAGAAATTGGGACAGGCAAAATACAAAGAGTGGCGGCCAGAGGAGTCCGGCCGACACATGGTCGTTGGCCAATGGTGGCCGGAGTCTGGCAAACCGACAAGCTCTAATTTCCATTCGATAAGAGAAAAATTCGTTAAAAATAGTAAATATTATTGTTAAATTCTGATAAACTGTTTCCTAGGCTTATTTGAGGTATAGATTACTGAAATATTTTCATTTTAATAGGATTAATGAGGTACATATGTGTTCCTAAAGAAGCTGCCCTCATACTATGAAAATTCAATCTCTATTTCAAAATAGTAAATGTTATTGTTTTGTGATGATTTTTGGTACACACCATTTCATTTATATGTAGTTTACTTGAGTAGAAAGAATTTTTGGAAATCTTATCATTTATGAATTTATTGAATAAGCTGTCCTGTTTTATGAAACAAAAGTACAAGAAAACTTTTCCAAAGTTGCTTGACGATCCTGATATGCAACGGTTCTTGGAGCTTAATTGTGATATCAGAAGTGTTTTAAATCTGGTTTATGATTAAAATGGATCAGATTCACAAACTACGCTAATTTCGCATAAATTGAATATGGAACCGTCATTTAAGGAAATGTGTAGGATAAGCTTGTTTAGTTTTAGTAATTGACTGATCTGGATATACCCATTCTTTTGGTTTAGTGAATAAACCAATTAGGCTAGCATGTTATTTGTTATGTAAATAATTTAGTATTAAATCAATAAATAGACTAAATGTCAAGATGTTGTGAAAAGAAACTCGGTTTTATGTCATATGTAAACAAGGGAGTGCTGGATAGATTTGTTTAAGGAAGAAATTAGAGATGATTAGCTAACCTAAAGGATAGTCTGAGCTAATATAATTCAATTATGGAAATGTTATCACCTGGAATTAATTATTGTCTGGGATCGCAACTTGAAAATTCATGGAATATAATTAGATTTATAGGGTAACGTACTCGTAGAGTTCTCGGAGTATAGAACATAATGATATAAAATAAAAATAAGAATAAGAGAAAGAATGGCAATCATATAAGGTGAAGTGACTTAAAGTGGATAAAGACAAAGTGAACACATAATCTTACCTGATAGTATAATGGTATTAAAATGAAATGGACTTTGATAAATTATAGGCGCTGCTACCATAGTTACATAAGGGACGTTTCGCTCTGTGTCGGGAGAATAGAGGACAACTTTAGGCCAGGTGAGTATTTAGGATCTGATTGGGTTAATTTGAGTATGAGTCCATGTTATGGTACTTCATGAGGTTCTTAGGCGAGGGTTGTCAATTTTGAATATTTTGAAGACTTAAATTACAATATTTAATGTTTTAAAGGTATGATTATATTTAAAAAATGTTTAAAATGTTATTTGATTTGTGTTTTATTAATTAAAATTCATAAATTATGTTTATGAATTTATCTTTGTGTAAGTTGGATGAGATATATGATGATGGGTTTAAAATATTAAGTGAGCTAATGTCATATTTTGGTTATTATATCACTTACGGATATAAAAGTATAAATGAGTTAGAAAGAGTTATACATGAAAATGGTGCTAATTGATAATTTGCATAAGAGATCAAATTGAGAACTTTTTTTTTTTTGCAATTTAAGGTGAGAACTACTGTCGATGTGATAATTAGATAATGATATTTTGCTACTTTGACTTGAAAACTATGTTGATTTTGAACCTGGGTTGAAGCTAAAATTAAGTTGAAGTGAGTCTAATGTGTAAACGTGTAAGAATAAGTATAAAACTGTTGTATAAAAAAAAGGGCTAGAGAATTATTCTGTTTTGAGATTTTATTTGTTGCTAATTGAAGGTTGAAAATGTGTTGATATGATGTATGTTACCATTAAGCAATTCTATGACCAAGTTAGTATAATAATATGCTCTAATGTACTAATTGCAAGCCAAAAACTTAAGCATAAGAATATAAGGTTCATTTAAATAGCTCTCATGATAACAATCATAAGGATGTAAGGTTCATTAAAATCGAACAAGGAGTAAACAAATTATGGCTGATCAAAGTGGATAGTAAAATGAACGGTAACAAGCCGCTATAAGTATTCTATTGTACATATCATAGTATGGTTGAATGTGATGATTTGCTTGGAAAGTCTATGCATATGAAAGGTGGATTTAAGCTTGTTGATCAAAAGGATCACTCATTCCTAATGAGTACCTTTTTAAATTAACTATTTGTAATGTAAGTGGCCAATATAGTAGACCACTCTCCTATTGGTTGTTACTCCTTGTATAATCATTTATGGCCATTATGAAAGGATTTTGAAAATAGTTTTGGATGTTGTGGTGTTATATTTCCAATTGTGAAAGGCTTTTGAGTATTAAATTAACTAAACATACTAGCATTACTGGTATATAATGTAGGTGCGGGTCTTCAACTCCTCCATGATGATTGATGCTAGATTGTCTTTGTGGTATGTATATTGATGTGTATAGAGTTTAAGTGGTGTTTGCAATTGCACCCACTTGATGATTGAATTAGGCATCTTGGAGTGTTGCAAAGCTTGAGTATTGAGCATAGTTTTGAAAGATTAATGATTAAAAGCCATACATGCTATACATTGATTGAATGATATATAATAAATTCTTATGTATTGATCCAAAACACTTAAGTAAAGCAAGTCTTGTTCCCTACCTAGTAAGTTGGTAGTATGATTTATAAATCAACCTAATAAGTTTACGGTATGGTTAATGAATTGTCCCAATATTAGTGACCCATGAGGATTTGATTACCCTATTTATTTATGGTAGGAAAAAGGTACATTGAAATGTTACTAACTTGAAAATGAAAGAGTGTAAGGGCAATAATTTGCCAAGTAACAATTAAGTTTGTGATAAAGTGTGTAAGGGCAAGATTTCTATGGAATTCTATGTCAATTTATGATAAGTTTTTATAGGTGATGATGGAAAACTCAGATTGAGTGGTAGGTTAATGGTAGGAGACCTTAACTATGTTTGCATTCACACTTAAAGGGCAATAATTTACCATATTTTTGAGTTTAAGGAACAATTGGTTGAATTAAATCAATGTGTCATTATCTATTGTCTTATTTTGTCACTTTACTTCTTAGGAAGTTGAGGGACTAGTGTTTCATTAACCTTAGGTACGGGTTTGGGAGATTGAAGTAATGGTTTGTCTTTGGGGAGAAGCTTTTGAGTGTGCTATCTTATAAAAAAGGAGACTTATGCTTTTGATTACCTTTCGATTATTAGCTCATCATTTTACTTTATGGATAAATTTGATGATCAAATGTAAATTTAGAAATAGTTGCAACATTCAAGTTATGGTTTTATAAATCATAATATAGGTGAAGCAAATAGTATAGAACTCGGTAGGCAAGTGAGCTAAGTACATAATTAGTTAAGTTTCAATAAGTTCCATTAGAATGTGATATGATAGGTTTTGATTCACTAGTCAATCATAAATTGTTTAGACTTTATATTATTGGTTGATTGCATTAAATATAGTGTTTACTACATGTGACTTTAATTGGCTATGTTATAATGTGGATTATAAAAACAGGTTTTAAATGAAAATATTGTCTTCTCTCTACTTTAAGAAATGGCATAACTATAAAATCTTAAAAATTTCAAAAAACTATACAGAAATTTAAGAAAATAAATAAAATAATAAATACTTCTAACTCAAAGTAGTGAGAGGGACAATTTCGTAATATTAGAAACTTTGAGAAATATATGATAAAAATTCGAATATTTAAACATATAAATATTATTATATTTTATGATAATAATAGGTTTTGAAAATTTAAATAATTAGAAGAATAAATTATTTAAAACATGAATTTCAAGTAAAATTATGTTAAATAATGAAATTAATTTAAATTATAGATTTATGAATTTTAAATAAAAATTTATGTTCGAAATAATCAAATTAATTTAAATATAAGTTTTCGTAATAAAATATTAAAAATATAAAATTTAAAAATATCATTATAGGCACAAAAAATACAAAAATAAAAAAAATTTAATATAAAATATAATATATATATATATATTCATAACCGTAATTAAAAAAAATTCAAATCTGCCGCCGTCCCATCCGCTAATCACGTCAGGAACAGGCGGCAGCACAGCAGCAGGACAGCATCAGACCTGGCCGTTTGTCTCTTCTCTTTCCCTTTCTCTTTTTCTTTTCTTTCCTTTCTTTTCTCCTCTTCTTTCCTTCTTCTTCTTCTTCTTCCCTTTTCTTCCTCTCTTCTTCTTTTTCCTTCTTCTGGATCATGTTCCCGTCCCCCCTACTTCTCCTTCCATCCTTTCCTCCCTTCCCTTTTTCTTTCTTTCCCTTCTTCTTTCTTCTTCTTCTTCTTCTTCTTCTTCCTTTCTTCTTCTTCCCCTAGCCACGTCTTCCTCCCCTGCCTTCTTCCTTGTCCCACGCCTTCTCCCGTTTACCCTCCCATCGCGTTCTCTTCCCTTCCCATTTGTCTTATTTTCCTTCCCGACTGTCCCTGTCCCACGTTCCTCCTTCATCCCACTTCCACTCCAACTCTATGGCAATAGCAACGGTGATGGAGGCGACGACACAATAACGGTGACAGCGGCTTGGAATTGTGTCTGGCTCGTCTCCTTTCTTGACGGCTACAACAACAGTGGCAACAACAACCGCGACCAAGTCGACGACAGTAACAATGACGGCAGCGACGAACAGCAGCAATGGCGATTACAGTGGACCGCACCAGCAACGACAGCGATGATAGACGACACCCAGTGAGGTTCACCAACCGGAAACAGCGACGGCATGGCTGCGGATGCTCCGATTGGTGGGCACTAAAGGAGGCACGGTGGATGGTTGAGTGTGTGTGTATGCGCGCGCGAGGGAGGAGGATCGTGATGATAGCAGCAGCAGCAACCACGCCGGCGGCCGCGACGACCACCACAGCAGCTACGGCCCAGCAATGACGGCAACAACGAACGACTTGCAGAAGACAATGACAACCATGACAGCAACAACTACAACGGCTGTAATGACAACATTAACGATACAGCGGCAGCAATGACCGCAATGATGGCAGCAACGTCCAAGCCTCCATGGTGATCTGGTCTCCAGCGTAAGTAGATGACGAACCAGCGGAGAAGGGAGGGTTACGAGGTGCATGGTGTGTGCAAGGGAGAATGGCAACAATGATGGCAGCAACCCAATAGCGGCAGCGGGCTATTGTGGTGGGAAAGGGGAGAAGGAGCAAAGGTGTGTGTACGTATGTGAGGTGGGGTGCGGGGTGTATGAGTATGTGTGTATGTGTATACGTACTGATGTGTAGTATGTGCAAGGATGTGTGTATGTGTATATGACAGTGGGTGGTCTATATGTAAGAATATGTCTGTGTAAGTGTAGGTGATAGTGCGTGGTGTGTAAAGGTGTGTGTGCATGTATGGGGAAGGAGGAGCCGAGTGTGTAGTGCGTATAAGTATGTGTGTATGCGTATGAAATGGTATGTGGTGTGAATATGTGTGTACAGATATGGAAGGTGGGTATAATGTATGTAGAGATGTGTGTATGTGTGGGTAATGGTGTGGGATGTGCAATAGTGTATGTGTGTATGAAGTAGGTGATGGTGTAGGATGTGCGAGAGTGTATGTTTGGGTAGTGGTGTAGGATGTACGAGAGTGTATGTGTGTATGTGTGGGTGGTGATGTGGGATGTAAGAGAGTGTATGTGTAAGATGATATGTGGTGTGTGCAAAAAAGGGTGTATGCATATGGATGGTGTGCGATGTATGCAGTTTGTGTATGTGTGTGGATGCCATATAGTGTATGAGGGTATGTATGTGTATGGAAGGTATGAGATGTGTGGGGTATGTGTATAGGTGTATGGAAGGTGTGGGGTGTGCAGTGCTAGTGTGCATATGGATAGTGTGTGGAGTATGTAGCATGTGTGTAAGTATAGAAGTTGATGATGGTATATGTGGGATATGTATGTATGAGTATGAGATGATGTGTAGGGTGTGAACATGTGTTTGTGGGTATGGAAGGTGAATGTAGTGTGTACGAAGTATGTGTAAGTGCATACATGGTGCGTGGAATGAGTATGTATATGAAAAAGAATATGTGGAGTGTGTATGTATATGGATAGGAGTATTAGTGGTGTGTATACATGGTGTGTGGGAATGTGCTAGTGTATATGAGTAGTGCGTATGTACAGTATATAAGTGAGATTCAGTGAGTAAAAGATATGAAGCAGAAAAGGAAGAAGAAAAGGAAAATGGAAGATGTCTAGGAAGAAGGAAAAATATAGAGAATTAGAAGAAAGGATTTGAAATATACACATGCATAAGTGTGGGCTAGAGAAGAGTGAAGAGAAATAAGAAAAAGTGGGAAATTGATGAAGCCTGAGGGGTTGAAGGGAGCTTGGCAAGGAAACAAAGGGGGAAAGTCATGGTAAGGGAGTCAAAAGGGAGAGGAGAATAAGGAGAAAGGAAAAGGAAAAGTTGGAAAAAGGTGAAAGCGAGAATTGAGGATGGAAAAAGGGTGAGGAAGAGATAAGAAAGACTGGAACGGTGAAGCTGAAGAGGAAAAGGGAATTTCATGAAGAAAGCAAATTTATGTGTGTGAAATTAATTGGAAAGAGAAGGTGCCATCGATATAGTAGCGGTGGCTTAAGCAGTTTGATTAAGTAATTAAGTTATGAAGGAAAGACCTAGAAGTGCATACATGCTATCGATGAACTGATTGGGTATGTGAGTGTGGGGAACAATATTAGGGAGTTTGAGAAGAGATAGGAGTTAACGAGAGATCGAGCAATCCAACGGAAATTGCATGGAGTCACTGTAGCTGACCCCTTGATACCATGCTCGAAGAAGGGACTGCACGTCGAAATCACTTAATGATGGCTAGGATTACGACAACCCTGAACAAGTGAGTGGGAAACTTAATGATATGCTACCATGTTATGTTGTGTGTTGATTTTTATGCATGTGAAATTGTTGTTTGTTGTGTTTGCAATTGAATGTGGTTATTGTCGAGTTTTTTCATAGTGGAGATTGATGAGTTAGTAAAGAAGTCTTAAAGAATATAAAGGATTGCATGATTTGGGGATTTAGACTGCATGACCTTAATGATAGCATTTAGCGCCATATTGCTAGTGCTATAACCATAAGCTTAACTTATGATTTAAAATTTTCTTCCAAATCAAACTAAATCATAGAAACATAGCTTTTCTTTCTATAGTTATCAAGTAAGTGTGCTTGGTTGGAATAATGTATATAGATGTCATTATGTATGCATGTCAAAGTTGGTTCTTGAATATGTAGATATACTTAGGCAAATTTATTTTTCTATTATATCTACACAATACACTCATGAACCCAATCATACAAATCATGAGTGAAATCTTGATTTTTCAACTCAACGATTGTATTTTCTTACCCTTTTAAGTATATAAGGGAAAGTGTCTAGTAAGTTATCCTTAATTAAAGAGGTGTCACGAACACATAATTATATATATATATATATATATATATATATATATATATATATATATATATATATATATTTATACACAAATGTCTTGAGGACATCAAAAAGGAAATACAAGATAACTTTATTGGCTTTCGGAAGTGACAATGACAAAGCACTTGAGAAGTGCAATGACACAGGTGTTAGAGATGATGATTGTAAATTAACCTTAAGTGGTTGGTTTGACATTTAAAAGAAATGGCACAAAGAGGTGCCGAGTTAATTTAATTTGTTGTAAGACTAGATAGTCTACGTTCATGGGGTCTAGGTTAAGTGTCGGTTTATGTGATAAGAAAGGTAGGATCTTTGTTGTTATGGTGAGTGTGAAATGAGATGCTTGATAGTTACTTCATTGTTTGAATGAGAATTGATTATGATTATATATGTTGTTTGATCACTTTAAATCAATTAATTAAGGAAGTGGACTTGATTAAAACTAGACATGCATTTCCACGAGATATTGCATGGATTGAAGGCTATCACAGCTACAGGGCTCGTTGGGGAGGATTACTGTTCTGCTAAGTGCAAACTAAGTGATTAGGGGATTATTGTGCCTTGATGGCTTCGAGCCAGTTTGCCCTTGAGGGGGGATGTGGGGGAAGGGAGGGGCGCATAAACCCTAAACCTCATATCGGTTACCGGAAGACCATGCGAGATCCTGCATTCATATGATTGCTTATGTATAGTATATGTTTGATAACTTGATTTGAATTTGCTTGTGTGTATATGTAGCATTGAAAGTGCTACCATCCCATTCATTGAGATATGATGTGCTTACCCCCTTACAGACTCTTTTGCAGAAAACAATTACAAAAGCTCAAGATGGGATAAGATGTGAAGTGTCAAGAGTTTTGGGAAACCAGAATAACAAAGTAAGAATTCTGAAGGATAGATTGTTTAGATGAAATATTAGAACCCTTGTGTAAATAGAATTTGAAATTGAGAAACCGAGGATTTATCTTATTTTAATTATTGGTAGGGGATACTAATTCTCTGCGATCATAGTTTTGACTGTGGGGTATATAATCTATAGATATATTTTATTATATAATTATATGTAATATGACTAGTTATAAATGTAATTAACTAGTTAGAGTCTTACGATCTTTGACTCATAAGACAGTTATCATGTAATGGATGTACATGTGCCACGATGATTTTAGTGAAAACTTTTAAACCTTCTTTTGGGGCATGACAATAACGATGCTCCCTTTTGGTACTAGGTTGGTATGTTCTAATTGGTTAAACAAGTTAACTAAAACTTAGAAGGTAGGTCGTTCTAATCGGCAATTATCATAAATAATGATACAAACCTTAACAAGAAGCTCATGGTAAAGTTGTGTCAACAATTTGAGAATAACCATAGAAATTCTACTTTGTATTGACTATAAATGAATAGAGCTATAGAATCAACCAATAAAAATACCAATCGAATTATCAAAAAGATGGTCATTACATACAAAGATTGGCATGGGAAGTTACCATCTACACTAATAGCCTACTAGACTTCCATTAGAACATCCACAATAGTGACACCTTATTCCCTTGTATGTGATATTGAAGCAATATTGCTTGTTGAAGTAGAAATCTTGTCTCTTTAATGTTGTAAAAAATGTAGTTAGATGGAGTTGATTGGGTGAAAAATCAAATTGGCCAATTAATTGTGATAGATGAAAAGAGGTTAGCAATGTTATGTCATGACCAATGTTATAAACAAAGAATGATAAGAGCTTCCAATAAAAGAGTATGACCTCAAAATTTCTAAGAGGGTGACATAGTTTTAAGGAAGGTCCTCCTTAATGTATCGGACCCTAGAGGGAAGTTTGTCCTCAATTATGAGGGGCTTTATCATGTAAAGAGAGTATTATCAAGAAGGGCATTAATTTTGTTGCATATGGATGGTACAGATTTGGAAGGCCCTGTAAGCTCCGATGCAGTTAAAATTTACTATCCTTAATAAGCCAATGGAATCTTACCTAAGCTTAGTGAAAATGTTAGCAATTTTTTGTTTCTCTACGGTCTAATTTTTACCATCTACTTCTAAACTTGATATCCCTAGTAGTCATCGACATCGGATTAATCATCTCTCACCTTATCAATAAGTTTCTCCCTTCTTTATTCATGTTTTTTCTTATATACTCAAACATGAGGGAAGCTATGAGGAATCAAACAATGATGATTGATGAAAACTCTTCAAATACTCTATTATGGTTTAACCTTTCTTGAAAGTGAGTTTCATTTGCTATTTTAATTTAGAGTCCTAAACAACAAAGGCCAAGATAAAATCAAGCTAAATGGGTTTGAAGGATTGGAATTATGAAATGAAAGTGAATCGTAATCTTACACTAGCATGGTTCATTTGACAAAAGGGAATGAGAGAAAGAAATGTTGATATAAGATGGATTCGAAGGAGGTCAACATCATCACTTCATATCTTATGCCATGAGGCAAAGGGACGGGTGTTTTTGGCTTCAAAAAGAGGGTTCATTATTTAAGCACTTATTGCAAAGCCAAATATTAAAACTTAGTTTTTCTCTCATAAGGAGTAAAACATGCAAGACATCATAATCCATAGAGCTAAAGCCTCCATTAACCTGGTAAGAATACCATTTCTACTGATACGTTATTAGTGAGTCAGCTTATAAAGAGCACTTTTCTAGGTATCACCTATTTAGGGTAGTTAGTTAGTACTAGCACTTCTTGTTATAAGTTTGTTAACCCATATGCACTTTCCGATATATCACTCTCTTTAGGATAGCTAGTCTAAAAAGATGCTTTCCACTATAGGTTAGTCAGCCTATATAGGCACTTTTCTAGAAATGGTCTTTTTATGGTAGCTAGTATAGGAAGATGCTTTTCACTGTACGTTAATTAGCTCATAGGGGCACTTTCTAAGAAATGTTCTTTATTAGATAACTAGTCGATAATGACGTTTCCTAGTATAGGTTAGTCAGCTTGTAGAGCCACTTTTGTAAAAGTATTCTTTTTAGGGTAACTAGTCAGTAATGATGATTAATCAACTCATATGGGTACTTTCCTAGATATTACCCTTTTTAAGGTAGCTAATTAATAATGATGCTTTCCATTATAGGTTAGTTAGTCCAAAGGGGCATTGTCTTAGTTTTTTTTTCTTTTTTTCTTTTTTAGGTAGCTAGTTTACTAAGATGCCTCCAATATAGGTTAGTTAGCTAATAAGGGTATTTTCCTAAAAATCACTTTTTATGGTAGTTAGTCTAGAAAGAAGCTTCCTGCTATAGGCCAATAATTAATTAGCCCATTGAGACACTTTCCTAGAAATCACTTTCTAAGGTTACTTGTCCAGAAAGACACTTCCTATTGTAAGTCACTTAGCTCATAGGGACACTTTCCTAGATGTATCCTTTCTAGAGTTGTTAGTTTAAAAAGATGCTCCCCGTTGTAAGTTAGTTAGCTCACATGAGTACTTTCTTAAAATATCTCTCTTTTTAAGGTAGCTAGTAAGGAAAGACACTTTCTGTTATAAGATTAGTTAGATCACATGGACACTTTCCTAAAATATCCCCTTTAGGATAGCTAATCTAGAGAGATGCTTCCCGCTATAGAACAGTCAGCCCATAAGGATATGATAGGAATCAAACTCCTATAGGGTACTAAATCACCTATATTCTCGAGCGAGTCAGGACTCATTGGGGTTTAATTCGAAAATACCTTGAAGACCGGCATCTTGAAGACCAATTTTTTTTATATATTTCTCCTTTGCATGGATTATTTTATGTTGTATTTTTTTTTGGAACACTTTCATTTTGATTGTAATTTTCATTTAGGACTGACCATCTTAAAAGTAGCATAATTGTAATTTTGTGCATTTTCTAACCCTAAAGAGAGCAAGTATAAATACTTGCTTAAAGTAGGGTTTAAAGAGGCCATTTTTCAAATTTGACATACACTTTTTCGTGAGGATTAGGGTTCTCCTAATTATCATTAGACTCTTATCAATTTCAATCCCAATAGTTGAAATTGTGGCGAGTGCAACACTTTAAATTGTGAGTAATATCAATCTCTTGTTGTGTTTCATTTCATCTCTAGTGAGTTATATCTAGGGTTGGATTGAAATCTTCTTGGTATCATTTGATTACATTTGTAGTCAAGTTGTTATTTCCTAGTTAATTGGTATTGAGCATTTGTTGTTTACTATCAATTGTACTTAATTTTGAACTGTGATTTGTATTTGGTGAAAAGGGGATCTTAGAGTTGAAAATTTGTTGTTCTTGTGTATTATTCACGTAGATTTACAAGTGATTAGTGTTATATTGGAAGAAATTATACTTGTGGAATTGTAATTGCATAATTGAGTATTTGGATCTCATTATATCTTCACTAGGGTTCACGCAATTTTTACCCTTTTGAACCGGTTTTGATTTTGAGAGTTGAAGTTGTTCCTTTGGTTTATTTGCATGTGCTTAGACCTTGGTGTTAGGCACATCATAATTTAGTATCAGAGCTTGAGGTTTAAGAGGAGGGATTTGCAATTTGGAATTCGGAAATTTAGGGTTCTTATTACCTTGATCTAAAATTGTGCATTGAAGAATTGGATTATTTCAATTGTGTTGTTGAAGTGATTTCCTTGTTGTTAATTGTTGTGGACATGGAGTACTCACTATATTATTTGTCTCCTTTTAAGTTGACCATGATTGGTTTAAGGGAAATCATCATTATCATTATTCGTGGGAAGTGAAATTTGAAGGTTAGGAAAGTGTTGTTTTGAAATCCTTGTCATGTGTTGTAGTGTTGTGTGTGACATTTGTGAATTCGGAATTGGGGAGAGCAATTTGCAATTTCCAAATTTGAGTAGTGTGGAAGAATGGAAGTTATTTTATTTTCAAAACAAGCATTAAGAGTGAAGGAGTTAATATGTGTTTGTTTGAATTTGAAAATTACTTCTTACCAAATGTAGAAGGGTTGCAATTAGTGAAGTGGTTTGATTTTCAAATTTAAATTGCTGCTTTTTGTGTAAGTTGCGGTTTAAAATTGTGTTTGAAGAGAAGAATTTGCAACGTGTTGTCCTTGAATTTGCTTTAAGGAGGAGTAGTGAATTGATGAAGTTTGTGTTGCATATGACGTGTGTATTGTGTAAGTGGCGGTGTGAGTGTGTTGTACTTGAGGTGTTGTAAAGTGGTATGAAATTGTGTTATATTTGGGGAGGTTGTTGCACCGTGACTTAAGAGGTGTAGAGATTATTCTTGTGGCGTTGAATTTAAATACAACAATGTCTAGTGAAATGTTTCAATATGCTAATGTGTTGCATTGAACATTGACTACATTTGCTAATAAGGATGGAGAAAAAAAAGGGAAAACTTGTTCCATACTTCTTGTAGGATACAAGGAAATTTGTGTGTCCTTATAGTTGATGGTGGTAGTTGTACCAATGTAGTAGCTGCCTCGTTAGTATTGAAGCTAAGACTTACTACTATTCCACATCCTAAATCATATAAATTGCATTAGCTTAGTGATAAAGGAAGTTTGCATGTGACCCAAAGAGCTAAGGTACCATTCAATGTAGGGGATAAATATCGTGTTGAGATTGAGTGTGATATCTTGCCTATGTGTGCATCCTATATATTTCTTGGCAAGCCTTGGTTATATAACAAGAGGGTCTTGTATGATGGCTTCAGGAATACTTATGTGTTCCAGAAGAAAGGCAAATGTGTTATTCTGAATTTAATGTCACCTTTAGAGGTCCAAACGGTTCAGCAATAGATCAATAGGTCATCAGAGGTTAAAAGGGCTTCAATAGAGTGTAATGATTCTGAGGAAAAGAGGGTATTATTGATAGGACAGGGTGAAATGGAGAGGATAATTACAGAAGAGACTCAAGTATACTTGCTTCAGCTGATATGTGCATTAGAGGGGTGCAGGAACCACAATCTCTACATTTAGCAGTTTCTTAAGTATTGAATGAGTATACTGACATTTTTCCTGATGATTTGTTAGCAGGGTTACTACCTTTGAGAGGGATAGAGCATGCTATTGATCTTATGCCCGGTTCAGTATTACCGAACTGACTTGCATATCACATGAATCTCGAGGAGGCTAGGGAATTGAAGCGCTAGGTAGATAAGTTGATTAAACAGGGGTTTGTTAGAGAGAGTCTCAACCCATGTGTTGTTCTCGCCCTTCTTGTTCTTCAGAAGTATGGTACTTGGAGAATGTGTATCAATAGTAGAGCTATCAACAATATCACCATCAAATATATGTATCATATTCCTAGACTTGATGATATGTTAGATGAGCTGCATGGTTCACAGGTCTTCTCCAAAGTGGATCTTAAAAGTGAATATTACCAAATTCGGATGAGAGAAGAGGATAAATGGAAAACTGCTTTTAAAACACATCATGGACTGTATGAGTGGTTGGTTATGTCCTTTGGTTTGAGTAATGCTCTTAGTACATTTATAAGGTTGATGAATCATGTACTGAAAGAATTTTTAGGAAAAATTTTTGTTGTTTATTTTGATGATATTATGATCTACAACAAAAACCTAGAACAACATGCAGAGCATCTTTGGGCAATATTCTCAGTATTGAGGACACAACAACTATTTGCAAATATCCAGAAGTGTTCTTTTTACCAAATTGAGGTAACATTTTTAGGTTTTGTTGTATCTGGTTCAAGTGTTAGGGTGGATAAGGAGAAAGCGAGGGCAATCAAGGAATGGTTAACACCTACCTTAGTTACAGAGGTAAGAAGTTTTCTTGGACTTGTATCCTTTTATAGAAGCTTTGTCCAAAATTTCAATGGCATTATCAGTTCTCTCACAGAATTGACTAAAAAGAGTGTACCTTTAATCTAGACTGAAAGGGCTCAGAGGAGTTTTGAAGAGGTAAAAGAAAAACTCACTTGTGCTCCATTATTGGCTTTACCTAATTTTGACAAAGTTTTTAAGTTGGAATGTGATGCTTCTGTGATGTGCTCAAAACCAAGGTCTAGCACATGTAAATAAATCAAAGAAACAACCTCAACTCACAAATATAAACCGGTTCAAAAAGATCATGAATTGCGTGAACCCTAATGGAGATTAAATGAAATCCGAGGTTCAAAATTGCAATTAACAATTCAACAATGATAATTTTCTCTAAATAACAATAATCACAAGTGAAATCCACGTGAAATATACCAAGATAACAAGACCCAATTCCGTGATTCTCCTCTTCCAACAATGACCAATTCACGCCGTCAAATGAGTCAAAAATTGATGATGATAACAAATGCTAAAACCAATCAATCTCATAACATAATAGTTGATTACAAATGCAATCAAAATTTAACCAAGAAACATCCAATTCAACCCTAGATATGACTCACTAGTGATGAAAAGAAAACACAACAAAGAAGGAATTGATATTACTCACAATTTTCCTTTGTTGTTGATGTGCTCAAAACCAAGCCTAAGCATATGCAAATGAATCAAAGAAACAACCTTAACTCACACATATGAACAGGTTTCAAAAGACCATGAATTGCATAAACCATAATGGAGATTTAATGAAATTCGAAGGTTCGAAGATGCAATTAACAAACTAACAATGTTAAACTTCTCCAATTAACAATAATTACAAGTGAAATCCACATGAAATACACCAAGATAACAAGATCCAATTCCGTGATTCTCCTCTTCCAACAATGACCAATTCACATCACAAAATGAATCAAAAATTGATGATGATAACAAATGCTAAAACCATTCCATATTATAACATGATAGTTGATTACAACAGTAATCAAAATCTGACCAAGAACATCTAATTCAACCCAAGATATGACTCACTAGTGATGAAAAGGAAACACAATAAAGAATGAATTGATATTACTCACAATTTCCCTTTGTTGAACTCGCCACAATTTCAATTCTTGAAAATTGAAATTGATAAGTGAAAATGGAACTAGGGAAACCCTAATCCCTCTCACGAAAATGTGATGTTCAAATCTGAAAATTTTGGCCTCTTCAAACCCTACTACAAGCAAGTATTTATACTTGCTCTCTTTAGGGTTAGAAAATGTACAAAAATTACAATTATGCCACTTTTAAGGTGGCCGATTTTAAATGGAAATTACAATCAAAATGAAAGTGTCCCAAAAGAAAATACAACATAAGATAGTCCATACAAAGGAGAAATATATAAAAAGAAATGAGTCTTCATGATGCTGGTCTTCAAGGTACTTTTGAATTAAGCCTCGATGAGAATCCCGACTCGCCCTAAAGTATAGGTGATTTGGTATCCTGTAAGACTGATAAGTGAGCCTGCTGAAATGCACTACAATTATAATGTAGAGATGTAGAAAATATATTAGTTTCCTCAAGATTAGGTTTCTCATGCAAGATTCTCAAAACTAAATTATGGAGACCCTTAGCTTGGGCCCCGGTGATAGGTCCTATAGGAGTTTGATTCCTATCATCTCCTCGGGCTTCTAGAAGATTTTCCCTCAAATCTGATAGGTCTTTATGCATGTCATCTGATAAATATGGTGATAGATCCGAGACATTAAAGGTCGCTGATACTCCATACTTTCCTGGTAACTTTATCCGATAGGCGTTGTTGTTGATGCACTTTAAAACCCTGAATGGTCCGTCTGACTTGGGAGACTGCTTTTGTGACTTCTTATGTGGAAACCTATCCTTGCTAAGATTAATCCAGACTAAGTCACCTGGATTATAAAAATGAACTTTCCTGTGTTTGTTTCCCTAGATTCTTTGCTGTTCCTGGGTCTTCTGAAGGTGTTCAGCTGTTCTATCATGAATGTGCTGAATTTGTCTGGCTCGGTCAACTCCACTAAGACTCTCTTCCTTTGTCACTGGTCTTGTTATAAAATCCAATAGAATAGAAGGATTATAGCCATAAACAACTTCAAAGGGAGACTTACTGGTTGAACTATGAGTAGACCTATTGTAAAATAATAGGAAGACACAAGTCCCAATCAGTAAGATTCTTGCGAATCGTTGCTCTGAGTAGATTCCCAAGCGTACAGTTGACAACTTTTGTTTATCCGTCTATTTGTGTATGGCAAGAGGTACTGTACATAAGCTTAGTACCTAGTCTTTTCCATAATGTCTTCCAAAAGAAACTAAGAAACTTAGTATCTTTATCTGACACTATGTTGTGTGGAACTCCAATGTAATTTGATAATTTCCTGCGCAAAAATGTTCGCAATAAAAAGAGCATCATCTGTTTTGTGAGAAGGCACAAAGTGTGACATTTTGCTGAATCGATCAACAACCACCATAATAGAGTCTTTTCCCTGATGTGTTCTAGGTAATCCCAACACAAAATCCATACTGATGTCAGTCTAGGGTTTATCTGGTATAGGCAAAGGCATATACTCACCCTGTGCACCTTTCTTCCCTTTAGCTTTCTTATAAATACCACACCTTTCTAATACCCTATGGACATCCTTTATGATACCCATCTAATAGAAATTCCCCTTCAATATGGCTAAGGTTCTCTTCTCACCAAAATGTCCTGACAATCCACCTGCATGTGCTTCCCTCACCAATAATTCCCTCACAGATCCAAATGGAATACATAATTTTCCTGATTTATATAGAAACCCCTCTATCACGCAATATCCATCATACATCTTGCCATAACACTTCTCCATAATAGTCTTGAATTCCTCATTACATATATATTGTTCTTTCAATAATTCAAAACCTAACAGTTTAGACTGAAGAGAAGTGATAAGTACATACCGTCGTGATAAAGCGTCAATAACAATATTCTGATTACCCTTTTTGTACTTTATCACATAAGCAAAACCCTCCTGAAACTCCACCCACTTAACTTGGCGCTTAGACAAATGATGTTGTCCCCTGAAATGTTTCAAGGATTCATGATCTGTATAAATAATAAACTCTTTCAGGAGGAGATAATGCTGCCACATCATGAGAGCTCTCACTATGGAATAAAATTCCTTATCATATATAGAATAGTTTAAGGTTGCACCACTCAACGTCTCACTAAAATATGCTATAAGTCTCTTTTCCTACATTAGGACAACACCAATTCCAATCTCAGAAGCATCACATTCCAATAAAGCCAATAATGGAGCATAAGTGAGTTTTTCTTTTATCTCTTCAAAACTCCTTTTAGCCTTTTCACTCCAGACAAAAGGTACACTCTTTTTAGTCAGTTCTATGAGAGGACTGACAATACCACTGAAATTTTGGACAAAACGTCTATAAAAGGATGCAAGTCCATGAAAACTTCGTACCTCAGTAACTAAAGTAGGTGTTGGCCATTCCTTGATTGCCCTCACTTTCTCCTCATCAACTCTAACACCTAAACCAGATACAACAAAACCCAAAAATGTTACCTCAGTTTGGTAAAAGGAACACTTTTGGATATTTGCAAATAGCTGTTGTGTCCTCAATACTGAAAATACTACCCGAAGATGCTCCACATGTTGTCCTAGGTTTTTGTTGTAGATCAAAATATCATCAAAATAAACAACAATAAATTTTCTTATAAATTCTTTCAGCACATGATTCATCAACCTCATAAAAGTACTAGGAGCATTACTCAAACCAAAGTGATGTGCTCAAAACCAAGCCCAAGCACATGCAATTGAATCAAAGAAATAAACCCCAACTCACAATTAAAACCGGTCCAACAGAATCAAGAAGTTGTGTGAACCCTAATGGAATTTTGATGAAATCCAAAGGTCAAAAGATGCAATTAACAATCTATCTATGTACTCTTCACCAAATAACAACAATTATAAGTGAAATCCACATGAATTATATCAAGAAGAACATATCAAAAACCGTGATTTCAACTTCTTCCTACAATTCCCATTCATGTCATAAACGAAGATGATGATAACAAATACTAAAACAATCAATCTTATAACAAGATAATTGATCACAAAATGCAATAAAAAACCTTACCAAGAACTTCCAAATCAACCCTAGATATGACTCACTAATGATGAAATGGAAACACAACAAAGAAGGAATTGATACTACTCACAATTGCCCTTTGTTGTACTCGCCACAATTTCAACTCTTGGAAATTGAAATTGATAAGAGAAATTGGATTTAGGAAACCCTAAGCCCTCTCACAAAAATGGGAAGTGTATTATGAAATTTTGGCCTCCTCAAACCCTACTATAAGCAAGTATTTATACTTGCTCCCTTTAGGGTTAAAAGATGCACAAAATTACAACTATACCACTTTTAAGGTGGCCGGTCTTAAAAGACAATTACAAGCAAATTAAAGTATCCCAAAAGAAAGATTACAACATAAATAGTCCAAAGAAATAATTATAAATAAAAATAGTCTTTATCATGCTAGCTCTTCCATAGGATCCGTCGGCCCAACTCATCGTCGGTTTAGGTCGGTCCATGGATAACCCACAAGCTAAGTTTGAGTGAGTTTGTCCATCACCCTGTAAAGCATGAAAGTATTCCTGTTGGAATATAAAATACATGAATAAGATAAAAGAGGTTAATAAACGAATAATTCCAAAGTCGATTTGCTCAAAATGGACCCTCATCACCAAGATTCAAAATCCTTTAATTCTTACCCTAATGATAAGTCTTGTTGGATTTTGATTCCTATAATCTCCTCGAGCCTAAAAAAGATTTGTCCTCAAATTTGGCAAATAAAATGCAGTAGAGACTCTATTTTCTCCTAGCAAACCACCTGAAGAAATATCACTACAGAATCCAAAAATCTAAAATACTACAGGTGGTGATTGTTTTCTCTCTTCCATTTATAGGATGTATCTCATATGCAACATAAATAATGCTCCATTATCTACTAAAGTTGCCCTTATCTCAACCTGTTTCACTAAAACCGTTTTCTCCTTTTCTAACTCATCTATATATCGCCGATCCTCATGGTCTTCTAATGGTTGGCCCAATTGCTCATTGCCCTCTAAAATTGAACACAACTATCCCTGAATAGTTTGTTCTTCTAGTAGTCTGCTCATCTGACTATGATCATTAGGATACTCTAATGGTTTGCACATCTGTGGCTGACAAATTTTGTGCCCTAAGGGTTGGATTATGTCACTAGAAACCTTAGGTACCTCTGAAGAGTTGATCATGTGGCTATGACCCTTAGGTATCTATGATGGTTGTCTCATTTGTCTTTGCATATCCTGGACCTCTGATGGTGACATAGGGTTTAATACTATACGTTTACCATCTTTTTTGAACATATAAGTATTTTTATACCCATTATGTAATACCATCCTATCATACAACCATGGTCTACCAAGCAATATGTGGGATGCATACATAGGTAGAATATCACACTCAATCTCATCAAAGTATTTATCCCCTACATTGAATGGTACCCTAGCTCTTTGGGTCACATGAAAACTCCCCTGATCATTAAACCAATGCAATATATACAGTTTAGGATGTGGAGTAGTAGCAAGTTTTAGTTTTGATACTAATGATGCTGCTACCACATTGGTACAACTGCTACCATCAACTATAAGGACACATAAATTTCCTTGTACCCTACAAGAAGTATGAAACAAGTTTTCCCTTTGTTTATCATCTTTAGAAGTAACTGTAGTCAATGTTCGATGCAATACATTAGTATAATGAAACATCTCACTAGACATGATTGTGTTCAAACCTAACAACATAATAATCATCTTCACACTTCCACGATTCAAGTACACAACTAAACTACAAATGAAGTACACTCAACTACTTTCCAGTATATAGAATTAAATTCAACTACAAGTGTTTAAGTAACTAGTTTAATTACTTTCATACTTTAGTGACTTGTTTGAATTTTAAATTCTAGTACTCACTTTCCTTTTTCTTGCCTTGGCTTCTCACCACTTAAATACTCAATTGGTAGCAATTAAAACACATACATAACACACCATTCACGTCACAAATGAAGATGATGATAACAAATACTAAAACAATCAATCTTATAACAAGATAATTGATCACAAATGCAATAAACAATCTGACCAAGAACTTCCAATTCAACCCTAGATATGACTCACTAATGATGAAATGGAAACACAACAAAGAAGGAATTGATACTACTCACAATTGCCCTTTGTTGCACTCGCCACAATTTCAACTCTTGGAAATTGAAATTGATAAGAGAAATTGGATTTGGGAAACCCTAAGCCCTCTTACAAAAATGTGAAGTGTATTATGAAAATTTGGCCTCCTCAAACCTTACTATAAGCAAGTATTTATAATTGCTCCCTTTAAGGTTAAAAAGTGCACAAAATTACAACTATACCACTTTTAAGGTGGCCGGTCCTAAAAGACAATTACAAGCAAATGAAAGTATCCCAAAAGAAAGATTACAACATAAATAGTCAAAAGAAATAATTATAAATAAACATAGTCTTCATCATGCTAGCTTTTCCATAGGATCCGTCGGCCCAGCTCATCGCCGATTTAGGTCGGTCCATGGATAACCCACAAGCTAAGTTTGAGTGAGTTTGTCCATCGCCCTGTAAAGCATGATAAGTATTCTTGTTGGAATAAAAAATACATGAATAAGATAAAAGAGGTTAGTAAACGAATAATTCCAAGGTCGATTTGCTCAAAATGGGCCCTCATCGCCAAGATTCGAAATCCTTTAGTTCTTGCCCTAATGATAAGTCTTGTTGGATTTTGATTCCTATCACAGAGGGCATAACCAAGCACTCATACAGTCCATGACGTGTTTTCAAAGCGGTCTTCCATTTATCCCCTTCTCTCATCCGAATCTAGTGATATCCGCTTTTAAGATCCACTTTGGAGAAGACCAGTGAACCATGCGGCTCATCTAACATATCATCAAGTTTAGGAATAGGATACTTGTATTTGATGGTGATTTTGTTGATGGCTCTACTATCAATACACATTCTCCAAGAACCATCCTTCTTAGGAACAAGAAGGGCGGGAACAACGCATGGGCTAAGACTCTCTCTAACAAACCCCCATTTAACTAATTCATTTACCTGGCGCTTCAATTCTTTAGCCTCCTCAGGATTCATGCGATATGCAGGTCGATTTGGAAACACTGAACCGGGCATAAGATTAATAGCATGCTCTATCCCTCTCAAAGGTGGTAACCCTGCTGGTAAATCATCAGGAAAAATGTCAATATACTCATTCAATACTTGAGAAACCATTGAAGGTAGGGATTGTGGTTCCTGCAGCACTAATACACATCTCAACTGAAGCAAGTATGTTAGAGCCTCTTCTGTAATTAACCTTTCTATTTCACCCTGTCCCATCAATAATACCTTCTTTTCCTCATAATCATCACACTGTATTAAAGCCCTTTTAACCTCTGATGGTCGACTAATCTGTTGTTGAACATTTTGGACCTCTGAAGGTAACATTGGATTTAGAATAACTCATTTGCCTTTCTTCTGGAACACATAAGTATTCCTGAAGCCATCATGTAAGACCCTCCTATCATATAACCAAAGCCTGCCAAGCAACATATGGGATGTACACATAGGCAAGATATCATACTCAATCTCATCATAATATTTATCCCTTACACTGAATGGTACCTTAGCTCTTTGGGTCACATACAAACTTCCTTGACCACTAAGCTAATGCAATTTATATGGTTTAGGATGTGGAATAGTTGTAAGTCTTAGCTTCGATACTAACGAAGCGGCTACTACATTAGTACAACTACCATTATCAATTATAAGGACACACAAATTTCCTTGTATCTTATAAGAAGTATGGAATAAGTTTTCCTTTTGTTCTTTATCCTTATTAGCAAATGTAGTCAATGTTTGGCGCAACACATTAGCATATTGAAACATTTCACTAGACATTGCTGTATTTAAATTTAATCACCACAACAATAATATTCTCTACACCTCTCAAATCACGGTGTAAACAACTTTTCCTAAATTCAACCTAATTTCACGCCA
This sequence comes from Laguncularia racemosa, assembly GCA_037954665.1. Lineage (NCBI taxonomy): Eukaryota > Viridiplantae > Streptophyta > Magnoliopsida > Myrtales > Combretaceae > Laguncularia > Laguncularia racemosa. Next base: position 748,645 of record JBBMOL010000196.1, read on the forward strand.
AATTTACTCACACACTATTAAGCTTCAATACAAAAAAACTATAACACGTTGCAATCCTTCACTACACACAACATTAGCAATCACAATGTAACACTCCACTCTACGGCAACAACAACAAAATGGAACCAAATATGGATACTTCTCTAAATGGTAAGCAATTGAATCCAACTAGTTAATGTGCAATTAAAGTGATTAATACACAATAACTCTATAACTAATGATTGATTTGAATTTAAAATAGTTTCCTAATTCTCCATGCAAGTTGAACAATTCTACCAAGAAAATGACCCTTCCAATTCTGCAATGATAAGGAAAACAACATACACTAATTAACAATGCTTCAACTATTTGAACCCCCAAATGATGGAATTCAATTCAAGAACTTCCCCTTCTTCCTCAAACAATTAACTCACGGCAAGGATGAAGACAACAACTCAATTTTTGAAATTCAATTCAATTCAAGAACTTCCCCTTTCTTCCTCAACAAATAACTCACAGCAAGATGAAGGTACAAAAATCAATTTCCGAAATTCCACTTCCCTCAAATAATCACAATGATCATTTCCCTTTAATCAATCACGATCAACTCAAGAGGAAAAAGCAATCACAAATGCTCCACGTCTACATCAACAAGCAACAATCATAACACCTTAACAACATAATCAACTACTTCAATTTCTACTTCTACAATTCAGTTTAAGATGGTAATACAATAACCCTTAATTTCCAAATTCAAATTGCAAGCAATCCCTTCTTACAAACCTCAAGCTCTGATACCAAAAGATGATATGCTCAAAACCAAGCATAAGCACATGCAAATGAATCAAAGAAACAACCTCAACTCGCATATATGAACCGGTTTCAAAAGGCCATGAATTGCATGAACCCTAATGGAGATTTAATGAAATCCAAAGGTTCAAAGATGCAATCAACAAACCAACAATGTTAAACTTCTCCAATTAACAATAATTACAAGTGAAATCCAAGCGAAATACACCAAGATAACAAGATCCAATTTCGTGATTCTCTTCTTCTAACAATGACCAATTCATGTCACAAAATGAATAAAAAATTGATGATGATAACAAATGCTAAAACCATTTAATCTTATAACATGATAGTTGATTACAAATGTAATCAAAATCTGACCAAGAACATCTAATTTAACCCTAAATATGACTCATTAGTGATGAAAAGGAAACACAATAAAGAAGGAATTGATATTATTCATAATTTCCCTTTGTTGAACTCGCTACAATTTCAACTCTTGGAAATTAAAATTGATAAGAGAAAATGGAACAAGGGAAACCCTAAGTCCTCTCACGAAAATGTGATGTTCAAATCTGAAAATTTTGGCCTCCTCAAACCCTATTATAAGCAAGTATTTATACTTGCTCTATTTAAAGTTAGAAAATGTATAAAAATTACAACTATGCCACTTTTAAGGTGGCTGGTCCTAAATGGAAATTATAATCAAAATGAAAGTGTCTCAAAAAAAAATTCAACATAAGATAGTCCATACAAAGGAGAAATATATAAAAAGAAAGGAGTCTTCATGATGCCGGTCTTCAAGGTACTTTTGAATTAAACCCCAATGAGAATTTCGACTGGCCCCAAAGTATAGGTGATTTGGTATCCTATAGGATTGATAAGCGAGCCTACTAAAATGCACTAAACTTATAATGTAGAGATGTAGAAAATAGATTAGCTTCCTCAAGATAATATCATGCCAGATTCTCAAAACTAAATTATGGAGACCCTTAGCTCGGGCCCTAGTGATTGGTCCTATAGGAGTCTGATTCCTATCATCTCCTCGAGCTTCTGGAAGATTTTCCCTCAAATCTGATAGGTCTTCATGCATGTCATCCAATAAATATGGTGATAGATCCAAGACATTAAAGGTCGCTGATACTCCATACTCTCCTGGTAACTCTATCCAATTGGCATTGTTGTTGATGCGCTTTAAAACCCTGAATGGTCTGTCTGACCTAGGAGACAACTTCTATGACTTCTTATATGGAAACCTGTCCCTACTAAGATTAATCTAGACTAAGTCACTTGGATTATAAAGATGATCTTTCTTGTGTCTGTTTCCCTAGATTCTCTACTGTTCCTGGGTCTTCTGAAGGTGTTCAGCTATTCTATCATGAATGTGCTGAGTTTGTCTGGCTCGGTCAACTCCACTAAGACTCTCTTCCTTTGTCGCTGGTCTTGCTATAAAATCCAATGGAATAGAAGGATTATAACCATAAACAACTTCAAAGGGAGACTTACTGGTTGAATTATGAGTAGACCTATTGTAAGCGAACTCAGCAATAGGAATACACAAGTCTCAATCGGTAAGATTCTTGCCAACCGTTTCTTTGAGTAGATTCCCAAGCGTACGGTTGATAACTCCTGTTTGTCCGTCCGTCTGTGGATGGCAAGAGGTATTGTAAATAAGCTTGGTACCTAGTCTTTTCCATAATGTCTTCCAAAAGAAACTAAGAAACTTAGTATCTCTGTCTGACACTACGTTGTGTGGAACTCCATGTAATTTGATAATTTCCTGCACAAAAATGTTAGCAATAAAAAGAGCATCATCTATTTTGTGACAAGGCAGAAAGTGTGACATTTTGTTGAATCGATCAACAACTACCATAATAGAGTTTTTTCCCCTTTGTGTTCTAGGTAATCTCAACACAAAATCCATACTGATATCAGTCCAGGGTTTATCTAGTATAGGCAAAGGCATATACTTACCCCATGCACCTTTCTTCCCTTTAGCTCTCTTACAAATATCACACCTTTCTAATACCTTATGGACATCCTTTATCATACCCATCTAATAGAAATTCTCCCTCAATATGGCTAGGGTTCTCTTCTCACCAAAATGTCATGACAATCCACCTGCATGTGCTTCCCTCACCAATAATTCCCTCACAGATCCAGATGAAATACATAGTTTTCTTGATTTATACAAAAACCCCTCTATCACTCAATATCCATCATACATCTTCCCCCTATAAAACCTCTCCACAACAGTCTTGAATTCCTCATCATATATATATTGTTCTTTCAATAATTCAAAACCTAACAGTTTTGACTGAAGAGAAGTGATAAGTACATACTGTCATGATAAAGCGTCAACAACAATATTCTGATTACCCTTTTTGTACTTTATCACATAAGAAAAACCCTCTAGAAACTCCACCCACTTAGCTTGGCGCTTAGACAAATGCTGTTATCCCCTGAAATGTTTCAAAGATTCGTGATTTGTATAAATAATAAACTCTTTCGGGAGGAGATAATGCTGCTACATCATGAGAGCTCTCACTAAAGAATAAAATTCCTTATCATATATGGAATAGTTTAAAGTTGGACCACTCAACTTCTCACTAAAATATCCTATAGGTCTCTTTTCCTGCATTAGTACAGCACCAATTCCAATCCCAGAAGCATCACATTCCAACTCAAAAACTTTGTCAAAATAAGGTAAAAGCCAATAATAGAGCACAAGTAAGTTTTTCTACTACCTCTTCAAAACTCCTCTAAGCCTTTTCACTCCAAACAAAAGGTACACTATTTTTAGTCAGTTCTGTGAGAGGACTAACAATACTATTGAAATTTTGGACAAAGCCTTTATAAAAGGATGCAAGTCCATGAAAACTTCTTACCTCAGTAACTGAAGTAGGTGTTGGCCATTCCTTGATTGCCCTCACTTTCTCCTCATCCATCCTAACACCTGAACCAGATACAATAAAACCCAAAAATGTTACCTCAGTTTAGTAAAAGGAACACTTCTGGATATTTGCAAATAGCTGTTGCGTCCTCAATACTGAAAATACTGCCCGAAGATGCTCCACATGTTGTTCTAGGTTTTTGCTGTAGATCAGAATATCATCAAAATAAACAACAACAAATTTTCCTAGAAATTCTTTCAGTACATGATTCATCAACCTCATAAAGGTGCTAGGAGCATTATTTAAACCAAAGGGCATAACAACCCTCATAAGTCCATGATGTGTTTTTAAAGTATTTTCCATTCATCCCCTTCTCTCATCAAATTTGTGATATCTGCTTTTAAATCCACTTTGGAGAAGACCTATGAACCATGCACTCATCTAACATATCATCAAGTCTAAGAATAGGATACTGTATTTGACGTGATTTTTTGATGGCTCTACTATTGATACACATTCTCTAAGTACCATCCTTCTTAGGAACAAGAAGGGGGAAAGAAGCATGGGTTGAGACTCTCTCTAAAAACCCCCGTTAACCTAATTCATTCTACTAGCGTTTCAATTCCGTAGCCTCCTTGGGATTCATGTGATATGCAGGTTGGTTTGGTAACACTGAACCAGGCATAAGATCAATAGCATGCTCTATCCTCTCAAAGGTGGTAACCTACTGGCAAATCATCAGGAAAAATGTCAGTATATCATTCAATACCTGAGAAACGAATGAAGGTAGAGATTGTGGTTCCTACAACCCTAATACACATCTCATCTGAAGTAAATATGTTGGAGCCTCTTCTATAATTACCCTCTCCATTTCACCCGGTCCCATCAATAATACCTTCTTTTCCTCAGAATCATTACACTGTATTAAAGCCCTTTTAACCTTTGATGGTCGACTGATCTGTTGCTGAACATTTTAGACCTTTGAAGGTGACATTGGATTCAGAATAATTCATTTGCCTTCCTTCTGGAATACATAAATATTCTGAAAGCCATCATGTAAGACCCTCCTGTCATATAACTAAGGTCTGCCAAGCAATATATGGGATGCACACATAGGCAAGATATCACACTCAATCTCATCACGATATTTATCCCCTACATTGAATGGTACCTTAGCTCTTTGGGTCACATACAAACTTCCTTGATCACTAAGCCAATGCAATTTATATGGTTTAGGATCACTAAGCCAATGCAATTTATATGGTTTAGGATATATTGGTACAACTACCACCATCAATTATAAGGATACACAAATTTCCTTGTATCCTACAAGAAGTATGGCACAAGTTTTCCCTTTGTTCTTCATCTTTATTAGCAAATGTAGTCAATGTTCGACGTAACACATTAGCATATTGAAACATTTCATTATACATTGTTGTATTTAAATTCAATCACCACAATAAGAGTATTCTCCACTCCTCTTAAATCATAGTGCAACAACCTTCCCAATTTCACGCCAAATTACACACACACTCTTAAAATTCAACACAAATAAACTATAACACGTTGTAACCCTTCCTTACACACAACACTAACAATCATGGTTTAGCACTTCACTCCATGGCAACAACAACAAAATGGAACCAAATATGGATACTTCTCCAAATGGCAAGCAATTGATTCTAACTAGTTAATGTGCAATCAAAGTGATTAATACACAATAACTCTATAACTAATGATTGATTTGAATTCAAAATAGTTTCCTAATTCTCCATGCAAGTTGAACAATTCTGCTAAAGAAAATGACCCTTCCAATTCCGCAATGATAAGGAAACAACATACACAAATTAATAATGCTTCAATTATTTAAACCCCAAATTATGGAATTCAATTCAAGAACTTCCCCTTCTTCCTCAAACAAGTAACTCACGGCATGGGTGAAGATAACAAGCTCAATCTCCGAATTCACTTCAATTCAAGAACTTCCCCTTCTTCCTCAACAAATAACTCACATCAAAGATGAAAGGTAACAAAAATCAATTTCTAAAATTCCACTTTCCTCAAATAATCACAATGATCACTCCCTTTAATCAATCACGGTTAGCTCAAGGAGATAAGGAAAATTACAAGTACTCCACGTCTACAACAACAAAACAACAAGACAACACAATTGGTATAGATCAATCTTCACACCAACAAATTAGATCAATGTTCTACTTAACAAACCCCTAATTTCCGAATTCAAATTGCAAGCAATCCCTTCTCACAAACCTCAAGCTCTAATACCAAAAGATGATGTGCTCATAACTAAGGTCTAGCACATGCAAATGAATCAAAGAAACAACCACAACTCACAAATATAAACCGATTCAAAAAGATCATGAATTGCGTGAACCCTAATGGAGATTTAATGAAATCCGAGGTTCAAAATTGCAATTAACAATCCAACAATGATAATCTTCTCCAAATAACAATAATCACAAGTGAAATCCACATGAAATACACCAAGATAACAAGATCCAATTCCATGATTCTCCTCTTCAACAATGACCAATTCACACCAAAATGATAAAAATTGATGGTGATAACAAATGCTAAAACCAATCAATCTATAACATAATAGTTGATCACAAATGCAATCAAAATATGACCAAGAAAATCCAATTCAACCCTAGATATGACTCACTAGTGATGAAAAGGAAACACACAAAAGAAGGAATTGATATTATTCACAATTTCCCTTTGTTGCACTCGCCACAACTTCAATTCTTGGATTGAAATTGATAAGAGAAAATTTGGATTTAGGAAAGACCTAACCCTCACACGTGAAGTGTGTTATGAAATTTCATCCAAAACGCCCCTCAAAACCCTACTTAAGCAAGTATTTATACTTGCTCCCTTTAGGGTTAGAAAGTCCACAAAATTACAACTATGCCACTTTTAAGGTGGTCGATCCTAAATGGAAATTACAATCAAAATGAAAGTGTCCAAAAAGAAAATACAATATAAAGTAGTCCATACAAAGGAGAAATTTATAAAAAAAAATGAGTCTTCATGACGCCGGTCTTTAAGGTACTTTTGAATTAAGCCTTGATGAGAATCCCGATTCGCTCAAGAGTATAGGTGATTTGGTATCCTGTAAGACTGATAAATGAGCCTACTAAAATGCACTACAATTATAATGTAGAAATGTAGAAAATAGATTAGCTTCCTCAAGATTAGGTTTCTCATGCAATATTCTCAAAACTAAATTATGGAGACCTTTAGCTCGGGCCTTAGTGATAGGTCCTGTAGGAGTCTGATTCCTATCATTATGAGATAGGAATTGGTGCTGTACTAATGTAGGAAAAGAGACTCATAGCATATTTTAGTGAGAAGTTGAGTGGTGCAACTTTAAACTATTATATATATGATAAGGAATTTTATTCCTTAGTGAGAGCTCTCATGACGTAGTAGCATTATCTCCTCTCGAGAGAGTTTATTATTTATATAGATGATGAATCTTTGAAACATTTTAGGGGACAACAGAATTTTTCTAAGCGCCAAGTTAAGTGGGTGTAGTTTCTGGAGGGTTTTGCTTATGTGATAAAGTACAAAAAGGGTAATCAGAATATTGTTGCCGACACTTTATCACGACGGTATGTACTTATCACTTCTCTTCAACCAAAACTACTGGGTTTTGAATTATTGAAAGAACAATATATATGTGATGAGGAATTCAAGACCGTTATGGAGAGGTGTTATAGGGGCAAGATGTATGATGGCTATTGCGTGATTGAGGGGTTTCTATATAAATCAGGAAAACTATGTATTCCGTCTAGATCTGTGAGGGAGTTATTAGTGAGGGAGGTACATGCAGGTGGATTGTCTAGACATTTTGGTGAGAAGAGAACTCTAGCCATATTGAGGGAGAATTTCTATTGGAATGGTATGATAAAGGATGTCCATAGTGTATTAGAAAGGTGTGGTATTTGTAAGAGAGCTAAAGGGAAGAAAGGTGCATAGGGTGAGTACATGCCTTTACCTATACTAGATAAACCTTAGACTGATATCAATATGAATTTTTTGTTGGGATTACCTAGAACACAAAGAGGAAAAGACTCCATTATGGTGGTTGTTGACAGATTCAATAAAATGTCACATTTTGTGCCTTTTCACAAAACAGATGATATCCTTTTTATTGCTAACATTTTTGTGTAGGAAATTGTCAAATTACATGGAGTCCCACACAGCATAGTGTTAGACATTATGGAAAAGACTAGGTACTAAGCTTATGTATAGTACCTCTTGCCATCCACAGATAGACGGACAAACAGAAGTTATCAACCGCACGCTTGGGAATCTACTCAGAGCAACAGTTGGTAAGAATCTTACTGATTGGGACTTGTGTCTGCTTATTGCTGAGTTCGCTTACAATAAGTCTACTCATAGTTCAACCAGTAAGTCTCCCTTTGAAGTTGTTTATGGTTATAATCCTTCTATTCCATTTGATTTTATAGTAGGACCGGCGACAAAGGAAGAGAGTCTTAGTGGAGTTGACCGAGCTAGACACATTCAGCACATTCATGATAGAACAACTAAACACCTTCAGAAGACCTAGGAACAGTAGAGAATCCAGGGAAACAGACATAGGAAAATTCATCTTTATAATCCAAGTGACTTAGTCTAGATTAATCTTAGCAAGGACAGGTTTCCACATAAGAAGTCACAGAAGCTGTCTCCTAGGTCAAACAAACCATTTAGGGTTTTAAAGCGCATCAACAACAACGCCTACCGGATAGAGTTACTAAGAGAATATGGAGTATCAACGACCTTTAATGTCTCAGATCTATCACTATACTTATTAGATGACATGCATGAAGACCTATCAAATTTGAGGGCAAATCTTTCAGAAGCTCGAGGAGATGATAGGAATCAGACTCCTACAAGGTACCAAATCACCTATACTCTTGAGCGAGTTGGGACTCTCATCGAGGTTTAATTCAAAAGTACCTTGAAGACCGGCATTTTGAAGACCAATTTCTTTTATATATTTCTCATTTGCATGAACTATTTTATGTTGTATTTTCTTTTGGGACACTTTCATTTTGATTGTAATTTTTATTTAGGACCAACGACCATAAAAGTAGTATAGTTGTAATTTTGTGCATTTTCTAACCCTAAAGGGAGCAAGTATAAATACTTGCTTAAAGTAGGGTTTGAAGAGGCCATTTTTCATAATTGACTTACACTTTTTCGTGAAGATTAGGGTTCTCCTAATTGTCATTAGAGTCTTATCAATTTCAATCCCAAGAGTTGAAATTGTGGCCAGCGCAACACTTGAAATTCTGAGTAATATCAATCTCTTGTTGTTGTGTTTCATTTCATCTCTAGTGAGTTATATCTAGGGTTGGATTGAAATCTTCTTAGTATTATTTGATTACATTTGTAATCAAGTTGTTATTTCCTAGTTAATTGGTATTGAGCATTTGTTGTTTACTATCAATTGTACTTAATTTTGAACCGTGATTTGTATTCGATGAATTAGGGATCTTAGAGTTGAAAATTTATTGTTCTTGTGTATTATTCACGTGGATTTACAAGTGATTAGTGTTATGTTGGAAGAAATTATCCTTGTGGAATTGTAATTGCATCATTGAGTATTTGGATCTCACCGCCTCTTCACTAGGGTTCACGCAATTTTTACCCTTTTGAACCGGTTTTGATTTTGAGAGTTGAAATTGTTCCTTTGGTTTATTTACATGTACTTAAACCTTGGTTTTAGGCATATCAGGATACTTTCAAGAAAGTATCCTCTTTATGGTTGTTAGTTCGAAGAGACTTTTGCCATTTTATGTTAGTAAACCCATAAAGGTACTTTCTTAGTATTATCCTTTTATGGTAGCTAGTCAATAGCGATGCCTTCTAATATATGATAGTTAGTTCATAAGGGCATTTTTTTGAAAATTGGCTTTTACAATTGCTAGTTCTAAAGGATGCTTCTCGTTTTTTGTTAGTCAACCCAAAGAGCACTATCTCTTTCTAGATAATCAATCTTTCCAAGCTAATTCTTATCCTCATGCATACTAAATTTTTATTCCACAAAGACCTAGTAGATCAAAATTTAGATAGTTAGTCACTTGTAGCATTGTTTAATCCAATCTATGGGGAAAAAAAAAGGTGTTTCTTTTGTATTTGTGATAAAGTTTCCTATAAACTTTAATACAAATAAGGGCAACTGTAAACGTTTCATTTTTTTCTTTTGATTTTTTTTAATCAATTAGACTTTAATAGTGGTAAGAATAATATAAAAAAATTAATATTGCAATTTTATTTTATTTTTATTTCTATTTTGAAATCGATTCAAGCAGTTGCAAGCTTGAAATTAATTTTATGTGCATAACATTATAAGGCATGGGCCAAATGGTCCATTAGAAAACATACATACATAGACGTCAAGTATTGTGTTTAAATCCTAGGTTGCGCATGTGCATGTCCTTTTTCTTCTTTTGACTACCAAATACATAGGACTAAGTGGTCAAATTCATGAAAGAAAATCAAGGAAAGTTAGCATGTGCGAATCAAGCTTTGTACATTTTTGTCCTTAATGTTAATATCCAAAGCTTCTAATTATTTGTTTTGGCAAGAGTAATCACCAGAGAATCATTGTTAATTATCAATCGTTTTAAATTCGGGTAAATTTTAAAATTTTTTCCAGCTTCAAATTGAGAGATTTAATTTGCTAATTCATGGTCATTGGTCACATTTCTTCTTCAAATTGAGCTTCCACAGTATAAATAGGACTCGAACAAACATTCCGAAGACAGCAATCGCTCATCCCTTCTTCCCTAAGCATTTGTGAAATCTTCTCTCTCTAGGGTTTCAGTTTCTCTCTCTAAGCTGGATCGAGCATTTCCACCGTGCCTAGCTCAAAATTGAGCATACCATCGCATTGGCCACCCATTGAAACCCCTATCCATGACCTTAAACTCTTTCAAACCACCATCCAAATGATTTGAACTTCTTCCTCCAAACACCCATGTCGGCAATGGAGCTCTAAGCCACTTCCCCACAGTGAATCTGCCCTGGTAGCACTACCTCCACTCAATGTGCTGTCCTTTGCCGAGCTATTCTAACGCACTCCGCCGGTTCAACGAGTTGCCATGAGAGTTGCACAAAAATCAGAATGGCTCTACTTTTTGCTCTAACTTGACTCTGACCTGACCTAAATCCGATCCAAATCTGGATACAACCTGAGTTCATGCTCAATTGCTAGCCCAAGTGTGTTTGCTGTCTAGCTCGCGTTCCTCTTCACTCTTTCTTTACCCTTTCTTCTTTCCTTTGCAATATATGTGATCGGCAAATAAATATGATAATTATATTATCTTTTTTTATCTAGAATATATATATATATATATATATATATATATTAAAATTTAGGTTTTGATTGTAAATAAATAGTTTTTAAGCCCTTTCCTTAGAATGCTTTTAAAAAAAATAATAAAGAAAATTACTAATAATAAAAAATAATAAATAATAATAGTATAATAAAACATAAAGAAGGAAAAATAAAATAACAATTTAAGAATTTTGACATATGAACTATAGTAAATTTGATATCCAAGTACCAAGGTATTAATGAGGCACCTCAACAATAGAAAATAGTTAGATTCATTAGTAAAATATTTTTATATTCGACTTAGTTTTACTATACTTGTATTTTTATAAATTGATTCTAAACTTGGAATGTTAAAGCAGTAGTCATAAAGTTTTAATATGATAGTTCTCGAATTTGAAATATCTTTTTTTTTTTTTCAAAAATTACTCCTATATAAGTTAGGATTAATTTACTCAATCAATTCTAACTTAATACTTTTTTTGACCATGGTCGGGTTGTGACTCTCATTTTCTAAATAAACAAAACTATATTATACTTAATCATAGTTAAAGATCTATATTAACTGAATATAGAGTTTAGTGCAAATTAGATTAGAAAAAATAAATTGAAAAGTAGGCTCAATAACTTTGTCACATTTATTTATATATAACTATATCCTAAGTGATATGCTTTTTAAAAGGTTTGTGACATTTATTGTAGTTTATACATGAAACAATACTTTTTAACATATGACACATACATAATTATGAAGGCTTTCAAATGTAGTTGTGTATTTTTCTTTAAAATTTTTATTGCCAAAAAAAGTAGTTTGTATTGAATACAAAATATTATTATAAACGGTGTAATAGATACTTTTATATATGTGTTTACTCAAACATAGATATTATATTTAATTTATAAATAAAAATTATGATCAACTTTTTTCTACGACATATATGTGTACATATATAGACTATTACATGCTCTTGTGAAAAAAAAAAAAATACTTGCATGTTTTAAAAGTAAATATAAAGACAAAATTACTTGAAAATATATGTATTACCGATTTAAAAATTTATGTGCCTTTATTATAGGATATGATCCTTTAAAAATACTATAATGATAGAGGTTTTGGGATTTAGAAGAAACATGTCAATTCATTAATATAAAGTAATAATTATATACTTTTAATAAAAGAACACGTATATGTATAAAAAACAAATTACTAGTTTAGAATCTCTATAGAACTCATCGTATTTAATTTTGCACTCATATTATACAATATCTTATCAATTTTTAACATCAATTTATTAGAGGTAGATGTAGAATTGTACTATTGAGGAGTACATCCATAATATTGAAATTGATAAAAGAAATTATTTGTAGAAAAATATTCACTTATCATCACAATTATAATATATCTTTCATATATGCAAATAAATGTGCCCTTAACGTAATCTAATACTGAGTTGAAAAATAAATTTAAATTTCTTTTATATATTAATTATGGGTACTTAATATACTTTGTAAAAGGTTAAATTTTTTTTTTTTTAACATTTCCTTGAGCATATATATTAGTAAAAATTTTACTATTAGTTTATAAAAAATAGAATCAAAATGTAAAATTTGTATAAGTTTTATTGTTAAAAAAATAAATCATAAGTATTTTAAAAAAATTACAAGTAAAATGAAAATGACAACATAATATAATTCATATAGTATTTTATAATTTTTTATACTAAATTTGCAAGATTATTTCTTTAATAATGTTATGAAAAATATGTATGTACATGTGATTTTTCAATATGAGTGATTAAACAATTCATTATTCAATCATACTCATTTCTTTTTATAATATTAATATTAAAAGAAAATATTAGTACTTTAAGTAATATAAACTCCTATTATTTACTAATATTTTATACAATATGATTGAAATGTTTTATTATTTATTGTAAAGCTAGTAATAAATAAATAGTGTCTATCAAAATTTATTTAGTTAATGTTTATTTTTTTATTAATGAAATTTAATTTTATTAGTTAAAGCAAAAAATAAAAAAAGAAAGAATAAATAAAATTTTTAAAAAATAAAAGTAACTCTAATGAGAATTATACCCAAAACCTGAAATATGTAAAAATAACTTCTTAACGCTAAATCATATTAAATCTTATAATAAAATTTATATATATTTTTAATTTTAAAATAAATTTAATTAAATATTTTTTTTCTTGGGCCTAAGGACTAGAGCCCCTTTTGGCCCCCACTTCGATCCACCCCTATAATATATAGTTATTCATATGGGATAGAATCTATGAAGACACTATGTCAAATACATTCAATGACTCTTGGCTGCATATCTCCTTTAATCTCCTTCCTTCATTCATTCATTTTTTTTTTTTTTTCTTTTTTGAAATGTTTTGATATGCTTTTCTTAAGTTTAATTTCTTAATATATTCTAAGTATTTATGATTAACCTTTTCAGAGGCCTTGAAAAATTAATGTAGTTAAAAAAATCTTTCTCACAAACACAGACTGAAAGTACTTATAATTTTAAATATTTCCTTTGATTTTAAAATAGATTTTTTGAATTTTCGAGATATTATAGTATCCGCTTAAGATCAATTACGGTTATTGAACTAGCTTTGATTGTAGTCCCAACTCGTAAGCAATGACTCACCTTATGGTTGTGAAGCTCATATTTTCGGTCCCAACATTTAATTTATAATCCCACTTATTCTATATTTGGAAAGATAAGATATTTCAGATGTTCCGGACTTAACTATGTCGAACTTTGCAATCAAGTGGCGTCCTCTTAAGTGCTACAGAATCATTAATTAAGTGTATAAGTGACAACTTAAAAAGGGGCGAAATGCAAATTTAATCATTAACGCTTAATTACCTTTTTATTTTAGTCTTTATTTGAATTGTCAATATCTTAAAACTTTCCTATTTAGCTTCTTAATGATTAATTTGATAGAATATTATTATTAAATATCTTAAATAAAATAATATAATAAAACTACAATAATAAAAAAAGAAAAAGTATAATTTTAGTACTTAAAGTTTATTTATTTTTCTATTTAAGCCTTCAATATTTTTTTTATTTGAGTTTTTGACGTTTTTAAAACCTTATAATAATAACACTTTCTTTAAATAAATTAAATTTTCTATTCATATTAATTATATATTGGCTTTCAATTAACCTTGAGTTAGTTGCTTAAGGTGGTAAGGATATACATAGAACTTTTTAGCCCCCTTTCTTAATTATAATTGTTATTTTTGTATTTCTTATTATATTATATCATTAAATATATTTAATATTGTTTTTTATTATACCATATAAATAAATATATTTCATATTATCATTTTGTTGATTTAATTATTATAGACCAATTTCAAATTGCCATGTGTCATAGATTGGTAGAAAACTTAATAGATTTGATGAAAGCTTTTATTTATTTATTTATTTATTTGTAAGATTTTGAAAATGTTCTAGATTCAAATAGAAGAAAATAAAGATTAATGATTCAAATAAAAAAAGTAATTAAATGATGAGAATTAAAAATTATTTTTTCATTAAAAAAAGGGAAAAGACACCACTAGAAAGAGAACGGATCATCGTCTATTTCAACAGACATGAGCACGGACCAACTCTAGGAAGTCAAAACCATCTTTATTTATTTATTTTTTTTCAGTGAATCAAAACCATCTTAATTGAATACAACAATTAGTCCATGCGCTCATCCACTAGATTATTAGCTAGCATGCTCAATAGGCCTTTTTATAGCTTCATTTACAAGATTATTGGGCTTTGGCTATATTATGCCCAATAAATAATACAATATTCATTAAAGTTAAGAGGAGGAGTTATAAATATAAATAATAATTAAAATGATAATTAAAATTGTATTTTGTCCGTTCATCATTAAGACATTCATCTCATTTGTTGATCTTTAAAATTACCAATGGTTGAGAATGGACTTTGAAACCTTAAACAAATACTCCTTAGCATTTGAGATATTTAAAAAATTGCAAGAAATGTTATATTACTACAATGGTACTTTAAGAGATGAAACCAACAAGTTTAGAAAGAATGATAAAAAACAATCAAGAGTGCCAATGAGCAACCTTTGATCATGAGCAACTATAAATTTTCACGAATGTCAAAAAAAAAAAAAAATGAAAATTAAAAGTTCTTTTCTCTTAGCTAGGTATTAAGGTCTACCAAGTGAACCATTGCTAAAGCTTTTAAGTTTATGTTGAGTGAGTGATATAACAAAATAGATAGGTATGCTTAATACATCTATTTTAATAACATGTTCCATTGAAACCACGATACATAAGCAATTAAAACAATATATCAAGATATTGCTAACATTGGTATACCCTACTATAATATACCTATCTATTTGTCTTCGGACAAAAAGATAATTGGGCTTGATGGGCTTGAGTTGCAGCTATTTAACCCATAGAAGCAGACTTGATGAAAGAGAAAACTTACTGGCCATTTGTATCCAATAATTTTCTAGATTTGGATTTTCATCATCTAAAGCCATCGCATAGGGGGAGTTTGTTTCGTTGAATAAGTAGTGAACATGTTAACCATGTAAAAACCAAAATCAATTGCAAAAAGCACAAGTCTTTTTACAATTTATATTTTGCAATTGTAACATAAAATTAAGGAAGCATAATATTTTGGTTCTTTTTTTTTACTCAAATGCTTTTTATGTGCCTATTTCACAACGTGCAACAATATTTTCTTGATGGAAAAAACTACAAATATATAGTGTAAAAATGTCAAAATGAAGGCAAAATATTAAAAAAAAAGAAGAAAATACAGGTATATTTTCTATAATTAATGCAAAGGAATCACTAAAAACCAAAAAGAAAGGTTCCGATTTCCTACTGATCAATGCCAAATCAAAGCGAGTTGCTATGCTATATAATCATTGAAATTTGGTTTTGTACAATTGAATCAATGTAATCTTTTTTGCCTAATATTGTTAACTATCGTGTATGAGGAATCTTTAATAGACATCTTTTCCTTTTTTAACTCATATATGGTAGCATGTAATGGAAAAAAGATGGATGAAGAATTTGTTAACTTTAGTTATCAGTCTATTTAAATGCAATATACACTGGATCTGTCCCTGAAGAAGCCAAGACACCAAGAAAGGGTCCGTAAGAAATTAGTAAAGGAATGTCAGACTACATCAACAAAGTAATCGTTGGCCATTAGAAGCTGAAAAGCAGAACAAGTAATGCATTTATGGCTTTCAACACTGATGAATAAAGTGAGCACCTACATGTAGAAGCTTATGACAGATACTTTCAGCAAGCAAACACCCGTCATCAACAAACTATTCAAAAAATTAAAATCCTAAACAATTTTCACCTGTTTGCTTTGAATATGAATTTCTCTACTCTAGCTAAGGAAGAAATAACTGCACATATCTATTGCTAAAGCCCAATATCACCTACAAAAAGAACCTAAGCAAATAAATATAGTGAAACTGACTCCAAGTGCACAAAGTTCTCACAGCAGGTACAAGGAAGAGGGGTGGAGGAAATGTTTATCTGTATAGAGAAGTAATGAAGGTCAACTGTATCCTTAGCAACTCAAATTACTAATCTATCGTCAATGAGGGAAATCAAAAGAAAAGCACAAGTAACAACTTTCCCACAGGAAGATGAATCACGTAAAATGGTTACTTATCTGCAATTAAGGAAGCATAACTAAATAAAATAGGTTTCTACAACATATGATGCTCAAAGCAACCAAGTTTCTATGGCTATATCAAGCCACATTACCATGAACCCAGCTTCCGAAGTGTTTAATAATGCATCCTTATCTGGCAAGGATGCTTACATGAAGTGTTCAATAATGCATTGTTATCTAGCAAGGATGCTTACATACTTCATTTTCAATAGGGTTTCTATATCCAAAGGCAGCAGATTATACACACCAATGCACATAACCATTGGGCTGGAGTTACATAGACCCATTACATGGATTGGTATTAGACCTTTTTCATCACAATCAAAGTGGAGACACCGATCTTTGCACTTGGCCCCTAAAAATATCTCAACTGATTTCCTGCATAATCCATCATCAGGTACAAATCAAAATCCCACAATTAATGCATACCAGTAACAAAAAGTACATGGTACATACATATTCAACCATGGCAAACATAGAGAACATGCATCAAAATAGTTAGTCTAACTAATAGGATAAGTAAAAAGAGAATTATACTATTGTATTTGCCCTTATAAGTGATGATACATTATACTTAAGCGAAAGTACCATATACCATTTTTCTTCCCCTTGCAACAACATGAATAATCACAAAAATCTCCATAGAGAGTTTCCTAGATAATAATACAGTTAGAATTGTGAATAATTGCGTAAAGAATCAAGCACTATGAGCAATATTCATAATGATGCTACAACTGCAACCTCCCTATTCACTTCATTTTGGGGCTAGTTACATGACAGTTTCTTTGAAGAGCTGTACTCAAATTTTTAAAGAGAATTCCTTTAATTAATGCATCTCAAAGAGCTTATATAGCACTTTAAACAGCATGATTTTGCAGAATGATGACTTCACCCTGACTACATGAAGAATGGCTACACCAAATTTATGTGAGAACCTTAAAAAGAAAAAAAGGGAAAAGGCATTAATGATGAAAGTCATTCACATAACTTAAACATATTCTGAAATCTACAAGAACAAATACAATCTTCTTACACTTCCTCCACCTCCACCACATCTCCTCAAAACTTTCAAGATGTATCAGTGGAGCATGGATTTTAACACTGCAAAATACATATATATGCCTTCACTGATGATAGAAGATAACAAGCATGTTTGAGAAACCAACACAAATCAAGAGTCTAGCCCTGACTACACATCAAAGTTGAAGCATATCTATCAAACTCCAAGTAAACGCCCTACTTCATAAAACACCTAATTCCAGTTAACAGAGTAAGGACTGAAACATAGAAAGAGTAAGGCTAAAGTGTTTGTTTTGCTGCATTTCCTCCTCCAGTGATCTCCATTACCATTGTTTTTAGAGACAAGATATTGGCAACTCGACAATGTCCAAAGGGAAGGATGATGAAATGACACGATGGTTTCTACCAATGGTATAGAGGTAACTAAAAATCGAGACAGTCAAGATTCAACCATCCAGGAAATAATTTTGTCAGGCCTACCTTATGTGCATCATCAAGCCATACTAATTTACTTGGCATACGAATTTTAGATTTTTATAAGACATGTAAAGCTTGTGTGTATATATATAATATTTACTGAAATTCAATTCTAGCACTCTAATTTAAGATGTAACATTACAGCCATAGTTCTGAAAAATATAGATAAATTGCATAGTTGCATTAAAATACAATGGAACCGAATCTAGTCAGATAATTGAGGCATCCAACAAGTTTTAAACAAAACAACAAAAGGAAAAGCCAAATGGTAAAAGCATGTGCAAAAAACAGCATACACAACAGAAGAACTCTTTAGCCGCTCTTTATATTTAGAAACTAGTTTCTTTAACTGTTGCCTCAAAAAATTACAACTTGCTTCTTCAGCATCACATTGTCCTGAGAAACACAAAGAGGTAACCGTCAACTATGAACCAACATTCGCTGAACGATAATAAGAAGACCAGACATTTGCTGGCCCTAAATAGCACAAAAAACACATATTGACTTTTCATACTAAGTGAGTTTCCAAAGTTATGAAAAATAACATCCACCAAACTTCTAATATCTATTTTCATCTACCCACAGGCAGGAACAAGGACATGAAAAATACTATCCAAGTAGCACGAAATTGATTATTTCTCAATATTCTTTGTTTACATAATGCAGGAAATTCAACATTCTTTATTTAAAAACCTTCATTCAGTTTAAATCTTGACTGAAGATAATATAACCCTTTTAAGGAACAAATAACAAATTAAAGCCTGACTTGCACATTTTAGCATCACACATCGTTGGTCATGTTTCATATTTTTTATTACTTCTATTTTCTTTCTTCTTCCATTTTTTGTTATCCAAATATCGTTATTCAACAATCTGTTCTCCCGTATAATCACCGATGTGCCATTTCATGATTGTAGAAGCTTTCCCTTCAAGCATCCATATACTTGGCTCACCATAAGTTCAAACACATAGCATAAAACCTTTTGTAAATCTCTCTCCCTTCTCATTATACCATCTACAGTACTTGATACAAAAAGTAGCATTACGTAAACAAGGCATCAAATCCTTTATAGCCAGCACTATTAGATTTACTAGCTGTTTGATCGAAAGCACAAACCACATTATTATGTTAGTCCATAGAAATTAATTTACTCTCTTCAAAGTAATACGAATAGGTCCAAGATGAAGAGGGTTCTGAGGAATGAGGAGGAGGCTGAGATACAGACATGTAGGGATATGAAGAGGGTTCTGAGGAAAAGATTTATTCTTGAACACTATAAGTAGGAATTGTTCATGCGTCTTTAGAACTTGAGGTAGGGAGGCAAGATAGTTGATGACTATGTACAGGAGTTTAAGACCCTCATGATTAGATGTCGGTCAATTGAGCCTTTTGAAAAAACCCTAACACATTTTGTCTCAAGGCTGAAATATGAGATAACGTGTGTCATTGAGCTGTAGAGATACAGTACACTTGATGAGACTATTAAGCTAACCTTGAAAGTGGAGAGACAGAGATAATCCAACTTATTTAGGGTTCTAAATAGCAGGCCCGGTACTACTACTAGGCTCGTGGGAGTTGATGGTTGATCAGGAGAACTAAAGGTAGTGGGTGAGATAATGAGGGTAGTGGACAGAGCTACCCCCAGCATAAATAGGGAGAACATGACCTCTGGGAAGGGTAAAGAGGTAATAACACTAGACTTTAGGCAGACAGTTCTAGGAACTACTAGTGGGAAAGTACGCCAAAGTAAATGCTTTAAATGCATGTGATTTGGGCACATGGCGGCACAGTGTCCTAATAAAAGAGTTATGACTGTTATGAGGGGTGTTGGAGAGGAGGTTAAGGATGAGAAGGAACAGACTGAGCCTACAGATTTGTTTATAGCACTGTAGGAATACTATGATGATTAGACTGTAGAAACACATGAGGAGGGTATAGGTGAATAGTATTTCCCCATTAATGTGTTGCGTAGGACTCTAACTTTATCTCCTAATGCTAGGGACAAACAGAGGGAGAACATATTCAACACTTCTTGTAGCATCAAAGGTAACCTTTGTGTAATCATCATAGATAGTGGTAGTTGCACGAATGTTATATCTGCTTCACTAGTAGACAAATTACAATTATCTACTAGTCCACATCCTAGCCCTTATAACTTGCATTGGTTGGATAATCAGGGTAGTATGCTTATTACATTAAGGGCAAAGGTGCCTGTGAGTGTTAGGTAGAAATATCATGATGAGATCTTGTGTAATGTGATTCCTATGTGTGCATTCCACTTTCTATTTGGTAAGCCCTGGATGTTTGATCGAAAAGTGTTGCATGATGGCTTTAGAAACACCTACATGTTTAGTATGAGAGGGTCTCGAATAGTACTATTACCTATGTCTCCATCTGAGGTGCATGAATTCCAAGAGCAAATGAGGACTACTTCATTTTCATCTAGTAATCGGGAAAACAGGCCAATAGAGATGTCCGGGTCTAGTGCAAGAAATGTTCATCTAGATTTGAGGGCAAATCTTTCAGAGGCCCGAGAAGATTATGGGAATCTTTCCGACGACCTAGATGGATATGGAATTTGATTTGGATGATGATCCAAATCACTCATATTTATACTTGTTTTTCTTTATCTAATAAATATTTGGATGATAATCTTATAGGTATAGTGATATTTCTTCATGGGATGCTAGATGAATCTCATTGTTGATTAATTAGGGATATCATCAGATTCTCATCTAATGGCTCGCTGTGATCAACATTGCCTCGATGCATTAGCTTTTTGAGGATTCTTATTATTTTGTACTTGTAATTATTTTCTTTGGACTATTTATGTTGTAAGTTTTTAGGATACTTTTATTTGGTTGTAATTGTTGCTTTTACGACCAGCTACCCTAAAGTGGCATAGTTATAATTTTGTGGACATTTTAACTCTAAAGGGAGCAAGTATAAATACTTGCTTCAGTAGGGTTTTGAGGATAGACTTGAAATTTGCAACAAACACTTTCTGTGTGAGAGATTAGGGTTCTTCCTAATTTCATTAGCTGTTATCAATTTCAATCCAAAAATTGGAGTTGTGGCGAGTTGCAATATAGAGAATTGTGAGTAATATCAATTCCCTACATTGTGTTTTCCTTTTCATCACTAGTGATTCAAATCAATCATAAACATTGAGGATTAGCGCAATTGTTGAACTAGTTGATTGACATTGTCTAATTGTCTTTAAATCTTGGTTATTGTGCACTTAAACTTGGTTTTTGGCACATCACCGTGTTAGCTTGCAAGTTACATAAGGTAGGCTAAAAAGCCGCAATTAATGTGGTCTTAATTTTTCTAGCCCAACCCACAAAAATTGCAAGTTGGGTGGGTTGGCCTGCCTAGCCTACCCCGCATTCTCAACTCTAATAAAGACCAAAATGAAGTTTCACGTGTTCAAAAGTAAATTGAAACATTTCTCTTAATTTCTCTTTTATATACCCAAACACAAAGTGGAAATTAAAGCTCTTTGCATTTTTAATTAATCCTCTTCATTTCTAGTCATTTCCACCATTTGTTTTCCTATCAAAATTTGTCAAACATACTCTAATACATGCATTTTCATTTCAATAAAGATTATTTATAAATGAGGTTATAGACCACTAACTTCCCAACTTATTGGGTAAAAGCACTTAAATAACTATCTAAGTCTTTAACTAAAGTCAAAATCTATTACATAATTTTGTTTCTTTTTCTTTCTTTTTTCTTTTCTTTTTTTTTTCCTCTCTTTTTTTGAACTTTTAAGGCTAAATTTTTCTTAAAAGTAAATTGTTATGATTTTAGATAATTATAAGCCATATAATAAGATTTTAGTTAGATAAATTATAGTACTACTTTGAGAATTAGTTAGATTAGATAAAAATTAGTAGACGATGGTTAATATTATAAAGGAAATGTATATACTCAATCATCAATGTTTACTTACCTTTTTATTTGAGTCACTTACATTATCTTTTATTTCATTTGAATCTTCAATGTTTTAAACCTTTTTAGTTTAAGTCATTCCATTAACTCTATTAAAAATTCTATTGTATTGGTAGGGATGAGTGTAGCCTTATTTTACAGGGTATCCACTCATATCCAACTTAATTGGGTAGGTTTTGAGGGTCACAAAATAAGTTTCAAATATAGATTTTCTAGAACTTGCTCCCCTGGGGTTAGGTATGAGTATTAAGTCTTTTCTACCTTATATCCACTCTAGAACTTGTACTTTTAGGTAAAAGGGTACAAGTTCCAAGGTATTTGTACAAACCTTGTAAAAACAATACTAAATAATAATATAAAATAAATAATAAATGATAACATTATATTTTTTAGCCAATAAATGTTTTAGTAAAAGGAAAAATAAAGAAGCTTAGGCCTATAAGTCAATAATCAAAATAGCTAAACTCATATCGCCTCTCTCACTTTATGTTTTCCATTTTTTCCTTTATTTTTCCCCATTTTCCCTCTCTAACTTTATGTTTTCTATTTTATCTCCTTATTTTTTCTTGTTTGCTAAGTAGTAAATTTTACAAGTGTTAATAAGCTAATTTAGACTTCGTCTCCTAAACCCAATTCGACCTACCTAAGCTTTAAGCCAAACTCTAGAGGTTAAATTCAATCTCACTAATCCTTCATTGAGCTCTTATAGTAGAAAGCACTATTGATGAAGCTCGGACCAAATGCTAATGAGCTTTATCAGTCTATTCTATGGTTGATTCAAGCCACTAAAAGTAAAAGTTTAGGTTTTTAGGTACCAAGGACTTAAGCCACAAGATCAGGTTAGATCAATTTAACTAGATCCTAAAATAAGGAATGCTCGAAAGATGAGAAAGGACTATGGTCAAAGATATGCATCCCATTAAATCTAAAATGGATATAGGGATCTTTACTCCCCTTCCTAAAGTGGCTTAGCCTTATCCTCTATAAATAGGGGATGAGTTCATTTAGTAAATGATCTTACTTTCTCACCATTCTCACATAAATAAAAACTCCTTTTTAGTTGTGTTGACTTAAGTATTGGAGTAGTTACATTAGAGTACCCTCCAGGACCCTCATAGCCTCCTCTTTTCTATCTTGCAAGCAATCTTAACCACATCTCCAAATCCATAGCACAACATCTAGTATTGTCTTTATGACTTACCCAGCACCACTATGGCTGTAAAATTAAAGAACAACAAATCTAAGGAAACCATAGACCTTTTTGTCGTAGACTAACCTATTCACATAAACACATCCAACCCTTTAAACATTAACAATCAAAACATTAATCCATAGGTTTTGTGAATATAGAAAGTTTGTGCATAATACTAGCTATATAGAATGAAGCTTTCATAACTGATAATCAAAGGCTTAAGGCTTGATTGGCTAAACTTATGCAATTGAATAACATGCTAGAGTTGGAAAATGTATCCACACATTCTCCAAAACATGGAATAAATAACTCACCGCCACCACTACCACCACTAGTTGTAGATGCTCTTGGTTAAAATCACCAAGCTTGATCTATAGATACCCATAATTGAGCTTTTGCTGAGCAAATACTATTAGCTGCATCCCACAGCCGTGCTCATTCACCTTTAATCTTATCAGCTATCTTACGTAGCCACACCAATGTTGCAGCTTGTAGAAACCAGCTTGAACCATATGATGCTCAACACTAGCTTACCGCCTAGTCGATGATATGGACATTAGCTAAATCAACAACTACATTAAGGAAACCCCTCCACACATTTCTCCATCAATAGGATTTAGTTGACCCAAGCCATTCAAGATGAAGTCCTCTAGAACAACATCTGCTTACCTTAGCTCAATAGTTATGATGGGACAATTGATCTAGATGACCACTTATGTCATTTCTAAACCAATGAACTTACACGACCTTAGTAATGCGATCTCTTGAAAGTGTTTTTGAGCACTCTACACAAGGTTGCTTGGACATGGTATGATAGCCTCTTGCAAACTTCATCTCCTCCTTTAACGAGCTGGCCCAACAATTTTAGCAACACTTTTTGGCAAGTAGGTTACCTTTGAAAGACTCGTCCACCCTTATCCTAATCAAACAGAGTCTCGATGAGTCCATTAGAAACTACTTAATTGTTCAATGCTATAATGTTAAAAATTCCTAATGCTAATAACGATGTTGCCTCGAGTGCTATGATTTAAGGTGTAGAACCATCTAATGACTTCTTCAAGTCCTTAGCTAAGAAGAAGCTATTTTTTTTTGAAGAGTTTAGAGAGAAGGTTAAGAAGTAAATACTCCAAGAGGATACATCCGCACAAAGACGAGAGCCAACTAAAGTAGGTTGAATAAAAGAAAAATACATATAAGGGCTCAATAAAAGACCACTTTGACTCAAAGAACAATCAGGGTCTTCATGAAATAGGGACAACAATGCTAAAGATCAAAAGCATGCCATCCCAACCTATAGCAACTATACCCCCTTAAACCAACTAGTAGGGGATGTAATAATATGCCTAGGAAATAAGTATCACTAAGGTATCATGGATAGTAACAAAAATGGAGAAAACAAATGGAGGTTTAGCTAGATTCATGAGCTACTTGCAAGATTTGATACACCTACAAGGTCCTCTCCTAGAACATATGGAGCTAAGTCACTAATGTTGAAGATTGGTGAAACTCCACAGTTTTCTGGTAGGTTAAGTTCATAGGCATTGTCATTAATCTTCCATAGGACCTTAAAGGGTCTATCGGCTTGGGGTGACTACTTGTTTGCTTTATAGCTAGGAAACCTGTCTTTATTGAGGTGAATCTAAACTAGGTCTCTATGGTTAAACTTCATAAACTTTTTTCCTTGATTTTTGAGCTCTTATTGCTTACCACTACTCAAATTAGTTACTCGAATACCTTTTGATGTAACTACTCAATCTCTCCATCTCGATCAATAGCACTATAGCTTTACTCCTTTGACTAGTCATTATTCCAAAGCCTAGAACATTAGCTTGTATCATAGTGATTATAGTACATGCCACCTTAATACGACGTCAACTACTACATTTGAATTCTCATCCTTATACTTGATCACAAATAAAAAGGTCTCTAAGAACTTGATCCACTTAGCTTGTTACTAGGATAACTTTTGCTAACCTTTTAAGTACTTGAGTGGCTTGTGGTCAATGTAGATCACAAACTCTTAAGGTACTAGATAGTGTTACTAAACAGTGAGTACTTGGACTATGGAATATAACTCCTTGTCATACGTTAAGTAGTTTAATACAACACCACTAAGTTTTTCACTAAAAGACGTGATAAGTCGTCACTATTATAGTAACACTACTCTAATCCCAACCCTTAAGGTTTCACATTCCAGCACAAATACTTTGTTGAAATTGAGTAAGATCAGCATGGGTGTAATAGTCAACTTGTCCTTAATCTCATCAAAACTCTTATAGACTTTCTCTCCCCATTGGAACTCTACATCCTTCATAATCAGCTCGGTTAAAGGGGCTACAATGGTACTAAAGTATCGAACGAAATGTAGGTAAAGTGATGCTAGTCCATGAAAACTTCTAACCTTAGTGGCATTCTTTAGGATTAGCCACTCAAGAATGGCTTAGGCTTTCTCTTTATTAACCTTGGCTCCTTTACTTCTTATCACAAATCCCAAAAATACGACCTCATCTTGATAGAAATATCACTTCTTCAAATTGTTAAACAATTGTTTAGCTTTAAGGGTACTTAAGACCTCTCATAGGTATTTGACATGACTTCTTAGATCTAGATTATACACCAATGTATCGTCAAAGTACATAATGACACATTTTGCAATCAATGCTCTCAATACTTTGTTCATTCATCTCCTTAACATACTTAGTGCATTGGTTAGTCCAAAGGGCATGACTAACCACTCATAGGGATATGCTTTGTCTTGAATGCTACCTTCCATTCATCTCCTAGTCTCATGCATATTTGATGGTGTCCACTCTTTAGGTTAATCTTTGAGAAGATATGGGCACCATGGAGCTCATCCAACATGTCACCTAACCTCAAAATAGGGTACCTGTATTCAATAGTGATCTTATTGATAGCTTGACTGTCAATACACATATGCTACAATCCATCCTTCTTTAAGACAAGCAGAGTAAATATCATACACTCTCTCACATAACCTTGTTTTATATCAACTCATCCACTTGTTTCTTCAACTCAGTAGCTTGTTTAGGATTCATCCAATGGATAAGCTTGTTAGGTAGCTCCATGCTAGGATGTAGGTCAATGTAATGCTCTATACCTCGAAAAGGGGGTAATCCTTTTGGCAATTCCTCTAGAAATAGGTCTTGGAACTCATTTAACAGATCTTTGATCATCTCTAGTATGGACACTTGGTCTCTCATCTTTAATAACCTTCTAACAATAAGAACATAAGAATGATTGACTCTAATGACTATACAAGCTCACTTTTAGATAAAATAACGATCTTCTTTTATGCTCAATTCAATTGAACTTTGGTATCTGATGGGTGTCGAGTCCAACAAAAATAAAACCTACTCCTAGACAATTATATGATTTGCATATAGTGGTGAGTAGGGTCGAATCCACAGGGATTGGTAAAGATATTTCTATTCAAAGAGCATAAAGAGGAAAAGAAAAATGGGGGGTTTTGTTTATGAATCAAATAAAGTAAAACAAAGTAAGAAAATCAGATATTGATAAAAGCCTAGCCAAAGGAATCAAGATAGTTTAATTCTAGGAATTGATCATCGATGCAAGTGTTTTCTATTCTTAGTTCTAGATAAACTGGTTATGGTTATTAACAAGCTCTAACAACCTATCTCTCCTTACTTCCTCGATAACCTCCGACAAGCGCTTTGAATTATTTCTCTTATTGATTAGATAACCCTAGACAAGCGCTTAGGATTTAATCTATCAATAGCATTAAAATCTAGAGAGACCACCAATTCATGCCAGTAGATTATAAGATAACCTATTTAAACATGATCATACACCTCCATAACATGAATTCGATCATCTATTCTTATAACCAAACATGTTATCGTGTCACTAAGACTAGAACAATCAAACAATTATGGATTTGACGTGCTAGTTGACAATATATTAACTTGCTAATTGAGTAGAAGAGCTCTATTCATACCAATCAACAAAGATAATAATGGAAAAATGATTAGAAGATATATGAATACCCAAAAACAAAGAACAGAATAAATACAAGTCAATTAGACCTCACAATTCGTGGAGAATTAAACATCTATGACCCTTTGGCTAGAAAAGTAACTTAGCCACTAATGTTCATAAGAAAAACGAAAATAAAAAGTAAAAACATAATGAAACCCGGATGCCTGCTCTGCCTCCTTCCTTCCTTCTTGTTTCCAAGATGATTCCCAGTTCCAGATTGCCTCTACCCTTCTAGGGTTGGTTCTATTTATATTGTTAGAGGGATGGCATGTGATCTTTTGCTAGCAAGATACGAAAATATCTTTCCTTTTTCCAAGTAGATTTCGAGAAGTGAAGATTCGTCCGCCTGGCACGCCCCACCACACGACCGTGGGTCAAGCCGTGCCATCCTTTGTGCATATTTCGCGTATCACCTTTCGTGTCTAGTGTGTACCACGGCTCCACCCACGGCTAGATGTCCAACCGTGTCTTCCTTTGTGAATAATCAACAAGTCTTCATCCTTGTCCAGTGTGCACCACGGTCTACAATACGGCTAGATCCTCGGCCGTGCCTTCCTCTGTCAAAGTTCCACAATTTCTTCTCCTTGGCACGTCTAGCTTCCACCACGGCTCCAAGCACGGTTTATCCCACGGCTTCCACCACGGCCGTGCCTTAGGCCGTGTCTCTCCTTCTCTTCATGCAGTGTGTAGCACGGTTCATAACATGGCTAGATCTCACACCGTGCCTCCTTCTGGTGGTGTAATTCCTTGTCTTGATCCAAGTTGTAAATGACTTCTCTAATTTACTTGAATTAGCATCCTTGACTCCATTTTACCTGATTTATCATCATGATTAGAATTAAG
This sequence comes from Laguncularia racemosa, assembly GCA_037954665.1. Classification (NCBI taxonomy): domain Eukaryota; kingdom Viridiplantae; phylum Streptophyta; class Magnoliopsida; order Myrtales; family Combretaceae; genus Laguncularia; species Laguncularia racemosa. The sequence goes on from JBBMOL010000196.1 coordinate 776,894, forward strand.
TACCATTTCCTTATGATTTCTATAAAATCAATAATAATTTAACACAATTTATACTATAAAGATTGAGTATAAAATGGCTTTATTAGTATCCTTCACTTAGCTTGAAGTAATTGGTTATAGCATAAGCTTTCTTCCATCCTTTTAGAAAGCATTTGTATTTTAATATCTAGCATGCAAGACTCTTCAGTCAAACAACCATAGGTGTGCAAGAAGTATGTAGGACACATTTATAGGTAAGACATCTCACATAACCTTGTCCCAGTACCTATCCCTAATGGATATTGGTACTCAGACCTACTAGGTAACATGAAGAGCTCCCTTTTCATCCAGCTAATGCAATTTGTATGGCATCAAATGCTTCAAGGTTAGCAACGTTAGTTGTTAGACCACATATGTAGCAACAACATTGGTGTAACTTCCCCCATCGATGATTAGCACACATAACTACCCTTCGACTTGCATGTAGTGTGGAAAAGATTCTCTCTCTACTCACCAATAGTCTAAAGTGATACTCTAAGCTCTTCTCAACATAATGTTCAAGAACTATCCCTACTTAGAATATACATCAGTGTCATCATCTCCAAGAACCTCTTCAATACACTTTACTCCTACTCACTCTTCATTTTCTTCATAAACACTATCAACTTCTAATATTGGTTCTTTACCTTTCAAAATCATAGCTCGATAGTACAGGCATTAGGTAGCAACATGTCCAAAACCTAAGCAATTGAAGCATTTTATTTGGCTCATCTTCCTACTAGAACTCTCTCCTTCTTCTCCTCTTTGCACATCTTTTTGTTCTATAACCTTTCCCTTGGTCTTTGTTCTCCTCTCCTCTCAACTTAGTGAACCTTTAGGTTTGTTATCACCTTAGCTCAGCTAATCGCATATTGATTGATAGGAATCCATAATAGGTTGGGTTGGTATTACAACTTAACCATTAACACCTCAATTTAAACTATTGTGTCTCTATCGCTCCACTCTTTATGCTAAACAAATAGCATCATCTAAAGTATTCATAAAGTGTAGCTCTACAAAGCTAGCAATCTCATACTTTAGTCCAACAATGAACCTAGTTATAGTTAAGTCTTTTGGCTCTTTTACCTTACGTTAAATCATCAACATGTGAAACTCTTTCACATAGTCATTGATACACATTCCCCCTTGTCTTAAGGTCTCCAACTTCTTAAAAGCCTCTTGCACATAATAATCTAGAGTAAAACTCTTCCTTAATATCCTCTTCATCTCAGTTCACAACCTTATCCTATGCTCTCTAACTCACCTCCTTATAGCCAACAAGTTCTTCTAAGACAATTCTACATATCTCAAAAATTTTGAGTTAGTTGACCTTACTTTTACAACTTCTTTATACTCATGAAACACAAATAATTTATCAATTTTATCTTCCCAATCTAAATAATCATTTGCATCTCAGCACAATGTTCAAGAATTGTCCTTGCTTAACATATACATTAGCATCATCATCTTTAAGAACCTCCCTAATACACACTACTCCTTCTCCCTCTTCATCTTCTTCATTAGCACTATTAACTTCCAAGATAGTGCTTCATCTTTCAAAATCATAGCATAGTGGTTCACACATTAGGTAGTAATATGTCTAAAACCTAAGCACTTGAAGCATTTTATTTGGCTCATCTTCCTACTAGAACTCCCTCTGATGAGGATCATCTAGCACTTAAGAAGACAAAAACCACGGAATCAAGACCCTTTAGAAGGAATTGGAGGACCAATGACCGAGCTAGAGTAAAGAGGATGAATGATGCCCTACAAGGATTTGTTATGGACCTACAAGCTAAGGAATCACATTACATGAAAGGCGAACCAACACCTATTAATGTAAATTACGTTTCCATGGAAGAATACAAGGAATTGAAGTCCTAGAACAAATGATTGAAATGTTGAATCGAATAAGGGAAAGAAACTTGCAGTCTTTTGTTGTTTGTTTTAGTATTTGCTTTTGGTTTGTAATTTAGAGTATTTAGTTGCCTATTTGGTTACATAAAGATAAGGATAGATTAGGTAACTGATAAGAGTAAATTAACCCTTATAAATCATGGGCATTAATGATGAATTTGTATAGTCTTTTGAATAAAATCAATGCGGATTCGGTACTTAACAGATAAATATATATGTTTCAGGGTATAATACCAAAGAGAAGGAGAAAGATCACAAAAGGAGCATAATTGAAGATTAAAAGATCAAGTTAAAGTTACTCATGGACAACACAAGGAAAGCCACGGCCGTGTCATGAACCGTGGGCACACCTGAAGATGAAAGTGTCACTTGGAAAGGAAGCACAGCTTGTGATAGGGATATGCTTGAAGCCGTGGTAGACGCTGCGAAGACGTGGAAAGCTCTAGAACTTGGCACGGGTTATAATCTAGCCGTGCTTCTAGCCGTGTTGCTAGCAGTGTTGCTAGCCGTGTTCCTAGCTGTGTTCCTAGCCATGCCAAACACTGAGCAAGATTGAGGAGTTACACATTTTCGACCAGAGGGAGACACGGTTTGAAATCTGGCCGTGCTGTTAGGCATGCCAGGCGACTGTTATTCACTTGACGAGATTCAATTGGAAAAGGAAAGATACAGTCGTATCTTTCCAGCTGAAGATGCTCGGCCATGCCTTAAGAAGTATAAATAGAACAACCCTAATGAGAGAGAGGGGGAGGTGGCACAAGAGAAACCCTAGAGAAGAGAAGCTGTTGCTAGAATAGTTTTCGGATTAGAAGCCAAGATATTTCGTGTTTAAATTTTCTTTATGGACTCAATTATTTTATGTTTTACTCTTCTTATTAAATCCATGAATGGTGATACGCTCAGAACATATATATAAAATGGGAGCGTAAATTGCAGCAAGTGCACTGGTCGTATCAAGTAATAAAGTGGTGAAAAGTAAGGTTGTCGATCCCTCGAGGAACCAATAGAGTACTAGATCTATGGCAATTCTTATCAATATCTAGGTGATTAAAAAGGGTTTTTGAAATGTCTAATCTAAAAATTTAACTTAAAGCAACAAGAAAAATTTTATGATGAATCTATCAATTATGAACAAGGGAAATTAGAATTCACCCTAGATTTGTTAATCAAATTGCTACCAAGTTATGTCAACTAGTGGTTATAAGGTTATTCAAGTGAGTTTAGAAAATCCTTTTTAGGGATGTTGACCTTAAATCAATTAGTCGGCTTCCACGTCTCCAATTAACCAAGGAATCAAAATTATGTTCATACACCTCCCGATGCTACAAACAACTAATGCCCTAAATCAATTAACCCTAATCCCTTAGTGATTAATTAACAAGAAACATTGCATTGTGCCATCCATAAACTCTAATTAAACCAATTATCGCAACTCCCGTATTGATAATCAATCTAATTAAGAATTCCTAACAAATCCTCATCAATTCCCGTATCAAAAGGATTTCTAACAATTATAATCAAAGACCGATTATAATTGAAATCAAAGGAATTGCAATCATGAATAATCCTAATAATTCCTAATTACATAACATGGCTACAATTATCCTTTTAACATTCTAGAGTTTCATCCAATTTCCCATAAGGATGATTTAGAACATTATAGTATGAGTTGCATAAAAACAATTGAAATAAAGAGGTGCAATGGAATTCATATTAAACAACAAGAATAAACTAATAAATGGCATAAAAGAAAATAAAGTAAATGAAACAATGGTTATAATCTTCAAGAGCTTCAATCTTCCAAAATGACTCCTTGAATTCTTCAATTGAAAGCAAATTTCAACAAAATGAAATTCTTCCTTCAAACTAAACTTTGGAAAAATCTAAAGTACCTAAGGAAATTCTAATGATTCAAAAGAAAGACAAAGGATGCTAAACAAAGAATCAAAACAAAAGGATTCTAAACAAAAGAAAGGATGCTTAACAAAAGAAAGGATGCCTCCAAGGTTCACACAAGGGGTCTATTTATAGATCCAATGAGGAGGGGGATAAGGTTGATCTGATGAGGATTTGAGTCAGCAAATTAATTAAGATATGATTTTGGAGAGATTCTCGCAATGGATATTCGGGGAGTAATGAAGGCCGGCTCAAGGCCGGCTTAAAGGCCGGCGGCTTTGCTTCTTTTTGAGGCCGGTTTAAAGGCCGGCTCAAGGCCGGTTTAAAGGCCGGCTCAAGGCCGGCCCAAGGATGGCGGCCTTCAGTGCAATCCTTCGCTCACTTCTTCAATTTTGTGAAAAACTCCTCCAATTAACTTGTAATTTACTTTTAGGTCCTCAAAACCTGTATTTTCACAATAAATACAATTAAGTATCATTTCTTTATATTTTCTTATAATATTGAAATAAATTTAATATAAGTCCAAAAGAAAATATAAGTATAATGTGATCTTATCAACATCCCCACACTTGAACTTTTGCTTGTCCTCAAGCAAAATAATTGATTTAAACAAGAGAAATCCATCATTGAACTTCTGGTGCCCATTGTTCTGACCATACTGAAATTTGTAACTAGTATATCTAGTTGAAATTTAGTAGTTAATCTAAATACAACAGATTTTTAATCCCAGTGTTTAACAATAGAAAACAATACTTAGTCCATAAGGAAAAACATTCATTTAAACTTCATTGGTTATTAGCAAGTATCATCTCCCTCAATTTTACTTCTCTAAACAAGATAACAAGGAGTGAAAGCATATGGTATCCATTTTTTCCTAGAATTTCTCCCTTTTTTTTTATGTTTTATTTGCCTTGATTGGCAGCGGAGTGAGACTTCACTCTTCTGAGGGACCAAAGCTCGCCCATGTCAACCTGACTTTCATTAAGGTACTAAATTTTTACCTTTCCGCCCTTCTCGTTATTGTGAGTTCATTGAGTCGGCACATCCTGGGCTCATCGCCTAAGTGACCAGGTTTTAAAGGGACCCCTACGAACTCTTCCTCATACTAACATTTAAGATTGGATACTCTTAACTCACTTTCCTGAGTTATTGGAGTAAAGGCTCTTTTTTTTTTAAGGGATCACTAAGTAAAATATTTCCTTTACCTCTTTCACTAGGTGTTAAGGTATTTTCAAAGAAATTTCAATAGAGATTTATCCCAACCAATTTTTCCTTGAAGTAAACTTGCTTGTTTTTTCAACTTAAGGACTCAATCTCAAGTTCAAAGGCTAAACATAGGGTAAACCCCGTTCTCTACAGATTTTACTCTTAAATTTTAACTATGTAAACTAGTCACAACAATTGGCGAGTAGGGCACCAATCTAATTCAATTTCAGGATTTCATTGAAAACACTTAAGGACATAAATAAAGCATGGGATTTGTAAGCTCATGATGTGTGCAATCATTATACTTCTACATTTATAATCCCTTCCCCACACTTAAATTGGACAATGTCCTCATTCTTCCTAATATATCACAAAATTAAGGAAACGAATGTCAATGCAGAAATTGAAATACTGGTACTTCCCTGGTATAAAATTGTTCATCAGGAAGAAAATTCCTCCTAAAATGTCTGTCATCCTTGGAGTGTCTTGAATGCACCGGCAGCTCTTATCCAGCCTTGAATTAGTTTTTTTTTTTTTTTTTAACGAAACTATTATAGATACTTATTAAGCATGGGCTGCCTCCCATGAAGCGCTTGTTTTATAGTCATCAGCCTGACTATCAGGGTTAGCTTACATCAAGGAGTTTAAACAACTCCTTCAACACCATCGTTTTCAGATTAGGATTCCAAGCTTCCTTCCATGGTATGGTGCCCTTCTTTTCAGCTTCCACCAATGTTTTGTAGGTAGATATCAACAAACTTACCTGCTGGATGTCTGCCCTTGACCATCCCAGGATTTCCCTATGTTCATCCAACTAGCCTTGAATCTGCTGCTGCAATTCTTTTGTCATAGGCGCTTGATTAATGTGAGGCCATGGATTTCCTAAATTCAGACACTTATAATCAAACAATTGATTAGAAAAGACATTAGGTTCAAGTGTTTGCATAGGCATTAGTGTCGGCACAGGTGGCTTCTCATAGTCGTCTGTCTTCTCAAAAGCAACAACATTTTCAGTCTGGGGTACTTGTTCATGACCTTTTTTTTCTTGCTCATCTTCATCCCCCCAATCATCTATCTCATTCAAGACAGCTTCAAGAGTGGTTTGCCCTACATCTTCCTCCACATCATTGTTAGTAATTTCACCCTCAGCAGATATGTCAGAATACATTGCTTTCTCATTAGAAAAAAACACAGGATCATACATATCAAATGTTACCTGGTCATCTAGTGCTCTAAGGGTGAGCTTACCTTGTCCTACATCAATTAGAGCTTGACTTGTGGCTAGGAATGGTCTTCCTAAGATCATGGGTACCTCTCTATCTTCTTCCATTTCCAAGACTATAAAGTCAACAGGAAAGATGAATTTGTCCACTTTTACTAGGACATTCTCCACTATACCCTTTGGGTACTTGACACTTCTATCCGCAAGTTGTAAGGTGACGTGTGTCTCCTTACATTCTCCAAGTCCTAGTTTTTTGAAAATGGACAGAGGCATTAAATTTATACTTGCACCAGAATCTATAAGTACTTTATCAAAATTAAAATTACCAATAGTGCAAGGAACAGTAAAACTTCCCTGATCTCTTTGTTTTCTTGGCAAATTGGATAAATTCTTTTGTAAGATCATAGAACATTCCCCTATAAGCATCACTGGTTCATTCCCTTCAATCTTCCTCTTCTTTGTGAGTAAATCCTTCATGAACCTAGCATATGATGGCATCTGCTGAAGTGCCTCTGCAAAAGGAATGCTAATTTGCAATTTTTTAAAGACTTCTAAAAATTTAGCAAATTGTGAATCCAATTGTTGTTGCTTCAGCCTTCCTGGGAAAGGAATAGGAGGAACATATGCTTTCACTTTTGGTGAATTTTGCTTTGGCTCCTCTTCCTTTTGTTTCCCTTTATCTTTCCCCAGGTTAACCTCCTCTTCCTCAAGTTTCTTATCAACCAATTCCTTACCACTTCTTAACATAATAGCATTTACACCCATAGGATTTTGCTCAGTATTGCTAGGTAAAGACCCAGATGGTCTATTACTCAACTGTTGAGACATTTGACTAAGCTGATTTTCAAGATTCCTAATGGTGGCTTGTTGATTTTGCAACATTGTGTCAGTCTTTTGCATATAACTTATCATGAGTTCTTCTATTTTAGACTGACCTTGCTGAGAAGAGGTATTATGATTAGGATATTGTTGATGGGGAGTATTATGATTAGGACCTTGCTTTTGAAATCCAGGGGGTTTAAGTGCGTTGTTATCATTTCTCCATGAGAAATTTGGATGGTTACGGCACCTTGGATTGTAGGTGTTTGAATAGGGTTCTTGATTTCCTCTTTGGAAATTGTTGACAAAATTTACTTGCTCTCCATGGGATGAGGAGGAAAAGTTTCTAGATGGGCACTCAAGAGTTGAGTGTGGTCTTGAGCATAACTCACAACAAGAAAATTGATTAACATTGAAAGAAGGTGCAGAGGTGAGTTTACTTACCTGGGCGGTAAGAGCAGAAATCTGAGCTGTTAAGGTGTCCATATCATTGACAGATGCCACTCTAGACTTACCTCTTTCATGTTGCCAATTATGTGCACTAGAGGCCATTTCATCTATCAAAGCACTAGCCTCATCATATGTCTTACTCATTAATGCACCACCAGAAGCAGCATCTACCAGAGATCTCAATGTGTCATCTAAACTGAGATAGAATATCTCAATAAGGAGATTATCTGGTAATCCATGATGGGGGCATTTTCTAATTGCCTCCTTAAATCTTTCCCATGCTTCATAAAGTGATTCACCACTAAACTTACTGAAGTTTGTGATGTCATTTCTTAACCTAGCAGTTCTAGCTGGTGGAAAAAATCTCCTTAAAAATTTAGATGAGAGATCTACCCAAGTGGTTACAGAGTCTTGTGGCAATGAATTGTACCAAGCCCTAGCTTTTTCTCTAAGTGAAAACGGAAAAAGTTATAGCCTAATTACATCATCAGATACATTATTCATTTTCACTGTATTACAATATTGAAGAAATACTGCAATATGCTCATTAGGACTCTCATTTGGATATCCTCCAAATTGATTTGATTGAACCATTTAAACGAGTGCTGGTTTTAACTCGAAATTATTAGCCTGAATTGTTGGTCTTCTAATTGTAGGACCTGAAACAACAGGTACCATGTATTCTCGAAGTGCTCTACCAACACCCTGAATCTGATTGTTGTTCTCATCTGCCATGTTCTCTTCTTCCTTTCTTCTCTGCTCTCTTCTAAGTTGTCGCAAGGTGCGTTCTATCTCAAGATTAATTGGTAGAAGTTCAGCACTTCTACTCTTGCGCATAAAAAGACCCTTAAAGAGAATGGAAAACGATCACACAATGATAAGAAAAATTAAATAACAAAATAATTGTGCCTAAATTACCAACAGAATTACAAAATCTAATATCTATTAGTTCCCCGGCAACGGCGCCAAAAACTTGATACGCTCAGAACATATATATAAAATGGGAGCATAAATTGCAGCAAGTGCACTGGTCGTATCAAGTAATAAAGTGGTGAAAAGTAAGGTTGTCGATCCTTCGAGGAACCAATAGAGTACTAGATCTATGGCAATTCTTATCAATATCTAGGTGATTAAAAAGGGTTTTTGAAATGTCTAATCTAAAAATTTAACTTAAAGCAACAAGAAAAATTTTATGATGAATCTATCAATTATGAACAAGGGAAATTAGAATTCACCCTAGATTTGTTAATCAAATTGCTACCAAGTTATGTCAACTAGTGGTTATAAGGTTATTCAAGTGATTTTAGAAAATCCTTTTTAGGGATGTTGACCTTAAATCAATTAGTCGGCTTCCGCGTCTCCAATTAACCAAGGAATCAAAATTATGTTCATACACCTCCCGATGCTACAAACAACTAATGCCCTAAATCAATTAACCCTAATCCCTTAGTGATTAATTAACAAGAAACATTGCATTGTGCCCTCCATAAACTCTAATTAAACCAATTATCGCAACTCCCGTATTGATAATCAATCTAATTAAGAATTCCTAACAAATCCTCATCAATTCCCATATCAAAAGGATTTGTAACAATTATAATCAAAGACCGATTATAATTGAAATCAAAGGAATTGCAATCATGAATAATCCTAATAATTCCTAATTACATAACATGGCTACAATTATCCTTTTAACATTCTAGAGTTTCATCCAATTTCCCACAAGGATGATTTAGAACATTATAGTACGAGTTGCAGAAAAACAATTGAAATAAAGAGGTGCAATGGAATTCATATTAAACAACAAGAATAAACTAATAAATGGCATAAAAGAAAATAAAGTAAATGAAACAATGGTTATAATCTTCAAGAGCTTCAATCTTCCAAAATGACTCCTTGAATTCTTCAATTGAAAGCAAATTTCAACAAAATGAAATTCTTCCTTCAAACTAAACTTTGGAAAAATCTAAAGTACCTAAGGAAATTCTAATGATTCAAAAGAAAGACAAAGAATGCTAAACAAAGAATCAAAACAAAAGGATTCTAAACAAAAGAAAGGATGCTTAGCAAAAGAAAGGATGCCTCCAAGGTTCACACAAGGGGTCTATTTATAGATCCAAAGAGGAGGGGGATAAGGTTGATCTGATGAGGATTTGAGTCGGCAAATTAATTAAGATATGATTTTGGAGAGATTCTCGCAATGGATATCCGGGGAGTAATGAAGGCCGGCTCAAGGCCGGCTTAAAGGCCGGCGGCTTTGCTTCTTTTTGAGGCCGGTTTAAAGGCCGGCTCAAGGCCGGCCCAAGGACGGCGGCCTTCAGTGCAATCCTTCGCTCACTTCTTTAATTTTGTGAAAAACTCCTCTAATTAACTTGTAATTTACTTTTGGGTCCTCAAAACCTGTATTTTCACAATAAATACTATTAAGTATCATTTCTTTATATTTTCTTATAATATTGAAATAAATTTAATATAAGTCCAAAAGAAAATATAAGTATAATGTGATCTTATCAAATGGCTAATTGTTTCATCCCTGTTCCCTTGAGAAACCCCTGATTGTCATGTGACATAATTGTTGATGTTCAATAATTAATTCTACTCTTTAAGTTTATTCATGTTGCAATTATAGTTTATTCATCTTGATATGTGCGCAGTATTAGGATGGGATTATATCTCTGTTATTAAGATTGAGAAATCGTTTAATAGAGTGGATCTGGCATGGATAAAAAGACCCCTTGTAATCCTAGAGATAGGTTATAGGAGGTTTTCTGTATTGAACAAGGTCATTGCGGTCTGGTTCAGTTGAGAGTCCTAGGATTCTATTGCAATCTTGATTATGTTAATTGAAGAGAGATCTTAATTGGCTTAATTAGGATTAGAGATTATTGATCTTGAGAAAGACTCTAATCTAGTGTAAGAAACTCCGCAGATCAGAGATTGGGTATTAATCATTGGATAGTTTGGAATTGAATAAAAGCTGCATGAGAATTAGGGGTGGATCTTGGGCAGGGTATGTTTAAATCATTGAATTAATTAAGGGAGTGTTTGAATACATTTACTTTGTTCATTTTATTTGTCTCTTTCAGGTTTAGGCAATAATTAGGATAGTTGAGACCATCAATAGTGAGAAGTTAGATAGTAGGAGAATTGTTAGTACTAGTACTTATAAGTCTTCGTGGGATCGATACCTGTACTCCTATGCTATACTGCTAGTCGATAGGTACACTTTCCTGAGAATTGATCATAAGCTAGGATTGAGTAGAGGGTTAAACTTGTTAGAATGGTCAGATCGTCCATCAGTAACTTAGGTTTTCCATATTGTATTAAGGTTTTTCCATATTGTTAGTTGTATGCTATATAAGCCGTGTAAAGGGGGCCTGCTAAAAAGAATGATTATTGAGTTGAAAACACAATTTCGTGATTTGCAGAAAAAACCCTCTTTTTGTTCTTTTGCAAAAGAACTCTTCCATAGGAATTCTTAACTGAATTTCTTAGAAACCCTTTTGATAACTTAGGTTTCAGCCCATAGGTGTGATTGGGGTCTAGTTATGCAATATTTATTCGAGATGATCCTTGGGGTAATTGAATCAAATAGCGTTGTCGGGGTTCTAGGTTTAATATACCTAGGGTTTCATGCATCATTGGGTATCAGAGCTTCAACTTCTTGAATCAAGTAATTTCTATCCTTTTGCTATTTTTCTATTGTTCAATTTTCATACTCTTATTTATATCAGAAAATTCGTATATAAAAAAAAAATCTTGTTTTGGTCACAAACTCCTTTGGAGACTAATAACATATAAGTTTAGTTAGTTATTGCAATTCAATTGTTGTTTCAATTCTTAGTTCATCTTGAAAACATACGTACAAAAAAAAAAAAAAATCAATTTAGATGCAAAAGAAAATTTAAGAACAAAAAATTTCAAAAAGAAATTGTAGTTTTGGCAGGTTCCAATTCAATCTCCAAATACACTTTCTAATTCCAACCACAATAGATACTTTGTGCTTTCTAATTGTGCATCCGAAAATTACATTCCATAATCTTTGTTTATTTTCGGTGCAAATTGTTATCCTATTGAGATTGCATGCAAAGGAATTATTTGTCTTGTTTCCAAGTTCATAGTGTGTCGTAGCTATTAAAGATTGCTTCTAATTTCCAATTATCACTGTGATTAGAAACCGAGGGAGTTAATTAGGTGTTGTCTTACTAAATTATGTTGAGAAGTTTCCAATCAGAGTTCCTAGCAAAGGATTGTAAAAATGGGTTGTGAGGACATAATTGTGAGAGACATATACAAGTGAAATTGTGAGCATGTTAACTATTTGAGAGCAATACACGAGTAAGTGTGAGGAACATATTTTACTTATAATCTTACTTTATTGATAACTTTAGAAATATGTTAGGACAGAACACAGATGGAGGTAAGAATAGGGTAATGTTTGAGGAGTTAATGGGGGAGATGAAAAGGATTTTGATGGGTAAGCTTAAACAGATCCATGAAAGAATGGATAAGATGGAGAGGAGTAGGGAACCGTCAAGCAGTACCACTATTAGGCAAGGAGTAGGTAGATCGATTAGAGGAGGAGTTAGGGTAGAAGAAGGTGAGGATTTTAACTTTGGTGAATATCACAACGTAAGGGACAGAGGAAACACCTAGAGGCGTGATAGTAACTTGGGTAACATTAAGATGAAAATCTTAACTTTTCAAAGAAAGAATGATTCGGAGTTGTACTTAGAGTGGGAGAGGAAAATGGATTATGTGTTTGAATGCCATAACTATACTAAAGGGAAAAAATAAAATTGGCTGCAGTAGAATTTACATATTATGCCAGTGTATGGTAGGATCAGCTAGTGCGTAATAGGCGTAGGTATGGAGAGCAACTTGTTAGCATTTGGGAGGAGATGAAGACCATAATGCAAAAACGGTTTATTCCTAGTCATTACCATAGGGATTTACTTAGGAAAGTTTAGGGATTGACACAGGGAACCAAAAGTGTAGAGGACTACTATAAGGAGTTGGAGATAGCCATGATTAGGGCTAGAGTAGAGGAGGATGGCGAGGCCACTATGGCTAGGTTTATTAATGGTCTGAATTGGGAAATTACTAATGTAGTAGATTTACACCACTACTTGGACATAGAAGAACTGTTCCATAGAGCAATAAAGGTGGATCTATAATTAAAATATACGAGTGACTAGAGGTTTAGGTCGACTTCCAAATGTCCATGGAAGTCTAATTGGAAAAGGAACTCCACGGATTCCAAACCTAAGGAGGATGTGAAGGTTAGGGATCCAGTTGCTGCACCTAAAGAAAACACTAACACTAAACCCCCTTCTAGGACTAGAGATATCAAATGTTTTAGGTGTCAAGGGTGTGGACACATTGCATCCCAATGTCCAAATCAGAGAGCCATGGTTATTTGTGACAATGGGGATGTGAAGAGAGTGAGCTCTGAGGAGGAAGAGGAGTCACCATCACAGGAGTATGAGGATGTTAACTTAAAGGGACCTGTGAGTGGCAAGTTGTATGTCATGAGGAGAATGCTTAGTATACAACCCTAGGAGGATGGCGAGGGGATCCAGCGTGAACATATTTTTTATACACAGTGTCATGTACAAGGTAGAGTTTATAGCTTGATAATTGATAGTGGAAACTGCACTAATGTTGCTAGCACATTGCTAGTAGAAAAGATTTAGTTGAAAGCTGTGAAACATCTGAGACCATATCAATTGTAGTGGCTGAATGAATGTGGGGAGGTTAAGGTAACCAAGCAGGTTCTTATAGCCTTTTCCATAGGGAGCTACAAAGATGAGATTATATGTGATGTGGTACCTATGCAGGTGAGCTACATACTGTTAGAGCAAAACAGGAGAGTATGCGAGAGAAAAAAAAAAGAGTGAGAGACAAACACTGGTGAGCCATGAGGGAAGAGAGTTTGAAACACTGAGAGGAGAGAAAATTACTAGAAAAAGTAAGGTTAAGAGTGCAATGTTGGTGAGGAAACAACTACTTGTGCTTATGTACAAGAATGTTTATTTTACTTATACTGACACTGACCTTTCGTTATCTAGTATGGTGTTTTCTTTTGACTTTGTGATAGGTACAAATGGCATAGCTATGGATGCAAAGAAATTGGATGCAATCTAGGAGTGGCTAATACCAAAGGGACATATCAAAACCATGTTTCATATAGGAGAAAAGCTTTGGGTGCATTTGAGAAAAGAAAGATTTGCATCGCATTGAAAGCCTAAATTACATCTTAAAGGAGATGGACCTTTCCAAGTCTTGGCGCATTAATTATAAAACCTATAAAATTGATTTGTTGAGTCACTATGGTAATGTAAGCGCAATTGTAATGTTTCTAATATTACTTTTTATAATGTAGGTGATTCAAGGACGAATCTTTTCGAGGAAGGAGGGAATGGTGAGGATCATCTAGCACTTAAGAAGACAAAAACCAAGGACTCCAGATCCTTTACAAGGAATTGGAGGACCAATGACTGAGTTAGAGCAAGGAGGATGAATGATGCCCTATAAGGACTGATCATGGACCTACAAGCTAAGGAATCAAATTACATGAAAGGTGAACTAACACCTATTAATGTAAATTACGTTTCCATGGAAGAATACAAGGAATTGAAGTCCTAAAACAAATGATTAAAATGTTGAAACGAACAAGGGAAAGAAACTTGAGGTCTTTTGTTGTTTGTTTTAGTATTTGCTTTTGGTTTGTAATTTAGATGATTTAGTTGCCTATTCGGTTACATAAGGATAAAGATAGATTAGGTAACTTAGGTTTTCCATATTGTATTAAGGTTTTTCCATATTGTTAGTTGTATGCTATATAAGCCGTGCAAAGGGGGCCAATTGAAAACAAAGATTATTGAGTTGAAAACACAATTTTGTGATTTGTGAAAAAAAAACCCACTTTTTGTTCTTTTGCAAAAGAGCTCTTCCATAGGATTTCTTAACTGAATTGCTTGGAAACCCTTTTGATAACTTAGGTTTCAGTCAATAGGTGTGATTGGGGTCTAGTTACGCAATACTTATTCGAGACGGTCCTCGAGGTAATTGAATCAAATAGCATTGTCGGGGTTTTAGGTTTAATATACCTAGGGTTTCATGCATCACCCTCCTTCTTCTCCCTTTTGCACATCTCTTCATTCTACAACCTTTTCGTTGGTTAGTGTTCTCCTCTCCTCTCACTTTAGTGAACCTTTCGGTTTCTTGTTACCTCGACTATTCCAAAATTGTATTGGGTAGCGAGAATCCATAATAGGTCGAGTTGATATTACAACTTAAGCATTGGCACCTTGATTTAAACTGTTACGTCTTTGATGCTCAACTTTTTGTGCCAAATGAATAGCATCATCTAAAGTATTCACAAAGTGTATCTTTACAGCACTAGCAATCTTGTACTTTAGTCTAGCAATGGATCAAGCTATAGTTCAGTCTTTTGACTTATCTACTCTGCATCAAATCGTTAACATTTGATACTCCTTCACATAGTCATTTACACACGTTCCCCTTGTCTTAAGGTCTACATTTTCTTAAAAACCTCTTGCACATAATAATTTGTAACAAACCTCCTCCTTAGTATCCTTTTCATCTTTGTCCACAACCTTATCTCATGCTCTTTGGCTCATCTCCTTGTGGCTAACAGGTTCTTCCACCACAATGCACATATCCTGAAAATTCTAAGGCAACCAACCTTACTTTTACAACTTCTTTATACTTATGACACTTAATTATAAATTTTATCTTCCCAATCTAAATAATCATTTGCATCTCCACTCCCTAAAAATGGAGGGATTTGCATTTTTACATTCTCCAAACCCTTTAAGAGCTCGTGCACAACACACCACATATACCTCGTCAACATTATCTCCATCTCCATCTAACACATCCTTAACATCAACTAACCTCCTTATACCTTAATCTCTCTTTACTCTACCATTTTGAACATTTTGAGGTGGCTTTGTTAGTTCTTCATCATTTCAAACTCAACTAATGCCTATATTAGCTTGGGCAGTTTGGTTTTCTACAAAAGCTACACTATGTTAGCTAAGTCAATAACAACAATAGTCAACTCTTGGATTTTCTCAATAATAAATCTCACATTTTGAGTAGCATATCTTCCACAGTTATGTGCATCACTTTCAAAGTGTAAACCCTAAAAAATTTCAATTTAGAATTAGTATGAAAGAAAATATCAAGAAATACGTCAAAATAAGAATAAGAAAACCTGAATGCAGAATAGGATTCACCTTATAATATGTGAAACAACTAGCGTATCCAAAAGCTAAGGAACTCGAAACCTAACTAAACCCCGATAAAAGAACATTGCCTCATGAAAACTAAACTTGAATTTGGATGTTCAAAAAGCCTAAATTCAATTCTCAAAATCTTAGAACCTACCGTCAATGTTAGGATTTCCTTTAGAATTGAGAAAAACCAACTTTAAGCTTGAAAAAACATGAGATTTGATCCGAACAAAACTGAAACTTAAAAAATGACGAATGACCCTCTAATTAGTATAAAAATACCAAAAAATTTAACTGAATCCAACTCTACTAAACAATCAAATTGGGCGAAACAAAAGTTAGGAAAACATGACCCCAACCCATCCTTATAAGTGGCATTAAAGGAGGGGAAAGTATCGCACCAACTGAACCATCAAATGATTAGATATTAAGCCTAAATTCAATTTGGAAATTCCCTCATATAAGCCCCATTTAAAGCCCATTTAACCACAAGAAAACAAAGAAATCTATTAGCCTAAAACAAGCCCCAGTTTGCCTGTGATCCATGTAATGGTACCAACTAGCAACAGCAAGAGAAACCAACTAGGAAACTAACTAGATTAACTAACCAAATGCAAGGACAGTTAAAGGCTAACAAGGTGGTAAAAGGAGGGACACATCTGAGGTAAATCACCTCAATTTATAGACTGTCTATATCCAATAAACAAAGCTTTTACACAAATAGTTAAGTTAAGGATTAAGGAGTGAACCCCCACAAGCAAGCTACCAAACTTTTGATTTCTCATTCCCCATTTCCACATGTGAAACCTCTCTTCCTTTTGGAAAAATTTGCCACAGAACAACTCTAAAAAATTGACCAAAAACTCTTAAGCAAACCTTCTAAATTCGAATCAAATAGCCCCCTCTAAACCACAACTTTTAACCCCCATTTTCTAAGTTAACCACTTCTGATTTGATCACCACCTATTCTTCACATGAAATCCCCTCCTTTTGAGGAATCTCCAAAAACTCCCTAAAAAAATCTCCAAAAACTCCAAAAAACACACCAAAAGATCATATCTAGAAGAGAACTCCAAACTACAATTTTGCTTCCCCTATTTCACACTCCTAACATCCACCTACTAATCACGCCTCCAACTACACCCAACCAAGCCCAATTTCTAGTATACTCTACATCAATCAAGAGGCAATTTGAGGAGCTAATGATCTAAGATCGAAATATAAGGCCACCTCAAGAGGAAGTAGAAGGAGGAAGATCTAGGCACTCCAATAGAATCAACACGTAGGACCTTCATTCCTTCTTGTTGATATTAATTTTTTTTTCTTGTAATTTCTGATTCCATATATTAGAATAGGATCATTTTTCTTTGATTTTTAACTTTACATGTATATTTGGAATATATTTATCTTAGGAAATAAGTTAGAAATGTAAACCTAAGATAAGGGACTAAATTGTAGAGGATTCCTCTTGAGATGTAACTTGTATGGTTGAATTTTTGAAAAATGTATAAATATCAGAAATTGAAAATTTATGGGGCCTTTGGACACCTAAGTTAGATTCCTAAATGAGTGTATTTTTTATGTATTCTATGCCCCTTAATTGTAGAGAAAATTTGGATGACAAAGAGAGCCCTTTTATAGTGAGATATTTGAAGGAATAGCAAGATGTGCTCAAGGACTTCAAATTGTGGCCAAACCAATTGAATCTAGATTTTTTTTTTTTGGAACCTAAGAATTCTAAAATAACATTAGGATATTATGGAATTAAAAATCTTAAAGGAAAACACAAAACTAACACAAACTGAAAAGGAAAAGTGTAACTAAAGCATTAAAAAAGGGCACACAAAGCTCTTGGGCTAAATTCTGAAAATTTCAAAAAGGAACAAGAAACTAACACGCCATTTGGAAGTCCCAAACATATTCCAAGTGGTTAGAATTAATTCCTTAGGTTAATTAGATTAAATTAGGAAAAAAAGGAGCCCTAAATCAAACATAAATAGGGCACACCCGATCTATTTGGGCACTAGCACAATCTTCTAAAGTTAAAATAACCAAAATGACTTCAAAAATGGAAAGAACATTGAAAACCCTTTCAAAAAACTAT
The DNA here is from genome assembly GCA_037954665.1 of Laguncularia racemosa. NCBI lineage: Eukaryota > Viridiplantae > Streptophyta > Magnoliopsida > Myrtales > Combretaceae > Laguncularia > Laguncularia racemosa. The sequence continues at coordinate 794,790 of JBBMOL010000196.1, forward strand.
AAATACGCAAAAAATGGACTTAAATTAAGAAAGTTATGAAGAAAATACTAAAATCTTCAAAACCGAGGAAACTGACAAAACTAGTAAAACTAGCATAGGTTGGTTTCTAACCCCAAATTATAAGGTTATTTTGTTCTATTAGGTGACACATCATTCGAGGAAGACTTGCTACCTGATTATTACAATTGAAGACCATATGGCTGGGTGAGCAAAAATCCAATGATTATTATTCTTTGCTTATGTTTGTAGTTAGCACACTTGCATATGTTTAGTAATGGATATATGAATTGGAATTGTATGTGGGGGTCATTTAAGGTATTGTTGTATGTGCTTAAATGCCATGATTAAATCCTAAATTATCTTAATTGTACCTAGCTAATTGATAATTGCTTTCCCTTGCATTTAGACCATAGAAATTGTGAATGTCTATATTTATTTGCTGTGGATGCCAAATAACTTAACTTAAGATTATTTGGCCATAAATAAAATGAATCATAGATCACGACATCTGCATGTAAACAAGTTGTTGGTGTCATACAGTGGTACGGAAAGGCCTCGTGGAGGTAAACTATATGGGCATTGATAATTGGCTATAACACCCTTAATTCTAGGATGATTTGAACTCGTTTTGATGATATTTTAAATAAAAATCTTTTAGAATTAGCACTTATTTATTAAATTATTGATTTTAGACAAAATGAAGCAAAAGGCAATAAAATCAAGTGAAATTGACAAAGAAAGAGACAAGTGGGATTCTAGATCTATACACTGCATAGCAAGGGTGGTGGTACACATATTCAAGGTCAGAGATCGCCGTGGGCCTTGCCACACCCCATAGCAAGCATGGTGGTGCACATAATCAAGGTAAAAAATCACCACAGCCCTTGCCACACCCAATATTGAAGAACATATGGAGAACATTGTTGAACTGAAAGTCATATGCCCTGTGCCACTCCCCATATCCAAACGGTATATTCACCCAGATCACATTTAGAGAGTTTTACGCCTTATGCCACTGAGCATGGTGATGGGTGTATCAAGTTATGTGCCTTTGATTTCTTTTAATTCCATTGACCTTAGAGATGTTGTATATATATCTATAACATCTAAAATAGAAAGGAGGTTGGAACGGGACAAAAACTAGGGTTTTTGAGGGAGATTACAATTCAATTACCAAGAAAATAACCTTGGAGATTCAAGATCAAAGATAATTGATTTTCAATTTAATAGGTTGTAATCAAGAATTTTAGTTTATCTTCCACATGTTGTGTTTTCTTTATTAATACTATAGAGGAGTAAACCTCAAACTTAGGTCTTATTAAATTACTATTTTATCATATGATGAGAATTTGTTCTTAACATAATTATATTAGTGTTCTAATGTTCAATTGCTTATCTTGTAATATTTTCCTCAGATTCATCTATCCGGAGTATGAATTTATGTTTGATATCATCCAAGTTAATTGAGAAATTGCTTTTATGATTAGATTTATGCAATTGATGAGGTTTTCTTGCAATTCTAAAGATAAGATAGCAAAAGCCTTTTGTCTTGTAATTGAATTATTAAAGGGTTTATGTTTCTTATGCAATCTTACGTTGCTATTGATTGAGGAAAGATCCTAATCAATAAATTTAGGGTTAGATAAGTTAATTTACCCAAGAGAATGGTTAACTTCAATTACAAAACTCTATAGCATAAGAAATCATTAGTAATAATTCTTGGATTCAACGATTCATAAGATGAAATAGGAATAAAATAAGATATAGGTTATCTTGATAATTGAATTAAATCTAGTCATTTGCTTTAGTAATATTTGCTAGTTCTTAGGATGATTATATTAATTACTTAGTTAATAGTTTAGGATACAAACTACTCTTAATTGATAGATAGATAATAGGAACAAAGTTAATACTAGTACTTGGATTATCTTTATGGGACGACCCTATATTTAACTCTATATTATAAGCACGATAGGTATACTTGCCTATTGCTTTGTAGTTAGAATTAAAAATAGGAAACTAAAATTTTTAAAACTAAGATTCAACTATAAATTAACAGTTAGGCACACCTTGTCTTGACCTTTGGGAATTAAGTGGAATCGAGAAATGCTGCCTTTTGATTGAGACCTAGGATTTCCTAGTTTAGGAATTCATTGCTTAAGGGTGATTAAGCTTGCGAGCCTTTCACAATCTATACCTCATGATGAGCTTAGTACATATATATATATTTTCAAGTCTCTTGAAGTAAATTACAATATATATATAGACTTTATGAATTATTTCAAAAGACAACTTGGGGTCAGTAGAACCTGAAGCCAACGTATAGTTCATGATTTCCTAACCTAAGCAATGGAGGGCTTAAATCCATGTCATATGCAATGTCTGATAAGCTGTATATATTATTGCATTCATGTGTTTGCTCATGCATGACATATGCTTGATTAATTAACTTGCTTGATTATTGTTTGATTGGTTTAGTAAGAGGATATACTCACTAAGCTTTATAGTTTACACCCCCATAGACTTCCTTTATTATAGGCACCTATCTGGCTTGAGCTTGGCAGGTAGATGCTAGAGGTTAGTGTGGGAAGTAAGGGAACATGGAAGGATTTGAGTGGAGAGATCACTTTTGTATTTTGTTTAAGTTCTTATTTTAAATTTAAAATATGTAGCCTAGACTGATTTGTATTAAGATTTTAGAACTTTGAAATTGTAATATGTACCTATGGATTTTATAATATTCTACTACTCTAAATTATTATTATATGTCTCTATATTTCTTGAAAAATGTTAAACCTTGATTGAAGTTTTGTATGTGAGTACATCTTATACATTGTAATGCAAACTCTTGGATAACAAAGAGGTTATCCTTAGGTTTCCATATAGTGTACAATAGAAATTGTACATCCCAAGGGTCCATGGGACATGATACAAAGTCTCCAATATCTCCTTACACACTAAGATTCAACATTTCGCACAGCATAGTTGTGATTACTACTTAACTTGATAACTCAACAACAAGAATAATACTAAACTGCAAATACTTTCCCTTGTCGAAAGCTTTACTTTAATAAGAAAGATGATATGCATATGAGCTAAGTATCACTAGGGTATTTGGAAAATAACAAAAATAAAAAAAAATGAGGGTTTAGCTAGATTTGTGAACTACTTGCAAGATATGGCACACCTGCAAGCATACACAACCTAAGATCGCGACTTGATTTGATGCATAAGCAACAACACTTAGGAGCACTCACCACAAACCTTACTAAAGGGATTGATAAGAGAAAAAAATAAACTCAAGAGCTACAAACTCAAGAGAAGGTCAAGGTATAAGAAAATTTTGTATTCAGTAATGTCATGATCCCATGTATATGTTTAAGGGACTATCTATAGTAAGTCCCACACACCAAAAGAGGAAAATTCTTTTAAGTGCCTGAGGAAAACAAATTCGTAGTTTAAAACAAAAAGAGTAAAAATGTAAAGAGACAAAAAGGAATATTCCTAAGGGCATGTGTAGGTGTTAAGTGTCATAACACAAATGGGTGTTATCAACCGAAGAATGCCCTTAAAGATCTTGTTCAACATTAGTATCTTCGAGAGTATATTGTTGACTCCAATAACTACGTTAAATAATCTACTTAGAGAAAATAGATTGAGGAAGGTCAAGCGGATGACAACAACAACAACGAAAACAACAATTGCTAAAATCAAGCCCCTAATGGCGTCATCAATATGATCATTGGGGGCATATAAGCTAGAGGTTAGTTGAGCTCTTCTAGCTTAACTAGTGCTTGAAGGAGTAAGCAAGTCATAAGCTTACATAAAAAATGAACAAGAATAGACAATTTTTTCTCTATCTTGGATGAAGATTTAGAGGGAGTATAAACTCTCCATAATGATGCTCTTGTGATCAATGTAAGGATCACAAAGTTGGAGGTACGAAAGATCTTAGTCTATACAAATAGCTCAACATATATAGTCTTTAAACATGCCTATGACCAAATGAATCTTAAGTTAAATACCAAGCTAAAGCCCCTACAAGAATGACTTATATGAGTTCAATAACCAATTAGTATGGGCAACAAGCATCATTGTCCTTACCATGTATCTATGTAACAAAGGAATTGTAGCCAAACAACTCATTGACTTCTTGGTAGTGGATTACTAGTTACCCTATAATGTAATACTTGGTTAACTTAACTAGAATGCTTTCAATATAATCTCCACCATTATGCACTTAAAGGCTAAATTCTCCACACTAGAAGGGGTTGGCATTTACTAAGGAGATCAACAATTAGCAAGGACCTTATACTTAGGGACCCTAAGAAGGGAAGAGGTCTTCATTATGGAAAGTAGATGAAGGGAAAAACCTAGTTATAGGTGAAAACTACTTGAGGAGACTAAGCAACTCTAGCTCAAAAGCAGCATCAAGCAAACAATGTGGGTAGAAACATCTATGCCCTCCGAGCTTAAACAATAGCTCATCACCTTCCTTTAATCTAACAATGATGTTTTTATCTAGTTTCCCTCTAACATACTAAGCATCTCCTAAGAACATATGGCCTTAACATTGATAAGAACGCCAAGGTAGTTAAACAAAAGAAGAAGCATTTTGCCCCAAAACAATAAACAGCTAATAAAGAAGAGGTACAAAAGCTACTTAAAGCAAGGTTTATAAGGGAGGAATGTGACCTAATGTGGCTAGCCAATTGTGTGCTAGTCAAAAAGTCTAACATGAAATGGTAGATGTGTTTAGACTACAACAACCTAAACAAAGCCTACCTAAAGTGTACGTGGACAGCATGATTGTAAAGAGTAGACAACCCAAGGACTATCTGTAGGACTTACATGAGACTTTTGACAGATTGAGGAAATACAATATTAAACTTAACCCCTAAAAGTACATCTTTAGGGCAATCTTAGGCAAGTTCCTCGAATACAAGGTCACATAACATGGCATCAAGGTGAACCTTGAGAAGATTTGAGATGTTTTAGACTTATAGCCTTAAAAGACCATAAAGGAAGTCTAACAATTCTTGGGAAGAATCACCTTGTTGAATAGGTTCATGTCCAAAAGTGTTAACAAATGTTCAAAGTTCTTGAAAATCCTAAAGAACTCCTCAAACTTCCAATAGATCGACTAGTGTCAAGTAGCCTTTAATAAGCTCAAGCTTTAGACTAACCCAACCATATTTCAATGCTCATGCTTGAAGAATACTTATATTTATATCTATTAGTGAGTAGTCAAGCCTTCTCCTCTATCCTAGTTTGAGCCGAGGCAAGGGATCATCAACTTATCTACTATGTTAGCCATACTCTCCAAATACCAAACATACGATACTCTAAGGTCAAAAAGTTTGCCTTAATAGTGGTGATATTAGCCAAAAGACCTCAACCTTACTTTGAGGCTCATATTCCTAACTGACTAACCATTACATAATATCTTATAGAAGCCAAATACATCAAGATGGATGGTGAAGTATGGGTTAAAGCTTAGTGCATACAAATTCTAGTGCTAACCTTATGAGGTAATCTAAGCAAAAGTCTTAGCAAATTCAATCGTTGAGTACATTATGGAAGAAGAAACATTGGACCAAAGTGTTACATTAGTGTATACTCTCTATGTTGATGGTTCATCCACTTATAGGGGGAGTGGAGCAAGACTTATGCTACACAGAGCATAGAGGACAGAAGTTAGCTATCTAGTTAAGTTCAAATTCCTAGCTGGTAATAATGATGTAGAATATAAAGCTCTTATTGCTAAACTCAAGCTAGGAAAGGAAAATGGTGTAGAGTAAGACTTATGCTACACCGACCACATAGGATTGAAGTTAGCTATCTGCTCAAGTTCAAGTTCCTAGCTAATAATAACAAAGTAAAATATGAAGCTTTTATTATTGGACTCAAGCTAACAAAGGAAATTAGTGTAAATAAACTTTAGATCTTCTTAAACCCTTGGCTTGTTATCCAATAGGTCAAAGGTGAATACACGGTGAAGGATGAGGGCATGGCCAAGTATCTTAAAGTTATACACACTTTCACCTCAAAGTTTCCTTCTCTAAGCATTATTGAGATCCCTTAGGCCAAGAAGTCTAAGGTAAACAAGCTATCAAAGTTGGCCTTTACTAGCATTCCCAACCTAGATAAGTGAGATATAGAGTCTTCATTGAGTACCTCCCACACAAAAGAAATGACAAACCATGCCCACAAGTTTTGAAGATATGACCTACACCAACTAAGCCAAGTTGGATGAATTTGATACTTGCTTATATAAAGCATGGAACTATCCTAGAAGATAGAAAAGAAGTAAGGAAACTTATGTTCTAAGCTATAAACTATACTTTAATTAATGACCTCCTGTATAGAAGAAGTTAAAGTCTTCCTTCCTTTGATGCCTCTAACCTAAGGAAAGTCAATATATTTCAAAAGAGTTGCATGTAGGGGTACGCAATAACCACATCAAGAGTCAAGCACTTTACATCTGAGCTCTCTAACTTGGATATTATTAGCCTACCATAAGGGAAGATGTGAAGCAGATGGTTCAGAGGTGCATCCAATGCTAGAAACCCCTTTTCACCTTGCTTTTCACTTAAAAGTGATCTTATCCATTAAATTAGACTTTAAGCTAACCTCGACACCATTAATGAGATCTAAGATGTAGCAAGAGCTTAGGTAGTTGCTTAGAAACACAAGGTTACTTAGTACTATGACAAGAAGGTCAAGCATAAAGTCTTTTGACCTAAAGATCTTGTGTGCATGAAGCTAAATGCCATTGGAGCTAGAGAAAGACAAGGGAAGGTTACAATAAAATAAGAAGACCCAATCAAGGTTAGAGAAGACTTAAGAAATGGGGTATATAGATTAGAGAGGCTTCATGGTCAGCTCATATCTTGAACTTAGAACACTAACAATCTCAAGTTATATTTCAATTAATTTGTATTAAGCTTATGTAAATGTAATATACACTATAGTGACAAGTTCAATTATTTTCTTTATAAGTTTAAGTTTTGTTTTCACTACATGTTTGTACTTGTAATTTATCTTAAGTTAAAATTCTAAGTCTAAGCCTCTCTCAAGGTAAGCGGACTCCTATAAACATCAAGTCCTAACCTTCCCTGAAGTGAGTAGACTCTTAATGACATCAAGTCCTGACTAATCTTATGGAAAATGGACTCTTCATTAGGCTAAGTCGTAACATTTTTTTAGGTGAACAGACTAACATGGTCAAGGTACTTAACCACCCTTAGATGGTCAAAGTACTTAACCACTTTAAGTCAAGTTAGAAGGTGTGTTATCCTTCTAACCCAACAAGGTAAGTCATCAACAAAACTTAGGTCTAGATGTCTGAGAACTTCCATAGTAAGCTACTACCCTTACTTCATTACAAGAAGGAACCTAGCTATGTTAATTATTAGTGAATGAATCTCGTAAACTCTAAATGCTCACAAAGGAAAAAGTATAACAATAAAACATAAGTAATATAAGGAAAAGGAAAGAAGAGCAATAGTAAGAAGCACTTAACAAATTTTCATTTCATTAAAAGACTAAGTACATATATAAGGTTGGCATTTCAACTTATTCAAGTTAAAAAAAAAGGAGGTTAATCATCAAAAAAATTTTTTTGGTTAGTGGTTGAAGGATTGGGAAGGGTCTTAAAGTGATGTGCTCAAAATTAGGTTCAAGCACAATCAAATGAATCAATAAAAGAATTCACAAATTAATCTCAAACCGGTCCACTTAGGTGACAATTCACGTGAACACCCTTTGATGTTTAATGGGAAAATGTAGATCAAATGATGTAATTGCAATCCTTATTTGTAATATTCACCAAATGACAAAAAAAAGAGAGATTAGATTCACGTGAAAACAGAAAAAAATGGAAGCACCAAAACCATGAATTCCACTCTTCCTCCAATTCCAAATTCACGCCAACACTAAAGAACAATCAATCTCAAAAGAACAATAAATCTTACAAGATAATTTTCCACGAATTACATTCACAAATAAGTCCAAGAAAGCTTCAAATCCACCCTAGATATGACTCACTAGAGAAGAAGTGAAGAACAACAAAGAAGGAAATCGATATGACTCATAATTTCCCTTTGTTGCACTCGCCACAATTCCAATTCTTAGGTTGAAATTGATAAGAGGTTTTGAACTAAGGATGAACCCTAATTCCACACATGAAGTGCTAGGTTTAATATGAAAAAAATGCCCTCCTCAAACCCTATTCTAAGCAAGTATTTATACTTGCTACTCCTAGGGTTAGAAAATGGTCAAAATTACAAGTTTGCCACTTTTAAGGTGGCTAGTCCTAAATGAAAATTACAAGGAAATAAAAGTGTTCCAAAATGATTACAGAATAAATAGTCCATGAAAATGAAAAATATATAAAAGAAATTGTTCTTCAAGTTGCCGGTCTTCTATAGGATTCATCGGCTCAGCTCATTGCCGGTTCAGGTCGGTTCATGGATAACCCACAAGCTGAGTCTGAGGGAGTTTGTCCATTGCCCTATAAAATATGATAAGTGTGCTTGTTGGAAAACACAATACAAGAATAATAGAAAAGAGGTTAATTTATAAATAATTCTAGGGTTGATCTGCTCAAAATGGGCCCTCATCGCCAAAATTCGAATTCCTTTAGTTCTTGCCCTAATGATAGGTCTTGTCGAATTTTGATTCCTATCATCTCTTCAGGCCTCAAAAAGATTTGTCCTCAAATCTGGTAGATCAAATTCAGTAGAGACTTTGTTTCCTCTTAGCAAGCCACCTGAAGAAAAATCACTGCAGAATCCCAAAATCTGAAATACCACGAGTGGTGATTGTTTTCTCTCCTCCATTTCTAGGATGTATCTCATTTGCAACACAAATAATGCTCCATTATCCAATAAAGTTGCCCTGTGTCAACCTGTTCCACTGAAACTGTTTCTTCCTTTTCTAATTCATCTGTATGTTGCTGATCCTCATGGTCTTCTAATGGTTGGCCCAACTGCTCATTACCCTCTGAAACCTTTGAAGGTGAACATAATTGTCTCTGAACAGTCTAGCTCTCTGGTGGTTTGCTTGCCTGACTATGATCATCAAGATCCTGTGAAGGTTGGCACATCGGTGTCTGACAAATTTTATGCTCTAAGGGTTAGCTCGTGTCACTAGAGCCCTCAAGAACCTTTGAAGGTTGGCATACCTGCACTTGTATAGTTTGGTCCTCTAAAGGTTTGATCATGTGGCTATGATCCTCAAGATTCTGTGATGGTTGTTTTATCTATCTTTGCATCTCTTGGACCTCTGATGGCGACATAGGGTTCAATACTATACATTTACCATCTTTTTTGAACATATAAGTATTTCTATACCCATCATGTAATACCATCCTGTCATACAACCATGGTCTACCAAGTAATATATAAGATGTACAAAGAGGAAGAATATCACATTCAAGCTCATCATAGTACTTGTCCCCTATACTGAAGGGTACCCTAGCCCTTTGGGTCACACAAAGACCATCCTGATCATTCAACCAATGTAATGTATAGGGTTTATGATGTGGGATAGTTTCAAGTTTCAACTTCGATACTAATGATGCGGCTACAACATTAGTACAACTACCACTATCAATAATATTTACGCACAAGTTTCCTTGTACCCTACAAGAAGTATGGAACAAGTTTTCTCTTTATCCCTCATCAATGGTTTGAAAGGAAGTCATGTCCCAATGCAATATGTTAGTAGACAAATACAACTTACTTGACATTTTTGCTTACTAATTTCAATAACCTCAATACACTTCACCACACCATGGCAACACACCCTTACACTCCCCTACACACCCACGGTGCTCACAATCAACCAATACAAGAGATGTTTATTGTTACTTCAAGTAAAGTTAAATAAATGAAGTGCACACAATTATTTCTAAGTAGTTAAGAATTAAATTCAACCACAAGTGTTAAGTAATGAGTTCAATAACTTTCACACTTTAATCGTTTTGTTTAAATTCAAATTCCACTACTCAACTTTCCTTTTCTTGCTTTGGGTTCACACTAATTAACTTCACAATGGGCAGAACATAAACACAAGCACAAAAACACAACTCACTACCACACAACTCCCCTTTTAACTCACGGTTCCACAATTACTCACGCCACCAACAACAAGTATCTATACAACACACATAAGAACCAACGCCAATTACACATACCCTTTACTAAATGTATTAAAACACAACTCCACACACACACCTCTTCAAATCATGGTACACTTTCCCACTTCTACACAAAAAATCAAACCACAACTTCAAAGTAAAAGGCAGCTTAACTTTCAAATTTAAAATGAGCTCAATAAGTGCAAGATTCCACAAATGGTAAGAAGTTATTTCAAATTCAAATGACACACAATTAATTATGACTTAATGTATGTTTTGAAATTTCAAATTGACTTCTTAATGTACACTTCAATTCTGATTTCAAATATGAAAAATGACAATTGTGATTCCTCAAATTTTCGAAAATGCACACACTACACAATTCCACTTCACAATTATAACACTACTCTTCCCCTTCACAGTTTGCTATCCATGCACTACACTCTCACACTTTAGCCTCAATGTACAACACCTTACTCCACACAACTTCCACAAATCTACAAATGGCAATTCCCTCACTCAACATACAAACACAATGCCAACAATTCAATACTCCTTTTTACACCACAATTCATACACATACAACCACGATGCAATAACCTCCACAATTTTATTTTATTTTTGTAAGCACAACTCTACACACAATACTTCAAAGTATACACTTCCTTGCCACTATAAAACTCCAATTCATACCGTAAACCGCAAGCAATGGCAGCAACAAAATTCAAATTTGAAATCACTCCACTAAATGCAACCTTCTCCACAAATGGTAAAAAAAAAAAAAAATAAATTCAAATTCAAATGACACTTATTCAATGCTACTCAATGAATTGCTTTCAAACTTAAAGAAGGTATTTGAATTTCAAATTGATGCTTATCCTTCCACACACTTCAAATATGAAAATTATACACTAAGCCCCCTTTATGCCCGAACCACTCCAAGCAAAATTACACCTCTACTTCTTCACAATTGAGGTAACTTCAAGTTATGACTTTTGAATCACAAGATGTGCTACTATTCTTTTTTTATTTTACACCAAAATATCAATCAAATGGAGCTTCAACAAGACCTCAAAACTCACTCCAACAAGCAGCAAGTTCAACTCCCTAAGTAAGATAATCACGCCACTTCAAATAATAACATAAACAATTCAATTTTCCACTTTCAATTTCAAAATCAAAATGTAAACTCAAGAACCCTAAATTTTCGAAATTCAATTTGAAAATCCCTCCTCTTAAACCTCAAGCTCTGATACCAAAAGATGATGTGCTCAAAATCAGGTTCAAGCACAATAAAAGAATCAATAAAAAGAATTCACAAATCAATCTCAAACCGGTCCACTTAGGTGACAATTCACGTGAACACCCTTTGAAGTTTAATGGTAAAATGTAGATCAAATGATGTAATTACAATCCCTATTTGTAATATTCACCAAATGACAATAAAAAGAGATTAGATTCACGTGAAAACAGAACAAAATGGAAGCACAAAAACCGTGAATTCCACACTTCCTCTAATTCTAAATTCACGCCAACACTAAAGAACAATCAATCTTACAAGATAATTGTCCACAAATTACATTCACAAATAAGTCTAAGAAAGCTTCAAATCTACCCTAGATATGACTCACAAGAGAAGAAGTGAAGAACAACAAAGAAGGAAATCGATATGACTCACAATTTCCCTTTGTCGCACTCGCCACAATTCCAATTCTTAGGTTGAAATTGATAAGAGGTTTTGAACTAAGGATGAACCCTAATTCCACACGTGAAGTTCTACGTTTAATCTACAAAAAATGGCCTCCTCAAACCCTATTCTAACCAAGTATTTATACTTGCTACTCCTAAGGTTAGAAAATGGTCAAAATTACAAGTTTGCCACTTTTAAGGTGGCTAGTCCTAAATGAAAATTACAAGGAAATAAAAGTGTTCCAAAATGATTACAAGATAAATAGTCCATGTAAAGGAAAAATATATAAAAGAAATTGGTCTTCAAGATGCCGGTCTTCTATAGGATTCATCAGCCCAGCTCATCGACGGTTTAGGTCGGTCCATGGATAACCCACAAGCTGAGTTTGAGGGAGTTTGTCCGTTGCCCTATAAAATATGATAAGTGTGCCTATTGGAAAACACAATACTAGAATAATATAAAAGATGTTAATTTATAAATAATTCCGGGGTTGATCTGCTTAAAATGAGCCTTCATCGCCAAAATTCGAATTCCTTTAGTTCTTGCCCTAATGATAGGTCTTGTCGGATTTTGATTCCTATCATAAAGCCTTAGCTAGCACCAACTTTGATTACTTGCTCTTAAGGAGTGGGCTTGGTTGGAGGTGTAGGGTCTTCTAGCAAGTCAATGCTTGGCGGCAGAGGAATGTCTTCAACCTATTCACCCTGACCATGGTCTTTAGGCATTTCCTCCCCCTTAGGCTCATCTTTAGCAATTACCTTAAATGCCTTCTATTCATCATAAAAAGCCAAATAGCTTAAGCCAATTGAAGGTGAACTTTGAGGATCTTTGCTTAAGTGGTATGGATGCCTTGTATCAATGTTTCTCTTAAAGATCAAACCATTCATCGTTGGGCATGATCTTATCAAAGACCTCCTTCTCTAACATAGCCTTATTTACACCACCCTCCAACTCTAATAGTCATGCTTTATTATACGCAGCTTCCATCTGGTGTTAGTGAATCTTATCTTTATAGCTCCTCTCCTTCTCCTCAAAGGCAACCTCCTAACTCTAGAGCTGTTACAAGGCTTTATCTAACTAGCTCGAAAGGCACTCTACCTCAACATCAGGGTCCTTATTACGCTTCTTAAACTCTTTAACCTTAATAGTAAGATCAACATTTGACTTTGCCTCAACCTCAACCCTAGCTTTCAAAGCCTCCACCTTAGCCTCAATCTTCTTCTAGAGTATGTCCACCTTAATGATTTGATGCTAGGTTTCCTCCTGAATCCTCTTCTCCTCTGCCTTTACCTCCTAATCCTTTTACAATGCGATAGAAACATCATTGGAAAGTTTCCAACGGCTACCATAAAGTGTCTTATGTTTTGAGATAAGGATCTCGTGCTTAGATCAAAGCTCTTCTACCTTTTCTAACTCATGTCTGCAAACTTCAAAGGGCTTTATCATATGCAAGCTCAACTGTAATTGGGTAAGAAAAAATCATTCAAATTAAACAAGTGAAACAAAAACAAAGTTAATAAACAAACAAGAAGGAAGTTCTTATGGAGCTTCACACTAATCATCCTTTTAATGGCCACCTTAGACAACCCTTAGAAGTTCTTAGTTAGAGTGGCCTCATCTAGGAAAGATAGATCCCCTTAAAATGGCTCTACTTTTGTTACCATTGCTAAACCTAACATCTAAGTTGAGTACCTCCCACTAGGGATAGAATATATGATCTTCACCCTTAGCATGTTGTGTTAGCTTAAGAACTATGGAAGCTACCTCTTCCTCTCTCTCCTTTGCTAGTAAAGCTAACTTAATTCCCCTATAGAAGATCACCTAGTGTGCAAGGTACAAGGGCTTTGCACTAAGTTAAATGACCTCTTCATTTTAAGTTATAAGGGCTCTTGACCAAAGACCTAATTATGAGGCTACTTCCTTGATACTTAGTTAAACTATTCACTAACTTCTCCTTTAGCCATAGCCTTATGGTGGGATCCATAGCAGGTTCGAAGGGGACAACAACTTCCTCATTTCATATGGCTAGCAGCACCTCGTTATACCTTTAGGGAGTAACCTTCTTTTGGACAATAGCAATAGTAAGAGTTTTCTTACCCTTTTTGGCTGCTTAAGTGGCCTTACATCTAGCTAATAGCTTAGCAAGATTAACCTCTCTTAGCTACATGTCTAAAATAAAAATAAAAATACGTTAGTGAAGAAGTAAAGATAGAATTATAGAAGAAATACTGTGCTGAACGCAAGAACTTGAGGAGATCCCATTCCCCTAGTAAGACCAAATGAATAGCTTCTCCAAGGCAAGCTTACCTTAATATGATAAAAGTGGCAAACATACCTCTCTCATCCTCACATCTTACACTTTTGAAGAGTTTGCCATCCATGAGTTATTCTTTAGCAATCCTTATAGCATCCCAATATTCAACTGACTTCTTTTGTAGCTTAGTATGTATCCAACCTATTGCTGCCTTGTCACTAAGCCCTAGAGCTCTAGTTGTAGAGGTCTTGATTGGCTTTACCTACTTGGTTTAGAAGTTTAGGTCGGACTTTAATAGGACCATGAGATATATGCTTGTCCACTCATGGATAGAGGAATTAAACCCAACCATCAACTTCCTATTAGATCGACTAAATAGGTAATACCGACCATCATTCAAATGCTTTAGCCCATAAAAGTATTGAAGAAGCTAGGGAGTAGCTCTTAGGATGAAGTGCTTGCACAAAGCTTCAACCGTAACCAGTAGATAATAAGTATTCGATACAAGTTAAGTGGGGAATCCTTATAGTTCAAGAAGAATTCCTTCTAAATTTCAAAGAATGGGACTTAGAACCCAAGCTCAAGATGCTTTTAGTAAAGGTAGAGTCAATGACCTACTAATAAAGCTACATGGTAGCCAGCTTAAGGCCCCTCCAACTTCCACCGTTAAGACTAACAAACAAAATGCTTCCTTAAACTCATCAACTCCTCACATGTAAGGTTTCTTTGCTCCCCATTAAGCATGCTACCTTCTTTCTTGGACATGTATAAGGAATACAATAGCCTCTCCTTTTCTCCATCATCTATAAAGACGTCTTTAGGAGTTAATGCAATTGTGACTATGGTATCAATATCCCTGCTTAGCACTCCACCAAATGTCATTACTATGCTAGAGGTATGCCTCAAGGATTGCACTACTGCCATTGCTATAGGTAAGTTGGGAGGGGTGTGTGTTTGTATGACCCTTTCCTCATCACAAATATTGAAATCACTTAAGGTACGTGAAGATGGAGAAGAAATTATTTCCATACCTATTAACAAGATATTACTAGTCGAATAATGGAGAATGCTCAAGATGAATTTGAGTAAAATGTAACAGAATTTTGCATAATGCAAATGAAAAATTTTAGAAGAAAAGAAGGAACAAAAGGCTTTGAAGTCAAGAAGATGAAGAAAGATGAAAATGATGAGTGTTTGCCTTATTTATAGGTAAGGCACAAACAATGGAAAGGTGATTATAGGAAAAAAGAACAAAGTGGCATTCTTTAACTTGATCTTACGCATTAAATTAATGGTGTAGATCTAGCTAGCATGACTAGCATGTGCAAATTGCACCTTACAACATCCTAACAACTGTCTTTGCATTAAATGTGCTAAAATTGAAGTAGTTAAAGAAAAATTGAATTAAAGCTTGTGAAGCTACCATCGCCTTGTATCATACATTGTTCAAAGTGATCAAAGTACTACATTTAGCAAGCATAATAAGTAAACCTCTTATAATGCAGCAAAAAAAGGGCATAACACAACATACTTTGATAAGTTTCCAACCCAACTTTGCCCTTAATTCACTAGCATGACCATTATATTGGAGAAACTCATATGCTCTATAATTCTCTAAGCATGAGTTAAGCTAAGCTTAGATGACTTACCTACTCAACCACTTCACCTAAGTTGAAACTCTAGTTTATGAAGTCAATGATGAAGCTAAAGATGCTAACATGGAATTTTCCCTATAAACCTAAGCTCATCTCCAGTGCACGATAACGCAGTATGAAGCCTTAAGAGCACATCCATATGCTCACTCTCTTTGTTGATCCATCACTGATGTGCCTACTTCCTAATTTAGAATACAATACTTGCAATCTTGATTTCAATAATCACAATATTCAATCAAATAATCAAACACAAGAACAAATACTATTTAAACCCTTACCAAATGTTATGCACTAGAAAAGGATCAGCCCTAACATGGAATGGTTGATACAACACACAACAATTCTAACGTTGTCACTCACCATAATCAAAGGATTGATAAGAGTTTGAGAGGAAAACTTAAAGAGTTGAATTTAATAAGTTCAATGTTCTGTCCTTCAAGTATAAAATACAAGGAAAATTCGAAATGAATCAGCTTAAGAAAGTTGCTGACCTTGAAATGGAAAGCCACGGACTTATAAATGTACATCGCTAGCTTTGGTTTTTAGGTCGCCGGCCTAGTGGAATAGTGATGTGCTAAGGATCTAATTACAAGTACATAAGGTCAATTGAAGAAAAAGTTAAACAAAGTCTAAAAAATGGCATGATTCCAATTGCCACGTCCTAATTGTATGAAACAACTTGCTCTAATACCAAAATTATGATGTGCTTAAGGGATCTCAACACCAACTAACAAGAACACACATACAATTGATTCCATTCCAATTAAAATAGTGTGAACAAGTTGAAGATAAAATCCCTAAATGGCGTGAACCAAATTAGAAGTACTACAAGTGGATTTTAATACCAATCAAATACAAAGGAACAATGCAATTTCAATCCTTACAATTGGCATGAAACCCTAGCAATATATGAACCCTGATTTGGTGTAAAAGGATCCAACAAAGATCAACCAATTATAATTAGATATTACTCACTAGTAATAATTGGATGCAACTTAAGAAAATTTTGATATGAATCACATGAATTCCTAAGCCAACTTGTCATAATTTCACAAGTAAAATTGATAAGAGTAGATGGCGTGAAGAGAAAGCTCCTACGGTAACAAAAGTCAAGTGTGTAATGTTCAAAAAGCTCCTTCTAACCTTATTTTGCAAGTATTTATACTTGCTCTAAATAGAGCAAATTTAGCAAAGAAAATTACAAGTGAAAAAACAACAATGTGACTAGTTTTAGCACCAAAGGAAAATTACAAGTAAACCCTAATAAGTGGTCGGCTTCTTCACTTTCATGGAACAATATTGGACCAGTTCTTTTTTATTGATGTAAGTCCATGAATGATCCACAATTGATCCTTAGTGAATTTAACTTGCCATCTTGTAAAACCGATAAATTCACTTGCTATAATGTAACGATAAATTATTATTAGATAAATAAAATAATGTGGATGTTTAGGCTCATGTGTTCAATTTAGCTTCCCCACTGCTGGATCTAGAGGTTTGATTCCCATCATCTCCTCGGGCCTTTGAAAGATTTGTCCTCAAATCTAAGGGGTATTTTCTTAGACTAACATTTCGTGTTTGTGTGTGTTTGTTGGCCTGAAGTGCTGAGTAGCCATTAGTTTTACTGATCTATTCTTAGAATGTGTGAGCTTCAGATGGAGACAAAGGAGTCAAGATAATCTGTGCACAATCTTTCTTAAACATATAAGTATTTATGTACTCGTCATGTAGCACCTTCCTATCAGATAACCAAGGCCTACCCAATAGTATATGAAAAGTGCACATAAGAAGAACATCACAGACAATCTCATCACTGTATCTATCTCTTATGCTGAATGGCACCTTTACCCTCTATGTAACATGCAAACTACCTTGTTTATCCAGCTAATGTAATTTATAAGGGTATGGGTGTGGACCAGTAACTAGTTGTAAGTTATTTACTAATGTAGTAGATACAACATTAGTTCAACAACCACCATTAATGAAAAGAACACACAAGTTACCTCGAATCCGATAAGGTGTGTGAAATAGGTTCCCCCTCTATATGTCCTTAACATTAGGAGATATCGTCATGACCCTACGTAACACATTAATAGGCAAATATTTATCATCTCCCTTGTCCTCATGTGTCTTAGCATCATGATCATCATAATATTCCTGCAATGCTATGGACAAATTATAGGCTCAACAACTTCTTCTTGGTCATCTTCATTGTTTCCCTCCATAATAGTCATTACCCTTTTATTGGGACACTATGTAGCCATATGTCCAAAAATATGCATTTGAAACACTTAATTTGGCACATTTTTCCACTGGTTGACCCTGGTATTATCTGCTTGAAATTAGCCCCAATAACCTCTTTTCCTTTCCTATAAGTATTCCTTTCCCTATCAGTGTTAGAGGTATTCTTGTCTAGAGCCTTAGCATGTTTCCCTATTCCTTTTTATCCCCCTATCTGACCATCTGACATAAGAGGTTTGGTAGAAGTTCCATACTTGTTACTAGCTGCTCAAAAAGGGTTAGACCGCCTCTACCTCTCCACTTTCAAGGCTAACTAGATAGCCTTATCAATTGTATTATACCTCTATAACTCTACAACGTAGGTAATCTCATACTTCAACCTAGATACAAATCGTGCTAGGGTTTGCTCAAGAGGCTTGATTGACCTGCATTTGATCATCAGTGTCTCAAACTCCTATATATAATCATCAATTGTTTTGCCTCCTTGCCTTAGTGTTTGGAGACGCATAAACAGTTCCTACTTGTAATGCTCAGGTATAAACCTTTTCCTCAATACCCGTTTTATGTCTTGCCAGGTATGTATATCAGCCTCACCATCTCTTTGTTTGCTAACCACAAGATTTCTCCATAATAAGGCGGTATAACCTATGAATTCCACAACTTTAAGACGAACCCGAGTGTTATCATCAATCTCATAGCACTCGAACAGACCCTCAACCTTATCCTCCCAATCTAAATAATCATCTACAGAACCCCTACCATCAAATGAAGGCATATGCAATTTCATACACTCCAATCCCCGAGGTGGTTTGAACTCCCTATTTGGGTAAGGTTCATTATCAAAATTATCATCTCTTTCCTCCCTAAGAGCATGATAATCTCCCTCCATTCTCCTACCCCTATTATCTCCAATAGCTCCCTCCCTGTGAACATTCTAAGGGACTACTCTTGTTGAAGGTGCCTAAGGATTTGCTATTGGTGGTTGTGGTATCGTCATTCGATCTATCCTTATTGCTAATGTAGTAACAATAGTTGTGAGATCTTGTAACTACTCCTCTAATGTTCTTCCACCTGTAGTTTGATGACCCTGACTGCCACTAACTTGACTATTAGCCTCATTGCAAATTCCCCCATTCATACTATCATTCGACATGGTTGATGAATTGATCTGTTGAAACACAAAAACAATTCAAGACAACTATAATATACTTCACATCAAATGGAATACACACAACAATCACTCTACGGTACACACTCACACTCATGGCTTCACACATAATTCACACTTCAACACACACTCACAGTGCAACACCCTTCAAACCATAACACATACACTTATACGCCATACACACACATACACATACCTCACTCACGGTGCAACAACCTTCAAACCACAACACTCTACACCACATACACACACACTCATGGTGTAGCACGCACACACTCTACATCTCCACTTCTACACCACAATAGCTAAACAAAATGGAAACAATTAAAGATACTTCTCTAAATGGTAAGTAAATAATTCTAACTAGTCCAATTGTATTATGATGATCAATACGCAATAACTCCCTCAACTTAATGATTTTTTTTTAATTTCAAAATGTTTCCTAATGCTCCATGCAAGAAAAGCAAATCTAGAAATGAAAAATACACTAAAATTCTGAAATCCTCAAGACAATGAACTTCCCTTTCTTCCTCAAACAAGCAACTCATGGCAAGATGAAGTATATAAAGATCAATTCTGAAATTTCCACTTCCAATTCCGCAACAATAAGGTATATCACAATACAATCAAATATAATTACTTCAATTCCACTTCAAATAACTTTAATTGAGAAATAGAAGATCAAGAACCCTAATTCCTAAATTGAAAATCACGTAAATCCCTTCTCAAAACCCTTACTCTGATACCAAAAATATGATGTACAAAGGATCCAATTACAAGTACACAAGGTCAATTGAAGAGCCAATTAAACAAAGTCCTCAAAATGGCATGATTCTAATTGTCATGTGAACCTTAATTATATGAAACAACTTGCTTTAATACCAAAATTATGATGTGCTCAAGGGATCTTAACACCAATTAATAGGAACACACATACAATTGATTCTATTCCAATTAAAATAGTGTGAACAAGTTGAAGATAAACTCCCTAAAGGGCGTGAACCAAATTAGAAGTACTACAAGTGGATTCCAATACCAATCAAATACAAAGGAGCAATGTAATTTTAATCCTTACAATTGGCGTGAAAGAAACCAACAACAATAAACCAATTATAACTAGACATTACTCACTAGCAATAATCAAATGCAACTTAAGAAAATCTTGGTATGACTTACAAGAATTCCTAAGCCAACTTGCCACAATTTCACAAGTGAAATTGATAAGAGTAGATGGCATGAAGTGAGAGCTCCCACAGCAACAAAAGTTAAGTGTGTAATGTTCAAAAAGCTCCTTTTAACCCTACTTTGCAAGTATTTATACTTGCTCTAAATAAGGAAAATTTAACAAAGAAAATTACAAGCGAAAAAACAATAATGTGACCAGTTTTAAAACCAAAGGAAAATTACAAGTAAACCCTCATAAGTGGTGGACTTCTTCACTTCCATAGAACATTATTGGTCCAGTTCATTCTGATTAATGTAAGTCCATGAATGACCCACAATTAATCCTTAGTTTATTTAACCTGCCGTCTTGTAAAACCGATAAATTCACTTGCTACAATGTAAAGACAAATTATTATTAAATAAATAAAATAACATGCGGATATTTAGGCTCATGTGTTCAATTTGGTTTCCCCACTACTGGATCAAGAGGTTTGATTCCCATCAAATAGGTCGTCGGCATTGATGGCTGGCCTAAGAGGAAAAGCTGCTGTCCTTGAGGACCAGTCTAATTTCTACGCCACCGGCTTTAAGGGCCAGCCTAAATGAAGTATCGTTGGTCTTGAATCATCAAGTGTTATCCTGAAGCAATAACAAGTACATTTGATTGAAAATGAAAATAATCATGCAAAATGTATAAAGAGACTATATAATGTTCTTCGGGTTCCATCTGATCAAGTAAAACCCTTAGTGTAAGGTTCTGCAATCCTTTGGCTCTAGCTCGAGTTATTAATCCCGTAACTAGAAAGATTTCATTCCCATCATCTCCTCGAACTTATGGAAGATTTTCTCTCAAATCTTATGGTTCTTCATGAAGGTCTTCTGATGAATAAGGTGATAGGTTTGCAACATTGAAAGTAGTAGAAATGTTGTATTCTCCTAGTAAGTCTACCCTGTAAGCATTGTTGTTAATGTGCTTCAATATATTGAGCGGTCCTTTTGCTTTAGGTGAAAGTTTATGTGATTTCTTGTGAGGAAACCTTTCCTTGCTGAGATGAATCCAAACTAGGTCGCCTGGGTTATAAATCTTTGTTTTCCTTTTTTTTGTTACCTTGAAGTTTCTGTTGCTCCTAAGTTTTCTGAAGATTTTCAGGAGCCTTTTGATGAAGCTTCTTAATCTCCTTTGCATGTTCCACTCTAGTCAAACTTTCTTCTTTTGTTGTCGAATTAGCTATTAAATCCAATGGAAGGGCAGGATTATAGCCATACACGACTACAAAGGAAGACTTACTAATAGAAGTATGAGTAGACTTATTGTAAGTGAACTCAACAACAAGAAGACATAAGTCCCAATCAGTAAAATTATTGCCAACCATTACTCTTAGAAATGTACTAAAAGTATGATTGACAACTTCAATTTGGCCGTCTATTTGGGGATGGTAGGATGTATTATATATGAGTTTAGTACCAAGCCATTTCCAAAGTGTCTTCTAGAAGGAACTAAGAAACTTAGTATCTCTGTTAGATACTATGCTATGGGGAACACCATGCAATTGTATAATTTCTTGCATAAAAAGGTTAGCAATAAAAAAGAAGTCATCTATTTTTTGACAAAGCACAAAGTGTGACATTTTGCTGAAATGGTTGACGACCACAATGATAGAGTCTTTGCCACTTTGTGCCCTGGGAAGACCCAAGACAAAATCTATATCGATACCATTCCAATGATATGTAGGTAGAGGTAAACGCATATATTCACCCCAAGTTTCTTTCTTTCCTTTTGCCTTCTTACAAACACTACATCTCTCTAACATCTTGTGGACATCCTTTAACATACCCTTCTAACAGAAATGTTCTTTTAACAACTCTAAGGTTTTCTTTTCACCAAAATTCCCGGATAACCCTCCAGCATGAGTCACCCTAACCAACAATTCCTTAACAAAACCATGGGTATACATAATTTTCCTACTCTATACAGAAAACCATCTACCATGTAATATCCATCCACCATGTATCCTGATGTGCCTAAATCCACTTAGAAGCACAATAAAAAGACTTAAGAAAAACAATCTCAAGTCAAGGCAAAAACGGGATCCACAAGGCTAAATCACGTGAACCCTAATGAAGATATGATGAAATCCAAATGTCCAATGATATAATTAGAATACCACAACGAAAATAACTTCTAACAACACTCTAATTTCATGTAATCCACGTAAATAAAACCTCAATTTAACAAAGAAAAACCGTAACAAAATAATCCCTTTTCAAATAGTGAAGAACACACTTCCAAGGGAAATCTTCAATGATGAACTGAATATAATTGATAAATACTTCAAATAAGTACAAGGATTTGTGAACAATAAGAGGTATATCTGACCAAGAAATATCTCAATTCAACCCTAGATATGACACACTAGAGAAGAAAAGAAATCACAACAAAATGAAATTTATATAACTCACAATTTCAAGATGTTGCACTCGCCACAATTTCAACTCTTGGGATTGAAATTGATAAGAGTTTGGAACTAAGGTATGAACCCTAATTCTCACGTGAAAGGAGGTGTATAATCTGCAAAATGATAAGCCTCCTCAAACCCTCTCTTAAGCAAGTATTTATACTTGCGACTCCTAGGGTTAAAAAGTGCTCAAAATTACAAGTTTGCCACTTTTCAGGTGGTTATCCCTAAATGAAAATTACAAGGAAATAAAAGTGTCCTAAAACCAAATACAATCAAAATAGTTCATAAAAGAAGAAATATATAAAAGAAATGGTCTTCAAGATGCCGGTCTTCTATAGGATCCATCGGCCTAACTCATCGCCGGTTCAGGTCGGTCCATGGATAACCCACAAGCTGAGTCTGAGGGAGTTTGTCCATTGCCCTATAAAATATGATAAGTGTGCCTGTTGGAAAATATAATACAAGAATAATAGAAAAGAGGTTAAGTTATAAATAATTTCGGTGTCGATCTACTCAAAATGGGCCCTCATCGCCAAAATTCGAATTCCTTTAGTTCTTGCCCTAATGATAGGTCTTATCAGATTTTTATTCCTATCATCTCCTTGGGCCTCAAAACAATTTGTCCTCAAATCTGGCAGGTCAAATGCAATAGAGACTTTTTTTTCTCCTAGTAATCCATTTGAAGAAGTATCTCTGCAGAATCCCAATGTCTGAAATACTACAGGTGGTGATTGTTTTATCTCCTCCATTTCTAGGATGTATCTCATCTGCAACACAAATAATGCTCCATTATCCAATAAAGTCGCCCCTGTATCAACCTGTTCCACTGAAACTGTTTCCTCAATTTCTAACTCATCTGTATGTGGCTGATCCTTATGGTCTTCTAATGGTTGGCCCAACTGCTCATTACCCTCTAAAACCTCTAAAGGTGAACATAACTGTCTCTCAACAGTCTAGCTCTTTGGTGGTCTGCTCGTTTGACTATGATCATCAAGATCCTCTGAAGGTTGGCACATCAGTGTCTGACAAATTTTATGCTCTAAGGGTTAGCTCGTGTCACTAGAGCCCTCAAGAACCTTTGAAGGTTGGCATACCTACGTCTGCACAATTTGGTCCTCTGATGGTTTGATCATGTGGCTATGATCCTCAAGATTTTGTGATGGTTGTTTTATCTGTCTTTGCATCTCCTGGACCTCAGATGGTGACATAGGGTTCACTACTATACGTTTTCCATCTTTTTTGAACATATAAGTATTTCTATACCCATCATGTAATACCATCCTATCATACAACCATGGTCTACCAAGTAATATATGGGATGCACAAAGAGGAAGAATATCGCATTCAAGCTCATCATAGTACTTGTCCCCTATATTGAAGGGTACCCTAGCCCTTTGGGCCACATAAAGACTATCCTGATCATTCAACCAATGTAATGTATAGGGTTTGGGATGTGGGATAGTTTCAAGTTTCAACTTCGATACTAATGATGTAGCTACAACATTAGTACAACTACCACCATCAATAATAATTGCACACAAGTTTCCTTGTACCCTACAAGAAGTATGGAACAAGTTTTCTCTTTGTCCCTCATCAATGGTTTGAAAAGAAGTCATGTCCCGATGCAATATGTTAGCATAATGAAACATTTCACCAGACATGATTGTACTCAAATCCAACAATACAATAATTATCTTCACACTTCCAAGGTTCAAGTACACAACCAAACCACAAATGAAGTATACTCAACTACTTTCAAGTAGATAGAATTAAATTCAACAACAAGTGTTTAAGTAACTAGTTTAATTACTTTCACACATTTAATGACTTGTTTGAATTTTAAATTCTACTACTCACTTTCCTTATTCTTGCCACGGTTCACACTCACACTTTATCTTAATGTGTAGCACCTTACTCCACACAACTCCACAAATTTACACCACCACACACACCTCACTCCTACACGGTGCAACAAATTCACTACAACACTACTACACGTTGTAACCTTTTTTTTTTTAAACACTCTTACATACAATACTTCAAGGTGTACACGTCCTTGCCACTACACAACTCCCATTCACACCATAAACCACAAGCAATGCTAGCAACAAAATTCAAATTTGAAATCACTCCATTAAATGCAACCTTCTCCACAAATGGTAAAAAACAATTCAAATTCAAATAACACTTATTCAATGCTACTCAATGAATTGCTCTTAAACTTAAAGAAGGTATTTGAATTTCAAATGGATGCTTATCCTTCCACACACTTCAAATTTGGAATTTTCAAATGCTCCAATTCTGAATTGCACAAAGATTCACAACACTAATTGCAAGCCTTCCTCAATTGGTAATAATGAATTCAAATTCAAATAGCAATCATTAACTCCCATAACTTAATTGCATATGTTTTGAATTCAAATAATTCCTTACTAATCAATACTCAATGTAATCTTCAAATTGTACTCCACCAATTCAGAATTACACAATGGAAATCAGAAACAACAAACTATACATCCTCCTCACGCTACAAGCTAGTCACGACAGCAATTGGTAAGTTTTTTCAAGTTCCAAAAGTTGTTGAATTAAACAACACTTTATGCTTCTGCCCTTCCACGAAATTTAGTGATCACAAAATGATGCAATAACCTTCCTAAACCAACTCCAACAATCAGCAAATTAAATTCCAAGCTAAGGTAATTTCGCAATCTCAAAACCACAACAACACCATAATTTACGGTTTTCACTAAATCACCCTAATTGATGATTAACTCCACGAAATCAAATAAAACCAATTCCCTTCTCTCAACATGTGCTCTGATACCAAAAAGATGATGTGCCTAAATCCACTTAGAAGCACAATCAAAAGACTTAAGAAAAAAAATCTCAAGTCAAGGCAAAAACGGGATCCACAAGGCTAAATCACGTGAACCCTAATGAAGATATGATGAAATCCAAGTGTCCAATGATATAATTAGAATACCACAATGAAAATACCTTCTAACAACACTCTAATTTCATGTAATCCACGCAAATAAAACCTCAATTTGACAAAGAAAAACCGTAACAAAATAATCCCTTTTCAAATAGTGAAGAACACACTTCCAAGGGAAATCTTCAATGATGAATCGGATATAATTGATAAATACTTCAAATAAGTACAAGGATTCGTGAACAATAAGAGGTATATCTGACCAAGAAATATCTCAATTCAACCCTAGATA
Organism: Laguncularia racemosa; assembly: GCA_037954665.1. Lineage (NCBI taxonomy): Eukaryota > Viridiplantae > Streptophyta > Magnoliopsida > Myrtales > Combretaceae > Laguncularia > Laguncularia racemosa. Next base: position 820,789 of record JBBMOL010000196.1, read on the forward strand.
TGACACACTAGAGAAGAAAAGAAATCACAACAAAATGAAATTGATATAACTCACATTTTCAAGATGTTGCACTTGCCACAATTTCAACTCTTGGGATTGAAATTGATAAGAGTTTGGAACTAAGGTATGAACCCTAATTCTCACGTGAAAGGAGGTGCATAATCTGCAAAATGATAAGCCTCCTCAAACCCTCTCTTAAGCAAGTATTTATACTTGCTACTCCTAGGGTTAAAAAGTGCTCAAAATTACAAGTTTGCCACTTTTAAGGTGGCTATCCCTAAATGAGAATTACAAGGAAATAAAAGTGTCCCAAAATCAAATACAATCAAAATAGTTCATAAAAGAAGAAATATATAAAAGAAATGGTCTTCAAGATGCCGGTCTTCTATAGGATCCATCGACCCAACTCATCACCGGTTCAGGTTGGTCCATGGATAGCCCACAAGCTGAGTCTGAAGGAGTTTGTCCATTGCCCTATAAAAAATGATAAGTGTGCATGTTGGAAAATATAATACAAAAATAATAGAAAAGAGGTTAAGTTATAAATAATTTCGGGGTTGATCTGCTCAAAATGGGTCGGGCCCTCATCGCCAAAATTCGAATTCCTTTAGTTCTTGCCCTAATGATAGGTCTTGTCAGATTTTTATTCCTATCATATCCTCCCAAACATCATTTGATAATCAATTTAAGGTATTTTCCATGACCATACTGCTCCTTTATTAATTCAAACCCAAGTTGCTTTGATTATAATGAAGTGATAAGTACATACCTGGTTAACAAGGCATTAACTACAATATTTGTGCTCCCCTTCTTATACTTAATCACATAAGTAAAGCTTTCAAAAAATTCCACCCATTTGGCTTATTATTTTGGCAATCCTTGTTAGCCTTTAAAGTGTTTCAGTGATTCATGGTCTGTATAAATAGTAAACTCCTTAAGAAGAAGATAGTGTTACCAAGTCATCAATGCTCTCACTAAGGAATAAAACTCCTTATCATATACTAAGTAGTTCAGAGATGTACCACCCAATTTCTCATTGAAATAGGCAATGGGTCTTCTTTCTTGCATCAACATAGCACCAATTCCTACCCTAAAGGCATTACACTCCAATTCAAAAGTTTTGTCAAAATCTGGTAACGCTAACACTGGAGCATTAGTTAGCCTTGCTTTCACTTCCCCAAAGCTCTTCTAGGTTCGGTCTCCCTAAACAAAAGGAACATTCTTTTTAGTCAATTCAATAAATGGATTGACAATGCTACTAAAATTCCTAACAAAACGCCTATAGAAAGAAGTTAACCTATGGAAACTTCTCAGCTCAGCAGCTGATTGTGGCATTGGCCAATCCATGATAGCCCTTACTTTTTCTTCTTCCACCTTTATACCAGAACTAGTCACAAAAAAACTAAGAAATGTTACTTTAAATTGATAAAAGGAACACTTCTTAAGATTTTTGTAAAACTGTTGTTTCCTCAATATTAAGAAAACTACCTATAAATTTTTAACATGACTTTCCAGGTTTCTATTGTAAATCACAATATCATCAAAATAAACAACAACAAATTTGCCTAGAAATTCTTTCATGACATGATTAATTAGTCTCATAAAAGTGCAAGGGGCATTGGTTAACCTAAATGGCATGACTATCCACTTATACAAGCTATAGCGTATTTTAAAAGCAGTCTTCCACTCATCTCCTCCCCTTATATGGATTTAGTGATATCTGCTTTTAAGATCCACCTTGGAGAATACTTGTGCACCATGTTGTTCATCTAACATATCATTAAGTCTAGGAATGAGATACTTGTATTTGATGGTAATTTTGTTGGTGGCTTTACTATCAATACACATCCTCCATGTGCCATCCTCTTGGGAATAGGAAGAGTAGGAACAGCACAAGGACTGGTACTCTCCCTCATAAAACCCCTTTCTATCGGTTTATCTACCTAACGCTTCAATTTTTTGCCTCTTCAGGATTCATGCAATACGATGGCCAATTTGTCAAAACTGATCCAGGTTGAAAATCAATGGCATGTTTAATGCCCCTTATAGATGGTAATCCCTCAAGTAACTCATTTAAGAATAAATCCATGTACTCATCTAATACCTTATTCACCACTATGAGTAACCGTTCACCGCATATACCTCATTTGTAATATATATATTGGCTTCTCTTCTTTCATGGCCTCCTTCAGTTCATGCTGTCCCACTAACAAGATCTTCTTTTTACAAGCCTTATTAATTTGCCTCTATGCCTCTTGTACTTTAGTAGGTGACATGAGGTTTAATATTATGCACTTACCCTCCTTTTGGAACACATAAGTGTTCCTAAAACCATCATGCAACACCCTCCTATCATACAACCAGGGCTTACTAAGTAGTATGTATGGTGCACATATTGGAAGAATATCACAAATAATTTCATCATGATACTGCCCTATGTTGAATGGAACTTTAGCCCTCTAAGTGACATGCAAACTACCTTGTTCACTTAACCAATACAGTTTATAAGGCTTAGCATGCAAGGTAGTGACTAGTTTTAATATAGTCATTAATGAAGCAACCACTACATTAGTACAACTACCTCCATTAATGATAATAGCACAAAGATTACCTTAGACCCTGTAAGAGATGTGAAATAGTTTCTCCCTCTATTCATCCTCATTAATAGGAAAGGTAGTCATCGCCCTACTTAATACATTGACGGACAAAGATTGAACATTCCCCTTATCCTCATGTACCTCAACATCTGCATCACCATAATATTCATCTAATATAGTTGATAAATCTATGGAATTGTGCATGTCTTCTTCTTCTTCCTCACTCTCAATCTTCATGGCAGTCATAACTCTTTAGTTCAGACATTGAGTAGCCATATGCTCAAAACCTAGACATTTAAAACATTTAACTTGGCAATTCTTTCCTCTCGATGATTTGACTACCTCCTGTTTGTTCTCATACCCACTAACTATTTTTCCTTTCCCAACTAATTCTTTCTCCCCTCTAATGTTTAGCATAACTGTATTCTTTTCCACATTTCTGTTATATCCTCCTTTATTAGCCTGTTTGCCTTTTGTCCTAAATAGTTTTATAGAGGATCCATACTTGTTACTCATTGCTATATAAGGGTTGGAATGCCTCTATCACTCCACTTTTAAAGCTAACTGAATGGCCTCATCAAGGGAGTCATATCGTTGCAACTCTACTATGCAGGCAATTTCATATTTTAGACTAGACACAAATCATGCCATAGTCTATTCAAGAGTTTCAACTACCTCACATCGGATCTTCAATGTCTTAAACTCCTGGATATACTCATCCATAGTTTTACCTTCCTATCTCAATGTTTAGAGATGCATGAACAACTCCTATCTGTAATGTTTTAGAATAAACCTCTTTCTCATAACTCTTTTCATTTCTTGCCAAGTATAAATCTCAGCATCACCATCTCCCCTCCTATTGGCCATAAGGTTCTTCCACCACAAAGCGACATACCCTATAAACTTGACTGTTGCTAAAAAAACTCGAGTATGGTCATTAATCTCATAACAATAAAAAAGCCCTTCTACCTTATCTTCCTAGTTAAGACAATCCTCTATAGATCCCCTTCCAGCAAATGAAGGCATCTGCAATTTTACATATTCTAAACCCCTAAGTGGCTTGAACTCACGATTAGGATAAAGTTCATCCTCAAAGTTATCATCCCTTTCCTCTTGATAAGCATGATAATCCCCTCCCATTCGCTTGCCCTTATTTCCTCTTACTGCTCTTTCCCTATGTGCATCATTAAGGGCTACCTGAGGCGGGGTGCTTGTGGATTTGCCACTGGTGGTTGTGGCAATGTCACTAATCGACCCATGTTTGTAGATTAGCAACAATAGTAGTAAGGTCCTACAACTATTCTTCTAAAGTTCTTCTTTCACCAGCAACGTGATGACCCTAAGCTCCTCCTCTAACATAACTGTTGGCTTCATTCCCGATTCCTCTATTAACACTGTCGTTCAACATGCTTAATAGAAATTACAACTTAACATAAGAATTTCACAAGTCACAATCATTGTAATAAACCTCCAATAACACCAATCCAATTACAACCTCCACTCAATCTCTAACTAGAATCACACAGCCTACAACAATAGAACCACATAACCCATAACAACAACCATGGAACAAAAACCCCAATTTTTTTTTAATCCACTAATTCAATCACACAACAACATAACCCCATCGACAAACCACGTATAACCCTAATTCAATAACAATCTACCACAACACAAATTCACAACATAAACCCTAATTGTTAAATTGGAAATCAATAGTTACAATCCCTTCTCTCAATTGGAGCTCTGATACCAAAAGATGATGTGCCTACTTCCCAATTCAGAATACAATACTTATAATCGTGATTTCAATAGTCACAATATTCAGTCAAATAATTAAACACAAGAACAAATAATGTATAAACCCTTACCTGATGTTATGCACTAGCAAAGGATCAAACCTAGCACAAAATGGTTGATATAATACACAACGATTTTGACACCATCACTTGCTACAATCAAAAGATTAATAAGAGTTTGAGAGGAAAACTCAAAGAGTCAAATTCACTAAGTTCAATGTTCTATCTTTCGAGTATAAAAAACAAGTATAAAATATAAGGAAAAGTTGAATGAATCGACTTAAGAAAGTTACTGGCCTAGAATAGTACACGGCCAACTTATAAATGTACACCACCGACTTTGGTTTTTAGGTCGTCGACCTAAGAGGAAAAGCTGTCGACCTACGCCGCCGGCTTTAAGGGCTGGCCTAAATGAAGTATCACCGGTTTTGAATCATCAAGTGTTATCCTAAAGTAATAATAAGTATATTTGATTGAAAATGAAAATAATCATACAAAATGTATAAAGAGACTATGTAATGTTCTTTGGGTTCCATCTAATCAAGTAAAACCCTCAATGTAAGGTTCTATAATCTTATGGCTCTAGCTCGAGTGATTGGTCATGTAGTTAGAAGGATTTGATTCCCATCAATCACTAATGAAAGGAAGGATCATGGTCAAAGATACACATCCTACTAAATCTGGACCAAATCTTGAGATCATTACTCTCCTTCCTACAATAGCTCAACTTCAATCTCTATAGATAGGGGATGAGGCCATTTGATAAAGGATATTGCTCTCTCTCTATTCTCACATGAAAAAAAAAACCCTTTATAGTTAGGCTAACTTAGGCATTATAATAGCTACACCTAAGCACCCTCTAGTATCCTTATAGCCTTCTCTTTTCTATCTTGTAAATAATCTTAACCACCTCTCTAAATCTCTAACACAACAATAAGTTTTGCTATAGGTTACATAGGTTTCCATATGAAGAACTTGTAATATCATATACGAATTACTTTTTGAATATCACGTAAGCTTAAAATTTATGAGAACAAAGATAAACCCTATAGGTTTTAAAGGGTACAAAGTGGTTCTAAGGTGTTATGGGGTAGGTTGCAATTCCAAAATTTAGAAACCTGAGCCTTATAGTGAAATGTATGGGTAGAGCCTCAAACCTGACCTCTCCACACCCACTTACCCCTAAGTGCTAGCATACATCAACTTTTGATAGGTTTACATTTTTCAATAATTAACTTAATAAAATATATTGTTTAATATATTAAATTGAATAATATAATAAAAAATTATAAAAATATTAAAATTAAAATATTAGAAAAAAAAGAAATCATTGGTCTTGTTTTGTTCCTATTTTCTTAGTAAACCATTTGATTAAAGAAGATTTTCACCCTTGGCTAAAAATGAGAATTTTCAACTAAAAAAACAAGAGTTCTCATTAGCCTAGAAATGGGTCTTCATGAAAAACATGAATTCAAAAATTTCATAGAAAACCTGCATTTGATAAAAATAATGGGAATGAAAGGAAATCAAAGAACATGGAAGGAAATGATATATGTTGTAACTTAAATAAAGGATGAAAATAGATAGAAAAGGGAAGTTATGAATGAAATCATTTCCACTTTAGAGTCCATTTTTTTCCCCTCCAAAATTGGAGAAAAATGGGTGGAAATGGACTAAAAAGATAGACAATTACTTAATTGTTTGATATAACAATATTTAATAAAATAAAATAAGGGTAATTTTGCCTAAATTGAATTCTGTTTCCCATTATTTCCTTATCTAAAATAAAATAAAGGAAATAAAAACATTTCCTTTTGTTTCTTTCACAATTACCAAATATAGAATAAAATTACACTTCATTCTATTTTCACTCCTTTTTTTTTTTTTTGTTTTTTTGCCCCTTTTGCACTTGTTTCCATCCATTTCTCTTCTATAAAAATTGGGCATTAGATTTTTACCAAAACGAATTGAACCATGGGAAATTTTATTTTAAGAACCAATTCAAAAGTATCCTCTCTTATTTCTATCAATTTACTAATCAAAAGAAAATGAAAAATATGAAATTATTTTGCTCTCCTAGGGTTTTTAGAGTGGCTATAAGAAAAAATAAATCCAAATCCCTAATTTTCGTAATAAAGTGAGTATTTGTAGTCTAAGAACAAGGTAGCATACATGGCCTAGTGCATGCCTGTGCTTGAGGCCATGTACTTTGGAAAAAAGTGAAATTCTAGCATTCTAGGTTCTATACGGCCATGTTTGGGGTTGTGCACTCTAGAATTCTTATAGTTTCTTCTCCAGCCAGATTTCTTGCTTCAGTAGGAGATAGGTGAAACCGAAACAAAAAATGATCAACTTGGAATATTTAGGCAAAAAACTCAGATTCACAGCAAATGCATGACCTTCACATGCCCAAGAAAAGCCCAACTAAGTCTTTAAGTTGATTAGAAATAACTCCCTTTAAACATCAAACCCAATAATGCGAAAAAGATTTCAAAATAGACCCAAACAATGTGCACCCAAAATTATTCACACCATAACTTAGCTTTTTTTGTATTCCAAATGACCAAAAAGAATTCAGAAATAGAAAGAACACATAAAAATCTAAAGAGTACATATTTTGACTTGGTTTAATTTAATTTACAACTTGATTGGTTTTTTTACCTACCAATTGGCATTAAAGATTACCATTTATAGTTTTAAGGTTAATAAAAAAAATGGCATATTACTCATGAATTGTCTAAAATTTTGTGAGGTTTGAAAAAGAAAAAAAAAATTGTTCTTACCTAATTATTAGATATTGGAATTTGGTTTCTCTCTCTTGTTAGTTTATTGCAAAATGTTTACTAGAAAATGTGCCAAATGTTGAGGCACGTGAATTACTATCCTTAAAATGTGAAAAAAAGAAAAGAAAAGAAAAGAGTTTTATGTGTCTTGCATAAAGTTTGTAAATCATAAGCATCTCTCTTCTAAGATTATTTTTAGGAATAGAAGTAGCAATCTTTTGTTCCAAAATACCAATTAGAATTATTTGGGACATGTGTCTAAGATTAGTACGGGAGCTCCCCAAGGTGAAACACTTGGATAAATGAATCCCTTTGCTATTAACTCTTGCAATTGAACTTTCATTTCTTCTAACTTGGGGCCATTTGATAAGGTGTTTTTGAGTTCGGTTTGGTACATAGTTTTACTTTAATAGTGAAGTCTATCTCTCTTGAAGGAGGTAGTCATGGTAATTTCTTAGGAAATACTTTAGGGAATTCATTTACTATAGGTACTTCCTCCAATCCAGGTGGCTTTACATCCATTTCCATCGTGCTTATCAAACACATGTCCCAACCTCTAGATTAGTACTAGGATTTGAGTTGAGTTAAGTTCAAATAGCTTATGAGTTGCTTTGCTCATTTACAACACTAATAGAAAATTCACTTTTTCTCCCCCTTATCTCTCTTTCTCTCTCCTCCTTTTGTGGCATCAACCCTTTACTCTTCCTTTGTTACAATTGCAAGTCTTTTAGTTTATCTAAGGGAATCAAGAGCACATGGTGAAGAGGAGATTTGGCTATGACCATTGTAAAAAGAAAAACCACAATCTTTAGGTGGGAAATTTTTAATAATAATAAAGGTGAATATATTGCATCTAATGCTATTTGCATGTTTGATTGAGGATAATAAGAAACAAGTAGGAAGAATGGTTTGAAGACAAGTTGCAATGATGTCTTTAACTTGTTTGTCATAAGGTAAGTGACATAATAATCATGTAAGGACCCTAAAGGGGCTTAGTAGAATTGCTAAAAGTTGTCATGTCATGTGTTTACTCAATGCATGATAACTGCCTTATGAGTCAAAAGTCACAAGACTCTATGTAAATATTTAATTATTGAATCTAATTGTTATTACATTTACTTACATAATATAAAAATAACTACAAAATCTAATATTCCTTAGTTCACTAAAAGTGTAGAAAATTAGAATTCCTTACTAAGTGGTAAAATGGATAGTCGTTAAAAATAATCCTATGTTTCATCAAAATATAATTTTATTTGAGTTTTGAAGAGTAGGAAATTGAATTCTATAACTAGACTATCTACTACAACACTGCTTACATTATTAGTTTTGGATTAGGTAGCTCTCATTCACATAAATTCATATTCCATCCCAATCTTATATGATGTTACCTATGAAACTATTTGTTGAGGGGGTAAGTACATAAAGTAGCTTAGTAAGATAAGAGTGCAATATTCTCATTACTACATAAGCACAAGTAAGTTATCAACCATACGCTATGTATGAGCAATCATATGTAATGCAAACATTGCATGTGATCTTTTGATAACTAGTGTGAAGTATAAGATTTATGCCCCCATGACCTTGGGTTAAAGATTCACTTCTAACCATAAGTGCCTAGGAATCATCCAAATCAAACTCATTAAATACATGAATCATCCAAATGATCAAATAAGCTTTTTTCGTAATGCAATTTCTTGCCAAAAACCCATAAACCCAAAATAGTAAGGGGACCTACTTTGGAGCTTCATTAAATTCTCAAGAAATCCCCAAGTCAATAGTTTGCTAATGACATCACAAGGCTTCTCTTTAATTGAGCAATCCTACCCGTCTATTGTGTAATAGTGATGGTTTTCAAGTCAATACAATGTATCGTGGAATGTATGTCGAGTTTTAAATTAAGTCGATTCATCAATGAGCCCTTTTAGGGGTGACAAAATAATTTATATCAAACAATCAATCAATTCATGCAGTAATACATTCACACTACCATTACTAGTTCATCCAATAGTTCAACTAGTCAACCAATCCATTAAGTAATTCATTTAGGAGTGATTAAACAAGATATCTAAAGTAATCAATCGGTCCACCAAATGTTAATGAACATAATTGAGCATATCTCAACAACCAATCAAATTAAGTAAATCATGGCATAAGTCATAACAATCAAAAGGGTAAACCATATAATTTCATACATATTCAAAAGTAAATTTTAATTGGCCTCTAAGCTCTCTTAGTAGTTTTATTATCAATAAACAATGGTTGTTGTTCCTTTCATTATTTGGTTTTACAAAGGTCAATACCATAACCTAATGTTTCTTCCAGACATGTTTCTTGCATAGTCATAAAAGGGGTTAAGTTATAAGAATAATATCAAAACTATAAGGGGAAATGGAATGCACGTGAGGAGAAAACAAAAGGATAGGTGTATCACACTTTGTGGCAAGTTGGTGCAAAAAATAGGCTACTAGGGTTTCTCATTACTAGCTAATCGATAGGCAATCTATTCCCTCCATTTAGTTGTCATACTTCTTTGTGTTCAGATGTTATCTACCTTTAGTAGTGGGTAGTTTACTAACCTTTTTTATGACTTATAGTAAACATATTCCTACTTTGTTTCTATCACATAAATCATCAAATGACAACAAATATGGCTCTATAAGTCACTCATATCGATCAAGCCACACATCAATTCAATCAATGTAGTAATTTACCAAATTTCTCACTTGCCTCAATCTTCTAGCTTAAAACTTAAAATAAACCTTGAAAAGTTGCAAAAGATCAAGTTCTTCACATAGAATAACAAAATAACAAGTTTGTAACCATTTTTAATAACTAAACTTATTAAAACTTGAATAGAATTAAAATTATGAATTGTTCTTCAATAAAACTTTTGAAACTAAATGTTATACATTTGCTTCAATTCCACTAAAAACTTAAAGTTAATATATCTATCAAGCCTAATCATGTTATGAAGTACTCTTTGAAAAAATCACGATGTCACTTTCAATTCTTGATTTAGAGGTGATTTGAACAAGTTACGATCAGTTGAAAATTAAATAGATTTTACAGTTTTATAAACAGTTATTGGGAACGTTGAGAGAGAAATGAAGCATTCAAAGAATGGAAAAGTGAGGAGGAGAGAGAAGGTTCGTTTTAAATTAGGATTTGAATCCTTCATAATGAAGTAATTTAAATGACAGTTCAATATTATCCATTTATAGCTTCAACTAACACACATACTAAAGATTAAATTATCTAAATTATAATATTTTTATACAAAAATTTACATATAGCCTAAATAAATATACCAAATATAGCTATACACTTAAAAATCCTATCTAATTATCTTAAACCATATTATCCATTTATAGCTTCAACTAACACACATACTAAAGATTAAATTATCTAAATTATAATATTTTTATACAAAAATTTACATATAGCCTAAATAAATATACCAAATATAGCTATACACTTAAAAATCCTATCTAATTATCTTAAACCTAAAATTTTAATTTCATTTATTGATTCATTATTGTGAAACCCCAGAAAAGTTGAACAAGTATGTTAAAAAAAGTACATGGTATTGTTTATTCTAATATATTAACTACTTTTTTAATTTATCAAAACCGTAATTAGGAATATGTCTTCTAATGAAAACATTATAAACAATACCAAAACATGTATTTATAATATAGGAAGAGTATAGTAAAGAAAGTTTATATGTATAAAATACATAATTATAATAAAGATGTCAATGCTTGCATAATTATATGGTTGACCTTTCGAAGGGGGTTAGCATAACTCATTTATATATTGTACACCATAAAAATAGGAATTTTCAATTTTTAATTAATGGATTATTAGATTTTAAAGTATTGTTCTATAATATGGGCATAAACTTATTATAATATGTAAATGTAAAAGTTGATGCTATATTTTCTTAAATCATGTTTAATAGAGAATCTTGAAACCATAAACATTTTCTTTTTATTATTGTAAAATATTTTGGGAACACTTTTATTAAATTTAAACTTCAAATTAGGATAATTGGATAGAAAGGATTATGGAATAATTATGGAAACAATAAGGTATTAAAGGCATAGCAATCAATATTAACGCCATCCATTTCAATATAAAATATGTGCAACATTACAAACTTGCTATTATTCCCTTAACAAAAGTATAATAATTAAAATGGCATATGAATTAAATTGTACTATGAACAAATCTGTAATCTAAAATAAGTTTTATAATTTCTTAAGTGGAACTATAGCATGCATACATATTAAAATAATATTATTACCTAATGCGAAAAGATTGGCAATAAGAAAAATTACTAATGGTGACCCAATTAGATGCCCCTACAAAATTAATTACAAAAATAGAAATTTACTATAATATATATATATATATATATATATATGTGGTGTTATAGATTTATAGAGGTGGTTTAAGTCACCTACAAGATAAAGAGGCTTTGGGGGTGCTAAAAGGTAATACTTTAGGGGATGAGGTTGGGCCATTTTCAAAGAGGAAATAACGACCCAGGCATTTGCTCTAGATTTAGTGAAACAAAGGTGGATTACTATAACTGCCAATAGGGTAGTAGATCTATGGAGGCATATGAAGTGGAGATAAACTACTTAAGCATGTTCTTACTAGAGGTGATGTGAGGAGATGACGCCTCCCAAGTTAGAAGATTTTTTAGGGGATTAGAGCCTACCTTGTAACATGAAGTGAGGGCTTTTTAGTCAACTATTTATGTAGAAGTAGTTGACAAAGCTAAATATTTAGAATAGAGTAAAAAGGGGATAGTGCAACAACTGTACCATAGATTAAGATCAATATTAGGGAAAGGCCCATTTCTAGCATATCTTATGCAGACAAGGGAAAGAGGCTAGTGGTATATCAAGCCAGACTTATGACTTATGTGCCTAGACTGATTCCAACTAGGCTTGCACCTCTAGCATTACCTTTACCACTATAAGCAAGACTAGTTGTGAGGTGTCCTAAATGTTTAGGACCCTATGATCTACAGTAATGTAAATGGCCCTAAAGGAGCATGCTTCCCCTATGGAAAAATAGGATACACCAATAGGAGTTACATAGAAAGGACTCTCCCTCAAACCTTCTACTATACTTGTAAGTGGAGATGATGTGCCTAAATGTTCAAATTAAAGCACATGAAATCAATTGAAGAACCACTTTAAAAAATCTCAAAAATTGCATGAAGAACAATTTCCAAATGAATCTTAATTGTATGAACAACTTGCTTTGATACCAAAAGATGATATGCCTTAATTTGACTAAAGCATATACATACAAACAATTGGAACAACTTCAATCAAATATGAACAACAACCCTCCAAATGGCGTGAACCCTAAACCCTTTTGGAATCCAATTTGTAAATTAAACAACCTTAACACCAAATGATGATGTGCTCAATTAGATTAAGCACACAACACAATATCAAATGTAAATCCAATCACCAACAACACTAAAAATTGGCGTAAACTTCTTATACAATGAGCTTCTACGCAAATGAAGAACTTTACTAGTAAATGAAGAATTGCTATTAACAAGACAATATAGGAACCAATTTCCACTAAATTGTAAACAATATAATGATAAAATTGATCCTACAATTGACGTGAATTCAAGAACCAAAGAACATAATCCTAATCAAAACTAGATGTTACACACTAGCATAAAAAGGGAATCAACCAAGGAAATGATATGACTCACAATTCCTTTAGTTGCTACTCACTACAATTCCTTGAATAACTGATAAGAGTCTTATGAAAATTAGGTAAGAACCCTATCTCTCACGAAAATAGGCTGCAAAATGTGTATACTCTCAACTATTTTTTTTTACAAAACCCTACTTTAGCAAGTATTTATACTTGCTCCACTTAGGGTTAAAATAACCAAAAAATTACTTCATGCCACTAAAGGGTGGCCGATCCTAAATCCAACAATTACAGCAAGATAAAATGTCCCAAAAAGCTTATAAAATAAATGGTTCAAAAATAAATTACAAGTACAAAAATAATCTTCAACAAACCAGCTCTTCAATGGAATTCGTCGATCCAGCTTATCTTCGATTTAGGTCGGTCCATGAATAACCTGCAAGCTGAGTCTTAGTGAGTTTGTCCATTGCCTTGTAAAACCAGACAAGTTTGCTTGCTAGAATACACAACACATAAGTAATAGAAAAGTGGTTAGTATACAAATAATTCTAGGGTCGGTTTGTTCAAAGAGGAACCTCATCGCCAAGATTAGAAATCCTTTGGCTCTTGCCCTAATGATAGGCCTTATAAGATTTTGATTCCTATCATCTCCTCGGGCCTCAAAATTTTTTTTCCTCAAATCTAACAGATCAAATGCAGTAGAGACTCTGTATCCTCTTAGCAAGCCATTTGAAGAAGTATCACTATAGAATCTCAATATCTGAAATACCATAAGGGGTGATTGCTTTCTCTCCTCCATTTCTAGGATATACCTCATTTATAACACCTATAATGGTCCATTATCCACTAAGACCACCCCTGTCTCAAACTATTCCACTGATGTTGTTGTCCTCTTTCATTATTCAACTGTATGTTTTTTACCCTCTTTGCCCTCTAATGGGTTGCTCAACTACTCATGAACCTTTGAAACCTCTAAGATGAATACAACTGCCTCTGAATAGTTTAGTCCTCTAATGGTTAGCTCATCTAACTTTGACCCTTAGGATCCTCTAAAGGTTAGCACATCTATGTCTGATAAGTTTTGTCCTCTGTATGTTGGCTCATGTAACTAGGAACCTCAGGAACCTTTGAAGGTTGGCATATCTGCTTCTACACAGTTTAGTTCTCAGAAGGTTGGTTCATGTGGTTATGATTCTCAGGAATCTCTAATGGTCTACAGATTTGTTGCTGAACCTTTTGAATCTCTAAAGGTGACATCGGATTCAAAATGATGCTTTTTCCCTCTTTTTAGAATACATATGTATTCTTGAAGCTATCATGTAAGACCCTCCTATCATATAACCATGGCCTTCTAAGTAATATATGGGATATACACATAAGAAGAATATTATATTCAAGCTAATCACAGTACTTATCCCCTATACTGAAGGGTACCCTAGCCCTTTGGGTTACATAAAGACTCTCCTAATCATTTAACCAATGTAATGTGTAGGGTTTAGGATGTGAGGTAGTTATAAGTTTCAATTTTTATACTAATGATACAGCTACAACATTAGTACAACTATCACCATCAACAATAATGACACATAAGTTTCCTTATACCCTATAAGAAGTATGGAACAAATTTTCTCTTTATCTATCATCAATGGTTGGAGAAGAAGTCAATACTTGATGTATTAAATTAGTAGAAGGATACAAATCATTTAACATGGTTAATCAATATCTTTAATAAGCCACTACACACTTTAACACTCACGGTTTAATCAAGCAACCAAGACAATAAATACTTTTTGTCACTTCAAGTCTAGTAAAATAATTGAAGCACAAATAAATAATTCCAAGTAGTTAAGATATTAAATTCAACTAGTAAGTGTTTAAGTAATGAGTCTCATTAACCTTCACACTTAAATGCTTGTTTTCGAATTCAAATTTCACTACTCACTTCCCTTTCATGGTCTCGGTTTCACACTCTCAATTAGTATTAATGTGTAGCACCTTACACCACACACAATCCTTCAAAGTATACAATTCCTTGTCACTACATAACTTTAATTCACCCTTCACATAATACAATTTACACTGCAAACCACAAACAAAAGGCAGCAACAAATTCAAATTCAAATTCCACTCCTTAATGTAACTTTTCACAAATGGTAAGAATCAAATTTCAAATTCAAATGAAATGTATTCAATACCACTTAATAACTACTTCAACTTAAAGAAGGTATTTAAATTCAAATGTTTTCCTTTGTCCCCACATAAGTTCAAATTTGAAAATGGTAAAGAACAACCACAATTTTGAAATCATCAACACTCCATTCACTTTTCTTTATTTTCAAATTTCCACTTTTTTCACTTGATCACAAATGATCACAAAGAAACACTACTCTTCCTCACAACAAGCTCAAGGACACTACTTTGCAATTTCTTAAATAAACACATACACACACATCCCCTTTACTTAACACACAAACACATGCCACACACATACTCCCTTCACTCATGGTGTAGCACACACACACCTACACATTGCACTTCTCCACTTCAATCACAATTTCAAACTACAACTTACAAACAAGGAAGCAACAAATTCAAATGATCTCACTTATTGCAACCTTTCCATAAATGGTAAGAAGCCACTTTCAAATTCAAATGAACACACAATAACATCTATTACTTAATGTGTATTTTGGAAATCAAATAGCTTCCATATAATCCACACAATTCAATTTTGAAAATGCACAATTGTACTCCCTATGTCCGAAAACAAACAAGCAAGGATTACACTTCCACTTTCTTCACGATTGAAGTAATTTCTAAGTCTGAATTTTGAATTAAGAAAATGTACTTCTACTCCTTCCCTTCACAAAAACCCTCAACAACAAGGAGCTACAACTAGACCTCAAATTCTACTTCAACATACAATAATAACAACTTCTCAAAAATACAATCACACTATTCAATCCTCAACACACACAATTTCGGATAAAAGTGAAGAAACTTAATTGATAATGAGGATCGCGAAATCAACCAACACTAATCCCTTCTCTTAACTTGTGCTGTGATACCAAATTATGATATGCCTAAATGTTCAAATTCAAGCACATGAAATCAATTGAAGAACCACTTCAAAAAATCCCAAAAATTGCATAAAGAAAAATTTCCAAAATGAACCCTAATTGATGTGCCTAAAACAAAGATTAAGCACATGCTAAACTAATTTGAAAGACCATTAGACAATGTCAATCAAACTAGTTCAACAATTGCACAATTCCTCAATATTTATGAACCAATTCCCACAATAAAGATGTGACCAAGAATGAATCCAAGTATGATGATGCTTTGATACCAAATTATGATGTGCCTAAAACCAAGATCTAAGCACAATGAAATGAACCAAAGGAATACTTCAACTCTCAAGATCAATAACTGGTTCAAAAGGGTAAAATTGTGAAAACCTTAATGAAGATGCAATGAGATCCAAATACTCAATGATGCAATTATAATTCCACAATGATAATTTCTTCTAACATAACACTAATCACATATAAATCCATGTGAATAATTCACAAGTTCAAAATAAATCTTCAACTCTAAGAACCCCTTTCCACATATGCTAATCACGGTTCAAGAAGCACACATAAAGGATGAACCGAATTCAATTGCAAAGTATATCAATTAAGCACCAAAACTTCGAAATAATAGAAAGTAAGTCTGACCAAGAACTATATCAATTCACCCCTAGATATTACACACTAGAGAAGAAAAGAAA
The DNA here is from genome assembly GCA_037954665.1 of Laguncularia racemosa. NCBI lineage: Eukaryota > Viridiplantae > Streptophyta > Magnoliopsida > Myrtales > Combretaceae > Laguncularia > Laguncularia racemosa. The sequence continues at coordinate 837,437 of JBBMOL010000196.1, forward strand.
TCATAACAAAATGAAATTGATATTACTCACAATTTCAAAGTGTTGCACTCGCCTTAATTTCAACTCTTAGGATTGAAATTGATAAGAGTCTAATGATAGTTAGGAGAACCCTAATCCTCACGCAAAGTGTATCTTAAATCGGAAAAAATATGGCCCCCTCAAAATATTACAACTATGCCACTTTTAGGGTAGCCGGTCCTAAATGAAAATTACAATCAAAATGAAAGTGTGCCAAAATGATTACAACATAAATAGTCAAAGTAAATAACAAATATATATAAATTAGTCTTCAAGATGCTAGATCTTCCATAGGATTCATCGGCCTAGCTCATCACCAGTTTAGGTTGATCCATAGATAACCCACAAGCTAAGTTTTAGTGAGTTTGTCCATTGCCTTGTAAAGCCTAATAAATGTGCCTGTTGGAATATATAATACATGAATAAGATAAAAGAGGTTAGTAAATGAATAATTCCAAGGTTGATTTGCTCAAAATGGGCCCTCATCACCAAGATTCGAAATCCTTTGGTTCTTGCCCTAATGATAGGTCTTGTCGGATTTTGATTCCGATCATCTCCTCGGGCCTCAAAAAGATTTGTCCTCAAATTTGGCAAATAAAATGCAATAGAGACTCTATTTTCTCCGAGCAATCCATCTGAAGAAGTATCTCTGCAAATCCTAATATCTGAAATACCATAGGTGGTGATTGTTTTCTCTCCTCCATTTTTAGGATGTATCTCATCTACAACATAAATAATGCTCCATTATCCACTAAAGTCGTCCTTGTATCAACCCGTTCCACTGAAATTGTTTTCTCCTTTTCTAACTCATCTGTATGTCACTGATCCTCATGGTCTTCTAATGGTTGGTCCAACTTCTCATTGCCCTTTGACACCTCTAAAGGTGAACACAACTTATCTCTGAATAGTCTGGCTCTCTAATGATAGACTCATCTGACTCTGACCCTTAGAATCCTCCAATGGTTTACTCAATTTCTCATGAGCCTCTAGTACCTTTGAAGGTGAACATAACTATCCCTGAACATTTTGGTCTTCTGGTAGTTTGCTCATCTGACTATGATCATCAGGATCCTCTAAAGGTTGGCACATCTATGTCTGATAAATTTTGTGCTCTAAGGGTTGGTTCAATTGCTTATGGCCCACTGATGGTCTACTGATTTGTTGCTAAACCCTTTGGACATCCGAAGGCGACATCGGATTTAGAATAAATCATTTTCCTACCTTCTGGAATACATAAGTGTTCCTGAAGCCATCATGTAAGACCCTCTTGTCATATAACCAAGGCCTGCCAAGCAATATATGGGATGTACACATAGGTGGAATATCACACTCTATTTCATCATAATATTTATCCCCTACACTCAAAGGTACCTTAACTCTTTAGGTCACATGTAAACTACCCTGATCACTAATCCAATGCAATTTATACGGTTTAGGATGTAAAGTAGTAGCAAGTTTTAGTTTCGATACTAATGATGCTGCTACCACATTGGTGTAACTACCACCATTAACTATAAGGACACATGAATTTCCTTGTACCCTACAAAAAGCATGGAACAAGTTTTCCCTTTGTTTATCATCCTTAGTAGTAACTGTAGTTAATGTTCGATGCAATACATCAGTTTAATGAAACATCTCACTAGACATGATTGTGTTCAAACCTAATAACACAATAATTATCCTCACACTTCCACGTCCAAGTACACAACCAAGCTATAAGTGAAGTACACTCAACTACTTTCAAGCAGATAGAATTAAATTCAACTACAAGTGTTTAAGTAACTAGTTTAATTAGTTTCACACTTTAATGACTTGTTTGAATTTTAAATTCTATTACTCACTTTCCTTTTTTGTACCTTGACTTCTCACCACTTAAATACACAATGGGTAGCAAGGAAAATACTTACACAACACGCCATCCACCGCCACAAAAGTCCCCTTATGCCGACGATTCAAGATGCTTTATGCCACTACTAACAATGTCCTTGAAAACACATACAATAACCAATATCAAATGTACACAACCTCTACTAAATTAACAAGAATATAACTCCAAATACACTCCTTAAGCCATGGCATAATTCACTTCCACAAAATACAACAAAAACTGAAACTTCAAATTCAAAAAGAAGTTCAATAAGTGCATAACTCCACAAATGGTAACAGGCTTTTTTCAAATTCAAATGATATACAATTAACTATGACTTAATGTGTATTTGAGATTTCAAATTGACCTCTTAATGTACACTTTCAATTCTAATTTCAAATCTGAAAATAATAATTATGGTTCCTCTAATTTCTGAAAATGCACACACTACATAATTCTACTTCACAATTGAAACACCACTCTTCTCCTTCACAGTTTGCTATCCATACACTATACTCTCACACTTTAGCCTCAACGTGCAGCAGCTTACTCCACATAACTCCACAAATTCACAAATGGCAATTCCCTCACGCAACACACAAACACAACACCAACAATTCAATACTTCTTTTTACACCACAATTCATACACATGCAAACATGGTGCAACAACCTCCACAATTTTTTTATTTTTTATTTGTAATCACAACTCTACACACACTCCACGGTTAACACTCCTAAACATACACGTTTCACCACTACAAACACTAAATAAAACCACAACTTATACACCAAAATAGCAACAATTTAAATTTGAAAATCAAACCATTTCACTAATTGTAACCCTTCCACAATTGGTAAGAAGTAATATTCAAATTTAAACAAACACACATTAACTCCTTCAATCTTAATGCTTGTTTTGAAAATCAAATAACTTTCATTCTTCCACTCTACTCAAATCTGGAAATTGCAAATGCTCTCCCCAATTCTAAATTTAAACAATGTAAGAAACACAATTCTCTTCCTACACAATTGTACTTCCGAAATTGCATTAAAAAAAATGCACTATCTTTCCCTTTCCTTCATGATGAAATCCACAAAAAAGAGGCTTCAACAAGCACTCAAAAATCACTCAACAAGCAGAAAATTCAACTTCCCAAACAAGACAATCACGCCACTTCAAGCAATCACAACAACAATTTCAATTTACCCCCAATTTTGGAATTGAATATGTAAGAACATGAACAAAAAATTTCTGAATTCCAAATTGCAAATCCCTCCTCTTAAACCTCAAGCTCTAATACCAAAAGATGATGTGCCTAAAACCAAGATTAAGCACATGCAAAACTAATTTGAAAGACAATTAGACAATGTCAATCAAACTAGTTCAACAATTGCACAATTCCTCAATATTTATGAACCAATTCCCACAATAAGGACGTGACCAAGAATGAATCCAAGTATGATGATGCTCTAATACCAAATGATGATGTGCCTAAAAATAAGGTCTAAGCACAATCAAATGAACCAAAGGAACACTTCGACTCTCAAGATCAATAATCGGTTCTAAAGTGTAAAATTGCGTGAACCCTAGTGAAGATGCAATGAGATCCAAATACTTAGTGATGCAATTATAACTCCACAATGATAATTTCTTCTAACATAACACTAATCACATATAAATCTATGTGAATAATTCACAAGTTCAAAAATAAATCTTAAACTCTAAGAACCCCTTTCCTCATGTGCTAATCACGGTTCAAGAAACACACATAAAGGATGAACTGAATTCAATTGCAAAGTATATCAATTAAGCTCCAAAAATTAGAAATAAAAGGAAGCAAGTCTGACCAAGAACTATCTCAATTCACCCCTAGATATTACATACTAGAGAAGAAAAGAAATCACAACAAAATGAAATTGATATTACTCATAATTTCAAAGTATTGCATTCGCCATAATTTCAACTCTTGGGATTGAAATTGATAAGAGTCTAATGACAATTAGGAGAACCCTAATCCTCACGCAAAGTGTATCTTAAATCTGAAAAAATATAGCCCTCACAAACCTTACTTTAAGCAAGTATTTATACTTGCTCCCTTTAGGGTTAGAAAATGCACAAAATTACAACTATGCCTGATGTTCTTAAACCCACTTGGAAGCACAATTAAATGACTTAAGAAAAAAATCTCAAATCTAATACAAAACCGGTCCACCTAGTAAGCAATTCTCGTGGCACCTTTGAAGATTTCCATGGAAAATGTTGTCCAAATGATTTAATTGTAATCTCTATTGATAACATTAACCAAATAACCACAATAAGGATTGAAATATCACGTGGAACTCAGATCAAAGAAAGCAATAAACCAATGAAATCCACTTTCCCTTTCAATCACTAGTTCACGCCAACAATAACAATGAAGTATGTAATCCAAGTGTTCAATGAAACAATTAATCTTACAAGATTGTTGTTCATGAAAATAGAACCACAAATAGATCTAAGAAAGATCCAAATCTACCCTAGGTATGACTCACTAAAGATGAAATGAACATACAACAAAATGGAATTGATATGATTCACAATTCGCCTTCATCGCACTCGCCACAATTCCAATTCTTGGGTTAAAATTGATAAGAGTTTGGAACTAAGGAACCCTAATTCACACGTGAAATGTGCCTCTCAAATCTGTAAAAATTAGCCTCCTCAAACCCTCTCTTAAGCAAGTATTTATACTTGCTACTCCTAGGGTTAGAAAGTGGTTAAAATTACAAGTTTGCCACTTTTAAGGTGGCTAGCCCTAAATGAAAATTACAAGGAAATAAAAGTGTCCCAAAATGATTACAACATAAATAGTCCATGCAAATGAAAAATATATAAAAGAAATTGGTCTTTAAGATGCCGGTCTTCTATAGGATCCATTAGCCCAACTCATCGTCGGTTCAGGTCGGTCCATGGATAACTCACAAGCTGAGTTTGAGGGAGTTTGTCCATGGCCCTATAAAATATGATAAGTGTGCCTGTTGGAAAACACAATACAAGAATAATAGAAAAGAGGTTAATTTATAAATAATTCCGGGGTCGATCTGCTCAAAATGGGCCTTCATCGCCAAAATTCGAATTCCTTTAGTTCTTGCCCTAATGATAGGTCTTGTCGGATTTTTATTCCTATCATCTCCTCGGGCCTCAAAAAGATTTGTCCTCAAATCTAGCAGGTTAAATGCAATAGAGACTTTGTTTTCTCCTAGAAATCCATCTGAAGAAGTATCTCTGTAGAATCCCAATATCTGAAATACTACAGGTGGTGATTGTTTTCTCTCCTCCATTTCTAGGATGTATCTCATCTGCAACACAAATAATGCTCCATTATCCACAAAAGTCGCCCCTGTATCAACCTATTCCACTGAAACTGTTTCCTCCTTTTTTAACTCATCTGTATGTTGCTGATCTTCATGGTCTTCTAATGGTTGGCCCAACTGCTCATTACCCTTTAAAACCTCTAAAGGTGAACATAACTGTCTCTCAATAGTCTAGCTCTCTGGTGGTCTGCTCGTCTGACTATGATCATCAGGATCCTCTAAAGGTTGGCACATTGGTGTCTGACAAATTTTATGCTCTAAGGGTTGGCTCGTGTCACTAGAGCCCTCAAGAACCTTTGAAGGTTGGCATACCTGCATCTGCACAGTTTGGTCCTCTAAAGGTTTGATCATTTGGCTATGATCCTCAAGATTCTATGATGGTTGTTTTATCTATCTTTGCATCTCCTGGACCTCTGATGGCGACATAGGGTTCAATACTATATGTTTTCCATCTTTTTTGAACATATAAGTATTTCGATACCCATCATATAATACCATCCTATCATACAACCATTGTCTACCAAGTAATATATGGGATGCACAAAGAGGAAGAATATCACATTCAAGCTCATCATAGTACTTATCCCCTATACTGAAGGGTACCCTAGCCCTTTGGGTCACACAAAGACCATCCTGATCATTCAACCAATGTAATGTATAAGGTTTGGGATGTGGGATAGTTTCAAGTTTTAACTTCGATACTAATGATGCAGCTACAACATTAGTACAACTACCACCATCAATAATAATTGCGCACAAGTTTCCTTGTACCCTACAAGAAGTATGGAACAAGTTTTCTCTTTGTCCCTCATCAATGGTTTGAAAAGAAGTCATGTCCCGATGCAATATGTTAGCATAATGAAACATTTCACTAGACATGATTGTACTCAAATCCAACAATACAATAATTATCTTCACACTTCCAAGGTTCAAGTACACAACCAAACCACAAATGAACGCACAAGTTTTCTTGTACCCTACAAGAAGTATGGATCAAGTTTTCTCTTTGTCCCTCATCAATTGTTTGAAAAGAAGTCATGTCCCGATGCAATATGTTAGCATAATGAAACATTTCACTAGACATGATTGTACTCAAATCCAACAATACAATATTTATCTTCACACTTCCAAGGTTCAAGTACACAACCAAACCACAAATGAAGTACATTCAACTACTTTCAAGTAGATAGAATTAAATTCAACAAGAAGTGTTTAAGTAACTAGTTCAATTACTTTTACACTTTAATGATTTGTTTGAATTTTAAATTCCACTAATTAACCTTCCTTTCTTGCTAAATTTTTATACCCACAATGAATCTTAATGTGCAGCACCTTATACTACACACAACTCCACAAATTTACACCACCACACACACCTAATCACGATGCACTCACTTCACCACAACACCAATTCACCACGTTGCAACACCTTCAATCAACAGACACACATAACGCCACACATACATACCCTTCACTAATTTTACAAAAATTCAACTCCACACACATATACCTTTTATACACGTTGCAGCACACACATACACACTCTTCCACACTTGTATTTCTCCACTTCTATACAAGTTTCAAACCGCAACTCACAACAAAAGGTAGCTTAAGTTCAAATTCAAAATGAGATCATTAATTGCAATATTCCACAAATGGTAAGGAGCCACTTTCAAATTCAAATGAACACACAATTAAGCAATGACTTAATGTGTGTTTTGAAATTCAAATTGCTTCCTTAACTCACACCTCAAATCTGGAAATTGCACTTCTCCAATTCAGAATTACATAATGGAAATCACAACAACAAACTTCACAACCTCTCTCATGCCACAACTAGTCACAGCAAGAACAAGGTAATTTTTCAAGCTCACACAATTGTTGAATTAACAACACTTCAACTCTTCCTTCCTTCCACAAAAATTATTAATCACAAAATGATACAACAACCTTGCCAATCCAACTCCAACAAGCAGCAAATCAAAATTCCAGCCAAGGTAATTTCGCAAGTCACAAACTACACAACACAATCGCGGTTTACAATTTGATTAACCCTAATTGAAGATGAATATCACAAAATCAAATAACCATAAATCCCTTCTCTCAACATGTGCTATGATACCAAAAAGATGACGTGCTTAAACCCACTTGGAAGCACAATTAAAAGACTCAAGAAAACAATTTCAAATCTAATACAAAACCGGTCCACCTAGTAAGCAATTCTCGTGACACCTTTGAAGATTTTCATGGAAAATGTTGTCCAAATGATTTAATTGTAATCTCTATTGATAACATTAACCAAATAACCCCAATAAGGATTGAAATATCACGTGGAAATCAGATCAAAGAAAGAAATAAACCAATGAAATCCACTTTCCCTTTCAATCACTAGTTCACGCCAACAATAACAACGAAGTATGTAATCCAAGTGTTCAATGAAACAATCAATCTTACAAGATTGTTGTTCACGAAAATAGAACCACAAATAGATCCAAGAAAGATCTAAATCTACCCTAGATATGACTCACTAGAGAAGAAATGAACATATAACAAAATTGAATTGATATGACTCACAATTCGCCTTCGTCACACTCGCCACAATTCCAATTCTTGGGTTAAAATTGATAAGAGTTTGGAACTAAGGAAAGAACCCTAATTCACACGTGAAATGTGCCTCTCAAATCTGTAAAAAGTAGCCTCTTCAAACCCTCTCTTAAGCAAGTATTTATACTTGCTACTCCTAGGGTCAGAAAGTGGTCAAAATTACAAGTTTGCCACTTTTAAGGTGGCTAGCTCTAAATGAAAATTACAAGGAAATAAAAGTGTCCCAAAATGATTACAACATAAATAGTCCATGCAAATGAAAAATATATAAAAGAAATTGGTCTTCAAGATGCCGGTCTTCTATAGGATCCATCAGCCCAACTCATCGCCGGTTCAGGTCGGTCCATGGATAACCCACAAGCTGAGTTTGAGGGAGTTTGTCCATTGCCCTATAAAATATGATAAGTGTACCTGTTGGAAAACACAATACAAGAGTAATAAAAAAGAGGTTAATTTATAAATAATTCCGGGGTCGATCTGCTCAAAATGGGCCCTCATCGCCAAAATTCGAATTCCTTTAGTTCTTGCCCTAATGATAGGTCTTGTCGGATTTTTATTCCTATCAATGCCACTTTTAGGGTAGCCGATCCTAAATGAAAATTACAATCAAAATGAAAGTGTCCCAAAATTATTACAACATAAATAGTCCAAGTAAATATCAAATATATAAAAATTAGTATTCTAGATGCTAGCTCTTCCATAGGATTTGTCGGCCTAGCTCATCACTGGTTGAGGTCGGTCTATAGATAACCCACAAGCTGAGTTTTAGTGAGTTTGTCCATCGCCTTGTAAAGCCTAATAAATGTGCCTATTGGAATATATAATACATGAATAAGATAAAAGAGGTTAGTAAATGAATAATTCTAGGGTCGATTTGCTTAAAATGGGCCCTCATCGCCAAGATTCAAAATCCTTTGGTTCTTACCCTAATGATAGGTCTTGTCGGATTTTGATTCCTATCACTAATTGTATAAACAACTTACTCTAATACCAAAAGATGATATGCCTTAATTTGACTAAAGCATATACATACAAACAATTGGAGCAACTTCAATTAAATCCAAACAACAACCCTCCAAATGGTGTGAACCCTAAACCCTTTTGGAATCCAGTTTGTAAATCAAACAACCTTAACACCAAATGATGATGTGCTTAATTGGATTAAGTACACAACACAATATCAAATGTAAATCCAATCACCAACAACACTAAAAATTGGCGTGAACTTCTTATATAATAAACTTCCACGCAAATGAAGAATTCCACTAGCAAATGAAGAATTGCAATTAACAAGACAATATAGGAACCAATTTCCACTAAATTGTAAACAATATAATGATAAAATTGATCTTACAATTGATGTGAATTCAAGAACCAAAGAACATAATCCTAATCAAAACTAGATATTACACACTAGCATGAAAAGGGAATCAACTAAGGAAATGATATGACTCGTAATTCCTTTAATTACTACTCACTACAATTCCTTGAAGAATTGATAAGTCTTATGAAAATTGGGTAAGAACCCTAACTCTCATGAAAATGGGCAGCAAAATGTGTATACTCTCAACTTTTTTTTTTTTTTTTTTTTTTACAAAACCCTACTTTAGTAATTATTTATACTTGCTCCACTTAAGGTTAAAATGACTAAAAAATTACTTCTATGCCACTAAAGGGTGGTCGGTCCTAAATCCAACAATTACAGCAAAATAAAATGTCCCAAAAAGCTTACAAAATAAATGGTTCAAAAATATATTACAAGTACAAAAATAATCTTCAATAAGCCAGCTCTTCAATGGAATTAGTTGGTCAAACTCATCTTCGATTTAAGTCAATTCATGAATAACCTACAAGCTAAATTTTAGTGAGTTTGTCCATCGCCTTGTAAAACCCAACAAGTGTGCTTGCTGGGATACACAACACATAAGTAATATAAAAGAGGTTAGTATACAAATAATTTCGGGGTCGGTTTGTTCAAAGAGGACCCTTATCACCAAGATTAGAAACCCTTTAGCTCTTGCCCTAATGATAAGTCTTGTAAGATTTTGATTTCTATTAGGAGAGGGCATAGATCATTCGAGTGTGATGCTCATCACACTTAGACAACTGCACCCCCACAAGCCTAAGAGGCTATAAGACCTACAACTAAAAGACTAATAGGCAAAAATCAAAACATTGGACTAAGATAGAGGGCACCCGGTGGGGTGTTTACATTACAACAGCAGCAGCAATAGGTTGCCCATGTTTAGGATACCATAGTAGGTACACTACTCATAAGATCAAATATTGCCTATGTATTGTTTGACACAAGTGTAACACATTCTTGCATATCACCTGTGTTTATGAATGTGTGTGAATTAAAACTTGTTGTTGTGGAGGATTTTATGATTGTAAATACTCCTTTTGGAATAGGAGAGAAATTTGATCAAGTATGTAAAGAAGTGGAGATTGTAATACGTGGTAAGAAAATGTCAGCTTAGATGTTTGTATTAGAGATGATAGAGTATGATCTAATTCTAAGAGTGAATTGGTTGTCTAAGTACAATGCCACTACAGATTGTCACAATCAAGTGGTTAGGTTTGACTTTCCTAATGAGGAATAAATTATATTCAAGTTAGATCCACAGAATTCTGCAAATCTTCCAACATACAAGTTATGGAATAAAGAAAGACTATCAGCCTTATCAATAGAGACAGGACAGATTAGGGAATTGGGAAAGGTGTATGTAGTAAATGACCATGCAGAAGTTTTTCCCAAGAATTTCTTGGGTTTTCCACCAGCTAAAGAGATAGAGTTCTATATTGATCTTGCATTGAGAACAGCACCCATATCTAAAGCATCATACAGAATGACACCTATTGAACTATCGAACTAAAGAATGAACTTCAAGAGCTTCAAGATAGTGGGTTCATTAAGCCAAGTGTTTCACCATGGAGTGCTCCGATGTTGTTTGTCAAGAAAAGGGATGGGAGTTAAACCAAGTCACAATCAAGAACAAATACCCTTTCTCTAAGATTCATGACCTATTTGATCAATTATAGAGACCTCAAGTCTTCTCCAAAATTGACTTGAGATCAAGGTACCATCAGTTAAGAATCAAGGATGAAGAAATACAAAAGACTACTTTTAAGACTCGGTATGGGCATTATGAGTCTTAGGTAATGCCTTTTGGTTTGAAAAATGCTCTAGTAGCCTTCATAGACCTCATGAACAGAGTGCTCAGAGACTAGCTAGACCAGTTTGTAGTAGTTTTCATAGATGATATCCTCATCTATTCCAAAAGTAGAGAAGAAAATGAAGCACATCTCAGAGTTGTACTAGAAAGACTCGGGGAAGAAAAGTTTTATGCAAAATTCAGTAAGTGCGAATTTTAGTTGGAATAGATATCCTTCTTAGGACATGTTGTGGTCAATGAGAATGGAATATCGGTAGACCTTGAGAAGGTAAAGGTAGTAAGTGACTAGCTAAGACTAAGAACTATAACAAAAGTAAGGAGTTTTCTAAGATTAGCTAGGTATTATAGATGCTTCGTAAAAGGGTTCTCCTAATTAGCAACTCCCTTGACTCAATTGACAAAGAAAAAGGCCAAGTTCGTATAGAGTGATGAATGTGAGAGAAGCTTCATGACATTGAAAGATAAATTAGTAACAACTCTAATGTTGGCCCTACCAAGAGAAGAATTTGAAGTATTTAGTGATATGTCAAATCAAGGTTTAGGGTATGTGCTTATGCAGAATGGGAGAGTCATTATATATGCCTCTCGCCAGCTGAAACTGTATGAGAAGAATTATCCCATCCATGACCTAGAATTAGCTATTGTAATCTTGGTATCAAAACTATAGAGACACTATCTTTATGTGGAGAGTTATTTACAAACTATAAAAGTTTGAAGCATCTGTTTACCAAAAAGGAATTTAATAAGAGGTAGAGGAGGTGGCTAGAATTGATGAATGATTATGATGTGGAAATTCATTATCAGCTTCGAAAAGCAAATGTGGTTGCAGATGCTTCAAGCGGGAAGAAACACATAAATAATGCAGTAGTTATCACATCATAGAGGAAAATACTAGAAGACATGGATAAGCTAAAATTAGAAATGGTGACATAAGAAGTGGGAAATAGCTTAGCCATACCTAGTATCCAACTTAATCTTATCAATCAGATTAAAACTACACAAATGGAAGATCATGAAATTCATAAGAAAAGGAACCAATTAGAATAGTGTGAAGCCATAAAATTTATGTTAAACGTTGAAGGGGTAATCAAGTATGGTAATAGATGGTGTATTCAAAATAATATAGAATTAAAGAAGAAGATCATGAAGGAAGCTCATTACTTAGGGTATACAGTACACCTAGGAAGCACCAAGTTGTACAAAGATCTCAAGAACACTTATTAATCGAAAAATATGAAATGGGAGATAGCAGAATATGTGTTCAGGTGTCTCACATGTCAACAAATAAGGATTGAACACCAAAGACCAACAGGTGAGTTGCAACCTCTTCCTGTACCTAAATGAAAGTGAGAACATGTAACTATGGATTTTGTCACAACACTCCTAAGAACAAAGGAGAAATATGATGCAACTTGGGTGATAATAGATAAATTGACCAAGTCTACCCATTTCTTGCCAATTAAGGTGGATTACAAGCTAGAAAGCTTGCTCAATTGTACATTAGAGAGATTGTTAGATTATATGGGGTACCAGCCACTATTACATCTAACAAGGATACTCAATTTGTAAACTGACTCTGGAAAAGTTTACATGAAGCCTTAGGAACTAAACCCTAGTTTAGTATGGCATTTCATTCCTAGACAAATGGGCAATTTGAAAGAACTATTCAAATTCTAAAAAATTTACTACGAGCTTGTACCTTGGATTAAGGGGGTAACTAGAGTAATCATTTATCTTTAGTAGAATTTACTTATAACAATAGTTACTAGGTTATTATATAGATAGGTCCCTACAAAGCATTTTTATGGCAGGAAGTGTAGATCTCCCTTACACTAGGATGAAATGGGAGAAAGACAAATATTGGGGCTAGAGATACTATAGAGAACAGTAAACAAGGTCAAAGTAATAAAGCAACGAATTTTATTGGCCTAAAGTTGCCAAAAAAGTTATATAGACAAACGACAATGTCCTTTAGAGTTTTAAGTTTAGGATAAAGTCCTACTGAAGATATCTCCAACTAAAGGGGTAATTAGGTTTGGACTGCGTGGCAAACTGATACAAGATTCATGGGTCCATTTGACATTCTATAAAGAGTTGGAATAGTCGCATACTAGAGTACATGATGTGTTTCATATATCGATGTTAAGAAAATATGTACCAAACCTAGATCAAATGATATCTTTAGAACCCTTAAAGGTATAACTAGACTTATCCTTCATAAAAAGACCTATTAAAATAGTGGATACTAAGGAACAAGTATTAAGAAGAAAAAAAAAAATCCTTATGTCAAGGTGTAATGGACAAATGAAACAGAATGAGAGGCGACATGGGAATTAGAAATAGTAATGAAGAAAAAGCATCAAAACTCTTCCCAATTCTAGATAACTTTTGAGGACGAAAGTTTTAATAAGGGGTAGGGGGAGAATGTAATATAAAGATATATATATATAGGTAATTAAAACCAGTATTATAGAATAAGTAAATAATATAATAAATGTACGTATATATATAAATATGATAAAATTGCACTGTGGTAAAGAAGACAATGGAATAGGGACAATTTCATCTTTTCCTAGTTAAGCTATAAAAGTGAAACTAACCTAAGGTTTTGTCCTTTTGCTCATTTGTCAATTTCTATCCAAAAAACTAAAGGGGGAGAGAGAGAACCTTGGTAAAGACCTTACAGGAAAACCTAAGGTGACCTAAAGGCGAATCAAGCAGCTAATTAAACAATGATTGAATTGTAGAGCAAACAAAATAAGCGAAGAATCAACCAAATTCAAGCTTTAAGTGTGAATCCAAGCCAAGTGAGTATACTAGAACCTAACTTTATGTTAGATATGGGTAATATAATGATAAGTTAGATTAAAAGGATAACAATTAGGGTTTAGGAGGAATTAGTATAGAAAAATTAAGTTTCATAGGACCTTACCAATATGTACACAACCTCCCAACATGGTCACGTTTTGACCATGTAAACCTAAAGAGATACACGAGCTCTTAACTTAGTTGTGTTACTCCCATGTTGAAAACAAAAGACATATCGAGAGATACACGACCTGTCTACACAATCATGTTCCAATCGTATTGAACCTAAAACCCATCAAAAGATACACGACCCTTTGACGCGGTCGTGTAATAAGCATGTTGAGCTACATGACCTCCAACATAGCTGTGTTGAGTGAAAAAAAAATCATTTTATATCTATTTAAATCCAAATTAAACCAATTTTCACATAATCTAGATAATTAGTAAGACCTTAGATAACCTAATAAACTAAGAGAAATTAAGAGAGTTATATTATTCTTAGATTTAGTACTAAAAAGGATGTACTGATGATTGTATAGATATCAACTTGGCTTAAGTTTAAGACCAAACATGCTTAAGGTTAGGATCCCAAGTACGTATTTACCTTGTTTGTTATATGTAATTGCTAGGTATCTATTTAATGAATTGTATGTAGAATAATGAAGTGTTAAAGTGTTACATGAATTGCTTGATGTATGTTGCTTATGCTTCGCTCGACCTAAGGGCCCGTAGTAGCAGATCCCTAAGGGGCACCTTGATGATCGATATGTTACGTTATCTTTAATGGAGTTGTGTATTGAAATGATCTAAGGTAGATTAAGGTTAGATGGAGCTCGTAGTGACAGTTCCCACTAGGATAAAATTTTGTGTGTACTATGGTTATGAGTATTCCTATGTAGTATAATTCATTTTAAGATTGGTGTGTAAGCTAAAGTGAGAATGTGTTGTGGATAAATGTTGCATATATGCATGTGCTATTATTGTAGTGTATCATGCGCATGTGGGTATGGTACTCATGTACTGATCTTAAGCTCACACCCTTTCATATATATTTCTTTAGCTATAGGGGAGAATGACGAGTAAGTGGAGTATGATGAAAATAGGGACTTAATGGGACATTACATGGATCAGATAGGAAGAGAACATTATTACTCTTTGGAGAAAGAGTGATAAAAAGTTCTGAATATTTGTAATTTGAAGTTTTATTAGTTAAATTGAAGTTATGAAGATAATCGTTACCTTGAGATTTTATTATTATTAAATAATGAGGTTTGGAATGACTCATTTGAGAGTCATTTATTTGATCGAAGTTATAATAGTATGATGGTAAATATAAAATGATTAGGTTTAAAGTATTATAGAGTTTTAGAGCCTTAACGTTTTACTTTGCAGTAGTGACACATAACGGACTGTGATGCTCTAGATTCTAGGGCATTACTGAGTGGCTCTCTATAATTATCATACTTATTTGTGCTTCTAGTATAGTTACACATTAATTTAATAATATGAAAATGAATTGCATAGATAAATGGGATATGTGTATGTTTGATATCGGTTGCTTTGTTATTTGAAAGATATTTTAATGTTATGGAAATAAAAAGTTGGATACTACATCACTTTGCATTGCATCTTTGCTAGGTGTTTGCTATATTTGATTGATTGCCTATAATATATTTAATAATTATTGAAAATAAAAATATTAAACTAGCATGCATTACATGTATTGCATAAAGAAAGCATTAGCATCACATGGTAGTATGGAAAGGTCATGTAAAGGTGTTTTTTCATTTGATATAACCTCATCCTAACCTTTGGAAACTATTTAGCACTAGAAAAATGCCATCCTTTGATTTGTGCTCCATTTAACGATTCACCATTTAAGAATGAGAGTAGACTACATGTGCCTCTCACATCCACACTTTTGAGCATATTTATATATTATCATATATATGACTTTCAAAAGAAAAGAAGATACATAAAAATAAATAATTCACTTGAGCCTAACATGCGACTAAATGTGTTATTAATTAATTATGCTTGAACTTTAAGCTCACAATAATATATTGAATTGATGAGCCAAGAGGGTCGTTGCTCAAAGTGATTGAAACTTGGAGCTAGTGTGTAGGAACGTATTTCCTAACTCTTAGTGTTTGAAGAGCATAAATTTGAGATGCACATTGTTTTTGAATAGTTGTATGCATTTTGTATTCATATGATTGTTTTATGTATAGCATGTTAATGATTAATAATTTGTTTGCTATTGCTTGTGATAAGGTATGGGGATGATTTCACTAAACAGTGGTAGCTTACTCTCTAACAATTTTCTTTTGCAAGTTATATAAAACTTAGGAATGGGCTAGGATCTAAGTAATGAGTGTTTTATAGTTAGATCCTATGCTTAAATCCTAGAAAATAGGTGTGTGATAGAATATTATTTAGTCTGAACCTAGCTTGTGTGATGAGAAATCTAAAATTTTTATATTCTTTTATCTCAAAATTTATTTTCATTTAAACTTTATTTGGACCTAGGTCATTTAAAATGGTGAATACTTGATTTTTCAATTTAGTAGGAAATACTAATTCTCTAAAGTTTTAGTAAACTATGGAATATTTGTTTCCATCACTATTTTCTATAAATAATTATATGAATTTTCTTTAAATGTGAGGAGAAAATATATAAATATAGTAGAAGGCAATTTTCATATTACAGATACACACACGATATAAGGACTTCATGGCATTTCAAAGAGGCCTTCTTTAGGTTTGTTATAGTCTTAATTTGCCTAACAAACCCTTAATATATTTAATTCCCATATTTCAATTTTGCTAGGCTTTATAGGATTGATATATACATATTTTTATAAATGTATTTAAAATTTTTATCATTAACTCTTCTAAAGTCTTAGAAAAATTAAAGTTGTGAGATTGTCTATCTCAAAATTCTAGCTTAAAAGTACTCATAGCTCTCCTTACCTTTTTTTTAAATAGTTTTTCGAAAGTTTTGGAATGTTACGATCCAACCATCTGAAAAATTAGTTTGAAGAGAAAAAGCATGATGCCTATCACCTTTTCAACTACTAATGATGAAAAAAAAAAAAGGAATAAAAGATGGGTTTTGATTTTAAAGAATATAAGGAAGAACTAAGAAGCTCTTGAGAGGAGTGAAGGGGGGAAATGGGAAAAAAAAATGAAGTCATGAGATGAGATCTAGAATATTTGAAGGCACTAATAGCATTTATAGGACAACCTCAAGAGTTTGCTCTAATCCATGGCTCTTAGAGTATGTAGTAGTGAGAGATGAAGGTAGTTGTAAGCACTTGTGTTGATGTGTTAGAGAAAATGCCCATGGAAAATGGAGGATCATTTGTCTGCTATAAAAGCTACAATTGATCAAATCAATAGATAAACATGAATGCTCGAAACATCAAATAGAGAGAAGAAGTGTGAAGTCCGAAAAATTTCAAAAAGTTATATAAATAATTACAGAAAATAAATAGAATAATAAATATTACTTTATTCTAAATGTGTGATAATAATAGGTTTTAATCAATTAGAAAGAATAACTTTCGTAAGGAAGATAAGATAACACACGTGATAAATTGAATTTTATGAAATATATTACCAAATAAATTTAGGAAGCAATGTACTTGAAAATATCCAAATATAGATATATAAATGGATAAATGAAAATAATTGTAAATTTTAACTTTAGTTCGAGTAAATTAAATTAAAAGAATAAATTTCCGAAACATAAATTTTAAACAATAGTATGTTAAATAATAAAATTAATTTAAATTATAAATCTATGGATTTCAAATTAAAATTTAGAGTAAATATTTATCTCCGGAATAATCAAATTAATCTAAACGTAAAATTTTGTAATAAATTGTTAAAGATATAATTTTTAAAGGTATTTCTGTACGCGTGCTGAATGTTAAAATAGGAGTATTTTTAAAATTAAATATAATTATAATATAATATATAAATATACATATAAATATATATAACTGTTAAAAAAAAAGTCCCATCCCCTTTCTTTTCTTTCTTTTCCCTTCTTTTATTTTTTCCAAACCGGCCCCCTACCCCCTCTCTCTTCTTGTTCAGCTCTCTCTCTCTCTCTCTCTTTCTTCCTTTTCTTTTTCTTTCCTTTCTTCCTCTTCCTCTTCCTCTTCTTCTTCTTCCCGACCGTCCCTATCCCATGTTCCCTCCTTCATCTCGCTTCCACTCCGACTCCACAATAACAGCAATAGTGGCAGCGACTTGGTTCCGACGAGTAGGGGAGGAGGAAAACAACAGTAATGGTGTCCACGATCATGGCTTAGCGTCGTGTTGCTTCATCTCCTTTCCCGGCGATGGCAAGTGACGATGATGATGGCAACTCCGATGGTAGCGGCAGTTGTAACTACCCATAGCAACCCTGGCGGCAGTAGCGATCACAATGTCTGATGGAAACTCTGGTAGCAATAGCAATTGTAGTGGTAACGATGGCGATGACGACCCCCAATAACAACAGCAACAGCAACAATGGTGGATAGTGTGAGAAGGTATGTGTTGTGTGTGTGTGAAGAAGTGAGTGCAAGTGAAGAAGGGTATGGACGTCTGTAGAGAAAGGTCGTGTGTGTGTGCGTGTGTGTGAGGGAGGTGAAAGTTGTGTGATGCCTACTGGATAGCAAGGAGGAAGAAGAAAGAAGTAAGGGAAGGTGGGGCTTAGTTGCTACTGGTGTTGGGCGGTTAGGATGAGGAAAGGAAAATAGCCATGGCGGCATGTAGCCGTGTATGCATGTGTGTGTGCGAGGAATGACGTGTATGTGAGTGTGTGTGGGTGAACGAAGGTGTGTGAGAGTGTGTGGATGTGCATGAATGGAGGCTGTGTACGTATGTGCATGTGAGTGTGTGTGGTTGTGTGTGACTATGTGCGTAGATGAGAAAGATGCGTGTGTATGTGTAGATGACGATATGGGATGTACGAAAGTGTATCTATGTAGGGGAAGGTGTGTTGTATGTGTAAGAATGAGGATGTGTATACGAATGTGTATGTATGAGGATGTATATGAGTGTGTGTGTGGAGGAGGCTATGTATGTGTGTAAGCGTGAATAGGTATGTGAATGCGAAAGGGAGGAGGAAGAGCCAAGAGTGTCTGTGCACATGTGTAGAATGACATATGGTGTGTGGGAATGAAAGTGAATAGTGTATGTGAAGATGGTGTGGGTGATGGTGAGTAGTGTATGTAAGGATGTGTGTGTGTTGGTGATGATGTATGGTGTGTGAAGGTATATGTATAGAGGAGGAGCCGAGTGCATAATATTTGGGAGTATACGCGTAGGTGCATGAAGTGATGTAAGATGGTATGTGTATGTGGGTGTATGGTATGTGTGTGTATAAGGGTGTGATGTATGCAAAGTGTATGTGTATGGGATGATATGCGGTGTGTGTGTGTGTGTGTGTGTGGTGGGGGGGGGGGGGGGGGGGTGCGTATATGCATATGGATGGTGTGTGGTAGGTGCGGTTTGTGTGTGTACGTGTGGATGCTATGTAGTGTGTAAGGGTGTATGTGTATATGTATGGAAGGTAAATATAATGTGTTTAAAGTAGGTAAGTGTGTGTATTGGTGATGTAAGGCATATATGGAGTATATGAGTAGGTGTATGAGATAATGTATAGTATGGGTATGTGAGTATGGATATGGAAGATATGTAATACGTGTAGAGTATGTAAGCAAGTATGTATTGGTGGTGTGAAGTATATGTAGGGCATGTGCATATGTTGTTGTGCATGTGGTGTGTGAGAAAGGTTGGTGACACGATTTTGGTATGCTCTGATACCAAATGACATGAAATTGGTATGCTCTGATACCAAATGACATGGAATTTGAATCGAATTCCTTTCACACAAATCAAATCGTCAATAACAATCAAATGTTACAAATTTTAGGATTTTCTGTATTTGGTACTAACAAAGTAAAATCATAGGATATGGATAAAATTACCAATCTATAGATGCCAAGATTGATAAAATTGAACTAATTCGCAATCAAATCATAAAATGATAGAGACCACGTTCTATAAATCAATCACTAAGGTTAAAGAATTCCAAGAATTCAATAACAATGCTCGCCACAAATTCTATAGGAACCAAGAATTTGATAAGAACAACAAGAATAAAGTGAAATCAAATCTCAATGTTCAAAAATCCTAAAGAGGATTCACACACACACTCAAAGTGTTTGCTTACAACTAAAATAACATCTCTCCTCGTAAAAAAAACCCTAAAGACACTATTTATATCATGTCTAAAAAAAATTGTGCGAAGCCATTCAAGGCTGGCTAAAGGCTAGCGGCCTTAAAGCTTTCTCGGCCGGCCTTTATTCAAGGTCGGCTTAAGGCTAGCTGAACTTCGCCTTGGGTCCTCTTGACGCCTATGTCCTCCTTTTTTGGACCCCGTACTACCACCAAGAGCTCAGATTGACTCTGTTTTCTTTGGTGCTCATATCTTAGCTCTTGGAATCGTATCATTCCCTCTATGTTGAAAAAGATTCGACCTCAAATCTATATCGTCCATCCTACTAGACCACATAAACAGACTCCTCTTTCCCTTAGGCTTCTTAAGACAAATCAACCTTGTTTGTTGTACTTTAATTGGACTCATAGGAAGAAGCTTGTATGCCTTATCCTGTTGCTGAATGGTATACTCATTAGTATATCCATCATACTTGGCTTTGAGGTCATACTGCCAAGGTCTTCCAAGGATCAAATGTATAGCTTCCATAGGAACTACATCACAAACAATTCTGTTAGTATAATCACTAATAAGTAATGAAACACGAACCTGTTTGTGTACATGAACCGCTCCCTATGGACTCAACCAATGAAGTGCATAAGGTCCTGGATGCTGCTCCACCTGTAAACCCAACTTAGTAACCCAGCTTGCTGAAGCAACATTAGTGCAACTGCCTGTGTTAACCACAATTAAACAAGTTTTCCCTTGCACCATGCCGTAGATATGAAATAAATTGGCTCTCTGATTATGAAGAGCTTCATCCTGCTTAACCATTAGCAAGTCTCTTTGTACTAGATTCGCTATAATGTCTTCATCTTCCTCTTCTGCCTCAGTACTCTTCTGTTCTTCTTCCTCACTCTCAACTTTGTCCCCTTTTATGACCATAACCCTTTTAGTAGGACATTGAGAAGCAATATGGCCAAGTCCTAAACACTTAAAACATTTGATATCCTTGTTTTTCTTTTGTTGTGTTTGGTCAACAGCCTCACTAGCGACTGCCTTTCCCTTTTCCTTCCTTTCCTTCTCCCTCTCACCATCATCTGACTTATGGTGTTGATATGATTTCTGATCCCGTCTACACTGATGCCGCTCAACCCAACTGGCTAATTTAATCACATCCCCAAGAGTCTGATAATGCTGGAGTTCCACTACATTGGCAATGTCCATCTTCAACCCATTGATGAAACCAGCTATGGATTCATCTGATGATTCCCTAATATCACACCTTGCCATTAGTGTCTCAAACTCTTTCACATACTCTTCTATGCTTCGCTTACCTTGCCTCAAGGATTGCAACTCCATCAGCATCTCTTGTTTATAGTAATCTGGCACAAATCTGCATCTCATCAACCTTTTCATCAAAGCCTATGAACGCACTTTCTCCTTATCCGCCCTACGTCTCTCAGTTTGTAGTTTATCCCACCACAGACTAGCACATTCAGAAAATGCTAGAGATGTCATTTTCACCTTCATGCGCTCATCCCACTCATAGTAGTCAAATACCTTCTCAACCTATGGCACCCAGTCTAGGAATTCCTCTGGTTTATTACTACCAGGGAAAGGTAGAATTTTCAGCTTGATGTTTTCAATCCCCTTACGCTTGTCATCATTATTTCCTCTCCTACTCCTTTCACTACTAGCATCAGATTCACCAGTAGAATGTCTCCTCCTAATTCCTGCACCACTATGGCTTCTTCTATCCCTAACCTCCAATCTCTCCATAATCAATCTAATATTTTCTTGGATTTGATTGAACTCAGCCCTACTGACAACCTCACCCCCATTATCAGCATCATTCTCATTGTTGTTGTTATGAACACTTCCATGCGATGACATCTCTACCAATCAAAATTTCAGCAAAGATATTCATAAGAACACAATTCTCAACAACAACCCCAAACACCAATTCACAGCAATTCAATACCCAACAATTGAATTCAACAAAGATATTCACAAAACCCAATTCTCAACAACAGCCCAATCACCAATTCAACGCTCAACAATCGAATTCACAACAATACTTATCAAAATAAATTCCCAAATTTCCCAACCAACAGTAGTATTGAATTAAAACTACAATTGAGTTGAGATTCAACAGCCTTACCGATTTAACCTACGTTTTGATCGAATCCTTCGCTCTGAATCCTTACAAATCCAACCTTTGCTCTGACCAATCCAACCTTTTCTTTGATACCAAATGACACGATTTTGGTATGCTTTGATACCAAATGACACGAAATTGGTATGCTCTGATACCAAATGACACGGAATTTGAATCGAATTCCTTTCACACAACTCAAATTGTCAATAACAATCAAATGTTACAAATTTTAGGGTTTTCTGTATTTGGTACTAATGAAGTAAAATCAAAGGATATGGATAAAATTACCAATCTATAGATGCCAAGATTGATAAAATTAAACTAATTCGCAATTAAATCATAGAACAATAGAGACCACATTCTATAAATCAATCACTAAGGTTAAAGAATTCCAAGAATTCAATAACAATGCTCACCACAAATTCTATAAGAACTAAGAATTTGATAAGAACGACAAGAATAAAGTGAAACCAAATCTCAATATTCAAGAATCCCAAAGAGGATTCACACACACACTCAAAGTGTTTGCTTACAACCAAAATAACATCTCTCCTTGTAAAAAAACCCTAAAGACACTATTTATATCATGTCTAAAACAAATTGTGCGAAGCCATTTAAGGCCGGCCTACATAGGCTGGCATTAAAGGCTGGCGGCCTACATTTAGGCCGGCTTTTATTCAAGGTCAACTTAAGGTTGGCCAAACTTCACCTTGGGTCTTCCCGATGCCTATGTCCTCCTTTTTTGGATCCCATACTGCCACCTAGAGCTCGGATTGACTTTGTTTTCTTTGGTGCTCGTATCTTAGCTCCTGGAATCGTATCAGTTAGTGTATGTATGATAGAAGCATGAGTAAGGACGGAAACTAATAGAAAGTATGAGGAACTCATAGGTGAAAATATCAACAAAGAAGAGAAGAAAGAAGATGATATAAACCTTTAAGGACTGCTAAATCCTACGGGTTATCCTACAAGTAGTTTGTTGGAAGATGTTAGAGACAGTTAGATAAATGAAAGGTTCAAAGATACTTCATGGACAAGGGAAGTGTCTATGATAGTGTAGATGGTGAAGGAAATGATTCAAGCAACATTCAAGATGATGGCCTAGGAGATATTTGGAATGAAGTGGATTTCACAATGGAGTATTCAAAGGATGTCGAGGAAGATTGTTCCTTCCAGAACCTTGTATCAGAATTACGTTGCAGAAGTGTTTAACGTTCGAATATTGTTCGCCCAAAGTTCCATAAGGAGGAAACTTCACGCCTTGTCATCAATCACAAGATGAGTAGAGTACACATATCGGGTGTTAGGAGACTACCAAAGTCAGGTGGAGATGCGGCTTTAAAATTAGGTTAAGGAAGTATCGCAGAAGGATACTGACTTCAAGAGGAATGCAAATGAGTTACCCATTGGAATCGCTCGACTTTGGCTAGGATTATGACAACCCTAAACAAGTGAGTGGGAAACTTAACGATATGTTACTATGTTGTGTTGAATGTTAAATGCTATGCATGTGAAATTGATGTTTGTTATGTTGCTATTTGATATGATTATTGTTGAGTTAAGTTATCTGGTAGGGAATAATGAGTTAGGAAAGAAGTCGTGAAGAATATAGGGGAATAAATGGTCCGAGAGTTTAGATGTTATTACCTTAATGATAGCACCTAGTGCCATATCGCTAGTGCTATAACCATAAGCCTAACCCATGTTTTACAAATTGTTTTCTTCTAAATTAAACCAAAATACAGAAACTTAGCTTTTCCTTCTATAGCTACCGAGAAGCTATGCTTAGTTGGAATAGGGTATATAGGTATCAACATGTATACATGTCAGAATTGTTCCTGAATGTGTATACATATACTTAACCAAATTTATTTTCATATTATATTTTCAAAATTCACTCATGAGCTCAATCATATAAATCATGAGTGCAACCTTAGTTTTTACAACACAACGACCATATTTTCTTACCCTCTTAAGTACATAAGGGGAGATGTCTAGTAAATTGTCCTTAATTAAGGGGAGGCCACAAACATATATATTTATAGATATGTATATATATATACTATACATAAGTGTCTTGAAGACACTAAAAGGAAAATGCGAGACGACCTTACTGGTTCTGATGAGATCCATGACAAGAGCCAAGCCGGAAGAAGAAACGTGGATCCTCTCGAAGTGCCACTTGGACCGATTACAAGAAATCAAGCGAAACTATTCAAGGAAGCACTTAACGGGTTGATAAAGGTTGTCCATGAAGCCGGAAAGGATTGGAGCAATCATGAAGTTGGAACGGATTGGAACAACCATGAGAAGACCCTTGCTTTTATACAAGTTACACTGGACACGGGATGAAGAGGGCGTGTACTTTCAAGGCACGACCGTGTAGGAATTCCAAGATTGCACAGAATCATACACGGTTAGACACACGGCTAAAAGGCACGGCCGTGTATGGAGTTAAGCAAATCCATAGAAAGATACACGGCCAAAGTACACAGGCGTGTATGTTGCCGGAAGTTGCACAAAAAGGTACATGGCCAAAGTACACAGGCGTGTACACGGCCGTGTATTCCTTGCTGGCCAGCATGTTTTGTTTTCATGTTTTTACTCAACTTATCTAAACTACGTCGTTTTGGACTTGTTTTTCACGAATTGTAACCTTAGTATAAAAGCTCCCAGGGTTTAGAACAACTAAGATATACATCTTTGAACATTAAACACTTTTGAGAGGCTCCTCTCTTGGTTCTTCAAGAACTAAATCGAACTCATCGGATTGATTTCCGTGGCGTTCATCCCGACTTATCAATCGGCCTTCCATCCCGATTGTGGCGTCTTCATTTTTATACCAAGGTTCTTGTCTCGCTTATAGACAACGGGTCGCGGTTTTCCACTTTAGGTGTTTGGGCGTCTTAGGCAACGAATTTCCGAACGTATTGGTATTGGGTTTCGTCACGGGTTGGTATGGTTCATATCAGTTTGGTATCAGAGCTTAGGTTTGTCAAAACATCAAGTTCGGTTGAGGAAGGTAATATCAAAAACCCTAACTCCAATCGTTCATATCAATTATCGTATTCAATTTCGTAGTATTGATTGTCTTTTGATAGTATAATATTGACTAGGCGATTGTCAAAAAAAAAAAAGAGTAAAAAGCACAACAAAAAAAAGAAGAGAAAAGAAAAAAACGTGATCAAGAGCATCAACCAAGAAAAAAAAATTCGGATAGAAAAATAGAGGAAAATTTATGACCCCTAGAGCTATTTTGAATTCTACGAAAGGAAATTGGTGTAGTTCGGGTTAGTTCCAAGAGAATTGAGAAGAGGAAATGGCAAGTTGATATCATCGTTGTTTGTGAGAATACACGAGTGACTGTGTGATATCATCATTTGAGCGAAACACGTAAGGGAGTGTATCGTGAGGTTTAATTATATATTTGTGTTAGTACTAATCTTTTCTGCAGGGACTATGTCAAGACAACATTCTCCTGAAGGTGAGAGGGGAAGGTTGGATGCTAGGTTAGTGATTGAGGCGTTGAGGGGAGAGATGAAGAGGATGTTCCAAGAGGGAATGGAACAAATTCATGAGACGCTAGAGCAAAGACTAGAGCAATCCACAAACGTATTCCAAGGGCGTAAGAGGGAAAGTCGTTCTAGGAGAGTACCGAGGGGTGGAGATGAAATGATGGATGATGACTTTGATGAGCCTTCTGTTGGGAGATATAGAGGATATAGTGGTCGGAATAGAGGAACTAGGGATTGGGAAGATAGAGGAGATAGGAATAGAGAGGATGATCAATTGAGTAGCATAAAGATGAAGATTCCTCCTTTCCAAAGGAAGAATGATCCCGAAGCGTACTTAGAGTGGGAGAAAAAGGTGGAGATGGTGTTTGACTGTCACAACTATAGTGGGAGAAAGAAAGTAAAACTTGCTGCCATTGAATTTTCGGATTATGCTATAGTGTGGTGGGATCAATTAATGTTGAATAGAAGGAGGAGTGGTGAGCCACCTATTGAGTCTTGGGAAGAGATGAAAAGAGTGATGAAGAAGCGGTTTGTACCTGCGTATTACTATCGTGAATTGCACAACAAGTTGCAAACTCTAAGGCAGGGAAGCCGAAGTGTAGATGAGTATTTCAAGGAGATGGAAGTCACTATGATTAGGGCGAATGTAGAGAAGGATAGAGAGGCTACAATGGCTAGATTTCTTGTTGGGTTGAATAGAGAAATCCAAAATGTTGTTGAATTGCAGCATTATGTAGAATTGGAGGATATGGTTCACATGGCTATAAAAGTTGAGAACCAGCATAAGAGGAGAGGTAGTAGTAATGCACGGTTGCAACAGGGTAGTGGTTCATTCACTTGGAAGACCAACCAATGGAAGAAGGAAGAAAAGCTTTTACCCACCAAACCAAAAGGGGAGCTGAGACAAGTGGGTTCTACTCCTAGTAACCTAGGTAACCCTGAATCTTCTACTTCTAGAAATCATGACATTAGATGTTTTAAATGTCAAGGTAGAGGCCATATTGCTAGTCAATGTCCAAATAGGCGTGTGATGATTTTGCGTGATGATGGTGAGTATGAGACGGAGGGGGATAGTGAAGAAGATGATATGCCACCATTAGAAGATGCTAGTGATGATGAGGAGCTTACAATGGGAAGGCTAGTGGCAGTAGTGAAGCGAGCGTTGAATGTGCAGGTGAAGGAAGAAGAGGAGGTGCAAAGAGAGAATATATTTCATACTAGATGTTATCTAGGAGATCATATTTGTAGTTTGATTATTGATAGGGGAAGTTGCACCGAGCAATTTTATTGTTGAGAGGCTGGGGCTCAAAACTGTTAGACACCTTAGTCTATATAAATTGCAGTGGTTGAATGATAGTGGTGAGACTAAGGTGAGTAAGCAAGCCTTGATTGGTTTTCGCATTAGAAGGTATGAGGATGAGGTGTTATGTGATGTAGTGCCAATGCAAGCATGTCATGTGTTGTTGGGGAGGCTATGGCAATTTGATAGAAAGGTTGTTCATGATGGCTTTTCTAACAAGTATACAGTTGTTCACCAAGGGAAAAGCTTTAATCTTAAACCTTTAACACCTAAACAAGTGTATGAGGATCGGTTGCAGCTACAACAGTCATTTGCAAAACACAAGGTGAGTGAAAAGCAGAGTGAGAGTGAGAGAGCAAAAGACAATGAGAATAAAAAGGAATATAAAAGTCAAGATCAAAAGGAAAAGGAGAGGAAGGCTGGAAAGAGTGTGAGAGGCCAAGTTGAAGGGGAATCAACTTTGGTGGTGAGTGAAAAGGAGAGGGCAGCCTTGCAAAAGGAGAGTTGTGTGGCAAGAGCGAGTGTAGTAAGGAGAGCGTTAGTGGTGAGGCAACCTATGTTGTTGCTGGTTTTTAAGGAAACATGTTTGACTACTAACGATTTATCTAATGCTTTGCCTAGTGTGGTTGTGTCTCATGTGAAGGACTTTGAAGATGTCTTTCCGAAGGAACTCCAAAGGCAGGTCGATGAATTAATGGAGAAGGGATACGTGAGAGAAGGCATGAGTCCATGTGCAGTGCTTATGATTTTGGTGCCTAAGAAGGATGGGACATGGAGAATGTGTGTTGACTTTCGCGCCATCAACAACATTATGGTAAAGTATTGTCATCATAATCCTTGCTTAGATGACTTCTTAGATTGGTTATATGAGTATAGTGTCATTCCTCATGAGCCTTGGATAGACACTTCCATAGATTTTGTGTTAGGATTATCTAGGCCTAGGCATGGTCGAGATTCTATTTTTGTGGTTGTGGATAGGTTTTCTAAAATGGTTTATTTCATTCCTTGTCATAAAACTAATGATGCTATATACATTGTTGATTTGTTCTTTGGAGAGGTAGTGCATCCGCATGGTATACCTAGTAGCATTGTTAGTGATCGGGATGTAAAGATTTCGAGTCATTGTTGGAGAGTATTGTGGGAAAAGTGGGGAACTAAACTAATGTTTTCGACTATCTGTCACCCACAAACTGATGGGCAAATTGATGTGGTTAATAGGACTTTAATTCAATTGTTAGGGGCAATTATAGAGAAGAACATTAGGACTTGGAAGGATTGTCTACCATTTGTGGAGTTTGCATGTAATAGGGCATTAAATAGCATTATTCATTGTTCACCATTTGAGATTGTGTTTGGTTTTAACCCACTGAATCCTAATTATTTATTGCCATTGCAACTTAACAAGTTTGCGAGTTTTGATGCTAATTCTAAGGCAGATTTCGTGAGAAAGCTACAAGCACAGGTAAAGAGTAGGTTTGAAAAACAAAATGCCAGGGTCGCTTCAAGGGTGAACGAGGGTAGGAGACCCATGAAATTTCAGCCTAGAGATTGGGTTTGGGTGCATTTTCGCAGGGAGAGGTTTCCATTGCAAAGGAAATCCAAGTTGAACCCTAGGGGAGATGGTCCAATTCCGATGCTTGGGAGAATCAATGATAATGCATACAAGAAAGATTTACCAGGTGAATATCAAGTAAGTATCACGTTTAATGTTACTGATCTGAGTCCATTTGATGCAGGCAATGATTTGAGGAAAAATCTTTTTCAAAAGGAGGGGAATGATGAGATCCATGACAAGAGCCAAGCCGGAAGAAGAAATGTGGATCCTCTTGAAGTGCCACCTAGACCGATCACAAGAAATCAAGCGAAACGATTCAATGAAGCACTTAACGGGTTGATAAAGGTTGCCCATGAAGCCGGAAAGGATTGGAGCAATCATGAAGTTGGAACGGATTGGAACAACCATGAGAAGACCCTTGCTTTTATACAAGTTACACCGGACACGGGATGAAGAGGGCGTGTTGTAGCGACCCACCTACTAGGTCTGATTCTTGAACCTGTTCCAAAATTCCTGTAACTATCTTTGGTACCTGTAGGTGTGTTGCTATGCTGTCTCTGAATTAGAGATAAGGCAAATTCTGCTAATATTGAACCTGTAACTCCAACCTGTATGAAATTTTATAAACATCCTGTAAAATGGCGCTAACAGTGCTATCATTTCATATCTACATCATATCTAAACACATGTACTTAAAATCTCCTGTCACATCATACATCATATATATATATCATCGGGATCTGCATTCCCGGTAAGTAGGCATAGCCTAGATTGATCCTGTAGCCTTAAGTGGCTCAAAAGATTACAAATCCAATCTTATACACACAAATATTTACATTACAATCTGAAGATTAACACCTATAGATCTTATTACAAATAACAGAGGTTCCAAAATGAAACTAAGGGCTTCTTTGCCTCTATTGACGCTCTCCAAAAACCCGAGTCTCCAACAACTTATTCTTCAGTACCTGTACCTAAGGTTAGCAAAAACACTAACCCCTCAGCTTCTTAAGAAGCAAAGTGAGTATAAAATCAACCAACCCAATAAAAACAAACAACAAAATCACATAATAGTAATCAACAATATTATCAAATACCTCAAAGTGATTACTCAAGCAAGCAAGTTTTCAACTCAAGTTATACTCGCAACCTTTTCATTGGAGACCATTTCAATCACTCTTGTTTACTCACAAGTCAGAATTATTTTTCAATTAATCCAGGCAAAGCCTGTCAACTGGTAGATAAACTACCCTCATGTACTTTTAAAAACTTAATGTTTTCTCAACCAATTAAGACATCCTTATATACTCTTTTTAGTTAGAAATATTCAGCTCGCCTTTCACCTGCCTCAAACAAAAGGGGTGACCAGATCCCCATAGGTCACTAAACCGGGCCGGTCCGTCGACCATGCCTCAAACCCATCCGGGTCGACTCAAAGGTCGTACTACAAACTTACTAAGCAGGGAACATGACTTTTCTTACATTAAGTGTTTTAGGTTAGTAGGTACTTATAGCCTAACTCCCATTTTATTATCCATGTAGATATTTCATCGTTACCAAGACAATAATAATATAAACTCAACCAGCCATATAAACCCCATCCAATAAGCTAAAAATAACCCAACATTACATCACATTCATTAAGCATTCGATAATTTAAGTTCATTACATCACATACAATCAGGAATAGTATAATCAAATCCCGCACCCAACTCTCATTCTAGGATTTTCTAGAATGTTCCCTTTTTTTTTCTCATAATCCAATCATATCATGACACACAACCAGCCATCAGTAAACCATTAATTCAACAATCCTCCTGCATTGATCACAGTAAGTGATCGTACAGGGTAATTTCAGCCAACAACAAGTAGTCTACATTATCAACCACTTGTACCTAAGAGAAAAGTTAAGGGGGTACTCACCTAAAACAATATATGCCAATCCAAACAGTCGCACCAGCCAAGTTCCTTTGTCCTCCTTACTCAATAGAAATACCTGAATCATCAGTATACCAATCAATGTTACCTTATTCGCTCTATTGAACCCTAAATTGCTAATTCAGTATTCCAAACCCTTAAATTCCATCCTAACCTCGTATAATCCACCATTTTCTTACAATTTCTAATTCATATACATATGGGTATATTACACTCTATTATATATTAATGTAATTAAATTTCGACATGATTCTATATTGAATCGTATGGTTCTAAATTATCATAATCTTGCACCGAACACTACCGTTTTTGTTTCGTAACTAACCCAAGCTTCTAAAAATCATATTATGCTTCAATGAACCTCAACTGAACATCAAATTCAACTAATTAAATCAAATTCTCTAATTTTGCTAAGGATTTAATTCGGCCAGAACAGGGTAATTAGCTTGAAAAATTCACCAAAAATAGAAAACAACTCCAATATGAACAATTATTGATTTGGTGATCTAATAAATCATATAAGGATCTTGTATACTAAAAATTAAATCAAAACTACATCATTTGACCTATTTAGTTTCCAATTTAATTAACAACCAGAACAGAGAATTTCTTAAGGATCACATATTTGGGAATCAAATTTCAGAAAAATAAAATTATCACATTAATATTCATACAAAATTATGTCAGAATACCAAAAATCATAATTTTTCATCAACATTTGATATTTTTAACAAAAATAGGAAGTTTCGGGCGTTACCGGGGGCTGCTCCGTTCACCGGCCTCCGACCACCAACGTCGGAAACCACTATGTCGGCCGGAATCGTCTCCCACCCAAAACCTTAACCCTAGCTTGGCCTAGCAGCAGATTTACCCTACCCCCTTCGAACGAACAAACAAAATTCTCCCTACTTAATTTGATTTTTTGTTCTTCAATTTCTTCAAATTCTTGTTGCATCCTACTTCAATCTTGTTCATCTTCCTATCCTGATGATTGCATGTTTGAAATTCCAACTTCAATTTGCCCAGAAAATTCGGATGAAATGGAGAGGGTTTTGGTTTCTTTTTTTTTTCTAATTTTTTGATGATTTGATTTTTCTCTCTCCCTATTCTAATTTCTCTCTCTATATATATATATATATAATATTACTTACTTTTTCTGACATTAAGGGTGTTATTCTGTATTTGTTTTTGTTTTTTTTTTTCCTTCCTCTTTTATTTATTTATTTTTAGTTATAATATAATATAATATATTATGTACATTTTTTTTACATATATATATATATGCCCATATAATTTATATTATTATTATTATTATTATTATTTTTATATATATTTATTTTATTTTATTTTATTTTTAGCATATAACATATATATACATATATATATATATAATTTTAATTTTAACATTATTGCTTAAGTTTTGGTCCTCACATTTTCCCCCCCTTAAAATAGTTTCGTCCTCAAAACTACTACGCGGGTACAACTCATTGTATTTTAATATCTTACACTTAAATTACAAAACACTTAGAATTTAAGTAAGGCCATACATATTTAATCCTAAGGGTGAAACAGAAGTTACCTGTTTAGAACAAGTCTGGATATTTAGTCCTCATATGATCTTCTCTCTCCCATGTGGCCTCTACCTCGATATGACTATTCCAAAGGACTTTTATAAATGTAATATCCCAATTTCTGAGTTGCCTAGTGGACCTGTCCAAAATGGCAATGGGATACTCCTTATATGTCATGTTCTCCTGGAGTCCTTTTAGTTGATGTTCTAAGCCAACTGTCAGATCGCTAACACATTTCTTCAATGAAGACACATGGAATACATTATGGATATTGGCTAACTCAGCAGGTAACTCAAGTTTATATGCCACAGCTCCAATCCTCCTCTGAATTTGGTATGGACCAATATAACGAGGACTCAACTTCCCTTTTATTCCAAATCTCCTAACCCCCTTCATAGGTGATACTTTCAAGAACACAAAGTCTCTAACTTGAAACTCTAATGGTTTTCTACTTTTATCAGCATAACTTTTCTGTCTACTTTGTGCTGCTTGCATTCTGGCCTTTATCACCTGAACTTTATCCTTCAGCTGCTGGAGCATTTCTGGTCCCACTACTTGTTTCTCTCCAATCTCATCCCAATATAATGGGGATCTACATTTTCTTCCATATAGGGCTTCATATGGGGCCATCTGTATAGTACTATGATAGTTGTTATTATATGCAAACTCGATTAGTGGCAAATGTTCATCCCAATTACCAGCAAACTCCAAAACACATGCTCTCAACATATCCTCAAGTGTCTGTATGGTTCTCTCTGTTTGACCATCTGTCTGAGGATGATAAGCTGTACTGAACTTCAATTTGGTGCCCATAGCTTCCTGTAGGGTTTGCCAAAATCTAGAAATAAACCTGGGATCTCTGTCAGAAACAATAGAAGCGGGTACTCCATGTAATCACACTATTTCCTTAATATATAACGCTGCTAAGCGAGATAGTAGCATGCTCTGTTGAATTGGAAGGAAATGGGCTAATTTAGTCAGCCTATCAACGATTACCCAAATAGCATTATGCTGTTTCCTGGTCCCGAGTAATCTTATAACAAAATCCATGGAAATCTGCTCCCACTTCCATTCAGGAATGGAGAAGGGTTGTAATAACCCTCCAGGTTTTTGATGCTCTGCTTTAACTTGTTGGCAAGTTCTACACTTTGCCACATATTCTGCGATGTCTTTCTTCATCCCTGGCCACCAATACACTGATTTCACATCCTTGTACATCTTATTGCTTCCTGGGTGGTTTGTATAAATGGTATGATGAGCCTCATCTAGAATTGCTTTTTTGATCTTCTCTATTGCTGGTACGCATAATCTACCTTTGAATCTTAATACTCCTGTCTCATCAGATATAAAGTCGGGATATCTAATCATATTATTCCTGACTTTTTGCAGTTCCTCATCAGTTAGCTGTGCTTCCCGAATCTGATCTTTCAATGTAGGTTGAATACTCAAACTATTTAATCTAGATTCCACTCCTGGCCATATAATTTCTAATTGTAACTGCTCTAAATCCCTCCAAATTTCCACTCTATCAGTGATTAAAGTTGCCAGATTGCTACACTGTTTCCTACTTAATGCATCAGCAACTACATTAGCTTTACCAGGATGATAGTGAATGGCTAGATCATAGTCTTTCATCAATTCCAACCATCTCCTTTGTCGCATGTTCAACTCTTTTTGAGTAAGGATGTATTTCAAACTCTTATGATCAGTATATGCATCGCATTTATTACCATACAAATAATGTCTCCAAATTTTTAAAGCAAATATTATAGCAGCCAACTCCAAATCATGAGTAGGATAATTCTGCTCATATGGTTTCAACTGACGGGAAGCATATGCTATAACTTTGTCATCCTGCATCAATACACACCCTAATCCAATCTGAGAGGCATCACAATATATAGCATACCCACCTGTTCCACTAGGAATGGCCAAAATAGGAGCTGAAACTAACTTCCTCTTTAATTCCTAAAAGCTTTGCTCACATTGGTCTGTCCATTCAAATTTGACTCCTTTCCTCATCAATCAAGTTAGGGGTACAACTATCTTTGAAAAGTCTTTCACAAATTTCCTGTAATATCCTGCCATACCAAGAAAACTTCTTACCTCCCTGACTATGGTAGGAGGATTCCACTCTGTGATGGCCTGAACCTTTGCAGGATCTACAGATATTCCAAAACCTGACACAATATGGATTAAGAATGCAACCTGGTCTAGCCAAAAATCACATTTCTTCAACTTAGCATACAACTGTTTTTCCTGTAGAGTTTGCAACACCTTTCTTAAATGCTTAGCGTGCTCTTCGTTATCTTTAGAATAGATCAAGATATCATCAATGAATATAACCATAAAGTCATCCAAATATTCTTTAAATACCCTATTCATCATATCCATAAAGGCAGCTGGGGCGTTAGTTAAACCAAAAGGCATCACCAGAAATTCATAGTGACCATACCTGGTTCGAAATGCAGTCTTTGGTATGTCAACCTCCTTCACCTTCAATTGATGATATCTAGATTGCAGATCAATCTTCGAGAATACAGCTGCTCCTTTCAACTGATCAAATAAGTCATCAATTCGGGGTAAAGGATATTTATTCTTGATGGTTACCTTATTCAACTCACGGTAATCTATACACAAACGTAGACTACCATTCTTCTTTTTCACAAATAACACCGGTGCACCCCAAGGTAACATACTAGGCCTTATGAAACCCTTATCTAATAATTCCTGCAACTGCTTTTTCAACTCCATCAATTCTACAGGAGCCATACGATAAGGAGCTTTGGATACAGGTTTCGTACCTGGCATTACCTCAATGCCGAATTCAACTTCTCTATCTGGGGGTAAGCCTGGTAATTCCTCAGTAAATATTTTTGGGAATTCACATACAACTGGGATATCCTCCACTCTCTTCTCTTTCAACTGTGCATCTACCACTGAAGCCAAATATCCCATACATTCTTTCTTCAATAATTTCTTAGCTTTGTTAGCTACTATGATCTTAGGTATTGATTGCCTTATACTCCCTCTGAAACTGAATGCTTCCTCATCTGGTAGAAAAAGCTCTACTACTTTATCCCGACAATTTAGATGCACCTTATACTTGGCCAGCCAATCCATGCCAAGGATAACATCATACCCTTTCATATTAAGAATAACCAAATCAGCTGGCAATTGCCGCCCTTCAATCACCACAATACCATTCTCCAATTGATAACTTGCTATCCTCTCCCCTCCAGAAGGAGTACTTACCACATATTCACATTTCAGACTCTTCACTGGAGCCATGTTCCGTCTCACCCAGTCTTCAGCGACATAAGAATGGGTTGCTCCAGTGTCAAACAAGGCATAAGCGGGATTATCATCTAATCGAATCACACCTGAAATCATCAAACACATCACATTCTACTTCCAGCAATTATTGTTAACATCCTACTCAATGAAAAGTTAAGCATAGTCACATCTACATATTAATTACTTCATGTATATACCCATAAACACATCTATATATTCACATTTGCATATATGCACTTACATGTACTTATAAGCATATATTCACTAATACAATTTGTTTAACCCCTGAGCAGATACAACTATTTTACATATGTACACATGTAAATTCATGTCTACACACACATTTATATTTATACTTATACATTTACATATTTATGTAGATATATAGGTTCATTTACATTACAACTATTTAACCATCAAACTATCAAATAAGTTTAGTAGTCTTACCTGCTACTACATCATCTACATTAGCTGGCTCTGTCTGTTGTATAGCAAAGACTCGTGCCTGAGTCTGAGGTCGCGGTCTACCCCTCCTAGAATTTAGATCATGCCTAGGTGCTAGGGCCTGAGTCTGAGCCTGAGTTTGCTGACCTCCCTCACTCCTACCCCGACAATTATGGGAAGTATGACCAAACTGTCCACAGGTGTAACATTGGAGGTCCTTAGGATTCTGACATTGCCTAGCAATGTGTCCATCTACCCCCACATCTATAACATTTTCCTCTCAGCTGAGGACATTCATTAGCCTTGTGATTACCCTTACACTTCTAGCACACTATAGTATAAGTCTGATTCCTCTGAGGTCGAACTGGTGGCTGATACTGCTTCTTTGCTTTTCCTTTATCCTTACTCCATTTTTTCCCAAAACTACCTCCATCCTTTCTTTTGTGTGAAGGACCCTCCATACCCTTCATATCCCTCACCTGTTCTAGTATACGGGCTTCATTCACAATCTCCACATAAGTCGCAACTTTACTTCTTTTCAGCTATGCCTAAAAATAGATATCCAGCCCTGTACGAAATTTATCAGCTTTTACCTCTTCATCATTCTGATAGGCCAATGGAGCGAATTTCAACAATCTGCTAAACTCTCACTCATACTCCATTATGCTTCTACCTTTCTGCTTTAATTCATAAAACTTTTCCCTCATTTTATCTTGTACACATGAGGGAAAATGTTGACTCAGGAAAACATCCTTAAATGCTGGCCAAGTAATTAGAGTTCCATCAGCTCCTTCTGTGATACCCACCAATCATGTGCAGTATCTTCTAATAGCACTACAGCATAGTCTACCTTTTTATCCTCGGGAACATCATGTACCTGGAAAGCTCTTTCTATGGAGTTTATCCAATTCACAGCTGTAGTGGGGTCTAGACTCTTACCATCAAAGGGCTTTACAATCCTTTGTACCCTGGCTAGTTTATCCCCACCTGATCCCACAGCCATAACTTTAGCCCAAGCTTGCATTGCAGCAACCATCTGCTCCATTGGATTCTGTGGAGCTGGCGGTGGAGGTGGTGGGGGTGGTGGAGGTGGTGGAGGTAAATCCTCTTGCTGATCACGAGGGACCATATTCCTGGTCCTCCTTCCTCTACCTCTGCCTCGACCTCTTCCACATTCCATTTACTGCAATCAAATCTACATAAAAAAGTACACTTGAATCAGAAATCAAACACTTAAACTTCTTAAACAAGCATATGTATTCCACAATACACAAATACATCACAATTTGGTAAGTCAAATCAATTAACACAACTTAAAGTCTTCATTCATCCTAAATACCCCACACAAGCTCACACAGGTTTAATCATAATGCCTAAACCTAAGCACTGATACCACCCTATAGCGACCCACCTACTAGGTTTGATTCTTGAACCTGTTCCAAAATTCCTGTAACTATCTTTGGTACCTGTAGGTGTGTTGCTATGCCGTCTCTGAATTAGAGATAAGGCAAATTCTGCTAATATTGAACCTGTAACTCCAACCTGTATGAAATTTTATAAACATCCTGTAAAATGGCGCTAACAGCGCTATCATTTCATATCCACATCATATCTAAACACATGTACTTAAAATCTCCTGTCACATCATACATCATATATATATATCATCAGGATCTGCATTCCCGGTAAGTAGGCATAGCTTAGATTGATCCTGTAGCCTTAAGTGGCTCAAAAGATTACAAATCCAACCTTATACACACAAATATTTACAGTACAATCTGAAGATTAACACCTATAGATCTTATTACAAATAACAGAGGTTCCAAAATGA
Organism: Laguncularia racemosa; assembly: GCA_037954665.1. Taxonomy (NCBI): domain Eukaryota; kingdom Viridiplantae; phylum Streptophyta; class Magnoliopsida; order Myrtales; family Combretaceae; genus Laguncularia; species Laguncularia racemosa. The sequence goes on from JBBMOL010000196.1 coordinate 875,095, forward strand.
AACTCAGAGCTTCTTTGCCTCTATTGACGCTCTCCAAAAACCCGAATCTCCAACAACTTATTCTTCAGTACCTGTACCTGAGGTTAGCAAAAACACTAACCCCTCAGCTTCTTAAGAAGCAAAGTGAGTATAAAATCAAGCAACCCAATAAAAACAAACAACAAAATCACATAATAGTAATCAACAATATTATCAAATACCTCGAAGTGATTACTCAAGCAAGCAAGTTTTCAACTCAAGTTATACTCGCAACCTTTTCATTAGAGACCATTTCAATCACTCCTGTTTACTCACAGGTTAGAAATATTTTTCAATTAATCCAGGCAAAGCCTGTCAACTGGTAGATAAACTACCCTCATGTACTTTTCAAAACTTAATGTTTTCTCAACCAATTAAGACATCCTTATATACTCTTTTTAGTTAGAAATATTCAGCTCGTCTTTCACCTGCCTCAAACAAAAGGGGTGACCAGATCCCCATAGGTCACTAAACCGGGCCGGTCCGTCGACCATGCCTCAAACCCATCCGGGTCGACTCAAAGGTCGTACCATAAACTTACTAGGCAGGGAACATGACTTTTCTTACATTAAGTGTTTTAGGTTAGTAGGTACTTATAGCCTAACTCTCATTTTATTATCCATGTAGATATTTCATCATTACCATGACAATAATAATATAAACTCAACCAGCCATATAAACCCCATCTAATAAGCTAAAAATAACCCAGCATTACATCACAATCATTAAGCATTTGATAATTTAAGTTCATTACATCACATACAATCAGGAATAGTATAATCAAATCCCGCACCCAACTCTCATTCTAGGATTTTCTAGAATGTTCCCTTTTTTTTCTCATAATCCAATCATATCATGACACACAACCAGCCATCAGTAAACCATTAATTCAACAATCCTCCTGCATTGATCACAGTAAGTGATCGTACAGGGTAATTTCAGCCAACAACAAGTAGTCTACATTATCAACCACTTGTACCCAAGAGAAAAGTTAAGGGGGTACTCACCTAAAAAAATATATGCCAATCCAAACAGTCGCACCAACCAAGTTCCTTTGTCCTCCTTACTCAATAGAAATACCTGAATCATCAGTATACCAATCAATGTTACCTTATTCGCTCTATTGAACCCTAAATTGCTAATTCAGTATTCCAAACCCTTAAATTCCATCCTAACCTCTTATAATCCACCATTTTCCTACAATTTCTAATTCATATACATACGGGTATATTACGCTCTATTATATATTAATGTAATTAAATTTCGACACGATTCTATATTGAATCGTATGGTTCTAAATTATCATAATCTTGCACCGAACACTCCCGTTTTTGTTTCGTAACTAACCCAAGCTTCTAAAAATCATATTATGCTTCAATGAACCTCAACTGAACATCAAATTCAACTAATCAAATCAAATTCTCTAATTTTGCTAAGGATTTAATTCGGCCAGAACAGGGTAATTAGCTTGAAAAATTCACTAAAAATAGAAAACAACTCCAATATGAACAATTATTGATTTGGTGATCTAATAAATCATATAAGGATATTGTATACTAAAAATTAACTCAAAAATACATCATTTGACCTATTTAGTTTCCAATTTAATTAACGACCAGAACAGATAATTTCTTAAGGATCACATATTTGGGAATCAAATTTCAGAAAAATAAAATTATCACATTAATATTCATACAAAATTATGTCAGAATACCAAAAATCATAATGTTTCATCAACATTTGTGATTTTTTAACAAAAATAGGAAGTTTCGGGCGTTACAGGGGGCTGCTCCGTTCACCGGCCTCCGGCCACCAACGTCGGAAACCACTATGTCGGTCGGAATCCTCTCCCACCCAAAACCTTAACCCTAGCTTGGCCTAGCAGCAGATTTACCCTACCCCTTCGAACGAACAAACAAAATTCTCCCTACTTAATTTGATTTTTTGTTCTTCAATTTCTTCAAATTCTTGTTGCATCCTACTTCAATCTTGTTCTTCTTCCTATCCTGATGATTGCATGTTTGAAATTCCAACTTCAATTTGCCAGAAAATTCGGATGAAATGGAGAGGGTTTTGGTTTCTTTTTTTTTTTTCTAATTTTTTGATGATTTAATTTTTCTCTCTCCCTATTCTAATTATATATATATATATATATATATAATATTACTTACTTTTTCTGACATTGAGGGTGCTGTTCTGTATTTGTTTTTGTTTTTTTTTTCCTTCCTCTTTTATTTATTTTCTTTTTATTTATAATATAATATATTATGTACATTTTTTTTACATATATATATATATATGCCCATATAATTTATATTTATTATTATTATTATTTTTATATATATTTATTTTATTTTATTTTATTTTTAGCATATAACATTTATATACATATATATATATATATATATAATTTTAATTTTAACATTATTGCTTAAGTTTTAGTCCTCACACGTGTACTTTTAAGGCACGGCCGTGTAGGAATTCCAAGATTGCATAGAATCATACACGGTTAGACATACGGCTAAAAGGCATGGCCGTATATGGAGTTAAGTAAATCCACAGAAAGATACACGGCCAAAGTACATGGGCGTGTATGTTGCCAGAAGTTGCACAGAAAGGTACACGGGCAAAGTACACAGCCGTGTATCCCCTACCGGCCAGCATGTTCTGTTTTCGTGTTTTTACGCAACTTATCTAAACTACATCGTTTTAGACTTGTTTTTCACGAATTGTAACCCTAGAATAAAAGCTCTTAGGGTTTAGAACAACTAAGATATACATCTTTGAACATTAAACACTTTTGAGAGGCTCCTCTCTTGGTTCTTCAAGAACTAAATCGAACTTATTGGATTGATTTCCGTGGCATTCATCCCGACTTATCAATTGGTCTTCCATCCCGATTCTGGCGTCTTCATTTTTATACCAAGGTTCTTGTCTCGCTTATAGACAACAGGTCGCGGTTTTCCACTTTAGGTGTTTGGGTGTCTTAGGCAACGAATTTCCGAACGTATTGGTATTGGGTTTCGTCACGGGTTGGTGTGGTTCGTATCAGGTTTTCGAAAATGTCAGAATGATAAAGCACTTGAGAAGTGTGATGGCATAGAGGTGTCAAGGATGATTAATGTAAATCAACCTCGAGTGGTTGGTTTGACATACAAGATAAATGATACAGAGGTGTTAGAAATGATTGTAAGCCAACTTGAGTGGTTTGACAATTAAATGAAATGGCATAGAAAGGTGTCGGGATAATTTAATCCATTATAAAATTGGATAGGTCTATGTCCACGGGTTTTGGGTTCAGTGTTGATGTTGCGTAATATGAAATGCATAATCCTTACTTGTGATGAGTGAAATGGAATGTTTGATGTTTACTTCTATGGTATGATTGATTGCAATTGTAAATGTGGTTTGATCACTTTAAATAAATCAATTAAAGTACAAATTGGATGATATTAAAACTTGACATGCATTTTCACGAAACATTGCATGAGATTGAAGGTCATCACTATCACAAGATGCGTTGGAAGTGATCAAGAGGATTATTGTTCCGCCAAGTGCGAACTAAGTGATTAGGGGATTGTCGTGCCTTGACGATTCTAAGTCCGGCCTGTCCTTAAGGGTTTTGCTTCATCTGGTGCAGAAAGGCACGAGAGCATTCACTGTTAAGTTAATAAAATATCCTAATTAACAAGTGATAAGATAAATAATTCGAGTAATGACCTAGGCACTGATGGTGGCTTTGGAATCCCCAACCCAAGGTCAAAGGAGGCGTAAACCCTAAACTTCACGTCGGTTACTTGACGACCACGTGAGATGCTTCATTCATATGCTTGTTCATGTATAGCATATGTTTAATATCTGAATTTGAATTTGCTTGTATATGTATATAGCATATGTCTAATATTTGATTTAAGTTTGTTAGTGTGTGTATGAAACATTGAAAGTGTTACCATCCCATTCATTGAGCTATGATGTGCTCATTACCTCATAGACTTTCTGTAGATAGCGAGTACGAAAGCTCGGGATGGGATAAGATGTGAAGTGTTGAAGATTTTGAAAGACTAAAACAACAAAGTAAGATTTGTGAATGATAGAAGGTTTTGAAAGACTAAAACAATAAAGTAAGATTTGTGAATGATAGATTTGTTTAAATGAAATGTTAAGACCTCAATGTAAATAGAAATGTTTAAATTGAGAAACTTAGGATTTATCCTATTTTACTAATTGGTAGGAGATATCAATTCTCTACGATCATGGTTGATCGTGGGGTACGAGATCCATAGTTGTATTTTATTATCTAATTATATGTACTATAACTTATTGTAGAGGTAATTATATCGCAATATTTCCCCATAGACTAAACTTACTCTAGAGGAATTCCTTTAAGTCTCAATAAAACTTATTAGATGTCAATTTTATCCATTGGTAGTGAATCCTTAAATTAGTTACCATTGCTTTCAAAGGTTCAAAATCTTGTATAAATTTTTAAACTTTGAGTTCATTTACATCATTATAGATCGTGATTGTAGAGGTTTTTTCTTAATCATGAGAGAGGAGAATTTATATCATCACTCTTGGTTACTTTCTTAACTGTACTGCCAATTTGACATCGTGAATCATATGTCATTTCTTTTTCTTGGCCAATAATTTCTTCCTATCGACTTGGACAAGCAAATGGCAGACGTGTTTGATTTCAAGGAAGTGGAAAGTAAAGTGACTTTAATAGCAGATTTTATTATTTACAAAATGGCAAGGGGACAGTGAAGTGACTTTGATAGCAGATTTTGTTATTAACCAAATGGCAAATTTTACTTAGTGGGTCAAGACTAACAATAAAGAAGTTTTATATAAACATGCAAAAGTTGTTTTTCACGAGACTTTATTAATTTGATTTCATTTTCATTGTTTTCGCTATTCTTTTTCATGCCTGTTACAACTTGGATCGGGCAAAAAAATATGCATTAATTTTGGCAAGGCACTCATTGGTAACCTTATCACCCAAAAGTTACAAATCGAAGGAAAAAGAAAAAAATAAAAGTGAATAGACAAAGTGAAAAAAGAAGGGAAAAAGAATTGCCGATTGAATCCTTAAAAAACGCATCACAAATTAGAAAACATATGGTTTCTAATTCGATTGTTTTACCAAGCCGAATAAATTAAAAGCCCGAATGATATTTAATTGGACAGACATATACACGGAGTATATTCAATTGTGAATTCCTAAAAGATTGATGCGAGTTTTATTACGCAGTATGACAACTGTCTAGCGCTTTGTTAGTTTTAGCACCAACCAAAGGTCCTGAGATTCTGAGGTTCAACTTTTCCATCACTTTGGAAAGTAACAATTTGCCACCAAAGGCCCCTTATAATCCATTTATAGAGAAATGGCCATTCCTTGTTCCCATTGCTCTTTGGAAATTTAATCTTCAGGTTTTTTGTTGTACCTTATTTTTTGAATAAGGTTATGATAACATAACCCAAAATCGAACCTAATTCTTAACCTAAATTTCTTGTTTTTCCTTGATTGCACAATTTAATAACTCTTACACGACCATCTCCATTATTAACATCTTCTACAAACGGAACAAGATCTTACCTCAAAGCAATGTATATGCCCACCAAGAACACATATGTGCTAACCACACTCTCTAACACCACTTCACCTCTACCAATTTCCTTTATAGCAACATAAATTTAGGTTTTTAAGAGTTGGTTTGACCAACATATTGAGCTGGTTCTTCAAAGTAGTCTTTAAGAGTTGATAAAGGTTTATCTTAATTTTCTAGAGCTGGTTGAGTTGAGTTCAAATTAGTTGATGGAGTTGATGTTGCAGACAATGCATGTTTAAATAGTGTGAAATTTGCTAATTAAGGGGTTTATACTTCGTTCAAAATGTCGACATTAAAATTGAACAAAAGCATCATTCTTTTTCATTTTTCTAGAAGTAGTTTATTGGCAAAAGGATGATGCCCCTCACTCTACTATGATTTTCATATTTCAACCAACCCCAATGGGTAATTCATCATAAGATTTAATAATTAAAAAAATCCACTAAAATTCATAAAAAATATAAATAATAATAATAATATTGCACATTTTTATTTATTTTTGTTGTAAAAAAATAACATAAAAAATTTAAGTTGATAATCATAGGTACAACAAAAAGGAACAATTTTATACAAATATAAAACAATTTACAATTTTCTCTAATAAGCTTTTATTTGCTTTTATCCTAATTTAAATATTTAGTTTGGATTAATTAACCATGGATGCATGTTTGTATGCTAAAAGATTAACTTGACCTTACTTACATTTAAAAATATCTACAATTACATAGTTTTACAAAGATATCTTTTCGACTGAAAATCTATTAAACCAACAAATGAATCTTAAAAGTAGCATAGGTATGAGTTAAGGTTATATACCACAAGAATAGGTGTACTAGCACCCAATTATCATAGTCCCTACCTATAGTTAGGCAAATGACAAATGATTTAATTTTTTTAAATCTACAACTATATTGACTAAATTAACAAAATTAAATATCCAACACCATAAATAATACAATCAATAAAGGATAGTTGGATCATTGTGATTGGTGTTAGCAATTGTAACAATAGCTTACCCTAAATTTGAATAACTTGACTCATTGACTGGTTTAGGTTTTTGACAATCTTAAACTTGAAAATGCTCATTTCCTTAAAATGAGAATCACTCGATTAATCAATTAGTACTTCTATTTATAGATAAGGTAAAGAATTGATTAATTGTCTAAAGGACCCAAGCCTCTACCTAACCGTAATAAATATGTCTATGTCATGAAATCAATTAGATAAGGTTCCTTTAGGTACAAACCTAATCTAACACACATCTTAATCTAATCAAGATACATCTTAAGTGGCAGAAAATCAACGATTCAACCATTTAAAAACATAGTAGAAATATATCATATGTCACCAATATAATGCTTCAACCAAAACATTAAATTCATGATTTTAATGGAGCACATTAAATTCCCACCTTCAAATTTGATACAAATGAAATCCCCCCCCTGTTTCTGGGTTGAAATCAGTAATAAAAAAAAAGACAACTCTTTTACATTTGTCGGCCAAAATAAAAGGAACTGATATGAAGAATGAATTTCCTGTCGTAAAAAGGTGACCTGCGGCTGCTTCTTTGGGCCCAAAACTTCAAATTGCATGGACTTTTACTTTTGATCGGTGGTGGCAGTGGGCTTCCTGGGCATGTTTTAAATTCCTCGGACGTGTACGAATCCTTTTCTTTTCTTGTTTTCTTTTTCGCTGGACGTGGGCTAATTGATTTGTTCCTTTTCTTAATGTATCTCTTGCATTTAAAATTGTTTTGTAGGTATTGTTCAAATCCAAATATTTTACTTACGAAAAAAATTAATTAATTAAGCACGTAAAAATACTAGCCATTTGGGTCCTATTCTTATTCTCTTCTCGTATTTAATATACTCAAATCATTGAGTATGCATTTTATCATTTGTAATCAATTTTTTTAATAAAATCAGACTCAAATGCACATAAGTGTACTTTTTAAAGCCTAAATTAACGTGTAATTTCACACATTATCAATGATGCCAAAATTTTTTTACAAAGTTATTAATTATTGAAATAATATCAAAATTACTGTTCAAATTTTAGAAATTACCTACCATGACAATGTTCGATCTATGTCAGTCACCACAATAATGCTCAACTTGAGATTGAAATTTTTTGTCATATGCACCTTTAAGCTCAAGATACACCTTAGCGTCTCCTTGTACCTTTTTTTTGTCAAGTAACAAATTAATTCCCTTGATAAGCACTATTGAACTCAATCAAATCTTGATATATTGCAGCCATTTTGTTGCCTTATAGTAAAGTAATCACTTTCATGCATCAGACTTATTTCAAATAAATTTTTACATTTATTTTTCATTGTTAAGTAGTTAAGCAATTCTATTAATAAACATCAATGAGCCCATACAAGTCTTGACATATCATAACTATCATTATTGCATCATAGTAGAATACCATTTTTGCCACATCATTTTTTCTCAGTATATCCTTAGCATTGCAACTATGTTATTATCATGTAGAGGAAATTATCTTGACAAATACCATTAGGTTATGGTAGTTCATGATATTTACCTAATATAAATACTCATTATATTCATTCTACAAATAACCAATAAGATATGACTTGTTCAACTAAAAACTTAACTAAGGTTAGCTTTATTGGAAAGCTCATTATATGTGAAGTTTACACTTGAAGTTTATTTTATGTTAAGCATAATTAATAGAGGGCAAGGTGCCTTATGCCTTTTATGAGGGGACTTGCAAACAAAATGTGTTTCCCACATTTTTAAGGAAAAGTAGTATCTTTTCTCATGAAAATAGGTCTATAGACTATAGTAACATGTCCTGTAACTTGTACTTTCTAAATTAAAAGTAGAAATATGTATTATATTTATATTTTTAAGTGTAAATATGATTATAAATTTAAATGTAGTTAAGAGGTTCAATGTTTATTTTTATAAATGAAAGGTCATGAGTTCAAATCCTACTAGTGACATTACGCTTATTGACTGTCTCTCAATACATAATTTTCATATGCTTTTTTTTTTTCCAATTATCACTAATAAAATTAAATTTTTTTTTTTCAAATTACAATCATTGACTGATAAATAATTTTCTATCATTTATTTCTTTTTTTCCCACTATAACTAATATATAATTAAATTTCATTTATTAAAAAAAATGATAGTTAACTAAACAAATTCCCATTTGCCATTATTTGTTTATTAGTAGCTATACCATAAATAGTAATTACATTGTTGATGCTACAAGTATCTCCGTTATATCACATTAAGCATGAGCAAATAATAGTAGTCATATTACTAGATGCATTAATATTTCAAATCACTTTTAATATTATAAAAATGAATGACTATCACCCAATAATTGATTGTCTAATCACTTATAATGAAAGATTTTTTTTTTTTTTTGTGGCATTACTAATGAAATACTTTTGCAAGGTTGGAAATCATAGAATACTATTCTTTATTATATATTCTTCTTTTCATTCTTTATGTAATTTTTTGTTTCAATACTTCTTTTTTTTTTTCTGTATACCTTTTATCATACTTATACAAGTTTTATGTATTGGTGACTATTACGATTTTGTTGATATATACTTTCCAATGAATATATATATATATATATAATATTTCATCCATTTATAAAGTGCATCAAGCACCCTTACCCATTTTGAGAAAAAAAGTTTAAATTTTCTTTTTATTTAGTATTACATCATGTTGCAAATGCATTTATGAACAAATCTTTTTGTGAATATAAGATACACTATAATTGAAATAATAAATAGATATTTTTCTATACATAATATTGACATTTATTTAAACATAGTAAACAACCCCCTTGACTCTATTATGCTATGTTCATCCCTAATTAAATAGGTCCATAAGTGACATAAATTCATACTTCATCATTCACTCCTAGTGGTTGTCAAAGGTAGGCAATGTGTCAAACTAACTCACCTTGTGGAGGGGAGCATAATGATGTAACTTGCATCCAAAATGCATTATGGTGATGGTGGCATAAAAAGCCCTAGGAGTGATTGATCTTTAGAACTTTAATCGAGAGATTCAATGAAGGATTAGAGCTAAAGAAAAACTTTAACAATGAGGATTTGTTAAAGTTGGAAATAGGTAAGTTGTGTTCTTGGGAGAGAATGAATTTAGTGGTGTTATTGTCGTGTCCTTCATGCTCTACTCTATTTATAGACTTGTATGGATAAGATTTTCAAGCTAAATATCAATTTCAATTGAGTCTAACTAGTGATACATGGAACCCTAACCTTATTAATAAGATTTTATTTGTTTTTAATGTATATAATGATGTTAATTTGTAGTAGAAACAAATTTTTAGTTGTTAATTGATAATTTTTCAAAAATTTAGGTTCAATTGATCAAATTGAGCCCAATTTGGCTAAATCTTCCCTCATGTTATCCTTCTCTCTCTCTCTCTCTCTCTCTTATCTATCTAGAGGTAGGAGACAATCGCGTGCCTCATAGTGATCACTCTAGCTAACCACATTGTGCCATGTGGTACATTGAAACAAAAATAAAAGGTATGTAAGTGCTTAAGTGACTCAAACTTGTGACATCTAAACCCCATGTGCATGCATGTCCAAGATTCTAAGAATTGATTTGTGGTTCATTTCTTAATTTTTTTATGTAATTTAAATTTACTTAAACTAAAGCTAAGCATCGACCAAATTTGAGTTCATCAATTGTGCCTTTTTGAACACTCCTTTTATCATTTTTTATGGAAAATGCAAAACCTCACCCCCCCAAACTTTGATCTATGTGCATATAATACCCCTTAAACTTTGACCATAGTGTGATTTTTTTGAACTAAAAGAGCAATTGTCCTCTATGTTGTCAAGTTATTAAAGTTAAAGGAGGTAGTTTACTACATTCAAAAGTTTAGAGGATGTATTCATACCTATGTCAAAGTTTAGGGGGTTACTTGCAATTTCCGTTCACTTTTTTTTTTATTTCTATATCTTTTCTAATTTTCCCATTTTTTAATTTTTTTTTGTATTTTTTTAAATACATGACTTAAATGAAATAAGTAAATAAAATGGGGAAAAAATGGGGTATCAACATAAACCAATAGTTATTTGCATAAACTTAAGGAGAAAAATAAGGAAGAGACAATTCTTATGAATCTTGAAATGGCTCTAGACAATTATGATAGATATTGGAAGCAAAAACCAAGAATCAATTGGTTAAATGAGGAGATGATAATACTACGTTTTTTAATCATACAACCATCAGAAGGCATAAGGGAAATAAAATTAGGAGAATAAAGAATGAAGAAAGTGCATGGATTGAAAATGAGGAGGAATTGGAAGCTAAGTTTCCTAATGGTTATTAGAAAGTTTATAGTGTTGCATAAAGAGAGAGACAAAATAGGATTTGGAGGCAACTACTAATTTATTTTAGTGGGCATGAATGGGAAACTCACAAGGAGGGAAACTAAAGGAGAAGTGAAAATGGTCGCTTTTTAGATAGGAGCTAATGAAGCTCCTAAGCTTGATGGTTTTATAAGATTGCTCTTCTAGTCTTATAGGAGACTGGTTAGATCCTCAATTTTTGAAGTTATCTCTCACTTTTTGGAAACAAATATCCTTCCATCTTGCTTTAATTTGCTGATTTAACAAGCTTTGATTCATAAATCATTGGGTTAGTTCAAAGATTGATCTCTTCATAAATTGGCTAATCTAAGTTCAATCAAAGCATCATTTGAAGTCACAATTAACATAATCAACTTCATTTTAATTATATAACTATAACTAACCTAGACTATAGGTGAAAAATTTTCATTTAAAACCTAATACCATCAAATCACATATGTGTACTATGATTTCTTTGGACCTTTAAAAAATGCAATGCACCTCAAAATAATACCTAATGACCACCAAAACACATAACACTTTTTTTTTTCCCCTAATTTTTCTTTTTTGTTGCTTTTTTTTTTTAATTTTTCATTTTTTTGTGTTTTTTCTTTATTCATTTTTTTATATTTTTCATCTTCTTTCTATTTTGGTATATTTATTTATTTTTATTTCGTAATAATTTTTAAATTCTTTTTATATTTTTCAAATTAGAACCTTTTCCTTTATTAAAATATTTAAATTGAAAAAGAAATCCTAAAACTAAGGTGGCAAAATTAGGGTGTCTATAGTTATTTTCTTTTGATGTCAAAGGATTTTATAAATTTTGTAAATACTAGATTTTACAAACTTTGTAAAGAAATTACTTTTGTAGTTAAAATTGATGGGTGTCGAATCCAACAAAAATAAAACCTACTCCTAGACAATTATATGATTTGCATATAGTGGTGAGTAGGGTCGAATCCACAGGGATTGGTAAAGATATTTCTATTCAAAGAGCATAAAGAGGAAAAGAAAATTGGGGGGTTTTGTTTGAGAATCAAGTAAAGTAAAACAAAGTAAGAAAATCAGATATTGATAAAAGCCTAGCCAAAGGAATCAAGATAGTTTAATTCTAGGAATTGATCATCGATGCAAATATCCCCTATTCTTAGTTCTAGATAAATTGGTTATGGTTATTAACAAGCTCTAACAACCTATCTCTCCTTACTTTCTCGATAACCTCCAACAAGTGCTTTGAATTATTTCTCTTATTGATTAAACAACCCTAGACAAGCGCTTAGGATTTAATCTATCAATAGCATTAAAATCTAGAGAGACCACCAATTCATGCCAGTAGATTATAAGATAACCTATTTAAACATGATCATACACCTCCATAACATGAATTCGATCATCTATTCTTATAACCAAACATGTTATCGTGTCACTAAGACTAGAACAATCAAACAATTACGGATTTGACGTGCTAGTTGACAATATATTATCTTGCTAATTAAGTAGAAGAGCTCTATTCATACCAATCAACAAAATAATAATGACAAAACGATCAGAAGATATATGAATACCCAAAAACAAAGAATAGAATAAATACAAGTCAATTAGACCTCACAATTCGTGGAGAATTAAACATCTATGACCCTTTAGCTAGAAAAGTAGCTTAGCTACACATGTTCATATGAAAAACGAATATAATAGATAAAAACATGATGAACCCGGTTGCTGCTCTGCCTCCGGCCTTCCTTCTTGTTTCCCAGATCAAAGATTGAAAGACTCAAGATTAAAAGCTTGTCCTAACCCTTTAGGGTTGGTTCTATTTATAATGTTTGAGGGATGGCATGTGATCTTTTGCTAGCAAGATACGAAAATATCTTCCCTTTTCCAAGTAGATTTCGAGAAGTGAAGATTCGTCCGCTTGGCACACCTTAACACACGGCCGTGGGTCAAGCCGTACCATCCTCTGTGCATAATCTACAAGTTTCATCCAAGCCCAACGTGTACCACGGCTACACCCACGGCTAGACTTCAAGTCGTGCCATCCTCTGCCAATGTTCAACAAGTCTTCATCCTCGTCCAGAGTGTGCCACGGTCTACACCACGGCTAGATCCTAAGCCGTGCCTTCCTCTGTCAAAGTTCCACAAGTTCTTCTCCTTGGCACGTCTAGCTTCCACCACGGCTTCAACCAGGGTTTGTTCCACGGCTTCCACCACGGCCGTGCCCTAGGCCGTGTCACTCCTTCTCTTCATGCAGTGTGTAGCACGGTTCACAACATGGTTAGATCTCCAACCATGCCTCCTTCTGGTAGTGTAATTCCTTATCTTGATCCAAGTTGTAAATGACTTCTCTAATTTACTTGAATTAGCATCCTTGACTCCATTTTACCTGATTTATCACCATGATTAGAATTAAGTACCATTTCCTTATGATTTCTATAAAATCAATAATAATTTAACACAATTTATACTATAAAGATTGAGTATAAAATGGCTCTATCAAAAATCAACAATGGTTTCCTAAACTTTAAGTATATTCATAAACATTTTCAAATGATGAAGCATTTGCTAAAACTAATGAGTGTTTTTAAAAAATAAAGTTGGTTTAGAAACTTATTCTCTATGTAGTAAGCTTTAGCATATTTTACTTAAGTAGAATACATAATTAGTTGCCATTACCCTTAAAGTTATGAGGCATGATAGTATAAAATTATAAGCAATATTGATCACTAACTTCTTCTCATAATAAAGCATCATAGGACCTTCCCATTTTACTTTCAAATCATCTAGAATAACTTTTAACCAAAGTAGCTCACATAATCCATGAGCAATAGCTTTGAATTTTGATTCTATAGATGACCTCGCCACCACATTCTGCTTCTTGCTCCATGTTACTAGATTACCTCCAAGAAAAGTACAATAGCTTGTATGTCATGCCCCGCTTTAAGTGCTCCACGTGACAACTTACCATGATTGCCTAATTCCTCGTTAAGTAACCATAAAGCGTCTTATCTCAAGCATCGTGCCTGTTAATCACAATAATAACATTTCCTCCTCAATGGAAGCATTCAACAACTATATTATCATAGGGCCTCTAATGGGTCCCATTACACAATCACAAGTATACCCAAGATCCTATTGAATCACTTACAAACATTTACAACAACTATAGAATCCAGTCTAGTGATATCTACAACAATCTAGTCCTTGCATTCCTTCCCACGAACCTTGCCCTTAGTTATGTGACAAGTACTTACTTTGGTTCGCTACTTCATAAGGAAATTTTGGTAGTCACGACCTGCCAAAAAAAAATCTATAGGAGGGTAAGCTAAAAGCATAGTGAGATAGGGTGTAGTCTCTCAGTGTTGCAACAAACACAATAATTTGAAACAAGTTGTCAAAAAAAATGCTATATATGAACAATCATATGAATGTAATATCTTACGTGGTCTTCTAGTAACCAACATGATAGGAATCAAATACCTATAATACCTATCACCAGAGTAAGAGCTAAGGGATTACAAATTTAACAATGAGGGTCCTCTTTAAACAATTAGACCTTGGTGATGTTTGTTTAGTATCTTTTTTTCCATTATATAATTGTTATGCATTCCAATAGGTACATTTATCGATTTTATAGGATGGTGAATAAAATGCACTAAGGATCAATTGTGGGTCATTCATGGACTACATCAATCGGTCCATAAGTGTTCCATGGAAGTGAAGAACTAGCCATTTTTAGGGTTTATTTGTAATTGTCTTTTGTTGTTTAAGAACCGATCATTTGTTGGTTTTGTTTATAATTTGGTTTTTGTTGTTTTTACCCTAATTAGAGCAAGTATAAATACTTGCTAAGTAGGTTTCAGAGGGGACTTTTTGAACATTAGAAAATCTACCTTTTTCTTATTGTGAGGGAGTTCCATCTTCATGCAAATAAAGTCTTATCAATTTCAATTGAAATTGTGGTGAGTTGGCTTAAAGATTATTGTGAGTCACATCAATACTTCTAAGTTGCTTCCAATTATTTATAGTGTGCCATATTTAGTTGTAATTGGTTGTTTTACTTTGTTCTTGTTCACGTGATTTAGGGCTCCAATTTTCAGATTTAGCTCACACCCAATTTGATTGGAAGTTGGTTCATCTTTGTGTTATACTTTATATATCCTATAATTGCAAATGATCCTCATCATAATTTATCATTAGAGCAATTTCGTCACACAATTAGGGCTCACGTAGTAATAGTCATCATGCCAATTTTGTGGACTTGGTTTGGTTGATTTATCAATTGGCTTTGTGTTCTTGTAATTAGATTGTAGGCACGTCATAGTTTTTGGTATGAGAGCAAAGTTTAGAGAAGAGAATTTTTGTGATCCATAATTGGGATTTAGGGTTCTTAATCCTTCATTCCGAAATTGGATTGTGTGAAGAGAAATTTGAAGTCTTGTGTTGAATTGTTCATTGAATTGCTTACTTGATCTCCAATTGAAGTATTGTGAAGTGTATAAATCAACTTGCATCCTTGCCATGATTAGGTTGTGAGTGGAAGAAGGGGCGGTTCTTGAATTTGAATTCCATTATTTCAAGTTGTGTTGATTGTTGCCCTATTATTTCCTTGCAAATTTAGGAATTGGGAGTGCATTTTTTAGATTTGCTCTTCTTGTCGTGGAGGATTTGGAAACAATTTGAATTCAAAAGAAAACATTAAGTTGAAGGATTTATTGTGTATTGTTAATCTTAATACACTTTTACTATTTTGAATTGTTTTCTTACCATTTGGAGAAACTGATAAGAATCAGATTCCCATAGGACCTATCACTAGAGCTCAAGCTAAAGGCCTACACAACTTAGTTTTGAGAATCCTACATGAGAAACCTAATCCTGAGGAAGCTAACTTAATTTCTTCATTCCTATTTTATACTTGTTATGCATTCCATCAGGTTCACTTGTCAGTCCTACAGGATGCCAAATTACCTATACTTTTGAGTGAGTCGGGATCCTCATCGAGACTCATTTCGAAAGTACCTTGAAGACCAGCATCTTGAAGACTAATTTCTTTTTATATATTTGTTATTTACTTGGACCATTTTATGTTGTAATTTTCTTTTGGGACACTTTCATTTGTTTGTAATTTTCATTTAGGACCGGCTAACTTAAAAGTGGTATAGTTGTAATTTTGTGGACTTTTTAACCCTAAAGAGAGAAAGTATAAATACTTGCTTAAGTAGGGTTTTTAGGGGAACAATTTTTAGAATAGACATACACTTTTTACGTGAGAGAATTAGGGTTCTTCCTTAGTTCAATTCCTCTTATCAATTTCAATCTTAAGAATTAGAACTGTGGCGAGTATAACAAGGAGAAATTGTGAGTTATATCAATTTCTTATTGTTGTGTTTCTTTTCATCTCTAGTGAGTGATATTTAGGGTTGGATTGAAGTCTTCTTGGTCAAATTTGATTACATTTGTAATCAAATTATTGTTGCCTAATTGATTGGTTTTTAGCACTTGTTATTTACCATCAATATTTGCTTCATTTGAACCATGGTTTACATTGTGTAGAAAGGGGATCTAGGTTATTGTTCTTGTTGATTTTAAGTGGTAATCATGTGACCTTTCAAGTATAGTTTGTGATCTTCCAAACGCGGCATCAGGTGATAGCAGCAAGCGGCCTCAGGCGCAGCAGACCAGTCCCGTCCTGTCCCCTTCACCATCCTTCCCTTTTCTTTTCTTTCTTCTTCTTCTTCTCCCCTTCTTCCTCTGCTCTTCTTTTTCTTTTTTTTTTCCTCTCTCGAGTAGCATCTTCCTTCCCGGCCTTCCCTGCTCTGTGTCCCCTCCTTCTTCCCACTCCCACTTTAACTCCACGATGACAGCAACAATGGCAACGGCGATGGTAGTGGCAACAACAACGGTGATAGCAACGATGGAGATAGTAACTTTGGCGTTGTATCTACCTCATCGCCTTCTCCGATGACAAAGGAAACAGCAAACAAATTGGAGAAGATAGCGATAGAGACCACAACGACCATACAACAATGACAACCATGGCTGCAACAATAGTGGCGACAACAATTGTGACGATGCAGCTGTGGTCGCTCTAGTTGGTGAGTGCTAAAGGAGGTACATGACAACTACAACGGCTGTAAAGAAAATAATGACGACATAGCAATGACGGTAATGACAACCACAATGGACGGCAACAACAATGACACAACGGCAACAACAACAGCAACCACGATGGCAGCTACACCCCAAGAGCAACATCTAAGAAGAAATCCATTAGGGTCATTTCTATGCTTAATCCCTTACTTTAATGCGGGTGCGAAGGTGATGTGTGTGTAGGGGATAACGTTCCAACGAGAGATAGGGAGGTGCTTGGTGCTTGTAAGGTGTATGTATGTATGTGTGAGGGAGGAGGAAGACAACAACCACGACCCAACAACTCCAACAACAACAATAGCGACAACAATGAACAGCAACAATGGTGACCAAGATGACCATTGTAGCGGCGTAAGAAAAAGGAAAGGGGAAGGAGGAGCCGAGTGTGTAGTGTGTGTGAGTATGTGCATATGTGCATGAGGTGATGTGGGGTGTGCAGTATGTGTGTGTATATAGATGGTGTGTGGTGTATGCAATATGTATGTGTATGGACGGTGCACGGTGTGTGCGGTATATGTGTGTATATGGATGGTGTGTAGTGTGTGGGGGTGTGTGTGTATGTATATGGAAGGTGTGATGCATGGAGTATGTGTATATGTGTATGGAAAGTGTGATACGTAGAGTATGTGTATATGTGTATGGAAGGTGAGTGGTGTGTGAGGGTATATGTGTATGTGTATGGATGATGTGTGGTCTATGTAGTTTGTATGTATGTATATGGATGGTATGTGGTCTGTGAGGGTATGTATGTACATGTATGGAAGGTGTGATGTGTGGAGTATGTGTATAGGTGTATGGAAAGAGTGTGATGCGTGGAGTATGTGTATATGTGTATGGAAGGTGAGTGGTGTGTGAGGGTATGTGTGTATGTGTATAGATGATGTGTGGTGTGTGTGAGAATAGGTGTATGCATATGGAAGGTGTGTGTTGAGTGTGGGTATGTGTGTATGTACATGGAAGGTGTGGTGTGTAGTGTGTGGGTATGGAAGGTTAGTGTGTTGTATGCGAGTATGTGCGTATGTGTATGGAAGGTGTGAAGTGTGTGTGAAGTATGTAGGTATGTATGTATTGGTGGTGTAAGGTGCATGTGGAGTATATGTGTATGTGTATGTGTATGAGATGGTGTGTAGTGTGTAGATATGTGTGTGTGGGTATGGAAGTGAGTGTGGTGTATGCAGGTATGTGTGTCTGTGTATGGAAGATGTGTGTAGTGTTAGTGCGGAGTATGTGGGTAGGTACGTATTGGTGGTATAAGATATATGTGGAGTATGTGTGTATTGGTGGTGTAAGAAGTGTGTGGAGTATGTGTATATGTGTGTATCGCTGGTGTGAGACATGTGTGGAGTATGTGTGTATGTATGCACTAGTGGTGTGTGTGGGTGCGTGCGAACTTGAGGAGAAAAGAGTATTACAAAGTGCAGTTGTGTATGCGTGTAAGTAGGTATATAGTATGATTGTGTGTATGTATGTGTAGGTGCGTACGCGGTGTATGCGAAGTGTGTATGTATATGGATAAGAGTATGTTGGTGTGTGGGAATGGTTGATGTACGTATGGAAATGGAAGCATGAGTGAGGATGAAAACCGGTAGAAATGACGGGAAGCCCTGTAGGTGGAGATGTCAACAAAGGAGAGAAGAAAGAAGGTGATACAAAACCTTTAAGGACTACTAAATTCTACAAGTTGTCCTATAAGTAGTTCATTGGAAGATATTAGAGATAAATTGATAAATGAAAGGTTCAAAGATGCTTCATGTAAAGGAGAGGCGTTTATGCTGGTGTAGATGGTGAAGGGAATGATTCGAGCAACGTCCAAGATGATGGCTTGAGGGATATTTGGAATGAAATAGATTTCACAATAGAATGTTCAAAGGATATTGAGAAAGATCATTTTTGGCCAAATACCCTAATGAAAGACTTTTAGTTGTCCTTCCTAAAGGTATCTTGCATACATAGAAGAAGGAATTCTGAATTTAGCAAGCCGAAGATGTTCCATTGCTCGACTTTTACACATGGAAAGCAAAAAGTCGATCACAACAACTTAGAATGTTGGAAGCAATGATTCATAGGAAGGTCGTTCCTTCTAGAACCCTATATTAGAATCACGTTGAAGAAGTGTTCAACATTTCGAATCTTGTTCGCTCAAGGTTCCTTAAGGAGGAGACTTCATGCCTGGCCATCAAACGCATAGCGAGTGAAGTATACATATCAGGTGCTAAAAAATTACCAAAATCAAGTGGAGATGCTACCTTCTATGGTTTGGTTGAGGAAGCATTGCAGAAGGACATTGATTTCAAGAGGAAAGTAAAGGAGTTACCCGTTGGAATCGCTCGACTCCGGTTAAAACTATGATGACCTTAAACAAGTGAGTGGGAAACTTAATGATACGCTACAATGTTGTGTTGCGTGTTGATATGATATGTATGTGAATTCAATTGCTTTGTTGTATTTGCAAATGAATGTGATTATTGCTAATTCTGAGTTATATAGTGGGGTTAAATGAGTTTGGGAAAGAAGTTATAATGAAATTGGTAGTTAGATAGGTTATAGATGAATATTGTTTAAAGAATGTAGATGATAGAATGGATTGAGGGTTTATATGTCATTACCTTAATGATAGCACTCCACACCATATTGCTAGTGCTATTACTATAAGCCTAACCCATTATTCAAAATTGTTTTCTTCAAACTAAACCAAAATATATAAACCTAACTTTTCCTTCTATAACTACCGAGTAGGTGTGCATAGCTAGAATAGGATATATAAATATCATTATGTACACATATCAAAGTTTACTTTTGAATATGAACATATGCTTAGGCAAACTTATTTTCCTATTATATTTATATAATACACTTATGAACATAACCATACAAATCATGAGTGTAACTTTGATTTTTCAACTTAACAATCCTATTTTCTTGCCCTCTTAAGTAAGTGAGGGAAGGTGTCTAGTAAATGGTTCTCTAGTCAAAGCTATGTTATGAACCTATATATATGTATATATATATATATATATTATACATAAATGTATGGAGGACTTAGAAGGAATATACAAGACAACCTTGTTGGCTCTCGAAAGTGTGTATAATTGAACACTTGAGAAGTGTGTATAATTGAGCACTTGAGAAGTGCGATGACACAGAGGTGTCACGAATGACAATTGTAAATCAATCCTGAGTGGTTGATTTGATGTTTAAGACAAATGGTATAGAGGTGTCAAGTTAACTAAAACCTGATATATAGCTGGATGGCTCCCATCTGTTGGGTCCAGTTTCCTTGTTTATTTTATGATGTGAAATGCATGATCTTGTTTGTTGTGGTAGACGTGAAAATGAAATGTAGTGGATTATTTATGGGACTCCATTGGGATTCCTATTGATTGTTCTTGGAGTGGTAGATTTAAAAGATTGATAACTTCTTCATTTCCTTGAATGAGAATTAGTTGCGATTATATATGTTGTTTGGCTACCATGAATCAATTAATTAAAGAAGTGGACTTGATTAAAACTTGACATGCATTTCACGAGACATTGCATGAGATTGAAAGCTATCACTGTTACAACATGTGCCAGAAGCGATCAGAGGATCGCCGTTTTGCTAAGTGCGAAATAAGTGATTAGGGGATTATCACACCTTAATGATTCCGAGTCTAGTCTGTCTCTTGAGGGTGTAATGCTCGGTGTATTGAGGCACCTGAGCTTAAAACATTAAAGTTAAGACAAAGTATAAATAAGTGACAAGAGTAATGAAGATGTGAGTAAGACTTGAGCACTGATGGTGGCTTTAGAATCCCCAACTCAAAGTCAAGGGGGGCGTAAATCCTATACTTCATGTCGGTTACCAGAAGACCATGTAAAATGCTACATTCATATAATTGTTCATGCATAGCATATGATTTGATAACTTGATTGAAATTGCTTATGTATACGTAGCATTGAAAGTGTTACCATCCCATTCATTGAGCCATAGTGTGCTCACCCCTCCACATACCCTTTTTGCAGGTAGCAATTTCGAAAGCTTGGGATAGGATAAGAGGTGAAGTGTTGAAAGTTTTGAAAGACCAAAACTACAAAGTAAGAATTGTGAATGATAGATTATTTTGATAAAATGTTAAGACTCCTATTTAAATACGATTTGAAGTTGTGAAACCTAGGATTTATCCTATTTTACTGATTGGTAGGAGATACCGATTCTCTGCGATTATGGTTGACTGTGGGATACATGATCCATAATTATATTTTATTATCTAATTATATGAATTATGATTTGTCATAAAGATAATTATTTACTGAAAGTCTTACGATTTCTGACTCATAAGATGATTATCATGTAATTGATGTACACGTATTATGATAATTTTAGTGAAAACTTCTATAGTCCTTTCGGGGTGTGACAGGGATAGTGATTGCTACCAATAACGTAGGTATTTGACTTTAGAGTGACGTACTTTTTCTATTACGATCCCAAAACAGAAAGCTGAATCCAGAAAAAGATACGAGGAAGCATATTCAATTGGCAATTTAAATAGACAAAGATTGAAGTAATTGACTTACGAAATGAGATGTTGATACACCCGCATCATCGATGTGTATCTTCTGAATAAGTTGTAATTGTCGCCGGAAAGAGATAAATTAGCCATGGAAGGTTTTCCCACTGTCTTTTTAGTATGGGATTTACAAATTAGAATCGATCCTTCGGCAAGGTAGATGCTTGATTTCTTTCCCAGATTCCAGCTTATACCTTTTGAGGACTTCTATAATTATATTGATACCCAAAATTTTTATAATTCTAGAACTGCAAAGTTGGCAGCTAGGCAAATTATAATGCAAATTGGCGTGGTATTAATTTTGTATAATTGGCCGAGAATGTAAATCTTATTTCATCATTGTGGGAAATATCTTATACAATGTCAATTTCAACTTACCATATGTCCAAATAGAGAAAGAGTGATATTTTTCTTAATAATATAATTTATAAATGTACTAGTAAGTGCGAAATCCATGCAAATTTTAAAATATCAAATGCATGAAATATTAATCACCAAGAAATTATATAGTTAATCACATGTAAAAGAAAATATTGGAAATATAGAAAGAAAATTGTTTAACATAATAATTGTTGAAAAATACAAACAATACAAAACTACATAAATATTTGCCTTTCCTTAAACAATGTAGGGTGGTAAGCTATTTGTTTCTGGAACTCATCCTATGAGGTTGTCTTTCTACCGTGCTTATAATGTGCGTAAGATCCAGATTGCTTTCCAATACGTTTTTCAAGCTTGAAATTCTATAGATATCAGAAGTTGAGATAATTCTTTTATTTGATGCTTTAGAGTGTAAAAATAAAATATAAATGAGTGCAAGAATTATGCCATAAAAGCAAAAATTCAATGAAATTGACCATGCATATAACAATAAGGTAATCAAACACTCACTCATAAATGGTGAAAGAAAGAAAATTGTATCCTCATGATTAATCTAGAAAATTATGTGCCTTCATAAAATTTAAAAGCAAATTTTCCATTTGTTATCAATTACATTTGACAATTAATAGTCATTATGTGACGATAATAGCAATTAATGTCATTATTTCTATCTCAAAATAGCCCCTTTTATCCATAACTTTCCATTATCTTGTTTTTTGCAAATTGCATGTTGTAGGCTAATCCAGAAATCCCAATTCTCCCAAATCACTAATTGTTGAAAATAAAAAATCCTTTTGGTGTGGAGTAAAAAAGCCAAATAAGAAAAACTTATGAATTCTAAAGTTAGAACATTCTAAGGAATTCTAAGGAAAACAATGGTGTCGAAACTAAGCTTCTATCATGACTCAAATTAAGAGTTTTTTTGGTTTTAATAAGCTTTTAATCTTGCAGCTACTTTCTGATTGTCATTATGAATTTATTAAAGGGAATATAGTTAAAGTCAAGTCAGCATGCCAAATCTCCAAATTAGATCCACTCGTCCATTTTTTTCATATGACTAAAAAAATATTTTATATTTTATGCATAATCTATCTAACAAGTTGATTTATTCAACCTTGTGCAATTCAAAAATCAATTTGGTATTATTTGAAGATGAAGTCGTTGCATTTGAATTTCAAAAAACCTAAATAAAAGGATAAAAAAAATGCAGAAGAAATATAAATTTGATAATGATCATTCATCGAAGCAAAGTTTACCCAATCATTTAAAATAAAGGTTAAAACACATAAAATAGTGAAATTGTCATACATCCAAAATATAACAAATGATGAAACACAAGTGAAAAGTGAAAGATTATATATTTCTCAAGCCTTTTGCACAAGACCCCTTTTTGCAACTCAAGAATCACTTCCACCACAAATCATCCTTACAAATTCTTTACATTGAAAGTTCTAAAATTTGAAGCAAAAATTGCTAAAGAAAGAAACCTAATGAAAGAGGAAAAATGAATCACATTTTAGTCTAAATTGGTATTAATATTAGCATTAGGTTGGTTTGGTTCTACTTTTTTTTTTTTAATAAAACAATAAAGATACAGTTTTGCTTATACTAAAAAAAAAAAAATAGACTAAAAAAAATGGTTAAAAGGCTATGGATGATGATTTTATTATATATTGTATTTTCTATCATTTTTTAGTCTTATTCTAGGATGAATTGTATAATTTATTTGTGGGTATTGGTCTTTAAACTTAAATTTTTATTCTTTAGATGGAATTTTTTTCTCTTTTATCAATTAATTTTTAAACTTAATGAGAGAAGAAGGTAGTATGTTACAGGTGGTTGAGGAAATAAAGAAGCACTTTAGCTATTGGCCAAAAGAAAAATAAAAATGAAGTAGTTTAAGAAATAAAAGAGTGATAATTAAAAAATAACACTATTAACACTGTAAAATTGAATATTATAAGATAAAATAATCTAGTAAGAATTTGGAGGTGAATGATTACATTTATAATTTATGTGCAACAACCTAATCCAACCAACTCATATTTGAATCCGATCCTTCTTTACAAACAAAATAAGTAAATTAATTAAAAAATAAATGATATTGTTTTGCTTTAAGTGAAAGATGATTTTAAGGGGAAAAAAAATTAAAAATTAAAGCAGACCAAGTTGATGAATTAGCTTAGAAAGGGGTTTTTGTTATGGGGTTTCTCCCTTTGAGCGATTGTTTCTTCCACTTCTCCATGACATTAAAGAAAATAAAACCTCAATTAACAAACAGGACTTTAGATGCTCATTTCTTGCTAGTTTTGCAACTAAGTATAAACATTCTCCCATGTTTCTTTAGTGGTATCATCCATTAGGGTAAGAATATACTATCAATAAACAAGTATTTAGTATTAACACCGAGAAGATCGCTAACGTCAGTATCAAATGGTCATTAAATCAGTTGGAATGAAAAAAGAAAAAAAAAACACCAATCAAATCAAGCTAATGGAAAAAGAAAATCAACAGCGTGAACAATATAAATTAGACAGAAATAGAGAGAGACACACACCGACAGAAGTGGGTGTTAGGAGACATAGGCATTAGTAAGCAATTGCCATTTTTAGTTGGTATAAAAGATCTGTGTGAAGTAATTAGCAGCTATAACCTTGGCCAAAAAAATTTTATACATGAAAGGGTTTTATTGTAAAATGAAAAACAATGGAACCATAAAAATATTAAAGATTTCAAAGTTGTATCTTTGGCTTATATAGATGTCTATGCTATTAATAAGGAGAATAAAGTTTTGTCAATTTTAAGTATTCTTTGTTTTAGGCTCCTTATATATCCATATTTATCTTCTCTCTCTTATTTATTTATTTTTTAACCAAATGTGCCTATCTAGAGTGGGAAATTGAAAATATTGTTTTCTAAAACTATTCATGTTAATTTCTTTATTTTGATGTAACTCTTAATATCTTTCAATTAGCATGCTTTAAAAAAAAAACACTATTCAAAATTAAATAAAATAGGTGATTTTCTTATTTAGAATCTTCTAATTATTTCTTTTCCCTTTAGGCATTCTTTATAGTATTTTTCCATTAATAGAGTTATAGATACGGTAATTAATAATTGAAAACTCTTTACTCTATGATATATAAAAGCAACGAAACCTTATTAGAGAAGGAATGATTTTGATTAGGATATAATTATACAAGAGCACAAAGGTCAATTTGGTAAATTCATTATTGAAAAAAATTAGACATAGGTAGATAAATATTAGGCAATGATATTATTGATGTTTTAGTACACCGGTAGATAGATGGCTGATATGAGTAATGATAGTAATATGAGAGGGTTTGTTCTTGTATTCTATACAGTTCATATTGTTCATGAGCCTTGAAATCTTCAAACTCACATATTCTAGGTTCTTGGAATATTTAGATTTAGATGTTCAAGGTTCTCGATTTATAGTTCATAGTTCTTGGGGTCTATAGATCCATGTTTGTTCTTGGTTTTTAAGTTTTAAGGATTTATGAGCCAATTGTGTGTCTAAGGTATATTTGTGATTGATTTCCTTATTTAAATAGAATATGATTGGAGTTACGCTAGTTTAGTATCGGTGGTGCGTGAGTACATATGTTTAGGTCTACATGTGAATTCAAAATTGTCAAACTCACTATTTTACCTAAAATCATTGGAGGGTTTATAGAATTGAAATGTAACAACATAAATTTTTACAACTTATATAAAATAACTTTAAAAAACTGTAGATGTGTTTACTATAATCATAAAAAAACTTGAAATATAAGATGGAAATAAATAAATTCAATATAAATTTTTGTCACAACTCATAATAAAAAGTTATATACTCATAGTATAAATAAATTAGCACAATTTGTTACACTAATGAATGAAACTACAATATGAATAATATTGCCAATATGAAAAGCATTATAATATAAATTATAAAAATAAAATAAGAAGCTAAACAAAATTACCAACTATCTTTTTCATCATCAAAAGTTAAAATTACAACTAGCTCTCTCTTTACTATAACCATCATTGTTGTCATCTTCATTGTCAATGTCAAAATCATTGTTTTATTATATTCTAATTCTAAGTCTTTCAAGGAACTAATAATATCCATATCTTCTAAAAGCCAAGTCGTATATTCTAATTTGAAGGCCATTTGACTTTAATAGGTAGAATTGGTAGTTTGAGTTAAAAACTTAAGTTTTTACCAATTTTACGTATATACTCACGATTCTATCATGAGTCTATATGAAAATAATTTTATACCTAAGTTAACTAAAAAATGCATCTTAAAATTGTGAACTCATAAATTTGTATAAGTAGAATTGTGATTTTGATAACTATATATTGTATGAGGTATCTCTTTATATTGAACTTTGTGGTGCCGATAAATGTTGGCTAATTTGAATCTCAAGTGCAAATGAATTTCAAGAAATTAATGTTTAAGAGTTTTTGATTTTGACATATAGTATGGGGGTAGGTCAAGTGATAGAGCAATCTAAGGTTTAGATTGGGATGGATTTATTTCTGAGATTTGGAAGATTTGAAAGATTTCAATGCCAGTTTTTGGAGATTTATTTGATGGATATGGATTTTACTTAGTGTATCTCCTAAGAGTATTGATTTGTTATTTACTTTGAACATATGCACACTTTATTTATAGTGAGTAGCATTTAATATATATATATATCCAAATGTATAATCTATATTTTTTAAATTCAATGGTAATAATATGTGTTTGTTTTAAGAATTAGTAACTCATTATTATAATATAGATGTATTCAAATATGTGGCAATGAAATGTATGTTGTCTAAGTATAAATTCGAATAAATATTGGCAATGTCATGTTTTTATTGGCTATTTATATTAATTTAATGTGATTCTATATTGTAATGTAATATAAAAATACAATAATATGTGAATATTTATCTATGGATATAATTTACTATTCACACGATATGTCTATTATTTGGGAATAAAGATGATAATATATACCAATAACATGAATATAGTACTAATTTTATCTGTATTTTGATGGAATAATCACTTATCTCGGATCCGGTATCGGTATCAGAATTCTTTTCATGGAATATGAAAATAACAAACCTCTTAGTGAAACGGAATCACACAGGAGATACACGAGCTTAGCGTCTCATTTTCATTCACACCACGCGTTTGATGAAATTCTGGAATGAAGCAACACCAGATGGAAAAGCTTTTTGTTAAAAACTTGAAATACCCAGAAATGCAAACATTTTTAAATATGTCTAGTATCCTCATCGTAGAAGAGTTGTGGATGACTTCAAATGGTGTTCTAGATGAAATCAAGAAAAGCTTTGATTGATCGAAGCATGACTTCACGGCAACATTTGATTGTTGAGGTTTTTCTCATTGTTTAGGAAGAATTTGTGTTCCGCAGTGGAGGACAAGAATTTTAGCTTTGCCATTCGGGGTTTTGTAGAGAAGAAAGATCATACGACTCTTACTCGATCACTAGAGGGCAAATCGAGCATTGCATCAAGAGACTTTTAGTCTTGTGGCTAAGACTTTAGTGTAATGGGAAAAAGAAGACGAGGCATTAGGTGTATTTGAGAACTTGGACAAGTTCTTTTTTTCTTTTCTTGGCCAAAGAACTTGGACAAGTTCAAATTCCCCCCAAGATAGTGCTACGTAATGGCAGTTGTGAGTGCTCTATGAGTGAAGGGAAAAGGCGGAAGGAAGAGTAAGAATGAAGGTATTTAGGATCTTATCTTAGAAACATATGTATTACTCTGTTATGTTCCTTTGGTCAATATTTATAATTGCAACATTGCAGTATTGAATTTCACATATATTTGAAACTAGAAATTTTTCCGAGACACCCAAATCGTAAGATGGTTTGGCTCTGTTTTACACTATCACGTTTGTGGAGCATACGAAAATACAGGCCAACTAGCCGAAGTAAGGTAACACATACACGTCTCTGTTTACTTAATTTTCTGGTTTCTACATGACACTGTAAATAAACTGTTCCAAACTAGTTCATAACTGCTAGTGTTATCTGAAGCAGATATTATTCTAATAAGCAGCATATATATTGACCTACATATGTCATAAGGTATTGAGAAGATTACATCGCTTGATGAAGAAAATAACTTGCACAAGCTTGTGCTCATCCCTTCAGCCTAAGACCAAAGGTTGAGCATCAGAAATTTGATTCTCGCATATCTGGAAGCTTGATGATGAATATTTGACGTCAAATGTCTCCATTGCTTATTCGATTTCAGCATGATCAATCTTTTCTTCTTGATATCTAGTACAACCATCTTGCGAATTTCTTATTTCCACCAGCTCCGTTAAAACTTCTTTCATTGTTGGTCGCTTCCTGCTGTTGAGATTTAAACTTCTATAGGCCAGGTTAGCAACTTTTGAGATCACTTCTTTTCCACCTTGATTTAGAATTTGAGCATCCACAATGTTAAATAGAAAGTTTCCCTCAACTGCGTTAATGAAATATGCTGCTAGACCTCTTTCCTTCGGCTCCCTTGACACGGAAATTGGTTGTTCTCCCGTGAAGAGTTCGACAAGGACCACTCCAAAACTATACACATCACTTTTGTCTGTAAATTGACAGGATCGGAAGTACTCTGGATCCAAATATCCAAAAGTTCCTTGTACAAGCGTGGTAACATGGGTTTGCTCAAGAGAAACTGATCTTGAAGTTCCAAAATCTGCTATTTTGGCGCGATACTTTTCATCTAGAAGTATATTACTAGACTTGATGTCTCTATGGTAAATAGGCATCCATGCTGCGTTGTGCATGTAAGAAACAGCATCTGCAACTTCAATAGCAATCTGCATACGCATCTCCCACGATGTAGGAAACTCTTCGCTAGGCTGGTGGATGTAGCGGTGAAGGGTTCCATTTGGTATGTATTCATATACTATTAATGGAACCTCTGTTTCTAAACAAAATCCTAATATTTTGACGATGTTCCTATGATTAATCTGAGAGAGAATCATGATCTCATTGACAAAATGTTCAACTAGCCCCTCATCTATGATTGTTGATTTTTTTATCGCAACAACCTCTCCATCTGCCAACATTCCCTTATACACCGTTCCTTGTCCCCCCTTACCAAGAATTCTACTCTCATTAAATTGGTCCGTTGCAGTTTCCAATTCCTTCAAATCAAACAATTTGCTTTTCTTAACATTGCAGTTGGACGAAGATAGTTGTTGTTGCACCAATAAACCTCCATTTCGTTCGAAGTACTTTTGTCTCAGTTTTCTTTCTTTTCTTTTCTTGATGATCTTGTATTGCACCCACAGGAACAAAATGAATGCTACGGAGCCAAGGCTTGTGCCAAATCCTGCAATAATGAAAAAAACAAGATTGCTTTGTTGCAAGAAAAAAGAGAGGTAATTGCGTTTTATCAACATCGATAACTTCTATTGTAAATTTCTTCCTTTTTTATTCATTCTCTACGTACCAATTGCAAGCGAATGTCTCTTTTTGTCAACGACACAAATAGGAGGTTGGCCCCCGAGTTGATTTATGCACGTTTGATACGGCAAGCAAGGATTTGAATCTTTACATTCATCGATGTCTACATACAGGGTGACAATAGAAATTTCGATTAGAATTAGCAAACCTAATGAAGTGAAGTAATTCTGAAATCTTAATGTTGCGTATAGGCATGATGCTATCGTTAACGTCCAAGGAAAAGTGAAGTGACAACATATTAGAAGCCGATTTGGATCTTTTTAATTCACTTTCTCTTAATTTTTCTCAATTTATTTTCTTTAAATATTATTATGTGTAATTAATAATTGAGATTAAAAGGAAAAAAGCTAACATCATAATGACATCATGAGTTTCTTTAAAAATCTAGTCAATTTCAACTACTAATCTATAAATTGAAAAAGAAAAATTGAAATGATCTATTTTCATTAAAAGCATGCTTATTTTTTGGAATAAGTTCTTCGTATTTTTTTTTTTTTACTTATTATTCTTATCATTGTTATAGTTATCTTAATAGACTTTAGATACAAGCAGCTTCCGGTCATAAGTGATAGTGAAAGCCTATATTGGTAGATAATCTCAACTATTAATTTATAAATTGAGAAAAATTGAAAGAAAAAAAATTAAAAAGATCAATTTCCATTAGAAAAGTGATTATTTCATAGAATAAGTTCTTGTTTTTTTTTTTTTTATATATATACTTATTATTATCAACATTGTTATTTATTGCTATCTTATGAGACTTTAGATACAAGTGGCTTCTAGTGTGATAGTGAAAGCCTACATTGGTAGACGAACGTCGGCGTGGTGATCAACATCAGTAGAAAATGTCTTTTGAATTTTAAAATGAGCCCTGTTTACTAAATATAAAATCGTCATAAGATTAAAAACAATGGTGGTAATTTATAAACCGATTCCTTTTATTTTTTTTTTCTTGTAGTGAAATTCGACATTTCTAAGCCTTCATAATTAATAGTCCGGAAATCATTTTTCGCTAAACGAGGACGGAAAAAAAAAAACAAACAAACAAAAGGGCTCCAGGCATGTAAATTCCTGACAATCACAGACATGTGAATTGTATTGGGGGTAGTTAGATAAAGATGTTCAATATATTGATGTGGTAAAACATAAGATGGTACAGATTCATACCTTGACATCCGTTTTCAAGATAAGGATTCCCTTCGTAGCCTTCAAGGCAGTAGCAATAAATGAGTCCTCTCTGGTTCTGCTGGTAATTTTCAGCAGTATAGATAAGAGGATCACACCCAAACTGTTGGCTACGGTTGCTGTTTCGATCAGTAAGAGAAAGCTCTTTGACTACTCCCCATGCAAGCGTCACGGGAGGATTGTCCAGCGTTCCTAAGGCACGCAAGTTCCCATAGTTGGAGTTAGAAACCAGGAAAGCACGGCTGCACCCTTCCCCTGATGCCGAATAATTGTTTTCCTTGTTCTTGAATGTCACTCTAAAATCTTGAAGAAGATATGGCAAAGTGGTATTGCAACAGTCTGTCCTGGAAATGCAATAGCTGTATCTACCACCACCACTACCACCCGTAGTGGTGTTGATTGCACCGTCTCCACACTTTGAGTTGCATCCCACAAATTCATCGTTTTTAATACGATACACTCCAGCCATAATGTTGCAACCAACTGCAACAAAATCGTTGTAATGGCGAGCGAAAAAAAAGGGACTACCTTTCAAGCTGATGGGAGAATTATTTCCGGTTCTGTTCCCCTCGGCACTTCCTCTACAGCTTTCATTGTCCCAACTTACTATATTTGGAAGCCTGAGTTGGATGAGGGACCGGGTTAATGGCGCCCGTGTGGTGATGTTGAGCACCTCTGCGTCATATTTCTTCAGATAAGGCACATGAAATTCCCCCCTTTGTTGTCTACACTCAATTTCATACCACTCATTTAAGAAACAGCGAGGTCCAGTGCCAAAAGGATACGGGATAGTCACGTTACCACATCTATCAGTGCAGTTGGGCAATGCTCCCGAAGGATTAGCTTCTACAATCACAACTTCTGTACTTAGAAGTGACACCAGAGAAATAATAAAAGCAAGATGTATCATAATTTTGAGTCGAATATGAAAACCCAATCTAGCTGGTAGTTATAGAGAAAATAGGCGAAACAGGCTAACGTGGTGGTGTGATTTGTAATTTGTTTTCTTTTTGAGCCTTAAAAACAAACAAACAAAATAAAAAATAAAATAAGAAGAAGAAGAAAAATCTTACACTGTTTCAGCCTGTTACTTATTTTACTAAAAAGCAATTGGACAAAAAGTTTCTTCTTTTGACTGTTTAACAAGTATCCTAATTTCTTTTTATCATTTTCCATAGAATTAGACTTGGTCTCCACAATCAAAACCCATGGAAATTTTCATATGTTCGTACGAAATTTTTTAGGAGCTTATAGTTCAAATCTGAAATTTCAAAATTGTAGGCAAATGTATGATACAATAAATTATAAAAAAATAGAAAGAAATTATGAATTGTGAGAAGAATTGCAATTATCAAGGTCAGATTATATAGAAGAATTCCAAAAAAAAAAAACATATTAATGAGACATTATAAATTATAGGAAAATTAATGAACATTCTA
The DNA here is from genome assembly GCA_037954665.1 of Laguncularia racemosa. Lineage (NCBI taxonomy): Eukaryota > Viridiplantae > Streptophyta > Magnoliopsida > Myrtales > Combretaceae > Laguncularia > Laguncularia racemosa. The sequence goes on from JBBMOL010000196.1 coordinate 907,306, forward strand.
GAAAATTTACGAATTGAAGAGTCACAAAGCTTAGGAGCAACTACAGAAAAACAAATATTGTAAAAAAGTAGAGATCAAATATAAGATTATAAGAAATAGGTAAAAATATAGCATAATTTATGTAGGAATTGCAATTTGAAAATGAAAATGATGAATATTGGCACCCCTTTTTGCTCTCTCTTTATTTTATTTTTTATTGAAAAAAATAAGAATAAATGCAATTTGTCTGCCTAGCAAAATTGAGGCATAGGCCAAAGGCCTTATGGACAACACACGTGCACAAACTGCCCCAATCCCAAGTTTAAATTGCAACAGGCACGAGGTGCAAAATTTTTTTAATAGTAAAAAACGTTTATTCGAAACTTGTTTTCCTCTTTCAGCAAATAGTTAAAATGATAGAAAACATGTTTTGAACACATGTTTTCTTCTTCCAGCAAATAGTAGGAGACATGTTTTGAACACACATTTTTACACTATTTATTACCTTCTTCCTCCCAACCACGATTCACTCAATTTTCCTTCTTGGAATGGCCACTTTCAAAGCACTTTCACTCTTTCTTCTTCATGATTTCACCAAATTAATGGTGAAATCAAGAAGATTACATTCCTTACTATGCATATAAGCCAAGAATCAATCCAAATACACTTGATTACTTGGCTAAAATGGGCATTGAAAATGGAAAAAAAATCATCTTGTACGAATCAAGCTTTGTCCAAATTTGTCCTCAACATCCAAATTGGCATAGAATTATAAATGTAAATTATGAAAAATTTGAAAGAAATTATAAATGGTGAGAAGAATTGCAATTATCAAGGTCAGTTATATAGAGGAATTCCAAAAAAATACATATTAAAGAGACATTACAAAATATTGGAAAATTGATGAACATTCTAGGAATTGGAAAGTTACAAAGCTTAAGGGCAACTACGGAGAAAGAAATATTGTAAATAAATAGCGATTAAATAACACTAAAACAAATAGGTAAAAATATAGGGTAATTTATAAGCAAATTGCAATTTGAAAATGAAAATGATGAATATAAACACTTCATTTTTGCTCTCTCTTTATTTTCTTTTTTAATTTTTTTAAAAAGGAATAAATGCAATTTGTTTACCTAACGAAATTGAGTCATAGGCTAAAGGCCTTATGGAAAACAAAAATGCATAAAACCCCCAGTCCAAGGTTCGAATCGCAATAGGTGCGATGAGCAAAATTTTTTTAACGACAAAAAAGTATGTTCAAAACACGTTTTCTTCTTCCAACGAATAGTTAAAATAGTAGAAAATGTGTTTTGAACATACCTTTTCTTCTAACAAACAATAGGAGTGTTTTGAACATACATTTTTACATTGTTCATTGCCTTCTTCCACCCAATCACAATTCACTCATTTTTCCTTTTTGGAATGGCCACTTTCAAAGTATTTTTTACTCTTTTTTCTTCATGATTTCATCATTAATTTGGTGAAATCATGAAGATCACATTCCCTACTATGCATATAAGCAAAGAATCAATCTAAATACACTTGATTACTTAGCTAAAATTGGCATGGAAAATGGAAAAAAAAATTAGCTTGCACGAATTAAGCTCTATTCGAATTTGTCCTCAACATCCAATTTTTGAAGCTTCTTTCTAGTGGAATTTGTCCTTAGCGTCTGAATTAGCATGGAATTATAAATGTATAATAAATAGAAATATGTAAATTATGAAAAATTTAGAAGGAATTATCAATGGAGAGAAGAATTGCAATTATCAAGGTCATATTATATAGAGGATTTCCAAAAAAAAAAAAATATTAAAGAGACATTACAAATTATTGGAAAATTTACGAATTGGAGAGTTACAAAGCGTAGGGGCAATTACGAAAAAAGAAATATTGTAAATAAGTAGAGATCAAATATAAAACTATAACAAATAGGTAAAAATATATGGTAGTTTATAGAGGAATTGCAATTTCAAAATGAAAATGATGAATGTAAACACCCCATTCTTGCTCTCTCTTTATTTTATTTTTCATTTTTTAATAAGAAAAGGAATAAATGCAATTTTTTTGCCTAACAAAATCGAGGCATAGGCCAAAGGCCTTACGAGAAACACACATGCACAAAATCCCCCAGTCTTATGTTAGAATTGCAATAAGTGAGATGCGTAAAATTTTTTAACCATAAAAAACATTTGTTTAAAACAAGTTTTCATCTTCCAGCAAACAGTTAAAATGGTAGAAAATGTGTTTTGAACACACGTTTTCTTCTTCTAGCAAATAATAGGAGATGTGTTTTGAACACACATTTTAAAACTGTTCATTACCTTCTCCCTCTTAATCGCGATTTGCTCATTTATCCTTCATGGAATGGCTACATTCAGAGCATTTTTATTCATTTTTCTTCATGATTTCACCAAATTAATGGTAAAATCATGAAGATCACATTCCCTACTATGCATCTAAGCCAAGTATCAATCCAAATACAATTGATTACTTAGCTAAAATCAGCATGGAAAATGAAAAAAAAATTAGCATGCACAAATCAAGCTCTATCCAAATTTATGCTCAACGTCCAATTTTTGAAGCTTCTTTTTGGTGGAATTTGTCCTCAACATCTAAATTGACATGGAATTATAAATGTATAGTAAAATAGCAAATGTAAATTATGAAAAATTTGAAAGAAATTATGAATAGTGAGGAGAATTGCAATCATCAAGGTCGGATTATATAGAGGAATTAAAAAAATATATATTAAAGAGACATTACAAATTATTGGAAAATTAACAAACATTCTAGCAAATTTACGAATTGGAGAGTTACAAAGCTTAAGGGTAACCACAAAGAAGGAAATGTTGTAGATAAGTAGAGATCAAATATAACAATATAACAAATAGGTAAAAATATAGGGCAATTTATAGAGGAATTGCAATTTGAAAATGAAAATGATAAATGTAGATACCCCATTTTTGCTCTCTATTTATTTTATTTTTAAAAGGGATAAATTTAATTTGTTTGCCTAACAAAATTGAGGTACAGGCCAAAGGCCTTGTGGAAAACACACATGCACAAAACACCCTAATCCTAGGTTCGAATCGTAGGTGTGATAAGTAAAATTTTTTTAATAGTAGAAAATGCTTGTTCAAAACACGCTTTCTTCTTTCTATAAACAGTTAAAAGGATAGAACAAGTGTTTTGAGCATATGTTTTCTTCTTCTAAGAAATAGTAGGGGATGTGTTTTGAACATGTGTTTTTACACTTTCATTGCCTTCACCCTCTCAACCGCAATTTTCTCTTTTTTCCTTGTTGGAATGGCCACTTTTAGATAATTTTTTACTCATTTTTCTTCTTGATTTCACCATTTCACCAAATTAATGGTGAAATCATGATAATCACATTCCCTACTATACATCCAAGCCAAGAATAAATCTAAATACAATTGATTACCTAGCTAAAATTGGCACAAAAAATCGAAAAAAATTTGCTCGCACGAATCATGGTCTGTTTGAAATTCACCTCAACATCCAACTTTGAAGCTTCTTTATGGTGGAATTTGTCCTCAATGTCTAAATTGGCATGGAATTATAAGTGTATACTAAAATAGAAATGTGTAAATTATGAAAAATTCAAAAGGAATTATGAATGGTCAGAAGAATTGCAATTATCAGGGTTAGATTATATAGAGGAATTTTAAAAAATATATATTAAAGAGACATTACAAATTATTGGAAAATTAATGAAAATTGTAGAAATTTTATGAATTGGAGAGTTACAAAGCTTAGGGGCAACTACAAAAAAAGAAATATTGTAAACAGGTAAAAATATATGGTAATTTATAGAGGAATTGCAATTTGAAAATGAAAATGATGAAGGTAAATACCCCATTTTTGCTTTCTCTGTATTTTTTTTTTTTTAAGGAATAAATGAAATTTGTCTACCTAACAAAACTGAGGATAGGCCAAAGGCATTACAGAAAACACACATGCACAAAAACCCCTAGTCCCATGTTTGAATCGCAGCAGGCATGATGCACAAAGTGTTTTTAGCGTTAAAAAATGTTTGTTCAAAACATGTTTTCATCTTCTAGCAAATAGTTAAAATTGTAGAAAACATGTTTTTAACACACATTTTTTCACTGTTCATTTCCTTCTTCCTCCTAACCGCGATTCACTCATTTTTCCTTCTTAGAATGGCCACTTTCAATGCATTTTTTACTCTTTTTTCCTCATGATTTCACTAAATTAATGGTAAAATCATGAAGATCACATTCCCTACTATGCATCTAAGCCAAGAATCAATCTTAATACAATTGATTGCTTAGCTAAACTCGGCATGAAAAATGGAAAAAAATCTACTCGCACCAATTAAGCTTTGTTCGAAATTCACCTTAACGTCCAATTTTTGAAAATTCTTTATGGTGGAATTTGTCCTCAATGTCTAAATTGGCATGGAATTATAAATGTATAATAAAATGGCAATATGTAAATTATAAAAAATTTGAAAGGAATTATGAATGATGAGAAGAATTGCAATTATTAAGGTCAGATTATATAGAGGAAATAATATATATATATATATTAAAGATACATTACAAATTATTGGAAAATTAAAACATTATAGAAATTTTATGAATTGGAGAGTTACAAAGCTTAGGGGAAACTATCGAAAAAGAAATATTGTAAATAAGTAGAGATCAAATATAACATTATAACAAATAGGTAAAAATGTATGGTAATTTATAGAGGAATTGCAATTTGAAAATGAAAATGATGAATGTAAATACGTCATTTTTGCTCTCTTTATTTTATTTTTTATTTTTTTAAAAGAATAAATGCAATTTGTTTTCCTAACAAAATCAAGGCATAGGCCAAAGGCCTTATGGAAAAAACACATGCACAAAAAACCTTAATCCCATGTTCAAATCGTAGTAGGTGCAATGCATAAAATGTTTTTAACTTTAAAAAATGTTTATTCAAAACACGTTTTCATCTTCTAACAAATAGTTAAAATTGTAGAAAATGTGTTTGGAACACATGTTTTCATCTTCTAGCAAATAATAGGAGACATGTTTTGAACTCACATTTTTACACTGTTCATTGACTTCTTCCTCCCAACCACGATTTGCACATTTTTCCTTGTTGGAATGACTACTTTCAAAGCATTTTTTACACTTTTTTCTTCATGATTTCACCATTCTAAGCCAAGCATCAATCCAAATATACTTGATTACATAGCTAAAATCGAAATGGAAAATGGAAAAAAAAAATCAGCTTGCATGAATCAAGCTCTATCTAAATTTATCATCAACATCAAAATTTTCAAGCTTCTTTGCAGTGGAATTTGTCCTCAACATCCAAATCAACATGGAATTATAAATGTATAATAAAATAGAAGTATGTAAATTATGAAAAATGTGAAAGAAATTATGATTGGTGAGAAGAATTGCAATTATCAAGGTTAGATTATATAGAGGAATTCCAAAAAAAAAATAAAAAATTAAAGAGACATGACAAATTATTGGAAAATTAATGAACATTCTAGAAAGTATACCAATTGGAGAGTTACTAAGCTTAGGGGCAACTACAAAGAAAGAAATATTGTAAATAAGTAGACATCAAATATAACAATATAACAAATAGGTAAAAATATAGCGTAATTTATAGAGAAATTGCAATTTGAAAATGAAAATGATGAATGTAGACAGACCATTTTTGCTCTCTCTTTATTTTATTTTTTTATTTTTCTTTTGAAAAAAGGAATAATTGCAATTTGTTTGCCTATTAAAATCGAGACATAGGCCAAAGGCCTTACGAAAAACACACATGCACAAAACCCTTCGATCCTAGGTTCAAATTGCAACAGGTGCGATGTGCAAAATTTTTTTAATAGTAGAAAAACAATTTGTTCAAAACACATTTTCTTCTTCTAGCAAACAGTTATAAAAGTAGAAAACGTGTTTTGAGCACACATTTTTACACTATTCATTGCCTTCTTCCTCTCAACCAAGATTCGCTTATTTTTCCTTATTGGAATGGCCACTTTTAAAGCATTTTTTACACTTTTTTCTTCATGAGTTCACCAAATTAATGGTGTAATCATGAAGATCACATTCCCTACTATGCATCTAAGCCAAGAATCAATCTAAATACATTTGATTACTTAGCTAAAATTGGAATGAAAAATCGAAAAAAAATTTCTCACATGAATCAAGCTCTATCCGAATTTAACCTTAACATCCAATTTTTGAAGCTTCTTTGTGGTGGAGTTTGTCCTCAAGGTTTGAGTCGGCATAGAATTGTAAATGTATAATAAAATGGCAATATGTAAATTCTAAAAAAATTAAAAGTAATTATGATTGGTGAGAAGAATTGCAATTATCTAGGTTAGATTATATAGAGAAATTCCAAAAAAAAAATAAAATTAAATAGACATTACAAATTACTGGAAAGTTAATCAACATTGTAGAAATTTTACGAATTGGAGAGTTACAAAGCTTAAGGCAACAATGGAAAAAGAAATATTGTAAATAAGTACAAATTAAATATAACATTATAACAAATAGGTAAAAATATAGGGTAATTAATAGAGAATTTACAATTTTAGAATGAAAATGATGAATGTAAACACCCCATTTTTGCTCTCTCTTTATTTTATTTTTTATTTAAAAGAAAAAGGAATAAAATGCAATTTGTTTGCCTAACATTTTTGAGGCACAAGTGAAAGGGCTTATAGAAAACACACATGCACAAAACCCGCTAGTCCTATGTTTGAAGCACGGTAGGTGCGATGTGCAAAATTTTTTTAACATCAAAATATGTTTGCTCAAAACATGTTTTCTTCATCTAGTAAAAAGTTAAAATGATAGAAAACGTCTTTTGAACACATGTGTTCTTCTTTGAGCAAACAATAGGAGACATGTTTTGAGCGCACGTATTTACACTTTTCATTGCTTTCTTCCTCCCAAATGTGATTCGCTCATTTTTCCTTCTTAGAATTGCCACTTTTAGTGGATGTTTTTTACACTTTTTTCTTCATGATTTCACCAAATAATGGTGAAATCATGAAGATCACATTCCTTACTATGCATATAAGCTAAGCATCAATCCAAATAAACTTGATTACTTAGCTAAAATAGGCATGGAAAATGGAAAAAAATCAACTTGCATAAATCAAGCTTTATCCTAATTTGTCCTCAGTGCCCAATTTTTGAAGTTTCTTTATGGTGGAATTTGTTCTCAACATTCGAATCGGCATGTAGTTATACCTGTATAATAAGATAGCAATATGTAAATTATTAAAAATTTGCAAGGAATTATGAATGGTTAGAAGAATTAGAATTATCAAGGTCAGATTATATAGAGAATTCCAAAAAAAAAAAAAAAATTAAAGAGAAATTACAAATTATTGAAAAATTAATGAACATTTTAGAAAATTTATGAATTGGAGAGTTACAAAGCTTAAGAGAAATTTTAGAAAAAGAAATATTTTAAATAAGTAGAAATCAAATGTAACATTATAACACATAGGTAAAAATATAGGGTAATTTATAAAGAAATTGCAATTTAAAAATGAAAATGATGAATGTAAACACCCCGTTCTTGCACTCTCTTTATTTTATTTTTTATTTTTTTTAAAAAGGAATAAAAGCAAGTTGCTTACCTAACAAAATTAAGGCAAAGGCCAAAGGCATTACAGAAAACACAAATGCATAAAACACCCCAGTCCCCAATTCAAATTGTAGCAGGCGCGATGTGCAAAATTTTTTTATGAGTAAAAAACATTTGCTCAAAACACATTTTCTTCTTCTAGCAAACAATTAAAATTGTAGGAAATGTATTTTGAACATACATTTTCTTCTCCCCGCAAACAATAGGAGACGTGTTTTGCACACACATTTTTACATTATTCATTACCTTCTTCCTACCAGCTACAATTCACTCATTTTTCCTCCTTGGATTTAGAGCTTTTTTTTACTATTTTTTCTTCATGATTTCATCAAATTATTGGTGAAATAATGAAGATCACATTCCCTACTATGCATGGTGTGCTTAAAAAAGAATTCAAGCACATGAACTCAATCCAAACGATTAATCAATCTACAAATGCTCAATTGTACATAAAATTGGCATGAATCAAGGATGAACAAATCTTAATGGTGTGAACCCAAATTAGATGTATTACAAAAAGGATTCCAATACCAATCCAATTACATATAAAATGAAATTCCAATATTATAAAATTGGAGCAATATGAACCATAAATTGACATGAACAACAAATAGATAAAATCAACCTATTATCACTAGATATTACACACTAGAAATAAAAGGAAGCAACTTAGAAAATTTTGATATTACTCACAAGAAATTCTAAGCTACACTTGCCACAATTTCCTAAAAATTGATAAGAGTGGATGTTTTAGCAAGAGGAACTCACTCTCTCATGGCAACAAAGTGTATTTTTTTTTTCAAAATGACAAAGCTCCCTAAAAACCCTAGTCAGCAAGTATTTATACTTACTCTAATTAGGGTAAAAATGTTCAAAACATTACATATATGCCACTAAGTGGCCGGTTCTAAATTCAAAGTACAAGTATCAAAATAAACAAAAATTGGCCAGTTCTTTAAATGACAATTACAAGTGCAAAAGATGGTTTCCAAGTGGCTAGTTCTTCAAGTCAAGTGGACACATTGTGGACTATCAGATGTGAGTCAAAGAATGTCCCTAATTTGATCCTTAGAGTGTTTCTATTCGCCATCCTATAGAATCAATAATTGTACCTGTTAGAATGCACAACAATTATGTAATACAAAATTAGATACTAAATTAACATCCTCAAGGTTTAGTTGTTCATGGAGGATCCTCATAGCTAGATTTTGCAAACCTTTAGCTCGGGTTCTGGTGATTAGTCATGTGGGAATCTAATTCCTATTAATGCATCTAAACTAAGAACCAATCCAAATACACTCGATTACTTAACTAAAATAGGCATGGAAAATGGAAAAAAAAAATTAGTTGTATAAATCAAGCTCTATCCGAATTTGTCTATAATGTCCAATTTTTGAAGCTTCATTGTGGTTGAATTTGTCCTCAATGTTTGAATCAACATGGAATTATAAATGTGTAATAAAATAGCAATATGTAAATTATGAAATTTTTGAAAGGAATTATGAATTGTGAGAAGAATTGCAATTATCATGGTCAGATTATATAGAGGAATTCAAAAAAAAAAATAAATATTAAAGAGACAATATAAATTATTGGAAAATTAACAAACATTTTAGAAAATTTACGAATTGGAGAGTTACAAAGCTTAAGGGCAACTATAGAAAAAGAAATATTATAAATAAGTAGAGATCAATTATAACATTATAACAAATAGGTAAAAATATAGGGTAATTTATAGAGGAATTGCAGTTTGAAAATGCAAATGATGAATGTAAACACCCCATTTTTTCTCTCTATTTTATTTTTTATTTTAAAAAAAAGGAATAATTGAAATTTATTTGCCTAACAAAATTAAGGCATAGGCCAAAGGCTTTACGGAAACACACATGTACAAAACCCCCTAGTCTTAAGTTTTAATCGCAGTAAATGTAACGTGCACAATTTTATTAACTGTAGAAAACGTTTATTCAAAACACATTTTCTTCTTCTAGTAAATAGTTAAAACGATAGAACGTGTTTTCAACAGAAATTTTCTTCTAGCAAATAATAGGAGACATGTTTTGAACACACATTTTTATGTTGTTCATTGCCTTCTTCTTCCCAACTGCGATTCACTCATTTTTTCTTTTTGGAATGGCCACTTTTAGAGCATTTTTTAAATATTTTTTCTTCATGATTTCACCAAATTATTGGTGAAATCATGAAGATCACATTCCTTACTATGCATCTAAGCCAAAAATCAATCTAAATACACTTGATTACTTAGCTAAAATGGGCGTGGAAAATTAAAAAAAAATCAACTTGCATAAATCAAGCTCTGTTTGAATTTATCCTCAATGTCTAATTTTTGAAGCTTCTTTGTGGTAGAATTTGTCCTCAATGTCTGAATCGACAAGGAATTATAAATGTATAATGAAATAGCAATATGTAAATTATGAAAAATTTGAAAGAAATTATGATTGGTGAGAAGAATTGCAATTATCAAGGTTAGATTATATAGAGGAAATAAAAAAAAATACATATATATTAAAGGGACATTGCAAATTATTGGAAAAATAATTAACATTTTAGAAAATTTTCGAATTGGAGAGTTACAAAGCTTTGGGGCAACTACGAAGAAAGAAATATTGTAAATGATTAGAGATCAACTATAACATTATAACAAATAGGTAAAAATATAGGGTAATTTGTAGAGGAATTGCAACTTGAAAATGAAAATGATGAATGTAGATACCCCGTTTTGCTCTTTCTTTATTTTATTTTATTTTATTTTTAAATAAAGGAGTAAATGCAATTTTTTTGCAAAAAAAATCGAGGCACAAGCTAAAGACCCTACAAAAAACACACATGCACAAAACCACCTAGTCTTAAGTTCGAATCGTAGTAGGCATGATGTGCAAAATGTTTTTAACAGTAAAAAACGTTTGTTCAAAACACATTTTCTTCTTCTAGCAAACAGTTAAAATGGTAGAAAATGTGTTTTGAACACACATTTTCTTCTTTCAGCAAACAGTAGGAGACATGTTTTGAATACACGATTTTACACTTCTCATTGCCTTCTTCGTCCCAATCGTAATTCGCCCATTTTTCCTTCTTAGATTGGCCACTTTCAGAGCATTTTTTATTCTTTTTTCTTCATGATTTCACCAAATTAATGGTTAAATCATGAAGATCACATTCCCTATTGTGCATCTAAGTCAGAGATTAATCTAAATACACTTCATTACTTAGCTAAAATCGAGATGAAAAATGGTAAAAAATCAACTTACCTGAATCAAGCTCTATCTGAATTTGTCCTCAACATCCAATTTTTGAAGCTTCTTTGTGGTGGATTAGTCAGGAATAACACTAGTAAATAAATCTTAATCATCAATCTTCTCAAAATTCATAGAATATTCCTAATTCCAATTTAGTGCCTCAATTTGTAAATTGCAAATTATTGAGCACCTTCCACCTTCATTTCGAGCTGCAGCAGTGTAAATAAGAGCCCAAACAAAGATTCCCAATCAGGAAGAACTAAAAAAACCACTCATTACCACTTTCGCAAAAGATTCTAAAGGTCTATGTCTCTAAGCTCCCAGTTTCTCTCTCTAGCTCGATGGAGCATTTCCATAACAACAAGCTTAGAGTGGTGTACATCGGGAGTTTTTACCATCTATAAAGTCCCCTCTTCCACTTCAAGCCACCCAAAACCAACTTCACTAAACACCCCATCGAAAATTGAAACCCTAACCCATTTCTCTACTGTAAAACTCTAGCAATAACAACCCAATAGCCAAACTGTCCTCTACACTCTTTTACCAATGACAAGGCATGTCAAAAGTTACCGTTAGGTTAGAAGGTTCACCAAGGTGTCTTGATCAACTTGTTTGAGCTCGAATTCGATTTAAACTCAAAACTAGGGTTCATGTTCCTTTACCTGTTTTTCAATTTTTTTTTTGACATTCTATATTAAAAAAAAGAAAAAAATAATAAAAAATCTATTTATTTAGATACCTTAGTTTAAAAATAAAATAAAATAATTTTTTTCTTTTTTTTAGATAAAAATATTTTATAAATTCATTTTTTTAAAAAATTAATTTTTCTTAGACATTTTAATTTTTTTAGAAAAAAAAATTAGTTTTTTAATAATTTTTTAAAGACATTTTAGCTTCATAAAAATTATTTTTAATAGTTTCTATAAATTTATGAAAAAAATTATTTTTTTCTATATATATATATATATATTTAAATAAAGAAATATTATTTTAATAATTTAGAATTTACATGAACTATGATCGTTTTGATCTTAAATTGTAGGTATGTAAGCACTTATGGGGCAACCTCAAAATTTTTTATTACAATTTTATTTTTGAAAATTAAATCTTAATTTTGGAAGGTTAAGGTGGCAACCATAAAGTTTTAATAGGGTAGCCCTTAATTCCAAAATCTTTGGTTTTATTTAAATGTTTTATGTAGACTACTAACTAAATTAAGATTAATTTGCTCAATTACTCTTAATTTAATATTTTTGCTTATCTCAATCGAATGGCAGCTCCTTTTTCTTCAAATTAGATAAAAATAAAACTTTTCCTGATCTTAATATAGGATTTACATTAAATGAGTATAATGCTTAGTGTAAATCAAATTAGGAAAAAACGAATTGGAATTTAGGCTTGACAATGAATAACAAGGAGAACTACAAGATAAAGAATAAAAATTTTTAAAAATAAAAAATAAAAACTTAGTGCATTTAGAATTTTAAAGATAGTAGATAATTAGGAAATTTATCTTCAAAAGGGCTATTATGAAACATATGTAAATTTACAAAATATAAAACATGCTTACAAAAAATTCACAAGTGAATATTGTTTTACAAACCATAAAGAAAAATTATATAATCTGTATTAGTTTTTTAAGGTACAATAGAACAATTGCCAATTTTAACGAATAATAAGAAATATTGAGAAAAAAAATACAACTTTCATCTAAGGGTAAGTGCTTGGTACTCACCCAAACCCTATATGGTTAGGTAGATTTTGGATGGGTATTGAGAGTCACATGGTAGGTTTTCAATAGATTTTTCTAATTGCTACTTTTATAGGGTAGGCTATTGTATAGGATTTTCCTACCCTCTACCCTCCTTAGAATTTATATTCTAAGGTATACATAATATAATTTTTAGGATACTAGGTATTCATTATATAAAAAAATTATTAAATAATACCAATAAATGAATAGTAAGTTGTAATATGATATTTTTTTTGCTAATAAATATTTTTAGTAAAAAGAAATGTGAGAAGAAAACTCCTCTAAAGGATAAATATTATTTGTTGCTACCATCATGTCAATGATGTTCACAAACAAGATGAACTTAGATGTGATATTAACTCGTAGAGTTAAAACGAAACACACCTATGAGGGTAATCTACTCGTGAAGGAGCTTAAAAAGGAAATGAAAATAGATAGCTAAAGTTGCTAAAGAAGAACAAAAGGTTTGTGAATATCATTTCCTAGCTTAGCCTATAAACGTTAACTAGTCAATGGAGTAACATTAGCTGATAAGGTTGCCTACATAAAGATAAATGTTTTTAATCCTAGTGTCTCGAATTTGATATTGTTAAGCATGTTTAATACTATGCAAAAGCAAACCATATTGTTCTTAGCTTTATTCAATTAAAGAATTTGTGGAGAAACATATGTTAGATGACATGGAGACAATACTAGATCTCACGTAGGAGAAGGGATGAATCTCTTCATGATACTATCGAAAACACTTAGGGCTAAAATATTGGGTAAGGATATGTAGCTTGTATAGGGGAAATAGCCAACAAAAAAAGAAACTCGAGTTACTCGAATATGTTAAAAAGAAGTCTACAATCAAAAGGAAGAGGTCAAAAGTGGTAAATCAAATAGGTAAATGTAGGTTTTTTTTTTTTCTTTTTTTTCAATGAAAAGATATCATTCCATTCATCTAACCATTTTCAAACTAACTATAAAATAGAGATATGATAACACCATTGGGAAAACAAACTAAATAAATAGAGAGTAGTTTTTGGAGGATAAATGGGGTGTTAAAATACTAGCCACATGAACACATTCTCCGCATTCTCCTCTTAAAATAGGAAGCTATCTAATCAATAGCTTTATTATCCAACTTATTTACAAAAGACAAATAAAGAGAAATATTTCCTAATAGGTTTAGTTGCTTCTTTATCTCCTAGAAGTATGGTTTTGAGGTTTAATGCAAACAATGGATCGACAGCTTCAGCGTTTCATGACAAGTGCCATACTATCAATAAAAAATGCAATCTGTTGTCCACCCATCTTTGACACCATTTTATAGCCAATAATAAAGCTGAGCATTCAAAAGCCTTTGGGCCAAGTGTAAAAGCTAGTTCTACTCCTCCATTAATTAACACCCTATTCTTGTTGCTAATTACAATATATGGTCAACTTCTTTATTAAGCTTGATCCATGACCCACCTAAATGTATAAACCATGTGGCTTCATAAACATATAGCGTTTTCATAGTTAGTCCCCATAAGGACTTGCATTCCCTTAAGCTACACTCTTTGCAAAGCTATTTCTTTCCCATTCGTCATCTTTACAACACACATCATTTCTCCTTCTTACCTACATAAGCCTAGCACCTTTTTAATACTCCTTTTTATGCTGACACGGAATTGAAATCAAATCCTTCTCATACAAATCAAATCATCAATAACAATCAAATGTTATAAATTTTAGGGTTTTCTATATTTGGTACTAACGAAGTAAAATCAAAGGATATGAATAAAATTACCAATCTATAGATGCCAAGATTGATAAAATTAAAGTAATTCATAATCAAATCATAGAACAATAGAGACTACGTTCTATAAATCAATCACTAAGGTTAAAGAATTCCAAGAATTCAATAACAATGCTCGCCATAAATTCTACAGGAACCAAGAATTTGATAAGAACAACAAGAATAAAGTGAAATCAATTCTCAATATTCAAAGATCTCCAAAGAGGATTCACACACACTCAAAGTGTTTTTGTTTTCAACCAAAATAACATCTGTCTTCGAATAAACCCTAAAGACGACTATTTATATCATCCTAAAAACAATTGTGCGAAGCTAAGGCCGGCGGACTAAATAGATAAGCTGGCACCAAAGGCCAGCGGCCTACATTTAGGCCAGCACCAAGGCCAGCGGCCTTGAAGTTAACTCGGCTGGCCTTTATTCAAGGTCAGCTTAAGGCTGGCCAAACTTTGCCTTGGGTCCTCCCGACGCTTATGTCCTCCTTTTTTAGACCTTGTACTACTACCTCTAGCTCGGATTGATTTTGATTTCTTTGGTGCTCGTATCTTAGCTCTTGGAATTGTATCATTCCCTCCATGTTGAAAAATATTCGACCTCGAATCTGTTTCGTCCATCCTGCTAGACCACATAAACAGACTCTTCTTTCCCTTGGGCTTCTTAAGGCAAATCAACCTTGTTTGTTGTACCTCAATTGGACGCATAGGAAGAGGCTTGTATGCCTTGCCCTATTGCTGAATGGTATACTCATTGGTGTATCCATCATACTTAGCTTTGTGGTCATACTTCCAAGGTCATCCAAGGATCAAATGTGTAGCTTCCATGGGAACTACATCACATATAATCTTGTAAGTATAATCATCAATAAGTAATGGAACATGAACCTGTTTGTGTACATGAATAGCTCCCTGTGAACTCAACCGATGAAGTGCATAAGGCCTTGGGATGCTGCTTCACCTGTAAACCCAACTAAGTAACCCAGCTTGCTAAAGCAACATTAGTGCAACTGACTGTGTCAACCATAATCAAACAAGTCTTCCCCTGCACTATGCCTTAGATATGAAATAAATTGGCTCTCTGATTAGGAACAACTTCATCCTGCTTAACCATTAGCAAGTCTCCTTATACTAGATTTGCTATAATGTCTTCATCTTCCTTTTCTGCCACAGTACTCTTCTGTTTTTCTTCCTCACTCTTGACTTTGTCACCATTTATGACCATAACCCTTTTATTAGGACATTGAGAAGCAATATGGCCAAGTCCAAAATACTTAAAACATTTTATATCCCTGCTCTTCTTTTGTTGTGTTTGGTCAACAGCCTCACTAGCGATTGCCTTTCCTTTTTCCTTCCTTTCCTTCTCCCTCTCACCATCATCTGACTTATGGTGGTAATATGATTTCTGATCCTGCTTGCGTTGATGCCGCTTAACCCGGCTGGCTAATTTAATCACATCCTCAAGAGTCTGATAATGCTGGAGTTCCACTACATTGGCAATGTCCATCTTCAACCCATTGATGAAATGAGCTATGGATTCATCTGATGATTCCCTAATATCACAGCTTGCCATTAGTGTCTCAAACTCCTTCACATACTCTTCTATGCTTTTCTTACCCGACCTCAAGGATTGCAACTCCATCAACATCTCTTGTTTATAGTAATCTGGCACAAATCTGCGTCTCGTCAACCTTTTCATCAAAGCCCATAAATGCACTTTCTCCTCATCCGCCCTACGTCTCTTAGTTTGTAATTTATCCCACCACAAACTAGCATATTCAGAGAATGCTAGAGACGCCATCTTCACCTTCATGCATTCATCCCACTCATAACAGTCAAACACCTTCTCAACTCGTGGCACCCAGTCTAGGAATTCCTTTGGTTTACTATTACCAGTGAAAGGTGGAATTTTCAGCTTTATGTTTTCAATCCCCTTACATATGTCATCATTGTTTCCTCTCCTACTCCTTTCACTACGAGCATCAGAATCATCACTAGAATGTCTCCTCCTAATTCCTGCACCACTATAGCTTCTTCTATCCCTAACCTCCAATCTCTCTATAATCAATCTAATATTTTCTTGGATTTGATTGAACTCAGCCCTAGTCACAACCTCACCCCCATTATCAACATCATTCCCATTGTTGTTGTTATGAACACTTCCATGCGACGACATCTCTACCAATCAAAATTTCAGCAAAGATATTCACGAAAACCCAATTCTCAACAACAGCCCTAAACACTAATTCACAATAATTCAACACCTAACAATTGAATTCAGTAAAGATATTCACAAAACCCTAATTCTCAACAACAGCCCCAAACACCAATTCAATACCCAACAATCGAATTCACAGCAATACTTATAAAAATAAATTCCCAGATTTTCCAACCAACGGCAGTATTGAATTAAAACTACAATTGAATTGAGATTCAACAACCTTACCGATTTAACTTGCTTTCTGATCAAATCCTTCGGCTCTGATATAACCCGCGCTCGATTCACCTTATGCTCTGATACCAAATGACACGGAATTGAAATCGAATCCTTTTCACACAAATCAAATCATCAATAATAATCAAATGTTACAAATTTTAGGGTTTTCTGTATTTGGTACTAACGAAGTAAAATCAAAGGATATGGATAAAATTACTACTCTATAGATATCAAGATTGATAAAATGAAACTAATTCGCAATCAAATCATAAAACGATAGAGACCACATTCTATAAATCAATCACTAAGGTTAAAAAATTCTAAGAATTCAATAACAATGCTTGCCACAAATTCTATAAGCACCAAGAATTTGATAAGAACAACAAGAATAAAGTGAAATCAATTCTCAATATTCAAAGATCTCCAAAGAGGATTCACACACACTCAAAGTGTTTTTGTTTTCAACCAAAATAACATCTGTCTTCGAATAAACCATAAAGGCGACTATTTATATCATCCTAAAGACAATTGTGCAAGGCCATTCAAGGTCGGCTCAAGGTCGGTGGCCTAAATAGATAAGCTAGCACCAAAGTCCGGCAGTCTACATTTAGGCCGGCACTAAGGCCGGCGGCCTTGAAGTTAACTCGGCTGGCCTTTATTCAAGGCCAGCTTAAGGTTGGCTAAACTTCGCCTTGGGTCCTCCTAACGCTTATGTCCTCCTTTTTTAAACCCCGTACTGCCACCTATAGCTCGGATTGATTTTGATTTCTTCGGTGCTCGTATCTTAGCTCTTGGAATTGTATCACATACATACACTACTCTCTACATCAATAATCTCCTATATGTGTACCTTTCACTCACTACACAACTACATTTAATCCAGATTGATGATCATTTCTTAGTCTATAGAGATCCAAGTCATTGGCATCTTCTCCAAACACAAAATAATCATCATAAACCTATTGCTTGAGATTCGGCTTTGTTCAAGATATAATGTGTCATTCACTACAATTAACCCAAAATCCTCCATAGCTTCCATTAAAGTAGAAACCTTAAAGTGTCTTGATTTCTCACTAAAGTGCTTCATTATGCTTTGTATAATGAAATAAGGATTGGGTGTGCTTCCTATTTTAAGATCAACCATGCCATCTCTACAAACTTCACCTCTATTTCCACCTAGTCCACCTTGGTTATTCCTCTAGCCTCTATATGCCTCCACTAATTTGATAAGGTTGTGACCTTTCATTTGTCAACATTCAATCTAAATGACCTAAACCATGCATATTTAGTCCAACCACAACATAAGAGCATATGTTTAGGGTATTCGATTTCTTGGTAGAAATGATGTAAAGGATTGGTTGTTGCTCTTTAATGAAAAAGATTCCCTATTATAGGAAGGAATCCTGATAATTCTAATTAGAAGAAGTGACAAATTTTAGGTAATTTATCTATACTCCATACTTTCTTCCATGTGGCCAAACCTATTATATTCAATGGTGATGCTTTCCTTATAATTGTTTTTGTCTATGCATCTTAAAGAAAGAAATATATTGATTTTACATAAGACTTATTAGTACGGCTGAAAGGCTAAACAAGCCTATCGTCTCCTCTTCCTTTCAGTATAAGTATACTCTTTATTGCTTTGATCTCCTCATTTGTTAATAGATGTTGAATTTATTGTAGGTTCCATTGTCCTGCTTGAAAATCCATCAAATCACAAGCCTTTAATAAAGTGTCCATTTGAACCCCTTAACACACCTTCATTCCATCATTTATTTGCCATATAACACCATCTAATAGCTTTTCATCCTTTAAGCACACTACTCCAAATCTAAGATGCCCTTCCCTTGTTTTGAGCAAACCAAAATTCCTCTTCTAGAAAATAAAGAACTTTTAGCACATGCACCCATAAAGAATGAGGGTACTATTAAATTTGCCATGCTAATTTCACTAGGAGACTCAAATTAAACATATGTAGATCCTTGAAACCCTTTGACCCGCAAGAAAATCCACTTAGGTCTCATCAGTTTTTCCCATCTGAGTTAATGAATTTTTCCTTCTCCTTTATGTTGTTCCCACCAGAACTTAGCTATAATATAATTCATCACTCTACACTAAGTAATTAGAAGTTTAAAAATTCTTATAGAATAAGTTAGTGTAGCATATGCTATTGCCTTAACTAAAATCTCTTGGTTGGCTTAATTTACAAGACATTTTTTCCACCCTTGAAGTTTCTTTATAATCTTCTCTTTGAGAAAGTTAAGAGCCTCACACTTTGATCTCAACACCACCCCCGTACCCCCCATAATTTCGATAATCCTAAATAAAGTCCTGAATCTCAAGTATCTAAGATGTCTCAAATTTTACCTATGACTTGCCACTTCACCT
This sequence comes from Laguncularia racemosa, assembly GCA_037954665.1. NCBI lineage: Eukaryota > Viridiplantae > Streptophyta > Magnoliopsida > Myrtales > Combretaceae > Laguncularia > Laguncularia racemosa. The sequence continues at coordinate 926,561 of JBBMOL010000196.1, forward strand.
TTGGTGTATCAAGGTAGTAAAAATATGCTACAGATTTATTGAAGTTCACCTCTTGCCTATTAGCTTTACAATACTTACCCAACAAATCATGTAATTTGTTCATATTTGCTTGTGCCTCAATAAAAAATAAAGAATCATTTGTAAATAATAAATGTGTTAAGTTTGGGTAGTGAGAATTAAATTGAATTCCTTTAATTACTCCTACATTAGATGATATGGCCCTTTGATTTGATAATAAATCAACTACTATGATGAATGGATAAGGTGACAAAAGGTCTTCTCATCTAATTCCTTTAGTCAATTTCACCTTACTAATAGCCTTCCCATTAATTATAACAAAAAAGGAAATGCTTGTAACACATTCCATTATCTACTCAATCTAACATGAAGTGAATCCCATCGTAATCATAACAACCTTCAAAAAATCTCACTCCACCCTATCATACACTTTACTTATATGTAACTCTACTGCATACAAAACTTCTTCCCCCTCCTTCTATTCTTTTGTCGAATAATGAAAAACTTCATGTGCAACTACTAAGTTATCCTAAATAAGATATCTTGATACAAAGGTGCTTTTATTAAGATGATTCCATTTTGAAGTGGCTTAAGTCTAATTACTAAGATTTTCATTTTATATCGATTGTTGCATAAGCTAATAAGCTTAAATTGAGTGATATCTACTGTATTTTAGACTTTTGGAATAAGGAGTAAATCTGTATGGTCAAGAGGATAGGGTAACTTACATGCAACAAAGAAACTTTGAAAAACTCTAACCATCGAAAGCCCAATAGTGTTCCAATGCGATTGATAGAAGACCCAGTGCTTTAGGTGCTCCAAGTTAAAAATCTACCTCTTTGATCTTTTTTTTTTTTTATGTTATTTGTTACACATAGAGTTAGATTTTCCTCCATCAATAATACTGTATCCACCTAATCTAATCACCATTTGAATGAAAAATATTATTGAAGTAGTTGACAAATACATCCCCAATTATTGATGCTAAACTCACTAGCCTTCCTTCAACATCTTCAAGCTAGAAAAATTTTATTATAATGTTTTCCTGCAATGGTGGTATGATGGAAAAACATTGTATTCCTATCACCATACATTAGCCAATTGATTCTAGATGGTTGTTCTCAATACACTTCTTCTATCCACAATTTCATCAAATTAGGCTTGGATCTATTCTTCTTTTTCTAGATTAGTGTCATTTTGGTTTGGTTATATCTTTAATAATCTAGTTTTCAATTTGTCTATTTATTTTTTGCTATTAAGTAATGCATTCCTACTCCAAAGCATTAATTTTTTACTTTACACTTCTAACATGCTCATGAAACTTTCCAAATCATTTATCCTCTCTTCCTCCTCCAATACCCACTAGATAATATTTCCACATTCCTTTGAGGCATGCCATAAATTCTCAAATTTGAATCCTTTTCTCCTTTTAAACTCTCTAAACTCAAAGTTTACTAGAATAGCTACATGATTTGAACCTAAAATAGGTTCAAAAATAACTTACATCTTTAGAAATATTACATCCACTCAACTAACACAAGCATCTATTAACCCTTTAGAAATATTGCTATCCTATGTAAATTTCTGCCCCACAAAGCCCATGTCTTGAAGATTCAACTTTGAAATCATCTCACAAAATGCTACCATTTCCCCTTCATCTCTTTGTCTACCACCACATTTCTCTAAATCATCATCATTTCATTAAAATCTCCTAAACATAACCAAGGACCATTAATCACTTTGGAAATGTTGATTAAAGATTATTGATATGATTCCAAAAGCTAAGATACGAGCATCAAAGAAAACAAAGTCAATCCGAGCTCTAGGTGGCAGTATAGGGTCCAAAAAAGGTGGACATAAGCATCGAGAGGACCTAAGGTGAAGTTCGGCTAGCCTTAAGCCGGCCTTGAATAAAGGCCGACCGAGTTAACTTCAAGGCCGCCGGCCTTGGTGCTGGCCTAAATGTAGGTTACCGGCCTTGGTGCCGGCCTAAATGTAGGCCGCTGGCCTTTGGTGCCGGCCTAAATGTAGGCCGTCGGCCTTTGGTGCCAGCTTATCTATTTAGGCCACCGGCCTTTGGCCGGCCTTGAATGGCCTTGCACAATTTCTTGTAGGATGATATAAATAGTTTTCCTTAAGGTTTTTTTCGAGACAGATGTTATTTTAGTTGAAAACAAAAACACTTTGAGTGTATGTGTGAGTCCTCTTTAGAGATTCTTGAATATTGAGAATTGATCTCACTTTATTCTTGTTGTTCTTATCAAATTCTTGGTTCCTATAGAATTTGTGGCGAGCATTGTTATTGAATTCTTGAAATTCTTTAACCTTAGTGATTGATTTATAGAACGTGGTCTCTATCGTTCTATGATTTGATTGCGAATTAGTTTAATTTTATCAATCTTGGCGTCTATAGATTGGTAATTTTATCCATATCATTTGATTTTACTTTATTAATACCAAAATCTAGAAAACCCTAAAATTATTATTGACGATTTGATTTTTGTGAAAAGGATTCGATTCAATTTCGTATCATTTGGTATTAGAGCATTTCCAAATTCATATCATTTGGTATTAGAGCTAAGGAGAATCGGCGCGGGTTAAATCAAAGCGAAGGTTGGTGGATTTGTGAATCGACGCTGGTTGAATCGGTAAGGCTGTTGAATCTCAATTCAATTGTAGTTTTAATTCACTACTGCCATTGGTTGAAAAAAAAATTGGGAATTTATTTTGATAAGTATTGCTGTGAATTCAATTGTTGGGTGTCGAATTGCTGTGAATTGGTGTTTTAGGCTATTGTTGAGAATTGGGGTTTTGTGAATATCTTTGTTGAATTCAATTGTTGGGTGTTGAATTGCTGTAAATTGGTGTTTGGGGTTGTTGTTGAGAATTGGGTTTTTGTGAATATCTTCGCTGAAATTTTGATTGGTAGAGATGTCGTCGCGTAAAAGTGTTCATAACAACAACAATGGGAATGATGCTGATAATGGGGGTGAGGTTATGACTAAGGCCGAGTTCAATCAAATCCAGGAAAATATTAGATTGATTATGGAGAGATTGGAGGTTAGGGATAGAAGAAGCCATAGTGGTGTAGGAATTAGGAGGAGACATTCTAGTGATGATTCTGATGCTCGTAGTGAAAGGAGTAGGAGAGGAAACAATGATGATAGGCATAAGGAGATTGAAAACATAAAGCTGAAAATTCTACCTTTCACTAGTAGTAGTAAACCAGAGGAATACATAGACTGGGTGCCATAGGTTGAGAAGGTGTTTGACTGTGATGAATGGGATGAGCACATGAAGGTGAAGATGACGTTTTTAGCATTCTCTGAATATGCTAGTCTGTGGTGGGATAAATTACAAATTGAGAGACATAGGGTGGATGAGGAGAAAGTACGTTCATGGGCTTTGATGAAAAGGTTGATGAGAAGCAAATTTATGCTAGATTACTATAAACAAGAGATGCTGATGGACTTGCAATCCTTGAGGTAGGGTAAGAAAAGCATAGAAGAGTATGTGAAGGAGTTTAAGACACTAATGGTAAGGTGTGATATTAGGGAATCATCAGATGAATCCATAGTTCGTTTCATCAATGGGTTGAAGATGGACGTTGCCAATGTAGTGGAACTCCAACATTATCAGACTCTTGAGGATGTGATTAAATTAGCCAGTCGGGTTGAGCGGGCATCAGCGTAGGCGAGATTAGAAATGGCGAGATCAGAAATCATATCACCACCATAAGTCAGATGATGGTGAGAGGGAGAAGGAAAGGAAGGAAAAGGGAAAAGCAATCGCTAGTGAGGCTGTTGACCAAACACAACAAAAGAAGAGCAGGGATATCAAATGTTTTAAGTGTTTAGGACTTGGCCATATTGCTTCTCAATGTCCTAATAAAAGGGTTATGGTCATAAAGGGTGACAAAGTTGAGAGTGAGGAAGAAGAATAGAAGGGTACTGAGGCAAAAGAGGAAGATGAAGACATTATAGCACATCCAGTACAGGGAGACTTGTTAATTGTTAAGCAGGATGAAGCTGTTCCTAATCAGAGAGCCAATTTATTTCATATTCAAGGCATGGTGTAGGGGAAGACTTGTTTGATTGTGGTTGACACAGGCAGTTGCACTAATGTTGCTTCAGTAAGCTAGGTTACTAAGTTGGGTTTACAGGTGGAGCAGCATCCGAGACCTTATGCACTTCATTGGTTGAGTCCATAGGGAGCTATTCATGTACACAAATAGGTTCGTGTTCGTGTTCCATTATTTATTGGTGATTATACTGATGAGATTGTTTATGATGTAGTTCCCATGGAAGCTACACATTTGATCCTTGGAAGACCTTGGCAGTATGACCTCAGAGCCAAGTATGATGGATACACCAAGGAGTATACCATTCAGCAACAGGATAAGGCATACAAGCTTCTTCCTATGAGTCTAATTGAGGTACAACAAACAAGGCTGATTTGCCTTATGAAGCTCAAGGGAAAGAGGAGTCTGTTTATGTGGTCCAGTAAGATGGATGAAACAGATTCGAGGTTGAATCTTTTTCAACATGGAGGGAATGATACGATTCTAAGAGCTAAGATACGAGCACCAAAGAAAACAAAGTCAATCCGAGCTCTAGGTGATAGTACGGGGTCCAAAAAAGGAGGACATAAGCATCGGGAGGACACAAGGCGAAGTTTGGCCAGCCTTAAGTTGGCCTTGAATAAAGGCCGGCCGAGTTAACTTCAAGGCCGCTAGCTTTGGTGCCGACCTAAATGTAGGCTGCTGGCCTTTGGTGCCCTCGCACATTTTTTTTTAGGATGATATAAATAGTCGTCCTTAGGGTTTTTTTCGAGACGGATGTTATTTTGGTTGAAAACAAAAACACTTTGAGTGTGTGTGTGAATCCTCTTTGGAGATTCTTGAATATTAAGAATTGATTTCACTTTATTCTTGTTGTTCTTATCAAATTCTTGGTTTTTATAGAATTTGTGGCGAGCATTGTTATTGAATTCTTGGAATTCTTTAACCTTAGTGATTGATTTATAGAACGTGGTCTCTATCATTCTATGATTTGATTGCGAATTAGTTTAATTTTATCAATCTTGGCATCTATAGATTGGTAATTTTATCCATATACTTTGATTTTACTTTATTAGTACCAAAATCCAGAAAACCCTAAAATTGTTATTGACGATTTGATTTGTGTGAAAAGGATTCGATTCAATTCAGTCTCATTTGGTATTAGAGCATTTCCAAAATCGTATCAATTACCATAGCTACTTCTTCTCACTAAAATCACATAGTGCATAACACTAAGCAAAATGGCCTACTAAGGAGCCATCATGTAAACATGCTTCCAAGTGAATAAACTAATAACTTTCCACCACTTTTACTCTTAAATCCACTCTCCACCATAGAGCAAGCCCACCACTTCATCCTTTTGATGCCTGATCGTTGCCAATCGTAGTTTTAATATTTATAATGCCTGTTCCTAATTCTAACTACGTTGCAATAGGCAAGTGTACCTACCGCGGACGTAATATAGTGTTAAGTACAGGGTCGTCCCATAGAGATACACCAACTACTAGTACTAACTTCGTTCCTATTATCTAACCGACGCTTAAATATGTTGGTTGAAACTTAATTACTCTAATGTTAAAACTAATAACTCACTAACAACAATGGTTCTGAAGATTTATCAATTAACAAAAGCAACTTAGATCTTATTCTACTCCTTCTTTATCATGTAATTCATTAGATTTATGAAGATTGACGTAATTGACGACTTATACTGTCAATTCCCTAGTCAAGTTAACTACTTTCTCAAGTATATTAACCTATCTAATCCTAGGTATATCAAATAGGATCTCTCTTTAATTAACAGCAACCTAGAATTGCATAAAGCACATGAATTCGCATTAAAATAATCGATGTAAATAGAAGACTCTTGTTTCCTATCTCTAGAAGAACAATCAAATCTCATTAATTGCATTAAATCTAATCATAAGAGCAATTTCTCAATTAACTAATATGATATCATTTATAAATTCATATTCTGGATCTATGAATCTAAGAAACAATTGAAGGGCATGCAATTAATCATAAGAAAGTCAACGACTTCGCATTAAAAACCAAATCTTCATCACATGATAGAGAAGTTTAGAATAAAATCTAGATTTGGAGTCTACTCCTCCATAAATTAGAAAAAAGAAATACAATTACTGGAAGAATAAATAAAATTTATTGTCACAGCCCTTAAAGATAGAATCTTCTTCTTCGTGGGTCTTCAATCTCCTTTTGAATTGACGGAATCTTCTTTTCCTTGCTGTTATGAGAGTCAGAGCAAGTATAAAATTCGTAACCTCCTGTTCTAGGGCAACTAACGGTCTATTTATACATGTACCTGGTTTGGATTCATACATGAGCGGATACACGAGTGTACATTGGGAGTGTACATTGGTCGTGTATTTGAAACATCGTTGAACAACAGCAAAACTTAGATACACGAGCAAAGTACATGGGCGTGTACTTCGGTCGTGTACTTTCCAAACATCCACTTCAGTATACATAAGCAAAGTAGATGGGCGTGTATCTCGCTTGTGTACTTTCCAGAATTCTTTTCTTCACATGTATTGTATCCAATTCCTTCCAAACTTGATCTGACTCTTCAAAACTCCTTCCCTTAGCTCCAAAATACTCTAGAAAATCCTGAAATTAACATTTATTCCATTAAGCTTCCTTTTCTTCAACAAATCATCTAAAAATTCAACAATAAAGCACAATTTCATTACTCTAGATAAGGGTATTTTGCGACTTATCAAACTTCCCCACACTTAAGTCTTTGCTTGTCCTCAAGCAAAATAAAACATTAATCAAACTTCTCATTAACCATGATTGTCGTTACCAAATAATACTACTCACACATTAGCATTTATGAATTTTAATCTTTAAAGCTCAATGCAATCTCTCAATCTATTGAGTATGCTTCTCACCTTATCATGAAAGTATTGTAACAAAGATACTTTAGTCAAATTTTTAGGATTAATCAGAGTAGACCAATCTTTACCCTTATCATTTTAACAATGGCTTTCATGATCAAAATTAGACACAAGATCAATCAAAGTAAAAGGAAACGTGGTACATTTCTACCACCATTAAAAAGTCTAATATCTTCTCAATTATCTCTCTTTGTAAAGTAATCAATAATGAAAGTACATTGCATCTATGTTTCCCCTGGATTCGTCCTCCTTTTTGGTTGATCTCTTCAAAGATTTTATTCTTTGTAATAGTTCACTGGTTTCATCCCTTTTTTTTTTTTTTTTGGGATCTTGCAACCCATGTAACGAGTTTTCATCTGATAATCTTAAGCTCGTCACCCAAGTTAACGAACGTTATCCCCTCAATTGAGGGCGTTCCTATGGGCTTAATTACTCGAGTTACAAAACCCTCTAAACTTTTGCCTTTATGGTATTTCATTTTATTACGGTAATTTCCTCGGTCGGCCGATCCCAGGCCAGACGACCTTAGGTGACCAGGTTTTAAAGGAACCCCATCGAACCTCTATTACCTTAACTTATTATTTTGACTAGTTAGTAACGGAGTCAAACTTCGCTCTTCTGAGGGACCAAAGCCTGCCCATATTAACCAATCCTTTATTTTTCAAGTATAACATGCTTTCATTAAATTATTACTTTAAAGAGATCTTCTAAGAAGGATCACCAAGAGAATCATTTCATTTGCCCTTTCATGAAAGATTAAATGGCTCTCAAGATCTTTGAGTTTCATAACGATTTTATCCCATAACTTTGACTAAGTATCAATGTTCCAAAGAAGATAAAGGTGACATGCACAACAGCCTTTTAGAGGAATTCATTCACTAAATGCTAAAATACTATGTAATTTGCAATCATGATTTCAAAATTCGATTATTAAGTAAAAAGAGAAAAACAAAAATTAGGGGAAATTTTTGAATGACTCATACAATTCAGCACAACCCTTATCAAAGTTCTTTAATATTCCCTTCCCCACACTTAGATTGAGACATTGTCCCTAATGTCTTTATCATTCAAGAACGTAATGAGAAATAAAGAGATAAAAAGAAAAAAATAAAAAGAAAAGGAACTGAGACTTCTCGGGATTAAACAGGTGATGGACCAATTGCATAGCTAGCGGAATGTCGATCAAGATGAACTAGCACCATCTCGCTTCCTCTTAGCAAGGGTGGTCTTCTTCTTCTTAGTAAACTTTGGTTTAACTGCACAAGTCTTTGTGACCATCTGAATCAATCACAATGGTCTCAAAATAGGTTAGGTTCGTTAATTACACAAAGAAAATGATAGGACTTGCATTAGGTTTCCGAAACAAGGAAGAAGATAGCACAGTTGAGATACACAACCAAGGTATACGATTGTGTACCTCGTTGTGTATCTACCCATCTAATACATGCAAAAATTACCATAGGAACGCTCAAAATCAGGTCTTGTGGCTTTAGTGTATTATCAACCTACCTTCCTGAAGGCCAAAAATGTAACTACAACACACCCAAAGCATCATCAAATGATAAAGTTCGAATCTTGATTCTAAGAAGCTAGGTGTGATAGTTTAGTGATCATAAAAAAAATGGCCTCATAACTTGGTTTCTAAGAAGAAGATCGGAAAAGAAACACAACAACATTGTTCCAGAAACCGGCAAAATCAAAGTCCCAAATATTCATGTTCAAACCCTAACTGTCGATTCACTTGTTTGGCAGGCACTCATGACATCAATCATACATGCATTCACGTGAGTTCAAAATGTCTACAGATCTATCAACAATCGACTTCCAAAATGCGAAATCACTCACCGTACCATCATCATAGATGCAAGCATGTATGGTAGTTGTAAAAGAAAACCGAGCAGCAACCGTATTACAATAAGTATTGAAGAAGAAGAAGAGAGAACTTACTTACCTTGAATCCTTGAAACGGAAGAAGTTTATAGTGTGGAAAGAACAACCACCGTATGGAGGAGTAGAGTGGGAGTGAGTGGGTCAGATACACGAATGGAGAATGGGTCGTGTAAATGGCAGAGTGAAGTGAGGAGGCCTTTTATAGTACGAATAGAAAAATTAGATACACGACCAAGTACATGGTCGTGTACTTTGGTCGTGTACTTTGGATTCCTTTCTGTGGGTTAGATACACGAGCGTGTACCTTGTTCGTGTATCGTGGAAGAGCATTCTGTGGGTTAGATACACGACCAGGTACACGAGCGTGTATCTTATTCGTGTATCATGAGAGAGCATTCTGTGAGTCAAATATACGACCAGGTACAGGAGCGTGTACCTTGTTCGTGTATATAGAGGGAGCATTCTGTGGGTTAGATACACGACCAAGTACACGAGCGTGTACCTTATTCGTGTATATAGAGGGGGCATTCTGTGAGTCAAATACACGACCAGGTACACGAGCGTGTACCTTGTTCATGTATATAGAGGGGGTGTTCTGTGGTTAGATACACGACCAGGTACACGAGCGTGTACCTTGTTCGTGTATCGAATTGTGCCTTCTGTGGGTCAGATACACGACCAGGTACACAAACGTGTACCTTATTCATGTATCTCTGATATGTACACAATGAGCATATTTTAAAGTGCACGGGAAGGCACACCATGACGTATTCCCCTTTTGTATTGCAAAGTCAATTTAGACACCCTCTAGCATGTGTGAAAAACCAGATACACCACTAGTGTACCCGGTTGTGCAAATCAAGGTACATACCTGTCATTACTTCATCTTGCATTCCCTTGAAAAGGTCTCCCATCCTAAATTTCCCTACACTTAGAGCTTAAAAGAAGCTCTATTAAGGTGACTTTCATAGAATCCAAACTTGGTTAGCCCCTCTGTAGCTTGCTGTCCTGCACAAGTTACTCCAAAACAACGGATGATAATAAAGAAAAATAAATAAATAAAGAAGAAAACTTACCTAAGCAACATGGGTTGCCTCCTAAGAAGCGCTGTTGTTTAATGTCGTTAGCTCGATGTAATGATCTGATGGAGCTCAAATGAAGATGAGAATGAGGTTCAGCTCCTCCTTTTCTTCCAAAACTGTTTTGTCCCCAAAGTAATGCTTAAGCCTTTGGCCATTCACCTTGAAAATGCCTTTCTCCGGGTGTTCCAACTCAACTGTGCTGTAGGGAAAAACCTTTTTTACCCGGAATGGACCGGACCATCTTGATTTAAGCTTCCCAGGGAACAATTTCAACCTAGAGTTGAACGGTGATACAATGTCCCCTTCATTAAACTGTCCATTTCGTGGTAGCCGAGCATCATGAAACTTCTTGGCTTTCTCTTTGTATATATATGAATTATCATATGCCATGAGCCTCCATTCATCTAGCTCATTAAGTTGCATCCTTCAATGTGCTCCAGACCGACTGAGATCTAAATTGGCAGATTTGATCGCCCAAAATGCCTTGTGCTGTATCTCAATTGGTAAATGGCAAGCTTTCCCGCAGACTAATCGATATGGAGTAGTATTAAGGGGGGGGGGGGGGGGGGGGGGGGGGGGGGGGGGGTTGGTAAGCTGTCCGATATGCCCACAAAGCATCATCTAACTTCTCGGCTTAATCTCGTCTATGGTGAGACACGGACTTCATTAAGATACGCTTTAGGTCCTTGTTTGAAACCTCCACTTGCCCACTAGTTTGGGGGTGATACGGCGTAGCAAGATGGTGAGTCACCCTATATCGCTTAAGAATCTTTTCAACTTGTGAATTATAGAAGTGTGTACCTCTGTCACTTATAAGTGCCCGTGGGACCCCGAATCTATAGAAGAGCTTCTTCAAGAATTTAACAACCACCTGGGAGTCATTAGTCGGCAAGGCTTGTGTTTCTACCCATTTAGAGACGTAATCCACAGCTACCAATATGTATTTATTTTCGAAGGAAGGAGGAAAGGGCCCCATAAAGTCGATGCCCCACACATCGAATACTTTACACTCTAATATGTAGTGTTGTGGCATTTCATTCCTTTTTGATATGTTACCATCCCTCTGGCATCGGTCACATCGAGCTATATAGCTCTGAGCATCCCTAAACAATGATGGCCAGTAAAATCCTGCTTCCAATACTTTGTGCGCCGTCCTATTGGCACTATGATGTCCTCCTGTTGGCCCACTGTGACAGTGGAATAAGATTTTCCATCCTTCTTCATGGGAAACACACCTTCGAATCATCTGATCAGCACAAATTCTAAATAAATGTAGATCCTCCCAGTAGTAGTGCTTCAATTCAGTGAAAATTTTCTTCTTCTGCTGCTTGTTCATATCCTTAAGAAGGGCCCTTGCCACTAGGTAATTGGCAATATCGGCAAACCATGGGATGATATCATCTTCAACGGTCTTGATGGCATACAATCGTTCCTCAGGGAACTCATCGTTGATCTCAACTTCGTTCGGTCTTTCTAAACAGGGATTCTCCAAACGTGACAGGTGGTCGGCAGCTAGATTTTCGGCACCCTTTTTATCTCTTATCTTAAGATCAAACTCTTGAAGAAGTAAAATCCACCGAATGAGGCGTGGCTTTGCATCCTGTTTTGTCAGCAAGAATTTCAAGGCGGAATGATCTGTGTATACGATGACCTTAGATAAGATGAGATATGGTCTGAACTTGTCAAAGGCAAAGACAACTGCCAGCAACTCCTTCTCAGTGGTTGTATAGTTTTCTTGTGCAGGAGTGAGTGTTTTGCTAGCATAATGAATGGGTTGAAAGTATTTGTCCTTTCGCTAACCCAGAACAGCTCCTACAGCTGAGTCACTAGCATCACACATAATCTCAAAGGGAACGTCCCATGTTGGTGTGACCATGATAGGTGCAGTGATGAGTTTTTGCTTGAGGAGTTCAAATGCATCAATGCATTCCTGGTTGAAGTTAAAAGAGGTATCCTTCTCCAAGAGTTTTGTCATCAGCCTAGCAATTTTTGAAAAATCTTTAATGAATCGTTGACAGAACCCTGCATGGCCAAGAAAACTTCGTATTACCTTAACTGAAGATGGTGGGGGCAGTTTAGAAATTGCTTCGATCTTTGCCTCATCTACTTCTATGCCTCTCTTGGAGATTTTATGGCCCAAAACAATACCTTCTTTTGCCATAAAATGACACTTCTCCCAATTTAGGACCAGGTTAGTGTCTTCACAACGTTGGAACACTAACTCAAGATGGTGTAGACACTCATCAAAAGAATTCCCGAAAACAGAAAAATCATCCATGTATACTTCCATCTTGTCTCCTACCATATCCTTAAAAATAGCCATCATGCATCATTGAAAAGTGGCTGGAGCGTTGCATAATCTGAAAGGCATGCATCGATAAGCGAAGGTCCTAAAAGGGCATGTGAATGTCGTCTTTTCCTGGTCTTTGGGTGCGATAGGAATCTGAAAATATTCGGATATCCCATCGAGGAAACAATAATATGCATGACCAGCTAACCTTTCAAGCATTTGGTCCACAAATGGAAGAGGAAAATGATCCTTTCGAGTTGCGTCATTTAGCTTGTGGTAATCTATACAAACTCTCCATCCAGTGACAGTTCTCATCGGGATGAGCTCATTTTTGTCATTCGGTACTACTATCATACCGCCTTTCTTCGGAACTACTTGAGTGGGGCTCACCCATAAGCTATCAGAAATTGGGTAAATCATTCATGCATCAAGCAATTTGATGACTTCCTTTTTTACAACATCTCTCATATTTGGATTAAGTCGGCGCTGCGGTTGTACCACTGGCTTGACACAATCTTCCATCAAAATTTTGTGTGTACAAAACGATAGGCTAATCCCCTTTATATCTGCAATTTTCCATGCAATTGCTTTCTTGTGTTGCCCTAGGACATGCAATAACCTTTCCTGCTGATCTCAATCCAGATTTGACGCAATTATGACTGGAAATTTAGAATCTTCTTCCAAAAATGCATATTGAAGGTAGTCTTGCAGTTGTTTCAATTCTAGCTCAGGTGGTTCCTCAATTGAAGGTTTCGATCTCTGAATGGTGGATCTATTCATACCTTCAAAGCTTCTTTCTTCTCTCAACTCAGGATTATTATTAAGTTGATTGACAACTGCTCTAATCGCCATATTTTCAGGTTGCTCTTTCTCCCCAATCATCAAACACAATTCCAATGCATCACCAATCAACAGGTCTTGCAATGAATCCAAAACTGTGAAGTCGAGGTAGTCGATTGCATAGCATGTATCATCATGGTGCAGGCTTTGTTTAAGGACGTTAGGCATTTTCACTATGACCTCTTCATTTCCCACTCTTAACACTAACTTCCCATCCCCAACATCAATTATGGCTCTAGCTGTAGCCAAAAATGGCCTCCCCAATATAAGAGGGACCTCCACATCTGCTTCCATGTCAAGGATGACGAAATCTGCCGGGAAGATGAAGTCCTGCACCTTCACTAATACATCTTCAACTACTCCTCTCGGGAATTTGACTGATTGATCGGCTAATTGAAGACTCATTTTGGTCGATTTCAGCTCTCCAATACCCAATTTCTGGAACATCTTGTATGGCATCAAATTAATACTGGCTCCCAAATCAGCTAATGCCCGTTCTTCAAATAAATTCCCTATCAGGCAAGGGATGGTAAAGCTCCCAGGATCTTTTAACTTCTTTGGGAGTTTGTTCTAAATTACCGTAGAGCATTCTCCTCCTAAAGTTATAGTTGAGAACTCTTCATGCTTCCTTTTGTTCGATAGCAACTCTTTCAAAAATTTTGCATATCGTGGCATTCGTGATAATGCCTCAACCAGTGGAAGGTTGATATGCAATTGCTTGAATATCTCTAAAAATCTGCCATAGTGCCCATCTGTTCTGTCCTTCTTGAGTCGTGCTGGATAAGGAACATTGGGATTGTATTTTGGGATTAATGGAGGTGATGATTTCTCTTTAGGTGATTTTTCTGAATGCTTTCCCCCTTCTTTGAGAACTACTTGTTCTTTTGTTGGTTCAGTTACTCGACTCTCTTCTTCTTGAACCTTTGGTTTTAGTTCCTTACCACTTCGTAATGTGACAGCTGTAACATGTTCTCTCGGGTTGGTTTCCGTGTTTCCCGGTAGTGAACCTTGAGATCTCTCTAACAGAAGCTTAGCTATCTGACCGACCTGGTTTTCAAGATTGTGTATTGATGCCTTATGATTCCTCAGAGCCGAGTCTTGATTTTTTAGAATCAAATCTAAGTACTTCTGTCTGTCTTTTGAATCCTTGATGAATTTTGTGAGGAGATCTTCAAGTGGTGGTTTGGAACTCTGGACCATTGGCCTCTGATAGCCTGGTGGAGGATTCAGATTGCCCTACTGAATATTACTGTTGTTAGTCCAAGAAAAATTTGGGTGATTTCTCCATCTTGGGTTATAAGTATTACTGTATGGATTGTTCTGGGGCCGAATTGGGTTTCCTAAATAATCCACTTGCTCTGTTTGCCCTTCCTCACCACTTGAGGGTTCCACAATAGCCAGCTGATGTTGTGAGACAGCCAACCCGTCGATCTTTTTAGATAAAGCCTCAACTTTGGACATGATAGAAGTAGCCACATCCACTTCAAGAATGCCTACCACCTTCTTTTCTCTGCCCCTACCATGTGACCATTCATAATTATTCGCGGCCATGTCTTCAAAAAGAGTCAAACTTTCTTCAGGAGTTTTATGGTTCAAGGTGCCACCAGCTGTGGCATCTACTGTTTGTCTCGTTTGATAGTTCAACCCATTATAAAATATCTGTACTTGAAGCCACTCTAGGATCCCATGGTGTGGGCATTTCCGCATTGAGTCCTTGAATCTCTCCCAGGTTTCATACAACGTCTCCATGTCATACTGATGATAAGATTGAATCTCAGCTCGAAGTTTAGCGGTCTTTGAAGGAGGGAAGAATTTGTCCATAAACTTCTTAATCAGACCTTGCCATGTAGTAATGGAGTTCTTCGATAAAGAATTCAGCCACTGCTTAGCCTTACCTTTCAAAGAGAATGGGAAGAGCCTGAGGTGGATTGCATCATCACTAACTCCATTAAATTTGAAGGTATCACATATCTCCAGAAAGAGTTGGATATGCGCATTTGGATCTTCATCCCGTAAACCATCAAATTGAGTATATTGCTGCACCATCTGAATCACGGCAGGCTTAAGTTCAAAATTATTTACCTCCACTCGAGGACGAACTATGCTAGAGCTAACGCCTATCAAGTTTGGCCTGGCAAAATCAAAATTGGTTCTAAGTGGCTCATTAACTCAGCCATCTCTATTATCAACCAGTTGATAATTCGGGGGATCCACAACAACATTTCCTTGATTCAGCTCTTGAGCACGATTATTGAATTGATCAGCCATTTCTTCCTTTAGTGATTCTCCTTGAATACCAAATGATGTTGACTCAGTCGAGTGTTGCTTTTTCTGATAACGACGAATAATTTTCTCTGGCTTAAGATTAAAAACAGCAAGTTCCTTAGAGCGACTTCTGGTCATGCACTGTAAATGTAATACAAATCAATTATGAGCTCCAACTTCTCAGGAAGAAAAGTGAAAAAAGATAAGAAAGAAATAAATTGGTTAAATTAATAAGTAAAAAGTGTTTCTAATATTAGCGTATCCCCGGCAACGGTGCCAAAAACTTGATCGTTGCCAATCGTAGTTTTAATATTTATAATGCTTGTTCCTAATTCTAACTACGTTGCAATAGGCAAGTGTACCTACCGCGGACATAATATAGTGTTAAGTACAGGGTCGTCCCATAGAGATACACCAACTATTAGTACTAACTTCGTTCCTATTATCTAACCGACGCTTAAATATGTTGGTTGAAACTTAATTACTCTAATCTTAAAAGTAATAACTCACTAACAATAATGGTTCTGAAGATTTATCAATTAACAAAAGCAACCTAGATCTTATTCTACTCCTTCTCTATCATGTAATTCATTAGATTTATGAAGATTGACGTAATTGACTTCTTATACTGTTGAATTCCCTAGTCAAGTTAACTACTTTCTCAAGTATATTAACCTATCTAATCCTAGGTTTATTAAATAGGATCTCTCTTAATTAATAGAAACCTAAAATTGCATAAAGAACATGAATTCACATCAAAATAATCGATGTAAACAGAAGACTCTTGTTTCCTATCTCTAGAAGAACAATCAAATCTCATTAATTGCATTAAATCTAATCATAAGAGAAATTTCTCAATTAACTAATATAATATCATGCATAAATTCATATTCCGGATCTATGAATCTAAGAAAAAATTAAAGGGCATGTAATTAATCATAAGAAAGTCAACAACTTCGCATTAAAAACCAAATCTTCATCACATGACAGAGAAGTTTCGAATAAAATCTAGATTTAGAGTCTACTCCTTCATAAATTGGACAAAAGAAATACAATTACTAGAAGAATAAATAAAATTCATTATCACAACCCTTAAAGATAGAATCTTCTTCTTCGTGGGTCTTCAATCTCCTTTTGAATTGACGGAATCTTCTTTTCCCTGCTGTTATGAGAGTCAGAGCAAGTATAAAATTCGTAACCTCCTGTTCTAGGGCAACTAACGGTCTATTTATACATGTACCCGGGTTGGATACATACACGAGCGGATATACGAGTAGTGTATCTTGTTCATGTATCTCATGCTTTCTTCCAAGTGTCCTTATGTAAATATACACGAGCAAGTACATGGGAGTGTACATTAGTCGTGTATTTGAAACATCGTTGAACAACAGCAAAACTTAGATACACGAGCAAAGTACATAGGCGTGTACTTCGGTCGTGTACTTTCCAAACATCCACTTCAGTATACACAAGCAAAGTACATGGGCGTGTATCTCACTCGTGTACTTTCCAGACATCCACTTCAGTATACACAAGTAAAGTACATGGGCGTGTATCTCGCTTGTGTACTTCTTCACATGTATTGTATCCAATTCCTTCCAAACTTGATCCGACTCTTCAAAATGCCTTCCCTTAGCTCCAAAATACTTTAGAAAATCCTGAAATTAACATTCATTCCATTAAGCATCCTTTTCTTCAACAAATCATCTAAAAATTCAACAATAAAGCACAATTTCATTATTCTAGATAAAGGTATTTTGCGACTTATCAATGCCACATGGAAACTACCAAAATAGCAAGTTCAATTTCTTACCTTCTCATTTTTCTTTTCACTCTATTCATAGTGCCTAGGTGGTTGCTTTAGGCCAACCTAGGTGGTTGCTTTAGGCCAACCACCTAACATTTTAACGGATATGTCAAAAGTTTCAAAGACTGCTCAAACATAATGCATTTCTCCCCCTTTCCCACTCTTTTTTGTTTACTTACCTAGTTTCCATCTTCTTCTCTTCCTTAATTTATTGCTCGTTGCAATCATTTGTTCTTCCTTTACATTTACTTCCATCATAATATTAACTTTCTTGCATGCTGCTACACAATCTTCTATTTCAAGCCTCTTCAAATCTTATTTTTCTAATTCCTATGCCTGTTGATTCAAAGTTACTCTATTTGAAAACATTAGTTCCACATTCTCATTTACAACTTTTGGACTACCTTTCTCCTTCTCCTCATCTAAAGGTAAGCTAATAAAGTATTCCATACCCACATTTCCTTCTTGGACTTTCTTGCTACATGGTAGCTTTAGTTAAGTCAGTTTTATATTGGTAGTGAGAAGTGTCTATGATTTACAATTGTAAAAGGGTTATAAGTTTACTGCATTGATGCTTTCTTTCCATGAAACTTGATTTTGGGTAACATCATAAGGCAGCTTGTAAGAATATAGGTAGGTTTATTTAGCTTCACATCATTTTGATTAATTGATTGTTGGCCTTTGGAAAAATAGTGTATTTTGAGTGGTTTAGAAGTATTAGTATCTTGATGAATAATTAAGGTTTCCAATGGTAGATTATCAAGAGTCAAAGATTGTTTGCTGGTATTGATGAGAGCTTTCTAAATATATGGGGATCACAAAGGTAGGTTTTTAATGTGTACAAGACTAAAATTAAAAGTGGTATGCAATAGACGAAGATTGCTTTACTATTGAAATTTGGGTTAACATATTCCTTCATCTCTACCTTGTTTTCATACTAAAACTACTATAAATTTAAATACCTTCCTCCACATTCATGAGCAAGAAAGACCCTTAAATTAGGTCTAAACAACAACATTTGGTCTTTTTCAAAAGAATACTATTTAGCTACATGTCTCAATTTTCCAAAATTGAAACAAAATTTTGATAATCTTTCATATTTGAAGTGAGCTTAATACTTAGTCCCATCCTTTCAATTCACTTGTGCCCCAATCTTTAGTGGTTTACTACAATTAATTTTCTCCTTAACCCATAGAAAAATTTGTCTAACACTAAAGTCTAATGTGGTTTAATTGACTGCCACTACTAAACTTGCTAGAGCACTCAATTTATTGGCATTATCTTTTGTTAAATGCTCTAATTTTAGTCATTGAATTTCTATCTAGAAATAAATTAGCATCAAGACAAATATCCTTCACTCATGAACCCTAGCATCATTCCATTATCACTAAACAGTAGCCCATAACTACCTAAGGACCCTCATCACAAATCGCTTAAGCCACATCATAATTATCAAAAGCCAATAGGAATAGATTCTTTCTTAGTATAGAAATCTTTACTTCACCAATTTCCTTCCAAGTTTTCTGTAGAATATTATATTACTCTAAACTTGTAAAGACTCTTATATATCATTACCTTACCCACCATCAAGCACTCATTTTCATCGATGAACTCAATGTTTTATAACAAATCTAGACCAACTAGATCATCCTTACTTATATTAGAGCACAAATAGGACTTCTTAGAGCTAGAAGTAGAGGACATTAGTTTACAAGCAAAGAAAAAAAACAAATTATGTTTGATGAAGAATAATATAAATGACATTAAAGTGACCACTATAGGTATTTGGAGATTATACAATTAAATATTCCATCAACTTTAACTAATAATGTACATTTTAAAGGGATATTATGTTGACAAATAGCAAACATTGATAGAAGCTAATGATGTAGCATTTACATGGCCACATTAAAGGATCTTCATAGATGTAATGAACAAGAATCATATCAAAATCTAAGTGCCATATCAATAGTGTAATTCAAATATAATGTAGAATGCATAGAAGATATGAAGAAATGCTTATCACTAATAGAATTTTGAGCTTCGATAAGATTTGAAAATTTTGCAAACGTTACCAATTTGTTTATGATTTAGTAATATTTATTAAACGTTACAAAAAAAATATAATTTAGTACTGTTTATAAATAAATTTAGAAGATATATATATATAATTTGATTTGTAATATATTTCTAACATTAATTGTGATTAATCTTATTAAATATTTTTTACTTACTATATAAAAATTAAATAACCGTTAAATTAAAAAAGAAATATATAATTTACTCCCTAGCTACTAGGTCGGCATTCTCCTTTAAGAAATTATTCACTTCTCACCTAATGTTTTGTTTTGCTCCTTTTTTATTTTTTTATCAGTGTCTTCCTCAATAAATTGTGGTACTCTGTCATTTTTTTTGTTTTTTCTTGTTTTTTCATGTCACTTGAAAATACTCTCCTTCTCTCTCATTAATCATCACCCCACCAGAATACCACCACCGCCCATACTCTCTCTCCCTCCCATCACTCTAGAACACCACCACTACCCATTCTCTATCTCTCTCGCATCACCATAGAACACCACCACCACCTATACACTCTCTCTCTCCCATTGCCCCTTAAACAACACTATTAGCCTTCTCTATCCTCTAAGCAGAATACCCATCACCGCTAGAACACCTACCCATCACCCCTCTCCATTGGCTAAACAAAAAACCTATTGCCCCTAGAACACCCACCCATTCGGTCTCTCTTGCTCATTATTCCTTTGTCACCAGCCAAGCATTGCTTAGAAGTACGATTTAGAGCCTTATTGCAACTTAATTTTATTTTCATGTTTTTCCCTTTCAATTTTTTGTAGAATAATTCTAGGGTTCTTATCAACACACAAGAAGCTTGTTGTAGAAAAGCTTGCCGAAGAGGAATCTAAAAGAAAGATTAATGGGGAGGCAAAGAAGGAAAAATGCATTGTATGACTTTTGTTTATTATACATTTCAATGGAGCTTTTAACCATTTTTTTTTAAATTAAGTGGTTTATGCATTTACACATTGATGAATTCAATAGGTAGTAGAGAAGGGGTATGTTAAACCTCTTAAATATTTGGATACACACGAAAAGTTTCCACAAAGGGAGGTGTGTGCTTCATTTTGTTTTAAAAAGCTTATGGCAGCAAAAAAAAAGTTTACATTTTAAGATTTCTCATTTTGTTTCTTACTAACTTTGTTTAGATTTATTTATCCAATAATTTTTTTTTTTTGGATTTTAGTGGTTAAGTTGTTTAATGCAGTAAGTCTTTGTATGTTTATTTCACTCCATGTTTTGTGAATATTGATTAACTAAAGTTGAACATGTAGCATTTGTTACATTTTTTCTAATGGCTTATAGGTTAATACATCACAAAATGCATAGAAGGGATTGAATCCATCCAGGTAAAGAGATGCAAAAGGTTAAATGATGAGTCCTATATTGCATTTTGTATCCATGACAATGCGGACCATGAACTAATAGGAATATTTATTTCACAAGGATCTTATCATCAATGTGTGTCTATTATTGAGTTTTTCTTTTATGCATTGGATGTAGGATTGAGGGTAAAGTAATCTTTATACTGTTATACCATTATTTAGGAATCGAGCTTAGTCCATCTTTGCACAATTAGATTTATTTTTAGATTATTTTGTTTAATTAAAATTTGCTGGATTAGCATGATAATTATCTCAAATTTAAGTTTGTTTATGATTTTTCCTTTTCCCCCTGTTTGGTCATGTGATCTCCCTCTACAATGTTATTGTTATAAAATGTCAATCATCTTTCTTCCAACTAGGCCTCTAGATGCCATTTCCAATACACTTGAGATCACCAATTCAGGCATTTCACTGCACACTAGACTTTGCTCTATAATTGTTGGACAACATTAGGACTTGCCCCAAGGTCCTCTATGGGAAAATATCAATATTCCTACAACTATTACTCCCACACCACTTATAAGATGCTTTTTAATGTTTGCATTCATCCTCAGGGGAGTATACCATCAAATTGAGCTACAACTTTCTAGCTCCATCTCTACCCTGTATTCTATGGTATAAGCTAGTTTAGAATAAAATTACAAACCTTAGACACTCTTCTTGCTTTTGGTTGGCTTGGTTATAAAAGCTTCAAACACTGGATGGGTGTATAAGGGGATGATAACCAACTCAACCTCTTGTTCTTTCTATAATAGTACAATAGAAGACTATGACCACCTTCTTTTTTTGAACTTTTCTTCTCAAGTTTGGTGTAATTTTTGTGACAGTCTTTAATTGTCCTTCCTCCTTTAAATCTTAGTTGGGTGCTATAATAGGTCTTTTGAGATTAGCTAATTTATCATCCACTCCCCTTAGCGCTTTGAGGTCCACCTTGGATGCTGCAGTATATTGTACCTAGCAAACACAAAACTCAATTTGTTTAGGCAGCCCTTGCCTGCTCCACTCTCTCTTGTAAATCAAATCCAACTACAAACTTACATTTTTTTCAACTATAACTCAGATTACCTATTTCCATTTTATTTGTAGTTTCTTTGTTCAAGGATGAGCTAGCTAGATTCTTTGAATCGATGTATCTTTTGATGTTTTGCTTTTAGACACTAACATTTGCATGTAACCTTTTTTTTTTCCAAATATGTTTACTCTCCCCTTGTTTGGTTCATATACATTAATAGAAATTCCCATGAAGAATAGTTATATATGGAAGGTTGTTTAATTGCTTGAATAAGGCATCAAAAAGTTGCAGGGACAAAAAAATTTTACTCAAGTTGTTGGCTTAGGCGTACATTGGTTCTATGCACTTTTTCCTCTTTCACTTGACTAGCAAATTATATTACTGTCAATTATATATTGTGATCACTATTATTATTACTTTTTGTGATAATTGATAATAATATAAGCACCTAAAACATAGTCTATTACATACTTGGATAGATGGAAATATCATATATAAATCTTTAATTTTTAGAGTAGAATGCATGTCGATAAAAGAAAAATTCAAATACATGCATACAGAGTTAAGATGCAAAGTATGAGTGTAAGAACAAATTCGAAAACCTCTTTTGCACTCATCCCCTACTAATGTATATCGAATCGGAATTTTAAGCTATATGCACACATAAAGTGTATTTTGTTTTCTCTAAAAGAAATCTACATATGTATACTACATTAAAATGCTAGACACATGCTTTAACCATCAGGATATAAGAGAAAATTTCAAATAGGCATTATTGGGTTTTGAGTGAAGCAAGTGCCTAATTATAGATATTTAATCAAATGATTAAATGCTAGAATTTCACTCTATTCTCATTCATCATTTGTACATTTTTAGGTGTCATAGTGTTATATGTTCTTTTGGAGTCATATTTCTATAAGTATGATTGAGAGTTGGATGACCCAAGACATTAAGTTTGAGGAGTATCAGCATGGTGTAGAGTACATTTTGCACATGTGCGCTTGAAGTATAGGGAGAACACGAGAATAAATTGTCCGCGTAAGAAATGCTTGAATGATAAGTTGCATCCTCCACATGTGATCAGAGTTGACCTACTTATAGATGGGGTAGATATAACCTACCAGTGTTGGATTTATCATGGAGAGGAGCCAAATATTCAATCACCTCTAGTAGATCAAGGCAGGAGGCGATATAGAGAATGGGAAGCAAGACCACCTATGGAGGAGGAATTGATAGGAATCAAAATCCGACAAGACCTATCATTAGGGCAAGAGCTAAGGATTTCAAATCTTAGTGATGAGGGCCCATTTTAAGCAAATCAACCCCAAAATTATTTGTTTACTAACCTATTTTCTATCAGGCTTTATAGGGTGATGGACAAACTTACTAAGACTTAGCTTGTGGGTTATCCATGGACTGACCCGAACTGGCGATGAGATGGGCCGATGAATCCTATCAAAGAACTAGCATGTTGAAGACTATTTTCACTTGTAATTTATTTATTTTAATCATTTATGTTGTAAGTTTTTTTTAGACACTTTTATTTAGTTGTAATTTGTGTTTTAAGACTGGTCACTCTATAGTGACATAGTTGTAATTTTTGGAGTTTTTTTACCCTAATAGGAGCAAGTATAAATACTTGTTAACTAGGGTTTTAGATGGACATTACATTTGACATCAAAATATACACTTTGTAGCTGTAAGAGACATCTCTCGCAAGCTTTTACTCTTATCAATTTCAATTGTGGAATTGTGGTGTATTGGTTTAGGAATCCTTGTGAGTTATATCAAGGTTATTTCTAAGTTGCATCCAATTATATCTAGTGAGTAATATCTAGTTTGTGGTTAGATTGGTTCATTTTGTTTTATTTCACACAATTAGGGTTCCTTGTTCATTATATGGTTTACACCATTTGTTAATTGAAAGTTGGAATCACTTGAGTTGTTATTAAATTGGTTTTGTCTAATTTAGTACACACCATTTGTGGAGTTGTTTGTTTTCCATTTGCACGCTATTTTGGAGAATTGTTCATCAATTTAGTACACGCCATTTATGGAGTTATCTAGTTGATTCAACAATTGAAATGTGTAGATTATGCTTTGGATTTTAGGCACATCATATTTGGAATTAGAGAAATCTCATTTGGATACCTATATTGATCATGTCTCAATTGAAGAATTGGTTACAAGTATTGAGGATTTGCACTATTTGAATAACTAGTTTGATTGACATTGTTTGATTATCTTTCAAATTGATTTTGGATGTGCTTAATCTTGGTTTTAGGCACATCATCTTTTGGTATTAGAACTTGTAGTTTAAGAGAATTGATTTTGCAATTTGGAATTCAAAAATTAAGGGATTGTTGAGTAACACATTGATCCAAATTTATTGACGTGAAGCTTGATCTTTTTCAATTGTGTTGTTGAATTGTTATCTTGTTATTAGTGGTTGTATACTTGGAGACTTGAACAATCTTGGCTTCCTTTGATTTTTAGCCGTGAATGTGTAGTGTATTGGAAGTGGACTGTGAAGAAGTATTAATCCTTTGTGATTAATTGGAGAAGTGTGATTTATGTTGTGTGTTTTCGGAAGTGAGGAGTAGCAAGTTGTAATTTTCAGATTTGAATTTCAAAATTGAAGTGTGACTTAAGGAGGCAATTTGAATTTCAAAACACACATTAACTGATTGATTAATTGTGTGTTCATTTGAATTCGCAATAGCTCCTTACCATTTGTGGAATCTTGCAATTATTGAAGTCATTTTGAATTTAACATTTGAGCTGCCTTTTGTTGTTGTAGTTGCGGTTTAATACTTGTGTAGAAGTGGGGAAAGTGCACTGTGACTTGAAGAGGTGTGTGTGTGGTGTTGTGTTTTTGTAAATTTAGTGAAGGGTGTGTGTATTTGGTGTTGGTCGTTGTGTGTGTTGTATAGATAATTGTGATTGGTGGCGTGAAGGGTGTGGAACTGTGAAGCAAAGGGAAGTAGAGTGGCGGTGAAGTTATGTATTTTTATATGTGTTAAGGTGCTGCCCATTGTGAAGTAATTGGTGTGAAACCAAAGCAAGAAAAGGAAAGTTGAGTAGTGGAATTTCAAAATCAAATAAAACAATTAAAGTGTGAAAGTAATTGAACTCATTACTTAACACTTATGGTTGAATTTAATTCTTAACTACTTAGAAATAATTGTGTGTGCATCATTTACTTAACTTTACTTAAAGTACCAAGAATTATTTATTTGTGCTTTAATTATTTCACTTGACCTTACTTAAAGTAACGGTAAGCATTTCTTATATTGGTTGAGTGTGAGCACTGTGGGTGTGTTGTTGTGGTACTTGTAGTGAAGTGTGTTGTTAGCTTGTTGAAGTTAGTTAATAACCATGTCAAATGATGTGCATACTTCTACTACTTTGGTACATCAAGTAGTGACTTCTTCACCAACCATTGATGATGGATAAAGAGAAAACTTGTTCCATACTTCTTGTAGGGTATAAGGAAATTTGTGTGTAATTATTATTGATGGTGGTAGTTGTACTAATGTTATAGCTGCATCATTAGTATTGAAGTTGAAACTTTGATGTGCCTAAACACACTTAAAAGCACATCCAAAAGACATAAGAAAAACTATCTCAAGTCAAGGCAAAATCGGATCCAAAAATGGCACTTTTCAAATGAACCCTAATGATGAAATGATGAAATTCAAACATCTAATGATATAATTAGAATACCACAATGAAAATGCCTTCTAGCAACACTCTAATTTCATGTAATCCACGCAATTAAAACCTCAATTTGACAAAGAGAAATCGTAACAAAATAATCCCTTTTCCAATATTGAAGAACACGTTATCAAGGGAAATCCTCAAGAAGAATCGGATCAATTTGATATTTCCTTCAAATAAGCATAAGAATTCATGAATAACAACAAGTAATTCTGACCAAGAACTATTTCAATTCAACCCTAGATATGACACACTAGAAAAGAAAAGAAATCACAACAAAATGAAATTGATATAACTCACAATTTCAAGATGTTGCACTCGCCACAATTTCAACTCTTAGGATTGAAATTGATAAGAGTTTGGAACCAAGGTATGAACCCTAATTCTCACATGAAAGGAGGTGTATAATATGCAAAATGATAAGCTCCTCAAACCCTCTCTTAAGCAAGTATTTATACTTGCTACTCCTAGGGTTAAAAAGTGCTCAAAATTACAAGTTTGCCACTTTTAAGGTGGCTAACCCTAAATGAAAATTATAAGGAAATAAAAGTATCCCAAAACCAAAATACAACTAAAATAGTTCATAAAAGAAGAAATATATAAAATAAATGGTCTTCATGATGCCGGTCTTCTATAGGATCCATCGGCTTAGCTCATCGCCGGTTCAAGTCGGTCCATGGATAACCCACAAGCTGAGTTTGAGGGAGTTTGTCCATTGCCCTATAGAATAAGATAAGTGTGCCTGTTGTAAAACACAATATAAGAATAATAGAAAAGAGTTTAATATATAAATAATTCCGGGGTTGATCTACTCAAAATGGGCCCTCATCGCCAAAATTCGAATTCCTTTAATTTTTGCCCTAATGATAGGTCTTGTTGGATTTTGATTCCTATCATCTCCTCGGGCCTCAAAAAGATTTGTCCTCAAATCTAGTAGATCAAATGCAATAGAAACTTTGTTTTCTCCTAGCAATCCATCTGAAGAAGTATTTATGCAAAATCCTAATATCTAAAATACTAAAGGTGGTGATTGTTTTCTCTCCTCCATTTCCAGAATGTATCTCTTCTGCAACACAAACAAGGACTCATTATCTAACGATGTCTCCCCTGTCTCAACCCATTCCATTGATTTTGTTTCCTCTTTTTCTAACTCATCTATATGATTCTGATCCTCATGGTCTTCTAAAGGTTGGCCCAACTGCTCATTACCCTCTAAAACCTCTGAAGGTGAACATAACTGTCTCTGAACAGTTTGGCTCTCTAGTGATTTGCTCGTCTGACTATGATCATCAAGATCCTCTGAAGGTTGGCACATTTGTGTCTGATAAATTTTGTGCTCTAAAGGTTTGTTCGACTGCTCATGGCCCACTGATGGTCTACTGATTTGTTGCTGAACCCTTTGAACCTCCGAAGGCGACATCGAATTCAGAATAATTCGTTTTCCCTCCTTCTGGAATACATAAGTATTCCTGAAGCCATCATGTAAAACCCTTCTATCATATAACCAAAGCTTGCCAAGCAATATATGGGATGTACACATAGGCACAATATCACAATCAATCTCATCAAAGTATTTATCCCCTACACTGAATGGTACCCTAGCTCTTTGGGTTACATGTAAACTCCCTTGATCATTAAGCCAATGCAATGTATACGGTTCAAGATGTGGAGTAATAGCAAGTTTTAGTTTTGATACCATCGATGCTACTACCACATTGGTACAACTACCACCATCAACTATAAGGACACATAAATTTCCTTGTACCCTACAAGAAGTATGGAACAAGTTTTCCCTTTGTTCGTCATCTTTAGTAGTAAATGCAGTCAATGTCCGACGCAATACATTAGCATAATGAAACATTTCACTAGACATGATTGTGTTCAAACCCAAAAACAATAATTATCTTCGCACTTCTAAGGTTCAAGTACACAACCAAACAAAAAATGAAGTACACTCAACTACTTTCAAGTAGATAGAATTAAATTCAACAACAAGTGTTTAAGTAACTAGTTCAATTACTTTCACACATTTAATGACTTGTTTAAATCTTAAATTCTACTACTCACTTTCCTTATTCTTGCCACGGTTCACACTCACACTTTATCTTAATGTGCAGCACCTTACTCCACACAACTCCACAAATTTACACCACCACACACACCTCACTCTTACACGGTGCAACCAATTTACTACAACACTACTATACGTTGTAACTTTTTTTTTTTTTTTAAACGCTCTTACATACAATACTTCAAGGTGTACACGTCCTTGCAACTACAAAACTCCCATTCACACCATAAACCACAAGCAATGGCAGCAACAAAATTCAAATTTGAAATCACTCCACTAAATGCAACCTTCTCCACAAATGGTAAAAAACAATTCAAATTCAAATAACACTTATTCAATGCTATTCAATGAATTGCTCTCAAACTTAAAGAAGGTATTTGAATTTCAAATGGATGCTTATCCTTCCACACACTTCAAATCTGGAATTTGCAAATGTTCCAATTCCGAATTGCACAAGGATTCACAACACTAATTGTAAGCCTTTCTTCAATTGGTAAACAATGAATTCAAATTCAAATCGCAATCATTAACTCTCATAACTTAATTGCATGTGTTTGAATTCAAATAATTCCTTACTAATAAAAACTCAATGCAATTTGAAAATTGTACTCCACCAATTCAGAATTACACAATGGAAATAAAAAACAACAAACTACACTTCCTCCTCCACGCCACAACAAGCCACGGTAAGGATTTTGGTAAGTTTTGCAAGTTCCAAAAATTGCTAAAGTAAACAACACTTTGTAATTCTGATCATCCACGTGAATTAGTGACCAAAAAATGATGAAAAAACCTTCCCAAACCAACTCCAACAAACAGCAAAATAATCTCCAAAACAAGGTAATTTCAGAAACTCAAAACCACAACAATCAATACAATTGCAGTTTCCACTAAATCAATCCTAATGGATGATTGACTCCACGAAATCAATTGAAACCAATTCCCTTCTCTCAAAAAGAGCTCTGATACCAAAAAGATGATGTGCCTAAACACACTTAAAAGCACATTCAAAAGACTTAAGGAAAACTATCTCAAGTCAAGGCAAAATCGGATCCAAAAATGGCACTTTTCAAATGAACCCTAATGATGAAATTCAAACATCCAATGATATAATTAGAATACCACAATGAAAATTCCTTCTAACAACACTCTAATTTCATGTAATCCACAAAATTAAAACCTCAATTTGACAAAGAGAAACCGTAACAAAATAATCCCTTTTCCAATATTAAAGAACACGTTATCAAGGGAAATCCTCAAGAAGAATCGGATCAATTTGATATTTCCTTCAAATAAGCATAAGAATTCATGAATAACAACAAGTAATTCTGACCAAGAACTATTTCAATTCAACCCTAGATATGACACACTAGAGAAGGAAAGAAATCACAACAAAATGAAATTAACATAACTCACAATTTCAAGATGTTGCACTTGCCACAATTTCAACTCTTGGGATTGAAATTGATAAGAGTTTGGAACCAAGGTATGAACCCTAATTCTCACGTGAAAGGAGGTGTATAATCTACAAAATGATAAGCTCCTTAAACCCTCTCTTAAGCAAGTATTTATACTTGCTACTCCTAGGGTTAAAAAGTGCTCAAAATTACAAGTTTGCCACTTTTAAGGTGGCTAACCCTAAATGAAAATTACAAGGAAATAAAAGTGTCCCAAAACCGTAATACAACTAAAATAGTTCATAAAAGAAGAAATATATAAAATAAATGGTCTTCATGATGCCGGTCTTCTATAGGATCCATCGGCTCAGCTCATCGCCAGTTCAAGTTGGTCCCTGGATAACCCACAAGCTGAGTCTGAGGGAGTTTGTCCATTGCCCTATAGAATTTGATAAGTGTGCCTGTTGTAAAACAAAATACAAGAATAATAGAAAAGAGGTTAATATATAAATAATTCCGGGGTCGATCTGCTCAAAATGGGCCCTCATCGCCAAAATTCGAATTCCTTTAATTTTTGCCTTAATGATAGGTCTTGTCGGATTTTGATTCCTATCAAACTTGAAACTATCCCACATCTTGATCCCTATACATTACATTGGTTGAATGATCAAGATAGTCTTTGTGTGACCTAAAGGGCTAAGGTACCCTTCAGTATAGGGGGCAAGAATTGTGATAAACTTGAAGGTGATATTATTCCTATGTGTACATCCCATATATTACTTGGTAGGTCATGGTTGTATAACAGGATGGTATTACATGACAGGTATAGAAATACTTATATGTTCCAACAAGATGGTAAACATATAGTATTGAACCCTATACCTCCATTAGAGGTTTAGAAGACGTAAAGACAGATAAGACAACCATCATAGGTTCCTAAGGATCATAGCCACATGATCAAATTTTTAGAGGTTCTTGAGGTTTCTAGCTAATCCATAAAGCACAAAATTTGTCAGACATAGATGTGCCAATCTTTAGAGGATCTTGATGGTCAGAGTCAGATGAGTAGACCACTAGAGGACCAAACGTTTTAGGGGCAGTTGTGTTCACCTTCAGAGGTATTAGAGATTCATGAGTAGTTGAGTAAACCTTCAAGCGTTACTGAGGGTCAGAGTGATATGAGCAGATCACCAGAGGGCCAGACTGTTTAGAGATATTTGTGTCCACCTTCAGAGGTTTCAGAGGGCCATGAGCGGTTAAGCTAACCAATTGAGGGCCATGAAGGTCGGCGACATACAAATGAGTTAGAAAAAGAGGAGACGATATTAGTGGAACGGGTTGAGACAAGGGAAACTTTAGTGGATAATGGGGTATTATTTGTGTTGCAGATGAGATACATCTTAGAAATGGAGGAGAGAAAGTAATCACCCCCTATGGTATTTCAGATGAGATTATGTAGTGATACTTCTTCAGGTGGCTTGCTAGGAGAAAACAGAGCCTCTAATGCATTTGATCTGTCAGATTTGAGAAGAAATCTTTTTAAGGCTTGAAGAGATGATAGGAATCAAAATTCAACAAGACTTATCATTAGGGCAAGAGCCAAAGGATTTCAAATCTTGGCGATAAAGGCCTACTTTGAGCAAATCAACCTCGGAATTATTTGTTTACTAACCTCTTTTCTATTACTCATGTATTGTATATTCCAATAAGCACACTTATCAGGCTTTACAGGGTGATGGACAAACTCACTAAGACTCAACTTTTGGGTTATCCATTGACCAACCTGAATCAGAGATGAGTTGGATTGATGAATCCCATCGAAGAACTAACATGTTGAAGACTATTTTCACTTGTAATTTATTTATTTGAATCATTTATGTTGTAAGTTTTTTTGGGACACTTTTATTTAGTTATAATTTGTGTTTAAAGACTGACCACCCTATGGTGGCATAGTTGTAATTTTTGGAGTATTTTTACCCTAATAGGAGCAAGTATAAATACTTGCTAACTAGGGTTTTAGAGGGAAATTACATTTGACATCAAAATATACACTTTGTGGCTGTGAGAGACATCTCTTGCAAGCTTCTACTCTTATCAATTTCAATTGTGGAATTGTGGCAAGTTGGCTTAGGAATCCTTGTGAGTTATATCAAGGTCATTTCTAAGTTGCATCCAATTATATCTAGTGAGTAATATCTAGTTTGTGATTGGATTGGTTCATTTAGTTTTATTTCATGCAATTAGGGTTCCTTGTTCATTATATGATTTATGCCATTTGTTAATTCAAAGTTGGAATTACTTGTGTTGTTATTGAATTGGTTTTGTCTAATTTAGTACACACCATTTGTGGAGTTGTTTGTTTTCCATTTGCATGATATTTTGGAGAGTTGTTTATCAATTTAGTACACGCCATTTATGGAGTTATCTAGTTGATTCAACAATTGGAATGTGTAGATTGTGCTTTGGATTTTAGGCACATCAAGAATGTGTAGGGGTGGGATATGATGATAAAGGTGGACTTAAAGAGATGCTTTAAGATGTGGAAGCCTTCATCAATAATGAAGATGAAGAATCATCTCCTAAAGGTGGTACTGACGTTCTACCAAATTTTCTAGATGGGTTAGGAGTTGACTCACAAGAAGAGCTCTATTCAAGTTGCATGTTGTCTACATTTGAATTTATAGTGAAGCTTCTCTACTTGAAGGTGTACAATAAGTAGAGTAACAAGTCCTTCAACATGCTTCTCCAACTTCTACAAGATGTAATGTGCAACGGTGAGTCTCTTCCTAAGTCTTATTATTTTGCAAATAGGTACTTGTACAAATTAGGCATGGGTTGTCATTACATTCACATATGTAAATATGATTGTTGCTTATTTTAGGGTAATAATGAGCATTTAAAGCAATGTCCTACTTGTGGTACTTCAAGGTATAAGGTGTCTAGTAGAGTTGGGAAAGCCATTCCTCATAAAGTTTTACGTTACTTTCCCATAAAGCCTAGGTTGCAACACCTTTTCATGAATTCTAAAATTGCCTAGAAAATGTGTTGGCATAAAGAGGAACATAAGAGAAGGGAAAATTTAATGAGTCATCTTGTAGATGGGTTAGCTTAGTTGAATTTTGACATTGCGTTTCCTAAGTTTGCCATGTATGCTTGCAATGTTAGATTAAGGCTAGCTAGTGATGGTTTCAATCCATTTAGGAATATGAGTCCATCATTTAGTATGTGGCCAATTGTGCTTTTAGCATACAACTTGCCTCCTTAGATATGTATGAAGAAAGAGCACTTGATGATGTCAATGTTGATTCCAAGACCCAAGGCACCTGGTAATGAGATTAACATTTACTTGCAACCATTGATTGATGAGTTGAGGGATCTTTGGGATAATGGGTTACGCATATATGATGCATTTTCAAAGACAACATTCAACATGTGTGCAGCCTTAATGTGGACTATAAATGACTTTCTAACATATGGAAACCTATTAGGGTGGAGCATGAAGGGGTATAATGCTTGTCCAGTATGCTAAGATCAAACACCATCAATGAGGCTTAATGGAAAGATTGGATACACTAGTTATAGATTGTGGCTTCCTAAAGACCATAAATGGAGATGTAGCTTAAAATTTGATGGAAGTCATGACATTGGTGAAACTCCACAAGAATATTCTAGTGAGGAAATTGACCACCAATTGCAATTCATAAGTGATGTGTGTATGGGTAAGCATCTAAGTAAGGTTAGAAAGGTTTGTCACCCCAAAGTGATTAATTGGAAAAAAAGGTTAATATTCTTTCAACTTCCATCTGGTCAAAGCTAATGTTGTAACATAATTTAGATGTCGTGCACATTGAGAAGAATATATGTGGCAATGTTATTAGTACTATACTCGCGATTGATGGCAAAACAAAGGACACTTATAAGTCTAGACTTGATATGGAGGATCTTAGTATTAGGAAGGAATTACATTTGGTGAAGCAAGATAATGTCAAGTATTCAATGCCATTTGCTAGTTATACATTGAGTCCTATAGAAAGGAGAAGATTCTATCAATTTTTTAAGGGTGTTAGCTTACCTGATGGACTTGTATCATTGATAGGTGTGTGAATGAGTCAAGAATAAAGCTTTTTGGGATGAAGAGCCATGATTGCCATGTGATGCTTTAAAGGTTGTTACCTATGGGTGTTCATGGCATGTGATTGAATGATTATGTGACGGTTATAGTTGAACTTGACTCATTTTTTGGGAAGTTATGCAAATAGATTTTTAATGTCAATGAGGTAAAGCAAATGTAGAGCGATATTGTTACCATATTATGCAAATTAGAACTGATCTTTCCTCCTTCCTTTGATGTGGTGGTGCATTTAGCTATACACTACAAACTATTTCTTATTATATCTGTTGCATATTGATGGATGTATCCCATAGAAAGGTATGAATGTATACGTAGAATGTAATCTTTTATAAGTGTTATTCAACCCTTCATCAGTCATTTATTTTTTTTAAATTCAAATTTTGGGCTCTCTTAAGGAGTTTGCTAGAAACAAGGCTTTTTTAGAAGGCTCCATAGTAGAAGCTCACATTATACATGAATGCTTGACATGTTGCTCCCTCCATTTACAAGGTGTTGAGACAATTTTCAATCGTCCTTATAGGAATTGTGATACCATGGAAGAAAGTGGCATAGGTGTCCTTAGAAATAGGGTTGGTTTTATTTCTTCTCCTACATACGTGGCCTTATCAAATGAAGACATAGAAGTAGTGAAGTGGTCTATCATTAACAATTGTTTCGAGGTTTAACCTTATTTAAAGTAAACATGGAGTATGGTATTTTAAACTCTAGGGAATAATGTGAAATATGTTTACATTTAAATTTCGTTATGTGTTACAAGGAACATACAAGTATCTTATGTGCATAATATGATGATGACATTGATCAACACCACAAACGAGAATTTGGTCAATGATTCATGAAAAAGGAAAATGTTACTCTTACACAAGATGATGTGCTCAAAACCAAGTTCAAGCACATACAAAAACCAATTTAAAAGACAATTACATAATGTCAATTAAACTAGTCTCAATCACATGAACAATGTCGTCAATTTCCAAAGAATATAACCAATTCTTCCAATGAGGATGTGATAAATCTTAAGTATACAAATTAGATTGCTCTGATACCAAAAAGATGATGTGCCTAATTCCACTTAAAAGCATAATCAAAAGACTTAAGAAAAAAAAATCTCAAGTCAAGGCAAAACCGGATCCACAAGGGGCAATTTCACGTAAACCCTAATGAAGATACAAGGAAATCCAAATGTTCAATGATGCAATTGTATTACCACAATGATAATATCTTCTACTAACACCCTAATCACATATAATCCACGAAAATAATCCACAAATTCAAAAGAAAACCTCAATTATAAGAATTCCTTTCCACAAGTGAAATTCACGTTTTCAAGTGGATTCTTCAATGATGATCCGAATCCAATTGCTAAGTACTTCAAATAAACTCAAGAATTCATCAACAATAAGAAGTAATTCTGACCAAGAACTATCTCAATTCAACCCTAGATATGACACACTAGAGAAGAAAAGAAATCACAACAAAATGAAATTGATACAACTCATAATTTCAAGGTGTTGCACTCGCCACAATTTCAACTCTTGGGATTGAAATTGATAAGAGTTTAGATGACAATTAGGAACCCTAATTCTCACGTGTAGAAGAAGTTTTTTTTTTTTGCAAAATCAGCCTCCTCAAACCCTCTCTTAAGCAAGTATTTACACTTGCTACTCCTAAGGCTAAAAAGTGCTCAAAATTACAAGTTTGCCACTTTTAAGGTGGCTAACCCTAAATGAAAATTACAAGGAAATAAAAGTGTTCCAAAACTAAAATACAACCAAAATAGTTCATAAAAGAAGAAATACATAAAATAACTGGTCTTGAAGACGCCGGTCTTCTATAGGATCCATCGACCCAACTCATTGCCGGTTCAGGTCGGTCCATGGATAACCCACAAGCTGAGTCTGAGGGAGTTTGTCTATTGCCCTATAAAATATGATAAGTGTGCCTATTGGAAAACACAATACAAGAATAATAGAAAAGAGGTTAATATATAAATAATTTTGGGGTCGATTTTCTCAAAATGCGCCCTCATCGCCAAAATTCGAATTCCTTTAGTTTTTGCCCTAATGATAGGTCTTGTCGGATTTTGATTCCTATCATCTCCTCGGGCCTCAAAAAGATTTGTTCTCAAATCTGGTAGATCAAATGTAATAGAGAATTTGTTTTCTCTTAGCAATCCATCTGAAGAAGTATCTCTGCAAAATCCCAATATTTGAAATACTACAAGCTGTGATTGTCTTCTCTGCTCCATTCCCAGGATGTATCTCATTTGCAACAAAAATAATGACCCATTATCCACTGAGGTCTCCCCTATCTCAACCCATTTCACTGTTATTGTATCCTCCTTTTTCTAACTTATCTGTATGTCGCTAATCCTGATGGTCTTTTAGTGGTTGGCCCAACTGCTCATTGCCCTCTGAGACCTCTGAAGGTAAACACAACTATCTCTATACATTCTGGCCCTCTAATGATAGACTCATCTGACTCTGATCCTCAGAATACTCCAATGGTGTACTCAACTGCTCATGAATCTCTAGTGCCTCTGAAGGAGAACATAACTGACCCTGAACAATTTGGTTCCCTAATAGTCTGCTCCTAGTATCCTTGAATGATTAGGATTGCCTCTGTCTTTCCACTTTCAAGGCTAACTGTATAGTCTTATCAAGTGTACTATATCTCTGAAGCTCAACTACATAAGCTATCTCATACTTTAACCTAGATACAAAATGTGCTAAGGTTTGTTCAGGAGGTTCAACTGATCCACATCTGATCACTAGTGTCTCAAACTCCAGTGCGTAGTCATCCACTGTTTTACCCCCCCTGTCTCAGTGTCCGGAGATGCATAAATAGCTCATGCCTGTAGTGTTTCAGTACAAACCTATTCCTCAAAACTCGTTTCATGTCTCTCCAAGTGTGTATTTCGGTCCCTCCATCCCTTCGCCTGCTGATCACCATATTTTCCCACCACAAAGTGGCATGCCCTGTGAATTCTATAGCTGTAAGACGTACCCTGGAGTCATCATCAATCTCATAACACTTGAAAAGACCCTCAACTTGGTCTTCCCAGTCTAGGTAATCATCTATGGAACCCCTACCTTAAAATGAAGGTATCTATAGCTTCGCACACTCTGGTCCTCGAGGTGGTCTAAATTCCTTATCCGGGTATGGATTAAGCCCAAAATTATCATCTCTATCTTCCCTAAGAGCATGATAATCTCCCTCTACTCTAGGTGGTACCTGAAGGTTTACCACAGGTGGTGGTGGCAATGTCATCCTATCAATCCTTGTTGCTAATGTAGCAACAATTGTGGTAAGGTCCCGAAGTTGTTCATCTAAAGTTCTTCCATTTGTATTTCGATGACTTGGTCAGCTACCCACTTGGCTATTGACCTCATTGCCAATGTCCCCATTCACACTATCATATGACATGTTTGTGGAAGTGATTTATCTGAAGTACAAATGTAATTTCAAAGAATTTGTAGCACACTCCCTTCACTACTAATATATGAATTTCCAAAAATGAATTCCGAATTCCACAATAGGTAGCAACTTTCAATTTGAAATTCAAACAACGTCACTTATTGAAAGCCTTCCTTAATTGGTAAACAATGAATTCAAATTCAAATAGCAATCATTAACTCCCACAACTTAATTACATATGTTTGAATTCAAATAATTCCTTACTAATCAAAACTCAATGCAATCTGCAAATTGTACTCCACCAATTCAGAGTTACATAATGGAAATCAAAACAACAAACTATACATCCTCCTCCACACCACAACAAGCCACGACAAGGATTTTGGTAAGTTTTGCAAGTTCCAAAAATTGTTGAATTGAACAACACTTTATACTTCTACCCTTCCACGAAAATTAGTGATCACAAAATGATGCAACAACCTTCTTAAACCAACTCCAATAAACAGCAAAATAAACTCCAAGACAAGGTAATTTCATAAACTCAAAACCACAACAATCAAGATAATTGCAGTTTCCACTAAATCAATCCTAATAGATGATTAACTCCACGAAATCAAATGAAACCAATTCCCTTCTCTCAACAAGAGCTCTGATACCAAAAAGATGATGTGCTCAAAATCAAGTTCAAGCACATAGAAAAAACAATTTGAAAGACAATTAAACAATGTCAATCAAACTAGTCTCAATCACATGAACAATGTCGTCAATTTCCAATGAATATAACCAATTCTTCCAATGAGGGTGTGATAAATCTTAAGTATCCAAATTAGATTGCTCTGATACCAAAAAGATGATGTGCCTAATTCCACTTAGAAGCACAGTCAAACGACTTAAGAAAAAAAAATCTCAAGTCAAGGCAAAACCGGATCCACAAGGGGCAATTTCACGTGAACCTTAATGAAGATACAAGGAAATCCAAATGTTCAATGATGCAATTGTATTACCACAATGATAATATCTTCTAATAACACCCTACTCACATATAATCCACAAAAATAATCCACAAATTCAAAAGAAAACCTCAATTATAAGAATTCCTTTCCACAAGTGAAATTCACGTTTTTAAGTGGATTCTTCAATGATGATCCGAATCCAATTGCTAAGTACTTCAAATAAACTCAAGAATTCGTCAACAATAAGAAGTAATTCTGACCAAGAACTATCTCAATTCAACCCTAGATATGACACACTAGAGAAGAAAAGAAATCACAACAAAATGAAATTGATACAACTCATAATTTCAAGGTGTTGCACTCGCCACAATTTCAACTCTTGGGATTGAAATTGATAAGAGTTTAGAAGACAATTAGGAAACCTAATTCTCACGTGTAGAAGAAGTGTTTTTTTGCAAAATCAGCCTCCTCAAACCCTCTTTTAAGCAAGTATTTACACTTGCTACTCTTAGGGTTAAAAAGTGCTCAAAATTATAAGTTTGCCACTTTTAAGGTGGCTAACCCTAAATGAAAATTACAAGGAAATAAAAGTGTTCCAAAACCAAAATACAACCAAAATAGTTCATAAAAGAAGAAATATATAAAAGAACTGGTCTTCAAGACGCCGGTCTTCTATAGGATCCATTAGCCCAGCTCATCGTTGGTTCAACTCGGTCTATGAATAACCCACAAGCTGAGTCTGAGGGAGTTTGTCCATTGCCCTATAAAATATGATAAGTGTGCCTGTTGGAAAACATAATACAAGAATAATAGAAAAGAGGTTAATATATAAATAATTTTGGGGTCGATCTGCTCAAAATGGGCTCTCATCGCCAAAATTCGAATTTCTTTAGTTTTTGCTCTAATGATAGGTCTTGCCGGATTTTGATTCCTTTCACAAGAGAACTTCTTGTAAGTGGATTATGATGCTAAGTTGCTTGACATTGCTGTAGATGAGCACGTTATACAAAAGTTCTGATCTAGTTGAAAGTGACGTATATGCATTATCAATTAGACTTGACTCGTGTCTCAAGAGATATAACAAATTAATATATAACGGCATTTAGTATCATACTTTCAATTTTGATAGTCAAAAGAAGTGTGAGGACCTAGGCTTAAGCAATAATGCTAAAATTAAAATAGTATATATATATATATATATATATATATATACATATATATGTGTATGTGTGTGCCTGTGTGTAATGTAAAATGAATGTATATATATTTATATAAATGCTATATGCTAAATTTAAAAAAAATGTGAATTATATGGGCATATATATATATATACATGTAAAAATGTACACATTATATTATATTATATAGCTAGGGAAAAAAAAGAAAAAACTATACAGAATACAACTTAAACAAACCTAAACTTCTTATAAATATTATGTATATATGTAGACATATGAGATAGAGAGAGAGAGGAAACCAAAATCATCAAAATTAAAAAAAAAAAAAAGAAACCAAAACTCTCCATTTCATCTGAATTTTCTAGGAAATTTGTCATTGAAATTTCCAACATACAATTATCAAGAGAGGAAGAAGAACAAGATTGAAGTAGGATGTAACAAGAATTTGAAGAAATTGAAGATAAATATGATGTGCCTAATTCCACTTAAGCACAATCAAAAGAATCAAGGAAAAACACCTTAATTCACAAAACACAAACCGGTTCAATTGAGGGTGATTTCACGTGAAGATTTGATGGAAAAATGATGATCAAATGATATAATTGTAATCTCTAATGATAATTTAACCAAATAACCACAACAAGGGTTGAGAATCACGTGGAAATCAGATCAAAATGAAGCAACACAAACCGTGAATTCCACTTCCCCTTTCAATACCAAATTAACGTCATAATGTACTAAAAATGATAGTGAATTCAATAACTAAAAGAACAATCAATCTTGTATGATAGGAGGTTCTTGGATGATGGCTTTGGAATACTTATGTATTCTAGAAGGAAGGCAAACATGTTATTCTGAATCCAATGTCACCTTCAAAGGTCCAAAAGGTTCAACAACAGATCAGTAGGCCATCGGAGGTTAAAAAGGCTTCAGTACATTGTAATGATTATGAAGAAAAGAAGGTATTATTGATGGGACATGGTGAAATGGAGAGGATAATTATAGAAGAGACTCCAGTATACTTGCTTTAGTTGAGTTGTACACTAGGGGTGCAGGAACTACTGATGAGATCCATGATGAGAGCCAAGCTGGAAGAAGAAATGTGGATCCTCTTGAAGTGCCGCCTGGACCAATCACAAGAAATCGAGCAAAACGATTCAATGAAGCACTTAATGGGTTGATAAAGGTTGTCCATGAAGCTGGAAAGGATTGGAGCAATCATGAAGTTGGAACGGATTGGAACAACCATGGGAAGACCCTTGCTTTTATACAAGTTATACCGGACACGGGATGAAGAGGGCATGTATTTAAAAGGCACGGCCGTGTAGGAATCTCAAGATTGCACAGAATCATACACGGCCAGACATACGGCTAAAAGGCACGGCCGTGTATGGAGTCAAGCAAATCCACAGAAAGGTACACGACTAGAAGTACATGTATGTGGCCGGAATGTGCACAGAAAAGTACACGGCCAAAGTACATGGTCGTGTACACGGCCGTGTATCCCCTGCCGGCCAGCATGTTCTGTTTTGTTATTTTTACGCACTTATTGAAGTGACTTCGTTTTGGGCTTGTATTTGCACAAATTGTAACCCTAGTATAAAAGCTCCTAGGGTTTAGAACAACTTAGAATTTATATCTTTGAACATTAAACACTTTTGAGAGGCTCCTCTCTTGGTTCTTCAAGAACTAAATCGAACTTATCGAATTGATTTTCGTGGCGTTCATTCCGACTTATCAATCAGTCTTTCATCCCGATTGTGGCGTCTTCATTTTATACCAAGGTTCTTGTCTCGCTTATAGACAACGGGTCACGGTTTCCACTTTAGGTGTTTGGGCGTCTTAGGCAACGAATTTCCGAACGTATTGGTATTGGGTTTCGTCATGGGTTGGCGTGGTTCGTATCAACTACAGTCACTACCTTCAGCAGTTTCTCAAGTATTGAATAAGCATACTGACATTTTTCCTGTTGATTTTCCAGTAGGGTTACCACCTTTCAGAGGGATAGAGCATGCTATAGATCTTATGTCCGGGTCAATATTACTGAAACGACCTACATATCGCATGAACCCCGAGGAGGCTAAGGAATTGAAGCGCTAGGTAGATGAGTTGGTTGAACGGGGGTTTGTTAAAGAGAGTCTCAGCCCATGTGCTGTTCCCGCCCTTCTTGTTCCTAAGAAGGATGGTACTTGGAGAATTTGTATCGATAGCAGAGCCATCAACAAAATCACCATCAAATACAGGTATCTTATTCCTAGACTTGATGATATGTTAGATGAGCTACATAGTTCACAGTTTTCTCCAAAGTAGTTCTTAAAAGCAGATATCACCAAATTTAGATGAGAGAGGGGGACGAATGGAAAAACGCTTTTAAAATACATCATGGACTATATGAGTGGTTGGTTATGCCCTTTGGTTTGAGTAATGCTCCAAGTACGTTTATGAGGTTGATAAATCATGTACTAAAAGAATTTCTAGGAAATTTTGTTGTTATTTATTTTGATGATATTCTAATCTATAGCAAAAACCTAGAATAACATATGGAGCATCTTCGGGTAGTATTCTCAGTATTAAGGGCATAACAACTATTTGTAAATATCAAGAAGTGTTCTTTTTACCAAACTAAGGTAACATATTTAGGTTTTATTGTATCTAGTTCAGGTGTTAGGGTGGATGAGGAGAAAGTGAGGGCAATCAAGGAATGGCCAACACTTACCTCAGTTATTGAGGTAAGAAGTTTTCATGGACTTACATCCTTTTATAGACACTTTGTCTATAATTTCAGTGGTATTGTTAGTCCTCTCATAGTACTAACTAAAAAGAATGTACTTTTCATTTAGAGTGAAAGGGCTCAGAGGAGTTTTGAAGAGGTAAAAGAAAAACTCACTTGTGCTCCATTATTGGCTTTACCTGATTTTGACAAAGTTTTTGAGTTGGAATGTGATGCTTCTGGGATAGGAATTGGTGTTGTACTAATGTAGGAAAAGAGACCCATAGCATATTTTAGTGATAAGTTGAGTGGTGCAACTTTAAACTATTCTATATATGATAAGGAATTTTATTCCTTAGTAAGGGCTCTCATGACATGGCAGCATTATCTCCTCTCTCGAGAGTTTATTATTTATACAGATCATGAATCTTTGAAACATTTTAGCAGATAGCAAAATTTATCTAAGCACCAAGCTAAATGGGTGGAGTTTTTAGAGGGTTTTACTTATGTGATAAAATGCAAGAAGGGTAATTAGAATCTTGTTGCTGACACTTTATCATAACAGTATATACTTATCACTTCTCTTCAGTTAAAACTGCTAAGTTTTGAATTATTGAAAGAACAATATATATGTGATGAGGAATTCAAGACTATTATGGAGAGGTGTTATGGGGGCAAAATGCACGATGGCTATTGTGTGATTGAGGGATTTTTTTATAAATTAGGAAAACTATGTATTCCTTCTAGATGTGTGAGGGAGTTATTGGTAAGGGAAGCACATGCAGGTGGATTTTTTGGTCATTTTGGTGAGAAGAGAACCCTAGCCATATTGAGGGAGAATTTCTATTGGAATGGTATGATAAAGGATGTCCATAGGGTATTAGAAAGGTGTGGTATTTGTAAGAGAGCTCAAGGGAAGAAAGGTGTATAGGGTAAGTACATGCCTTTGCCTATACCAGATAAACCCTAGACTGATATCAGTATAGATTTTCTGTTAGGATTACCTAGAACACAAAGGGCAAAAGACTCTATTATGGTAGTTGTTGACAGGTTCAGTAAAATGTCACATTTTGTGCCTTATCACAAAATAGATGATGCCCTTTTTATTGCTAACATTTTTGTGCAGGAAATTGTCAAATTACATAGATTCCCACACAACATAGTGTCAGACAGAGACACTAAGTTTCTTAGTTTCTTTTGGAAGACATTATGGAAAAGACTAGGTGCTAAGCTTATGTACAGTACCTCTTGCCATCCACAGACAAACAGACAAACAGAAGTTGTCAACCATATGCTTGGGAATCTACTTAGAGCAACAGTTGGCAAGAATCTTACTGATTGGGACTTGTGTCTTCCTATTGTTGAGTTTGCTTACAATAGGTCTACTCATAGTTCAACCAGTAAATATTCCTTTGAAGTTGTTTATGGCTATAATCCTTCTATTCCAGTGGATTTTATAGTAGGACTAGTAACAAAGGAAGAGAGTCTTAGTGGAGTTGACAGAGCCAGACAAATTCAGCACATTCATGATAGAACAACTGAACACCTTCAAAAGACCCAGGAACAGTAGAGAATCTAGGGAAATAGACATAAAAAAATTCAACCTTTATAATCCATGTGACTTAATCTGGATTGATCTTAGTAGGGACAGGTTTCCACATAAGAAGTCATAGAAGTTGTCTCCTAGATTAGACGAACTATTTAGGGTTTTAAAGTGCATCAACAACAATGCCTACCAAATAGAGCTACCAGGAGACCTATCAAATCTATCAGATTTGAGTGACCTTTAATGTTGCAGATCTATTACCGTACTTATCAGACGACATCAATAAAGAC
This sequence comes from Laguncularia racemosa, assembly GCA_037954665.1. Lineage (NCBI taxonomy): Eukaryota > Viridiplantae > Streptophyta > Magnoliopsida > Myrtales > Combretaceae > Laguncularia > Laguncularia racemosa. The sequence continues at coordinate 969,618 of JBBMOL010000196.1, forward strand.
CTATCAGATTTGAGGGTAAATCTTCCAGAAGCCCGAGGAGATGATAGGAATCAGACTTCTACAGGACTTATCACTAGGGCCCGAACTAAGGGTCTACATAACTTAGTTTTGAGAATCTTCCATTAGAAACTTAATCTTGGGGAAGCTAATTTATTTTCTTCATTCCTACATTATAATTGTAGTGCACTCTAGCAGGCTCACTTATCAGTCCTATAGGGTGCCAAATCTCTTATACTTTTGAGCGAGTCGGGATTCTCATCAAGGCTCAATTCGAAAGTGCCCTGAAGACCGGCATCTTGAAGACTAATTTCTTTTATATATATTTGTCATTTGCGTGGACTATTTTATGTTGTATTTTCTTTTGGAACACTTTCATTTTGATTGTAATTTTTATTTAGGACTGGACACCCTAAAAGTAGCATAGTTGTAATTTTGTGTATTTTCTAACCTTAAATGGAGCAAGTATAAATACTTGCTTAAAGTAGGGTTTGAGGAGGCCATTTTTCAAATTTAAACATATACTTTACGTGAGGGAATCGGGGTTGTTCCTCAGTTCAATTTCTCTTATCAATTTCAATCCCAAGAGTTGAGATGTGGCAAATGCAACACTTGAAATTGTGAGTCATATTAATTTCATTTTGCTGTGATTTCTTTTCTTCTCTAGTGTGTAATATCTAGGGTTGAATTGGAAGTTTCTTGGTCAGATTTGATTGCATTTGTAATCAAATTATTATTACTTAATTGATTGGTTCTTAACATTTCTTATCACCATCAAATTGTCATTACACTTGTGGCGTGGAATTCTCTTTGTTGCGAGGAGGGTCACGGCTTTTAATTTGTGTATTGTTGATTGGAATTCTCTTGGAACTTAAGTTGGTTAATTGATTCAATTGAGATTTATCATCTTTGTGGATTTCATCTCCTTGATTTTATCATTTAATTCATCTTCCATCAATTAAGGTTCACGCAAATTGTCTCTCTTTTGAACCGAATTTGATCTTGTCTTTTGAGATTTACATTTAGATTGTTTTGATTGTGCTTAATCCCCTTTTAGGAACATCATTTAGAGTGTAGCCGTTTAGCTACTGGCCATGGCTTAGATGGTGTGGGGTGTGGTGTGGCCATAGGTCGTAGCTTGGATGACATCGATGCGGTGGCTAGTGGAGTGACTATATTTATATTTTATAAATAAGTGTACTACTACTAATAACATTTTCTATATTTATAGAATGGATCATCTAAGTAATGAGACTACAATGGAACCTATTAATGTGGACAATGTGTTTGAAGTCGATGGGCATAACGATAATCTACAACTAGGATCTTCTCAATCTAAAGAACATGCAGGTAAGAAGGCTCGAGTAGGTAGCTCTTCTTCTCAGGTTTGGGAAATATTTACAAAAATTGGTATTGGGAAGGATGGTAAAAATAGTGATAAATGTAAAGCATGTAGAAAGGAATATGTTATTGGAACACATTCACATGGAACTTCATCTTTACGTCGACATAGAGAAAAGTGTTGTTTAAGTCAAATTCCTAGATATAATGATGTTGGTGATATGATAATTGATCATGCTGGTAAGTTAAGATCAAGAAAACTAGATCTTAAATTTGCTTGTAAGGTAATGGCTTTGGCTATTATTGAACATGAACTGCCATTTTCATTTGTTGAGTATTGGAGGATCACACAGTTCATAAGGCTATATAATCCTGATTATAAGCTAATTAGTAGAAAAATTGCTACATCAGATGTTTGGAATTTATATTTGACTAAAAAGAAGAATTTGAAACAAATTTTGCAAAAAAATCTAGGGAAAGTATGTTTGACTTCTGATGTATGGACTACTTCCACTAGTGAGGGATATATTTGTTTGATTGGACATTATGTGGATGACAATTGGAAATTAAATAATATAATTCTTACTTTTTGTAAAATGCCCCCTCCTCACTTAGGGTTTGAGTTGTCAAAAAAAGTAATTGAATTTTTGAAAGATTGGGGCATAGACAGGAAGATATTTTCCCTTACATTAGATAATGCATCTGCAAATGATTGTATGCAAGATTTTTTGAAAGAGCAATTGAACTTACAACATAGTTTGTTATGTGGTGGTGAGATTTTTCATATTAGATGTTGTGCTCATATTCTTCATTTGATCGTTAAAGAAGGATTGAGTGTAAGTAGTGAAGCATTGCATAAAGTAAGGGAAAGTGTCAACCTATTTAACACTTATCTTATGCTTGATAGCGCTTAGATGTAACTACTAGACGGAATTCCACTTATCTTATGCTTGATAGTGCACTCAAGTATCGGCGTACCTTTTCTTACTTTCAATTGACTGATTGTCATTATAAATATTGTCCAACCATTGATGAGTGGGAAAGAGCATAAAAGATATGCAAGTTTCTGAGCCCGTTTCATAGTATCACCAATTTGATGTCAAGGTCATCATATCCAACATCAAACCACTATTTTTTGCAAGTATGGACGATTGAATGTTTGCTGAATGAAAATTTAAGTAGTGAAGATCATGTCATAAAGGAGATGTCTATTAGAATGAAACAGAAGTTCAATAAGTATTAGAGTGATTATAGTGTTATCCTTGCACTTGGAGCAATCTTTGATCCTTAAATGAAGTTTGATTTTTTGAACTTCTATTTTAATAAACTTGATCCCCTCACTTGTGAAGAGAAGTTAGCTCACATAAAAAGCAAGTTGTATAAACTCTATGGAGAATATGAGAAGAGCAAAACAAATCACATATCTAGAACTAGAAGCCATTAGGTTAGATCATCTTCTTAGGGACAAGACACATTTGGAGGTAACAGCAATAAAGGAGCAGCAACACATAGAGTTGGGAAGGGCTTGGAGATTGATTTTGCTACACTGGTGGTAAGTTTAATAATTTTTTATTTTCTCAATTATATTTTTTTGTAATAAATATCAGTATTTAATTAAATTTTTCCTTAATAATATAGGAATTTCGATATCATCAAGTAGGAGTACAAAGTTATGGTAAATCTTCTTTAGATATTTATCTAGATAAACCACTAATGGATATGGACTTCTACTCAGAATTAAATGTGTTACAACATTGGAAGAGTCAAAGCTAGAGATATCCTTATTTATCTATCATGGTCTCCAATGTGCTTAGCATTCCAATTACTGTTATAGCATCAAAGTCAGCTTTCAATATCGACGCTCGTGTACTTAATAAGTATCGCAGTTCTATGCTTCTAGCCAATGTAGAAGCTTTAATTTGTACACAAAATTGGTTACAAGGATTTGCATGTGAAGGTAATTTATTTTTGTTATGTTGGTAATATTTTCGTTTAACGTATTGTTTCAAGCATTTATTGTCTAATTTAATTATATGTGTAATGTCGTAAATTGTAGATCAAGAAGAAGACAATGGGAGTGTAGGTGGGAGTGGGACTACTTCATCAAAGGGAGACTCCAATTTAGTTATTGATGATGATGATAGTGATGACTAATGTGATGATTGATTTATATATGCGATTTTATCTCCTTTATTATTGTCTTTGTTTTCCTATATAATTAGTGAAAAGTACTCTATGATAATTGCTATAATTGCTTGATTATCATTTTAGGTTGTTTTCTTTTCTATCATATGATAATAAGATTTAAGAGTAAGTATGCATAAATTGAAGTTGTATGAGGAAAGTGAATGGAAAAATTGAGCAATTGCAATTTGCAAATTTGCAATGTACCTAGTTTATTTAGATGTGGGAATTGGGAAACATTAATTTAAACAATTTTCAACAATTTTTTTCCTAACATATGTAATATAAACTATACTTGCAAAGAAAAAAAAGGTTTATCTAAAAAAAAAAAAAATCCATCTAGCATGTCCTACTCGTACATAATACACTTTAAATCTCTTTAAAAAAAAAGTTATGGGTCATCGTGGGCTAGCCTGCATTGGCCTGTGGGGTAGGGCGAGCAAATTTTGGTAACCCGCAAGTCTTGCAGGCCACTGCGGGCCAGCCCGCGACAACCTACGGGCCAGTGCGTGTCAGGGCCAACTAGCCCATTTAACCCACATTCTCAACCCTACCTATTAACCCTAAACACTTAATGTAAGGAAAGTCCTATTCCCTACCTAGTGAGTTTATGGTACAACCTTTAATCGACCTGGATAGGTTTAAGGCTTGGTTGACAAACCGGCTCGGTTTAGTGACCTATGGGGATCTGGTCACCCCTCTTGTTCGAGGTAGGTGAAAGGTGAACTTAATGTTTCTAACTAAAAAGAGTATGCAAGGATGTCTTAATTGGTTGAGTAAATATTAAGTTTTGAAAAGTACATGAGGATAGTTTATCTACTAGTTGATAGGCTTTGCCTAGGTTAACTAAGAAGTATTTGTGACTTGTGAATAAACAGGATTAATTTGAAATGGTCTGCAATGAAAAGGTTATGAGTTTAGTAAAACAGAATTATAAGGAAAATATCATCAAGTAAGATCATGGTGATGTTAAAATGTAAGAAATTGAATAGGATTTCTTACGAGTATAGCTTTAAGTTAAAAACTTGCTTGCTTGAGTAATTACTTCCAAGGTATTTGATAATATTATTGGTTACTGTTATGTGATTTTATTGTTTATTTTTGCTGGGTTGCTTGATTATGTACTCACTTTGCTTCTTAAGAAGCTGAGGGGTTAGTGTTTTTGCTAACCTCAAGCACAGGTATTGAAGAATAAGTTGCTGGAGACTCAAGTTTTCGGAGAGTGTCAATAGAGGCAAACAGGCCCTTAGTTTCCATTTTGGAACCTCTGTTATTTATAATAAGATGTGCTATACATGATGTTGTAGTGCTTGTAAATAAGATCTACAGGTTTTAATCTTTGAATTGTAATGTAAATATTTGTGTGTATAACATTGGATTTGTAATCTTTCTAAGCCACTTAGGGTTGTAGGATTAATCATGGGTTATGCCTACTTATCAGGAATGCAGATCCCAATGGTATATATATATATGTGATGTTTGATGTGATAGGAGATTTTAAGTACATGTGTTTAGATATGATGTGGATTTGAAATAATAGCGTTATTAGCGCCATTTTACAGGACGCTTATAAAATTACATACAAGTTAGAGTTATAGGTTCAGGATTAGCTAAATTTGCCTTATCTCTAATTCAGAGAAAGCATAGTAATCCACCTACAGGTACTAGGGATAGTTATAGGAATTCTCAAACAGGTTCACGAATTAGACCTAGTAGGTGGGTTACTATAGGGTGGTATTATGATTAAAACTATGACTTTGTGTGGGGTGGTTAGGATAAATGAAGACTTTATGTTGTGTTAATTGATTTAACTTACCAAATTGTGATGTATTTGTGTATTATGGAATACAAATGCTTGTTTAAAAAGTTTAGGTGTTTGATTTCTAATTCAAGTATACTTATTTATGTAGATTTGATTGCAGTAAATGGAATATAGAAGAGGTTGAGGCAAAGGTAAAAGAAAGAGGACTAGGAATATGGTCCCTCGTGATTAGCAAAAGGATTTACCTCCACCACCTCCACCGTCAACTCCACAGAATCTAATGGAGCCGATGGTTATTATAATACAAGCTTGGGTTGATGTTATGGCCACAAGATCAAGAGGGGATAAACTGGCTAAGGTAGATGATTGTAAAGCCCTTTGATAGTAAGAGTCTAGACCCCACTACAGTTGTGAATTGGATAAACTCTATGGAAAGAGCTTTCCAAGTATATGATGTTCTTGAGGATAAAAAGGTGGACTATGTTATAGTACTATTAGAGGATACTGCACATGATTGGTAGGTATCACAAAAGGAGCTGATGGAAGCTTTAATTACTTGGCTAGCATTTAAGGATATTTTCCTGAGTCAGTATTTTCCCTCATGTGTACAAGATAAAGTAAGGGAAAAGTTTTATGAATTAAAGCAGAAGGGTAGAAGCATAATGGATTATGAGTGAAATTTTAACAGATTGTTGAAATTCACTCCATTAGCCTATCAGAATGATGAAGAGGTAAAAGCTGATAAATTTTGTGTGAAGCTAGATATCTATTTTCAGGCGGACTGACTTATGCAAAGATTGTGAATGAAGCCCGTATACTAGAACAGGTGAGGGATATGAAGGGTATGAAGGGTCCTTCACGCAAAAGGAAGGATGGAGGTGGATTTGGGAAAAAGTGGAGTAAGGATAAAGGAAAAGCTAAGAAGCAGTATCAGCTACCAATTCGACCTCAGAGGAGTCAAACTTATACTATAGTATGCTGGAAGTGTAAAGGTAATCACAAGGCTAATGAATGTCCTCAACTGAGAGGAAAATGTTATAGATATGGGGGATATTGACACATTGCTAAGCAATGTTAGAATCCTAAGGACCTCCAATGTTAAACCTATAGACAGTTTGGTTATACTTCCTATAATTGCCGAGGTAGGAGTGAAGGAAGTCAGCAAACTAAGGCTCAGACTTAAGCCCCAGCACCTAGGCATAATCTTAATCCTAGGAGGGGTAGACTGCGACTTCAGGCTCAAGCGCGAGCCTTTGCTATACAACAGACAAAGCCAGCTAATGTGGATGATGTAGTGGGAAGTAAAACTGCTAAACTTATCTAATAGTTTGATGGTTGAATAGTTGTAATGTAAATGAACCTATATATCGATATAAATGTGTAAGTGTATAAGTGGAAATATGTAAATGTGTGTGAACTTTGATGTATATGGGATGCTGATGTTTGTTTATAAATTGAGTAATTGAATTAATGAATGAATCTATATGTGTAAATATACATGAATGTGTGTGCAGAAATGAATTTATATGTGTACATATGTGAAATAGTTGTATTTTCCTAGGGGTTAAACAAATTGTATTAGTGAATGTATGCTTATAAGTACGTGTAAGTATGTATATATAAACGTGAATATATAGATGTGTATATAGGTATATATGTGAAGTAATTAGGCCATCGATGAGACTACACTTGACTTATCCTTAAGTAGGATGTTAACAATAATTGCTGAAGTGGAATGCAAAGTGTTTGATGATTTCAAGTGTGATTCAATTAGACGATAATCCCGTTTATGTCTTCTGTGACATTGGAGTACCCATTTTTATGTTGCTGACGACTAGGTGAGACAAAACGTGGCTCTAGTGAAGAGTTCAAAATGTGAATATGTGGTAAGTACTCCTTCTAAAGGGAGTGGATAGCAGGTTATCAATTAGAGAAAGGTATTGCGCTGATTGAAGGGTGGCAATTGCTAACTGATTTGGTTGTTCTTAATATGAAAGGGTATGATGTTATCCTTAACTTGGATTAGCTAACAAGGTATAAGGTGCATCTAAATTACCAAGATAAAGTGGTAGATCTTTGTCTATTAGATGAGGAAGCATTTAGTTTTAGAGGGAGTGTAAGGCGATCAATACTTAAGATCACAGCAGCTAACAAAGCTACGAAATTATTGAAGAAAGGATGTATGGGATATTTGGCTTTAGTGATAGATACACAATTGAAATGGAAGAGCGTGGAAGATATCCTAATTGTATGTGAATTTCTAAAAGTATTTACTGAGGAATTACCAAGCTTACCCTTAGATAGAGAAGTTGAATTCGACATTAAGTTAATGCTAAGTACGAAACCTATATCTAGAGCTCGTTATTATATAGCTCCTATAGAATTGATGGAGTTGAAAAAGCAGTTGCAAGAACTATTGGATAAGGGTTTCATAAGGCCCAGTATGTCGCCTTAGAGTCTACCAATGTTATTTGTGAAAAAGAAGAATGTAGTCTACGTTTGTGTATAGATTACTATGAGCTGAATAAGGTAACCATCAAGAATAAATATCCTTTACCTCGGATTGATGACTTATTTGATCATTTGAAGGGAGCAGTTGTATTCTTAAAGATTAATTTGCAATATGGATATCATCAACTAAAGGTGAAGGAGGCTGACATACAAAAAATTGCCTTTTAAACCAAGTATGGTCACTATGAATTCTTGGTGATGCCTTTTGGTTCAACTAATGCCCCAATTGCCTTTATGGATATGATGAATAGGGTATTTAAAGAGTATTTAGATGACTTTGTGGTTATATTCATTGATGACATCTTGATCTATTCTAGAGATAATGAAGAGCATGCTAAGTATTTAAGAAAGTTGTTGCAAACTCTACAGGAAAAGAGTTGTATGCTAAGTTGAAGAAATGAGATTTTTGGCTAGATTGGATTGCATTCTTAGGCCATATTGTGTCAGGTTTTGGAATATCTGTAGATCTTGCAAAGATTAAGGCCATCACAAAGTGGAATCCTCCTACTACAGTGATAGGAATCAAAATCTTATAGGACCTATCAGTAGGGCAAGAGCCAAAAGGTTACAAAATTTGGCAATGAGGGTCCTCTTTGAACAATCCGACCCCAAAAATATTTGTTTAGTAATTTATTTTGTATTACATATGTGTTGTGTATTCCAACAAGTACCTTGTCGATTTTACAAGGCAATGGATAAACTCACTAAAGCTCAATTTGTAGGTTATTCATGGATCTACATGAATAAAAAAAGAACCGATCCACAATGTGCTCACTTGAATTAAAGAACTGGCTGCTTGAAGAACATTTGTATTTTTAATTGTTGCTTATAAGAACTGACCATTTTATTTTTGTACTTGTAATTTGTGTTTTGTGAACCGGCCACTTAAGTGGCATCTTTGTAATTTTTGGTGTATTTTGCCTTAGTAGGAGTAAGTATAAATACTTACTAACTAGGGTTTTTGGGGACTTTTTTTTTTCTAACATCTAAAATCAGACTTTGTTGCCGTAAGAGACATCTTCTTGCATGCATCTACTCTTATCAATTTCTTTGTGAAATTGTGGTGAGTTTGGCTTAAGAATATTGTGAGTGATATCAATCATTCTTAAGTTGCTTCCAATTATTGCTAGTGTGTCATATCTAGTATGTAATTGGAATTATTTGTTTGTTCTTTTCCTTTGTCACACCATTTAGGGTTCCTATGAATTTAGGATTCACGCCATTTTTTATTTCTATTGTTAATTGATTCTTTAATTGAATTGTGAATGCATATTTTGGAATCAAGCACATCATAATTTGGTATCAGAGCATAGGTTGTGGAGTAGGTTATGCATAAACATCAATTGAAATTAGGGTTCTTGAATTTTTCTTCTTGATCTGAATTGTTGAAGTCTTTAATTTTGATTTTGTTATGTTATATTTGTTGATTGTTGAAGTGGACATAGAGATCTTGTAGTAGCCATTTTGTCCTTGATCTTGTCGTAAAGAGAACGGAAGTAGGAGGTGTGTTTCCTTTATGATTGTTTTGAAAGTGGAAATATATTCCTTGAGACAAAAGAGGAGTGAATTACTTGTTTGTGTTTTCACAAATTGAGGATTATCATTTGCATTTCTAGATTAACCTTACATGGAGATTAGGAAATTATTTGAAATTCAAACACATTCATTAAGTTTGAAGAAGTTATTGTATAGTATTGATTGAATGCTATTTGAATATTGAATTGCTTCTTACCATTTGTGGAGAAGTTTCATTAAGAGTAGCATTTAAACTTGTTGTGTCATGATTGTGTGGCAAAGTAAGTGTCTTGTGGATATTAGAAGAGTGATGTTTGTGAAGTGTAAGTGTAGGTTGTGTTTGAAGCTTACATCGTAATTGAAGTGTGTGTGTGTGGTGAAGTGAGTTTGTGTTGTGAAGGGTGCTGCAATGTGTTGTGTTTTGGTGAGGGGTGTTGTACGTGGAGTGGAAGTATGTATATATGCCGTGAGTGAAAGGGAGTTATAGTGGTTAAAACTTGAATTTCAAAAGCAAGCATTAAAGTGTGGGAATTATTATGTATTGATGCTTGAACGCTAGCTTAGTTGAATTTATTAACTTACTATTGGGGAAGTGTTTAATTATTACTTCAACTTGTTGTTGCCATAATTGAAGTGTGGGAGAGTGTGTGTGAAGTCATTGAGGGTGTGTGTTACATTTGTTGTTTGTTGCACCATGGGTGTGTGAGTGTGTGTTGTCGTAGTGTGTGTGGTGAAGTGTATTGTTAGCTTGTTGAAGTTAGTAAGCAACAATGTCACGCGATTTGTATTTATCTACTAGTGTACTGTGCCAAGCCTTGACTTCTTTTACAATTATTGTTGATGAGTAAAGAGAAAACTTGTTTCATACTTCTTGTAGGGTGCAAGGTAATTTGTGTGTCATTATTATTGATGGTGGTAGTTGTACTAATGTTGTGGCTACCTCATTAGTATCAAAATTGAAACTTGTAACTACCCCACATCCAAAACCCTACAAATTACATTGGCTAAGTGAGTAGAGGAGTCTCCATGTAACCTAGAGAGTTAGGCTACCTTTTAGTGTAGGGGATAAATATCATGATGAAATTGAATGTGATATTTTTCCTATGTATACATCTCATATATTGCTTGGCAGGCTTTAGTTTTACATAATGGTTATAGAAATACTTATATGTTCTAGTAGGAGGGTAAACGTATAGTATTGAACCTTATGTCACCATTAGAGGTCCAAGGGGTCCAAAGATAGATAAGTCAACTTTCAGAGGACCAAAAGGTTCATAAGTAAATGAGTCAATCATTAGAGGTCCTAGAGGTTCATAATTAGATGAGTCAACCTTCAAAGGACCAAACAATTCAAAAGTAGATGTGTCAACCATCAGAGGTCCAAAAGGTTCAGGGGTAAATAACCATCAGAGGACCAAGAGGTTCAAAGACATATAAGTGAAATAGGGAATAAGCAGACATTATTAGTGGGACAGTTTGAGTTAGTGAAGGCCATGGCGGATGATAGACCATTATATGTATTGCAGATGAGATATGTCTTAAAGATGGAAGGGTGGGAGCAACTACCCTCTATAGTATCTTAAGTATTGGGAGACTACAGTGATAATTTTACAGATAACTTACTAGGGGGATATAGAGTCTCTGCTGCATTTGATGTTACAAAATTGTCACTCTATCTACCCGATGATGTTCATGAAGACCTATTAGATTTGAGGACAAATCTTTTTGAAGCTCGAGGAGATGATAGGAATCAAAATCCTATAGGACCTATCACAAAGGCAAGAGCCAAAAGGTCACAAAATTTGGCGATGAGGGTCCTTTTTGAATAATCTGACCCAAAAAATATTTGTTTAATAACTTCTTTTATATTACATATGTGTTGTGCATTCTAACAAGTACACTTGTCAGTTTTTACAAGGTGATAGATAAACTCGCTAAAGCTTAGTTTGTGGGTTATTCATGGACCTACATGAATAAAAGAAGAACCGGCCACTTAAAGACCATTTATATTCGTAATTGTTGCTTATGAGAGTGATAGAGCCATTTTATACTCAATCTTTATAGTATAAATTGTGTTAAATTATTATTGATTTTATAGAAATCATAAGGAAATGGTACTTAATTCTATTATGGTGATAAATCAGGTTAAATGGAGTCAAGGATGCTAATTCAAGTATATTAGAGAAGTCATCTACAACTTGGATCAAGATAAGGAATTACACCACCGGAGGAAAGCACATGAGCCTGTATCTGTCTAGAAGGAGGCACGGTTTGAGATCTGGCCATGTTGTAAACCGTGCTACATACTGCAGGAGAAAGAGAGACACGGCCTAGGATCTAGCCGTAGTGTAGATCGTGGTACATACTGGACAAGGATGAAGACTTGTTGATTATGCACAGAGGAAGGCACGGTTGGAAATCTAGCCGTGGGTGGAGCTGTGGTACACACTGGATACGGAAGATGATACATGAAATATGCACAGAGGATGGCACGGCTTGACCCACGGCCGTGTGGTAGGGCGTGCCAGGCAGACGAATATTCACTTCTCGAAATCTACTTGAAAAATGGAAAGATATTTTCGTATCTTGCTAGCAAAAGATCACACGCCATTCCTCTAACAATATAAATAGAGCTAACCCTAGAGGGTTAGAGGCAATCTTTGAATCTTGGATCACCTTGGAGATAAGAAGGAAAGGAGGAGGCAGAGCAGGCAGCCGGAAACAGAGGCTTGTTATGTTTTTATTTTTATTTTTCGTTTTGTTGATGAACATGAGTAGCTAAGCTACTTTTCTAGCCAAAGGGTCATAGATGTTTAATTCTCCACGAATTGTGAGGTCTAATTGACTTGTATTTATTATATTCTTTGTTTTTAGGTATTCATATATCTTCTGAACGTCTTATCATTATTACCTTTGTTGATTGGTATGAATAGAGCTCTGTTACTCAATTAGCAAGTTAATATATTGTCAACTAGCATGTCAAATTCGTAATTGGTTATAAAATAGATGATCGAATTCATGTTATGGAGGTGTATGATCATGTTTAAATAGGTTATCTTATAATCTACTGGCATGAATTGGTGGTCTCTCTAGTTTTTAATGCTATTGGTAGATTAAATCCTAAGCGCTTGTTTAGGGTTGTCTAATCAATAAGAGAAATAATCAAAGAGCTTCTCTTGATTGTCGAGGAAGTACGGAGAGATAGGTTGTTAGAGCTTGTTAATAACCATAACCAGTTTATCTAGAAATAAGAATAGAAAACATTTGCATCGATGATAAATTCCTAGAATTAAACTATCTTGATTCCTTTGGCTAGGCTTTTTATCAATATTCGATTTTATTATCTTGTTTCAACATTATTCAATTCACAAACAAACCCCCCCACCCCCCCCCCCCCCCCCCCCATTTTTCTTTCCTCTTTGAATAGAAATACATTTAACCAATCCCTGTAGATTCGACCCTACTCACCACTATATGCAAATCATATAATTTTCTAGGAGTAGGTTTTATTTTTGTTGGATTCGACACCCATCAGAGAGCTGACCATTTTATTTTTGTACTTGTAATTTGTGTTTTTGCAACTGGCCACTTAAGTAGCATCTTTGTAATTTTTGGTGTATTTTGCCTTAATAGGAGCAAGTATAAATACTTGCTAACTAAGGTTTTTGGGAACTTTTTTTTAACATCTGAAATCAGACTTTGTTATAGTAAGAGACATCCTCTTGCATACATCTACTCTTATCAATTTCTTTGTGAAATTGTGGCGAGTTTAGCTTTAGGATATTGTGAGCCATATCAATCATTCTTATGTTTCTTCCAATTATTGCTAATGTGTTATATCTAGTGTGTAATTAGAATTATTTGTTTGTTCTTTTCCTTTGTCACACCATTTAAGGTTCCTATAAATTAGGGATTCACGCCATTTTGGATTGCTATTATTAATCGATTCTTCAATTGAATTGTGAATGCGTATTTTGGAAACAAGCACATCATATTGTTAGGGAGGTAAGATAATTAAGTTAAAATACAATGTTACTTTCTCCTTTTTAAGTCTTAATTTTATTTTGTCATTTTTTAATCCTAAGGAATCACATAAACTATTCATTTCATCTTTATGTCATGTTTGTTATTTACATAACTACTTAGTTAATGATCTAAATATTCAATTGTAGGATTGTTATGGTTGGAAGACAAAAGGTTGGACAAAGAAGGGGAGGAAGGATTGTATGAAAGGCTCGACCCAGTGTCAATATACCATCACATTTTCAAGATGTTGAGGAAGAGTAACATCCATTGCCTCCAATGGAGTAACATTCATTGCCACTAATGGAACAATAGCCATCTCTTAAAGTAGAGTAATATCCATCTCCTTAAGATACTCAAGATGCAATAAATTCTTTGGCTTGTGACTCGGTTGTAGTAGATGCTCCCTCGATGCATACTCATATCATCACTAACAATCGTGTAAATACAAATCCATCGGATAGCTCTCCACTAACTTCTATTCCTGGCTCAGGTAATAGTGCATAGCTTAATTTTTATTATAAGGTATATGTAGAGGACAAGCGCTAAAGAAAGAGAATAATAGATGGAAGGGTAGGATGGTAATAGAGTTTGATGTTTCCATAGGTCATCCAATTACGAGAGACCAGTCAGTTAAGTTAGCATATGAGACTAGGAAAGCTTATAGGGACTTATTGCCACTATATCTTAAGGGTGATTAGAGAATTGATACAAATGCTACTCCACATGCCACTAATGTTCAAGAAAGTGACTTGGAGAATCATCTTGGAGATTTTAGCAAACCAATTACCGGGGTCCTAACTAAAAGACTAAAGGAACAACTTCAATTATTTGTGCAAAAATGGGTTGATAATGGGCTATGCAAGCTTAGAGATTTTAAAGAGCCCAAGTTCATTAATTTAGTTAGGCTAAAAGATTAGCTTTGGATTTAGCCTATCTCATTTCTAGCCATCCAAGTAATGTTTAGATTCATTGAACCTTGGAACAACTCCTTGCAATAAGTTTGAGTCGTTTTTCCAACCAGGTGGCAAAAATTGAGGAGTCACAAGAGTTAATTAGTGACACCACCTTGATTGTCTAGGTTCGATATACTTTTGATAAAAAAAAAAAAAACTCTATAAATAGGGTTGTTTAGTTTTGTTTTTAAAAGCATCCAGGTGGTATTAAATTCCCAGATTGGAATATAAGAGAATTTGTTTTCTTGTGATTTTATGCATAAGGTGTAGAGTTGAATGCAATTGAGTTCATCTTTTATATTTCAATTTTTAATTCCTATTTCTATTGTTCTTGAATACTTTGATCTTAGGTTCAAAGGGTAATTTTCAGTTATAACTTGAGTTCATTTCACAAACGTGTTTTTGGGTAATTGAATAAACCTTTTCCGATTACTTTGGTGAGAATCAAATTTTGATTTGATTGGTAATGAGTTCTAAGAAACAATTTAGGTCTTGGGGTTCTGCATCATTTGGTATCAGAGCAAGGTACACCAAATTATCTATCCTTTTAATTTTCTATTTCTTTCCATTAGCTTTATTGATCTTCTTCTTACTTGTTGATCTTGTTCTTAAAAAAAAAAATTCAGTATTTGTAAGGAATTACAAGTTTCCTTCTTAAATTCAATATATGTCATTCTATTTCTTTACTAGTCATCATATACATCAAGTGTGTGTCTTTTCTTTATTGGTTATTTTTCTTTGCTTTTAGTTTTGTTTCACATATCTTTGTTGCTTACTTTTAGGATTTCTCTGATAAAATTGAATTACTTTAAGATTTTGATTGTTGTTTGATTTGGCCCTTACGTATAAAATCATAAAGATTGCTTGAGTGGTAAAAGGCAAGAGAGTGTGAGCCTAAAAGAGGGTAAAAGCCAATTTGAGTTAAACACGAGAGAAGTGCTAATTACTACGAGGGAAACACGTGAGGGAGTGTTTGTGAGGTTCTTGTTTTTTTTTGTTTTTTTTTTTTTGATATTTCAGATTGCAAAAATGGAAGGAAGTGGAGTAAGTGCACCAAAAGACCAAGAATTTCTTCTCAAGGCTATGTAACAACAGTTTGAGAGGATTCAACTTATTCTTGGCAACATGAATGACACTTTGGAGAAGCAACAAAACAAGATCAATGCCTTACATGAAGGGGCTGGCCAAAACAATCCAAGGGCAAGGAGGCAACCTACACCTCAATAAGTAGAAGAGTCTGAAGAGGAATTTGACGATCAAGCTACCTTGGTCAATGATGGTAGAAATTATGGAAGAGGTAGGAGGAACCATAATGATCTTGATAGGAATATTGGGAGTATCAAAATGAAAATTCCATCCTTTCTAGGGAAGAATGATCCAGATGCATATATGGAGTGGGAGCAAAAAGTGGAATTAATCTTTGAATGTCACAATTACTCAGAGGAAAAGAAAATAAAACTTGCAGCGGTGGAGTTTGGAGAATATGCACTTGTATGGTGGGATAAACTTCTTATAAGTAGGAGGAGAAATGGTGAAAGACCTATCCAAACTTAGGTTGAAATGAAGGCTATCCTGAGACGCAGATTTTTTCCAAGCCATTATTATAGGGACTTGCACCAAAGATTGCAAAGCCTTGTACAAGGAACAAAGAGTGTAGAGGACTACTACAAGGAAATGGAGATTGCAATGATCCGAGCAAATATAGAGGAAGATAGAGAGGCCACCATGGCAAGGTTTCTCAATGGACTTAATAAGGACATAGCCGACAGAATAGAGTTGCAACACTATCTAGAGATAGAAGATATAGTGCACATGGCTATGAAGATAGAACGGCAATTGCAGCGCAAAGGGAAGGGGAAACAAGCCAACACATTTTCAGCTCAATACAATACTTGGAGGTCGAATTGGAGAAATGATAACAAGGCTGCCCAAATAAAGAAGGATGATAAGGTACAACCATTTCAATCATTTGATAGTAAAAACAAAGGTACTACTTCTATCCAAAATTCTAGAAGTCGTGACATTAAGTGTTTTAGGTGTTTAGGGTATGGGCACATAGCATCTTAATGCCCAAATAAAAAGGTAATGGTGATGCATGGAAATGGGGTAGAGACAGATGAGGAAAGTGATGATGAGGATGAGATGCCTCCTTTAGATAATTGTAGTGATGTTGAGTTGCCTACTGAGGGACAATTGTTGGTTACCAGGCGTGCTCTTAAGGTGCAAGTGAAAAAGGATAGTGAGGGGGTTATATTGCAAAGGGAAAATCTTTTTTATACTAGGTGCTTAGTTGAAGGGAAAGTGTGTAGTTTGATAATTGATGAGGGTAGTTGTGTGAATGTGGCTAGTACTTTGTTTGTGAATAAGTTGGGATTGGAAACTACTAAACATCCAAGACCTTATAGATTGCAATGGCTTAACAATAGTGGGGAAGTGAAGGTTACTAAACAAGTGAGGGTTCCATTTGCTATTGGAAGGTACCATGATGAGGTTACCTGTGATATTGTTCCTATGCAAGCTAGTCACTTGTTGTTAGGTAGGCCATGGCAGTGGGATAGGAGAGTGAACCATGATGGGTATCTTAATAGGTACATGGTGGAGAAAGAAGGCAAAAAGCATACTCTTCTTCCTTTGACTCCTAAACAGATCTTTGAAGATCAATTGCAACTTGAGAAGTCTCATGGAGAGTTTGTTCAAAAAGAGGTCGAGAGAAAAAGAAAAGAAAGTGGAAAAGAAAAAGAGAAAAGTGAGAAAAAAGGAAGATGAGAAGAAGAGTGAAAAAGAGAGAGTGAGTGAGGAGCATTTAGCCATAGAAAGAAAAGAGAAAAACAAAATGAGTTTCTATGCAAGAATGAGGGACGTGAGGAAGGCTTTAATCACTCATAGGCCAATGATTGTACTTTTGTACAAAGAGGCTTATTTTTCTACTAACAACATTGACCCTTCTTTGCCAAGTGTTATTGTTGATGTTTTGCAGCAATGCAATGATGTTTTTCTTGATGATTTACCTCAAGGTTTTCCACCTTTAAGAGGGATAGAACATTAAATTGATCTCATTCTCAGGGCTACCATTCCAAATAGACCGGCATATAGAAGCAACCTTGAGGAAACAAAAGAACTACAGAAGCAAGTGGATGAGCTCTTGATGAAGGGACATATAAGAGAAATTCTAAGCCTATGTGCAGTACCTGTATTGTTGGTACCAAAGAAGGATGGAAGTTGGCATATGTGTGTGGATTGTAGAGTCATCAACAAAATAACGGAAAAGAGGCCTGTTACTTATTTTAGTGAAAAGCTAAATGGAGCACAACTTAACTACTCAACTTATGATAAGGAGTTGTATGCTTTGGTGAGGGCATTGGAGACATGGCAGCACTATTTGTTACCAAAGGAGTTCGTGATTCATACAGATCATGAGTCATTAAACACTTGAAAGGACAAGGTAAGCTGAACAAGCGTCATGCCAAATTGATGGAATTCATAGAATCCTTTCCATATGTGATCCAATAAATGCAATGTAAAGAGAATATTGTGGCAGATGCATTATCTAGAGGGTATGCTCTAATCTCTACTCTTTCAACGAAGTTGTTAGGATTTGAGCATTTAAAGGAGTTGTATGCACATGATAGTGATTTCTTTAATGTTTATAATGCTTGTGAGCATGCTGCATTCTGTGATTTCTATAAGCATGAGGGATTTCTTTTTAAAGGAGGGAAATTATGTATGCCTAATAGTTCTATTAAGGAATTACTTGTTCGTGAAGCTCATAGTGGAGGTCTTATGGGACATTTTGGCATTGATAAAACTTTGAGCATCTTGCATGAAAACTACTTTTGGCCTAATACACGTAAGAGTGTTGAGAAAATTTGTTCTAGTTGCATTTCATGTAGACAAGCTAAATCTAGAACTCAACCCCATAGATTATGCATGCCCTTGCCAGTACCTTCACATCCTTGGGTTGACATTTCTATGGATTTTGTTTTGGGTCTACCTAGGACTAGAAAAGGCCGAGATTCAATTTTTGTAGTTGTGGATCGTTTTTCAAAAATGGCTCATTTCATACCATGTCATAAAACTAATGATGTTGTGCATATTGCTGATTTGTTCTTTCGTGATATTATACGTTTACATGGCATTCCTAAGACCATTGTGTCCGATCGGATGTTAAATTTTTGAGCCACTTTTGGCGAGTGCTTTGGTCCAAACTTGGTACTAAACTATTGTTTTCTACTGCTTCACACCCTCAAACTGATGGGCAAACTAAAGTAGTAAACAGGATTCTTGGAACCTTATTATGTGCTTTGATTGGAAGGAATATTAAAACTTGGGAAGATAATCTATCTTTTGTTGAATTTGCATATAATAGGAGTGTGCATTCTACCACTAGGTTTTCTCCTTTTGAAATTGTGTATGGTTTTAATCCGCTAACTCCTTTGGATCTTTTGCCTATTCCTTTAAGTGAAATTTTTAATACAGATGGACATAAAAAAGTAGAAATGGTTAAATCCATTCATGACAAAGCAAGACAAAAGATAGAGAGGCGAAATGAGCAAATTGCATCTCAAGTTAACAAAGGAAGGCGCATGGTGTCATTTGAACCAGGAGATTGGGTTTAAGTTCATATGCGCAAGGAAAGATTTCCTTCTAAAAGGAAATCAAAATTGGATGCTTGTGGAGACGGGCCATTTCAAGTTGTTGCGAAGATCAATGACAATGCATACCGCATTGATCTACCTGGTGAGTATGGTGTTTCAGCTACTTTTAATGTTTCTGATTTATCTCTCTTTGATATTGATGTAGGATCTGATTCCAGGACGAATCCTTTTGAAGGGAGGGGAAATGAAGCAAATGCTACTCCACATGCCACTAATGTTCAAGAAAGTGACTTGGAGAATCATCTTGGAGATTTTAGCAGACTAATTACTAGGGCCCAAACTAAAAGACGAAAGGA
This sequence comes from Laguncularia racemosa, assembly GCA_037954665.1. Classification (NCBI taxonomy): domain Eukaryota; kingdom Viridiplantae; phylum Streptophyta; class Magnoliopsida; order Myrtales; family Combretaceae; genus Laguncularia; species Laguncularia racemosa. Next base: position 988,858 of record JBBMOL010000196.1, read on the forward strand.
ACAACTTCAATTATTTGTGCAAAAATGGGTTGATAATGGGCTATGCAAGCTTAGAGATTTTAAAGAGCCCAAGTTCATTAATTTAGTTAGGCTAAAAGATTAGCTTTAGATTTAGCCCATCTCATTTCTAGCCATCCAAGTAATGTCTAGATTCATTGAACCTTAGAACAACTCCTTGCAATAAGTTTGAGCTGTTTTTCTAACTAGGTGGCAAAAATCGATGAGTCACAAGAGTTAATTAGTGATACCACCTTGATTGTCTAGGTTCGATGTACTTTTGATAAAAAAAAATCTATAAATAGGGCTGTTTAGTTTTGTTTTTAAAAGCATCCAGGTGGTATTGAATTCCCATATTGGAATATAAGAGAATTTGTTTTCTTGTGATTTTATGCATAAGGTGCTGAGTTGAATGCAATTGAGTTCATCTTTTGTATTTCAATTTTTAATTCCTATTTCTATTATTCTTGAATACTTTGATCTTGGGTTCAATGGGTAATTTTCAATTATAACTTGAGTTCTTTTCACAAACATGTTCTTAGCTAATTGAACAAACCTTTCTGATTACTTAGGTGAGAATCAAATTCTGATTTGATTGGTAATGAGTTCTAAGAAACAATTTAGGTCTTGGGGTTCTGCATCAAGAATACTTCCAGTATAAGAGAAGAGGCAGACTTGGGCAAGAGTACAGGTTAGGAGGTCTTTGTATCAATCAATTATGAAATGGAAATTATTCTCTATTTTCAATTGTCATAACTAAAACTTTGTTTTACAAAATCGACTTGACATTGGTGATATTATGAGCAATCGAGATAAATTCCATGAGGCCAATAGATGGATGGGACGTCTCCATAGGAAATTCTGATGTGATGTTCACAAAAAATGGAAAAAAGGAAGGTGATAATGCATGATTAAGGACCTTTAGTGATGAAGATTGGAAAACAATCACAGATATGTGGAATCATGTGTCATTGGAAGAGATGAATATCCTAAATCAGATGATCCATTTGAAAAGGTAAGTTCTCATTAAACAAAACTTCTTTGCAATATGAGAAAATGATTTCAATAATTTATTTCTTATGTTGGCTAACAGAAAACAAAGTCAATGAATGGAAAGTATGTACGCAACTATGTAAAATATCTGCATAGCACTGAGAGTAAGTCCTTTAAAAGTAGGAAGCTTGAGTATGCAAGTATTTTAGATAATGTTATATATTTGATAGTGAAATTGGTCAGATATTTAATATTTTTTATTTATTCAATTAGATTGAGCAACATAAAGAAGCACTTGATACTATTGAATCCTTCAAGCAAACTTGATTTTGTGAGATTAAATCAAATAATACTGGTGGTTAGGTTTCTCAACAAGCTACAAATGATTATGTTAGTATAAAGAATACAATTTTATATTACGTAGTTAGAATATACTATGGGGTGGGATGTTTTTAACATTTGTCCTTATTATTAATAATATAAGCTAAAATGGTTCAATTATTTAAAGAGTCACAAAGTTCAAACACACTAAAGTTTGCTTAAAATATTGTTAATCAATATATGAATGCAAATTTTAGGACAAGATTACCATCCTAGTTATGGTTATGGACCACCAGCTATTGGAAAATCGATGCAAAATCAAGTGTCAAAAAATAACAAAAATAAAAGATTGTGAGAAGAACTTGAAGAGAAGAAACAATCGAACAAAAAGTGAGATGTTCAATTTGAAGAATTAAAGAATTTACAATGGGCTTAAGAAGATAAGGAACATCATGTAATTTAACCCAATTTGAAGTTCAATTTTTTCTATTTTTCTTGAAGGCTTATTTTAATTTTGGAATGGTGTCTTAGTTGTTATGTTGTTTAAGTGAGTTTTTTCTTAGTAAAGATTGAGTTAACTTGCAATCCTATTGCAATCCTATTTTTCTAGATGATGTTGACATTTCTATTATTTAAGAAGTAACTATATCTCTCTTTTTCCATAAGATTAATTTTTGACTAGATTATTATCTTTTTGCAGCTAAACAGTGTATTTCAAGTTTTGCAAAGGTTTTTTCCAGACTTCTCATCTAATTCAGGTGAATTATTAAATATTACAATCGCGTTTATTGCATCGTTATATCAATTAAGTTATGTTACACCTTTTATACATTTATATGATAGGATCTCTAAGTAATGGGGAGTTTATGCCTTCTACAATTGCCCTTGATCATGATGATGATAGTGAAAGTGGCGATGAAGATAACTTGTGAAAAGGAGTTTACTTTGGTTGTAACCTTTTTGAAGAGGGTGATGAAAGTACGGAAGAAAGTATTTGTGAAGGATGGTTTATTTTGTTATTTACTTTTCGGTAGATGATAATCAAACTAAGAAATATAATAGCTAGTTTATGAATTACATGTCACTTTTTGGAAGTTGATTATCAATTTAGGCAAGAGTAGGCTATCAATAGAGTTTATTTTACTACTAAGTTTTGTAAAGTTTGGATAATATTATTTCGGATAAGTTAATGACTACTTTTATAATGCGAGTAGTTGATGATGGAAGTGGACAATTATAAGCTTATATGTAAATGTCCACTTCTTTTTACCTTTATTATTTAATTGTATACTATTTTATTATAAGTTTAAATTCTTATGTTTATAAATAGATTTATCATATCATTATAACAATAATTTTTTGTGACATTTAAACGTTACCAAATAATAGGAATCAAAATCCGACAAGACCTATCATTAGAGCAAGAACTAAAGGAATTTGAATTTTGGCGATGAGGGCTCATTTTGAGCAGATTGACCCTGGAATTATTTATAAATTAACCTCTTTTCTATTATTCTTATATTATGTTTTCCAACTGGCATACTTATCATATTTTATAGGGTAATGGACAAACTCCCTCAAACTCAACTTGTGGGTTATCCATGGACCGACCTGAACCGACGATGAGCTGGGCCGATGAATCCTACAGAAGACCGGCATCTTGAAGACCAATTTCTTTTATATATTTTTCATTTGCATGGACTATTTATGTTGTAATCATTTTGGGAAACTTTTATTTCCTTGTAATTTTCATTTAGGACTAGCTACCTTAAAAGTGGCAAACTTGTAATTTTGACCACTTTCTAACCTTAGGAGTAGCAAGTATAAATACTTTCTTAGAAGAGGGTTTGAGTAGGCTATAGTTTTCATAATTGAGAGACACATTCACATGTGGAATTAAGGTTCTTTCCTTAATTCAAAACTCTTATCAATTTCAACCCAAGAATTGGAATTGTGGCGAGTCCGACGAAGGGGAATTGTGAGTCATAATGATTCCATCTTTGTTGTATGTTCATTTCTTCTCTAGTGAGTCATATCTAGGGTATATTTGAATCTTTCTTGGACATATTTGTGTTTGTTTTTTGTGAATAATCTTATTTTAAGATTGATTGTTCATTGAGCACTTGAATTATATATATCATTTTAGCTTGTGGCGAGAATTTGTGATTGAAAGGGGGAAGTGGATTTCATGGTTTTATTGCTTTTTTTGATTTGATTTCCACATGATTTTCAATCTTTATTGTGGTTACTTGGTGAATTTTACAAATAGAGATTATAATTACATCATTTGATCAACATTTTCCGTCAAAATCTACAAGGTGTTCACGTGGATTGTGTCATTAGTGGACCAATTTGTGATTGACTTGAGAATTGTTTTTCTTGAGTCATTAGATTGTGCTTGAGAGTGGTTTTGAGCACATCATCTTTTGTTATCAGAGCACAAGTTGAGAGAAGGGATTGATTGTTGTTTGATTTCATGATTATCATCTTTAATTAGGGTATTCAATTTGAACCGCAAATTGTGTTGTTGCGGATTTGAGTTGCGAAATTGTCTTGATTGAAAATCTCATTTGTTGCTTGTTGGAGTTGGATTGAAGGGTTTGTTGTAGCTTCTTGTGGTTGATCAATTTCGTGGAAGGGAAGGAGTAGAAGTGTGTTATTCATTCAAAATTTTGAATTTGAAATTTACCCCATCCATACCGTGATTGATGTGTTGTTTGAAGAAGCTTGTGGAGTGTGTTGTGTGAATGCTTGTGCAATTCCAAATTGGAGCATTTGCAATTTCCAGATTTGAAGTGTGTGGAAGGATAAGCATCCATTTGAAATTCAAATATCTTCTTTAAGTTTGAAAGCAATTCATTGAGTAGCATTGAATAAGTGTTATTTGAATTTGAATTGTTTTTAACCATTTGTGGAGAAGGTTGCATTTAGTGGAGTGATTTCAAATTTGAATTTTGTTGCTGCCATTGCTTGTGGTTTATGGTGTGAATAGGAGTTATGTAGTGTCAAGGACGTGTACACCTTGAAGTATTGTATGTAGAGCTGTGCTTATAAAAAAAAAAAATTATGTAGGTTGTTGCACCGTGGTTGTATGTGTATGAATTGTGGTGTAAAAAGGAGTATTGAATTGTTGGCATTGTGTTTGTATGTTGAGTGAGGGAATTGCCATTTGTGAATTTGTGGAAGTTGTGTGGAGTAAGGTGTGCACATTAAGGCTAAAGTGTAAGACTGTAGTGCATGGATAACAAACTATGAAGGGGAAGAGTAGTGTTACAATTGTGAAGTGGAAATGTGTAGTGTGCATTTTCGAAAATTTGAGGAATCAAAATTGTCATTTTTCATATTTGAAATCAAAATTAAAGTGTACATTAAGAAGTCATTTTGAAATTTCAAAACACACATTAAGTCATAGTTAATTATGTATCATTTGAATTTGAAATAACTTCTTACGATTTGTGGAATCTTGCACTTATTGAGCTCATTTTGAATTTGAAAGTTGAGCTGCCTTTTACTTCAAAGTTGTGTTTTGATTTTAGTGTAGAAGTGGGGATGTGTGCTGTGATTTGAAGAGGTGTGTGTGTGGAGTTGTGTTTTAATACATTTAGTGAAGGGTGTGTGTAATTGTCGTTGGTTCTTATGTGTGTTGTATAGATACTTGTTGTTGGTGCGTGAGTAATTGTGGAATCGTGAGCTAAAAGGGGAGTTGTGTGGCGGTGAGTTGTGCTTTTGCGCTTGTGTTTAATTGCTACCCATTGTGAAGTTAATTAGTGTGAAACCAAAGCAAGAAAAGGAAAGTTGAGTAGTGGAATTTAAATTCAAACAAAACAATTAAAGTGTGAAAGTAATTGAACTCATTACTTAACACTTGTGGTTGAATTTAATTCTTAACTACTTAGAAATAATTGTGTGCACTTCATTTATTTAACTTTACTTGAAGTACCAATAAACATTTCTTGTATTGGTTGATTGTGAGCACCGTAGGTGTGTAGGGGTGTGTTGCCGTGGTGTGGTGAAGTGTATTGAGGTTGTTGAAATTAGTAAGCAAAAATGTCAAGTGAGTTGTATTTGCCTACTAACATATTGCATCAGGACTTGACTTCCTTTCAAACCATTGATAAGGGATAAAGAGAAAACTTGTTCCATACTTCTTGTAGGGTACAAGGAAACTTGTGTGCAATTATTATTGATGGTGGTAGTTGTACTAATGTTGTAGCTGCATCATTAGTATCAAAGTTGAAACTTGAAACTATCTCGCATCCCAAACCTTATACATTACATTGGTTGAATGATCAGGATGGTCTTTGTGTAACCCAAAGGGCTAGGGTACCCTTCAGTATAGGGGACATGTACTATGATGAGCTTGAATGTAATATTCTTCCTCTTTTTGCATCCCATATATTGCTTGGTAGACCATGGTTGTATGACAGGATGGTATTACATGATGGGTATAGAAATACTTATATGTTCAAAAAAGATGGAAAACGTATAGTATTGAACCCTATGTCACCATCAGAGGTCCAGGAGATGCAAAGACAGATAAAACAACCATCATAGAATCTTGAGGATCATAGCCACATGATCAAACCTTTAGAGGACCAAACTGTGCAGACGCAGGTATGCTAACCTTTAAAGGTTCTTAAGGGCTCTAATGACACGAGCCAACCCTTAGAGCATAAAATTTATTAGACACCGATGTGCCAACCTTCTGTGGATCTTGATGATCATAGTCAGACGAGCAGACCACTAGAGAGCCAGACTGTTCAGAGACAGTTATGTTCACCTTCAAAGGTTTCAGAGGGTAATGAGTAGTTGGGCCAACCATTAGAAGACCATGAGGATCAGCAACATACAGATGAGTTAGAAAAGGAGGAAATGGTTTTAATGGAATGGGTTGATACAGAGGCGACTCTATTGGATAATGGAGCATTATTTGTGTTGCAGGTGAGATACATCCTAGAAATGGAGGAGAGAAAACAATCACCACTCGTGGTATTTTAGATTTTAGGATTCTGTCGTGATATTTCTTCAAGTGGCTTACTAGGAGAAAACAAAGTCTCTACTGCATTTGATCTACCAGATTTGAGGACAAATCTTTTTTAGGCCCGAGGAGATGATAGGAATCAAAATTCGACAAGACCTATCATTAGAGTGAGAACTAAAGGAATTCGAATTTTGGCGATGAGGGTCCATTTTGAGCAGATTGACCCCATAATTATTTATAAATTAACCTCTTTTCTATTATTCTTGTATTGTGTTTTTCAACAGGCACACTTATCATATTTTATAGGACAATAGACAAACTCCCTCAGACTCAGCTTGTGGGTTATCTATGGACCGACTTGAACCGGCGATGAGCTGGGCCGATGAATCCTATAGAAGACCAGCATCTTGAAGACCAATTTCTTTTATATATTTTTCATTTGCATGGACTATTTATGTTGTAATCATTTTAGGAAACTTTTATTTCCTTGTAATTTTTATTTAGGACTGGTTACCTTAAAAGTGGCAAACTTGTAATTTTGACCACTTTTTAACCCTAGGAGTAGCAAGTATAAATACTTGCTTAGAAGAGGGTTTGATGAGGCCATATTTTGCAGAATTGAGAGACACTTTCATGTGTGGAATTAGGGTTCTTTCCTTAGTTCAAAACTCTTATCAATTTCAACCCAAGAATTGGAATTGCGGCGAGTGCGACGAAGGGGAATTGTGAGTCATATCGATTCCATCTTTGTTGTATGTTCATTTCTTCTCTAGTGAGTCATATCTAGGGTAGATTTGAATCTTTCTTGGACATATTTGTGTTTTTTTTTTCGTGAATAATCATCTTTTAAGATTGATTGTTCATTGAGCACTTAAATTATCTATATCATTTTAGCTTGTGGCGAGAATTTGTGATTGAAAGGGGGAAGTGGATTTCATGGTTTTATTGCTTTCTTTGATCTGATTTTCACATGATCTTAAATCCTTATTGTGGTTACTTGGTAAATGTTACAAATAGAGATTATAATTACATCATTTGATCAACATTTTCCATCAAAATCTACAAGGTGTTTACGTAGATTGTCTCATTAGTGAACCGATTTGTGATTGACTTGAGAATTGTTTTTCTTGATTCATTTGATTGTGCTTGAGAGTGGTTTTGAGCACATCACCAAACATTCCCTTTTAGTTACACTTAAACGTTACTAAATATTACTTATTTGCAATGTTTAAATGTTACAAACACTGCTTATTAGTAACATTTAAACATTCTTTAATGACGTTTAAATGTTACCAAGCTTTAGTTTTTTTTTTTTTTTTTTGTGATGTTTAAGCATTACTAAAAATATGAATTTTGGCAACTAAAATTGTTAACACTTAATAACATTTAAACGTTACTAAATGTTACTTTTTGGTGACATGTAAATGTTACTATTACTTGCTAAGAATTAAAACTTTTTTTAATGCCTTGTAATGCCTAATTTACAAAAAGCAAGTAAGTTGCATCATAGAAAGCAAGAAATTGATTGAATCAAGAAATGTAACTGGGAACTTTTATGTTATAACAACCATAATATTTGTGGGGCCACTCTTATAGCTGAGAGAAAAAAGTTATTAGCTACCATATGGTTGCTACCCCATGTAGATAGTGTTTACTTATAGCAAAAGCTAAAGTAATCTATAGAAGGGTGGGTTAAGAATGCTGTAAGAATTGAGAAGGACAAAGAGAAAGTCTTCAAGAACCAATATAAAAAATGAAGGATTGCTACAAGATAATTCTTCCTTAAAAATTCTTTATGGAGCAAGGTTGATAAATGCAAATTAGACTTTCACCTAGACAAAGCCAAGGGGCAGGGGTTGAGGGATCAATTAGAGGATGACAATTTTTTTAAAATAGGATAAATTATATGAATACTTATTGAAAACTTTTGAAGTTGCATGGAACCCTCACATTTTGAAAAGTTAGTACCTAGAACTCCTAAAATAGCTATAGGACCCACTTTTATGTGGTAATTGCTTATGTGGGTTTTTCTATTGATGTAGATAATTAAATTACTATATTTAATTAAAATTTTTTAAAAATACTAAAAATATAGAAATTAAAATATGAAAAAAAATGATAGAAGATAGAAAAATGCAAGTCTTGATAAAATTAAAAAGAAAATGAAAAAAAAAAACTATATGGCCATTGTCAACCACTTCCTTTTTTTAATTTCATTTGATTTTTCCTTTTTTTTTTATTTGCAACAAATTTTTTTTCTAAAATTTTGGTATCTTTTAATATCAATCAAATATATTAATTTAATTATTCATGTTAGCAAGAAAATCCACAAAACACTACTAAAATACTAATAAGGTAGGTTTACAATTGTCCTAAGGAATCTAGGTGCCATCTTTTCAAAAGTAGCAGAAGATCTGTGCAATTTCAAAAGTATTTAAGAGGTGTCTAAGTAATTTACTCTTCAAAATATTATTTATACATGCATATAATAATATATTATTGGTTATTTACATGATTCGTTAGATTATTTTATCTTCTTGGAACTCTAAAGAAAGACAAAAAAGCTGATGGGAAAATTTCTAGCACTATCGACTTTTTCAGAACCCGATTTGGATGATGATTCAAATCGCTCATATTTTACCTTATGTCTTTATTTCTAATAATAATTTGAGAATAATCTTACGGGTACAATGATAATTTTCCATGGGATGCCAATATGTCCTACAACAGTTTTTGGACATAGAACGTTTTCAGGATGACAATCAAAGACCGGCTGCGATTGTTTTCTATTCTGAGGCATTGGATCATGAAGACTTATGCTATTTCGTACCTTGTAATTGTTTCACGAACTATTTTGGTTTTGGGACACTTTTATTTCCTTGTAATTCTCATTTAGGACTAGTCACCTTAAAAGTGTCAAACTTGTAATTTTGACTACTTTCTAACTCTAGGAATAGCAAGTATAAATACTTGCTTAAGAGAGGGTTTGAGGAGGCTATATTTTCCAAAATTGAGAGACACTTTCATGTGTGGGATTAGGGTTCATTCCTTAGTTCAAAACTCTTATCAATTTCAACCCAAGAATTGGAATTGTGGCGAGTGCAATGAAGGGGAATTGTAAGTCATATCGATTCCAACTTTGTTGTATGTTCATTTCATCTCTATTGAGTCATATCTAGGGTAGATTTGGATCTTTCTTGGACATATTTGTGGTTGTATTTCATGGACAACAATCTTGTAAGATTGATTGTTCCTTAAGTACTTGAATTATATATATCATTTTAGCTTGTGGCGTGAATTTGTGATTGAAGGGGGGAAGTGGATTTCATTGTTTCATTGCTTTCTTTAACCTGATTTCCATGTGGTTTTCAATCCTTATTGTGGTTACTTGGTGAATGTTACAAATAGAGATTATAATTACATCATTTGATCAACATTTTCCATCTAAATCTCCAAGGTGTTCACGTGAATTGTCTCCTTAGTGGACCAGTTTGTGATTGACTTGAGACTTGTTTTCTTTGAGTCATTTGATTGTGCTTGAACTTGGTTTTGAGCACATCAAAAGCCATTATTAATAATTGTATATCCATAAAGAATACTTATAATTGAGCTTAACTGTATTTTTAACTAGTGTTTAATGATGTGTAAAGGGAAAGAAAAAGAACTTGCAAATGAATTACCAACAATACATAACCTAACATAGGTAAGTTTAGAGATGGTCTTAGACTAAACCAAATTTGTGACAAAGTTGATATAGCAATAGAAACAAATATATTAGTAATGTGTGCGTACTAATGTGTTCAATGACTGTAGCACATCAATAGTTATTGATAGGAATCAAAATCTTACAGAACCTATCACTAGGGCAAGAGCCAAAGGGTTATAAAATTTGGCGATAAAAGTCCTCTTTGAACAATCTGACCCCAAAAATATTTGTATAATAACTTCTTTTCTATTACTTATTTATTGTGCATTCTAGTAGGTATACTTATTGGTTTTTACAGGGTGATGGATAAACTCGCTAAAGCTCAGCTTGTGGGTTATTCATGGACTTACATAAACCAAAGAAGAATCGGTCTAATGATATATTCACTTGAATTGAAGAACCGACCATTTGTATATGTAATTGTCGCTTATGGGAATCGGCCATTTTATTTTATGCTTGTATTTTATGATTTTTAGAACAAGCCACTTAATGGCATCTTTGTAATTTTTAGTACATTTTTATCCTAATTGGAGCAAGTATAAATACTTGCAAATCAGGGTTTTTTAGGGAGCTTTTGATAATTTTAAGAAAATACGCACTTGTTGCAGTGAGAGACATCTTCTTGCATTCATCTACTCTTATCAATTTCTTTAGAAATTGCGGCAAGTTTAGCTTAGGAATTCTTGTGAGTCATATCAAGATTTTCTAAGTTGCATCCGATTATTGCTAGTGAGTAATATCTAGTTATAATTGGTTGATCTTTTTATGTGTTCCTTTCACACCAAATTAGTGTTCTTGTATTGCTAGGGTTACAAGCCAATTGTAAATATTAGAATTGCATTGTTCCTTTGTAATTGATTGGTATTGGAATTCCCTTCTAGTACTTCTAGTTTGGTTCACGCCATTTGAGACTGTTAATCCTTGAATTCACGCCAATTCTTGATTTTGTCTGCATTTTGTTCATGCCATTTTAATTGGAATTTAAATCAAATGTATATGTATTCTTGTTAATTGGTGTTAAGACCCCTTAAGCACATCAATTATTGTTTAACCTACATTTATTTTTGTTTGACACAAAAATCCTTTTAATTGAAGCAATCAAGAACCTAATATGCAATATCAACCATACTCAAAGTGATATCATAACACTAACTTTCTCTTACAACCATGGAATGTATAATGCATTGTTTAAGTGTAGAAAATAATTTGATGTAGTAACATGCGGTCATTTTCTCATTAATAATGTATCTTCATACAATCTATATGTAATTTGGATTAATCTAAAGATGTTGTTGAAACATATATGAGTAAAATAGTATACAAAAAACACTAAATTATTGCTTTTATTGCTAGTTTAAATTTACAAGTACATTAAAATTCTTATTAATCACTATATGCATTTTAATAAAACCATCGGCTAACAATGTTTAAAGATAACATACTATTGATTTCCTTGAATTGTACCCTAATTACCATGTATGACGCCATCCAACCAACTGAGCATTGGAAGATTAATCTACATCATCTCTATTGCTTGTGACAAAGAATTAACATTAAATGATTTTATTGCCTTGTCCACAATTTTCTCCTCAATTACTTTAATGGAGAAATCTTCATACCTTTTTATTGCCTCCAACTCCATTTTCACCTCATTCATTATTGGTCACTTATTTCCATCAAGGTTCAAGCATCTATATGCTAGATTGACCTACATCCTCTCCATTGCTTGACGACAAAGAAATAACATCAAATGATTCTATTGCCTCATCCACAAGTCTCTCCTTAGTTACTTCGATGGAGAAATCTTTATACCTTTTTATTGCCTCCAACTCCATTTTCACCTCATTCATTGCCGGTCGCTTATTTCCATTAAGGTTCAAGCATCTATATGCTAGATTACCAACTTTGGAAATCTCTTGTATCCCAACTTGATTTGAGATGTAAGGATCAATAATCTCAAGTAACAAGTTGTCCTCAATTGAGTGCACAAAGTATGTTGCTAGGCTTCTTCCTTGGCGTTCTGTCAATGATGATATAGGCTTTTGTCTTGTTAAAAGCTCAATTAGGACTATGCCGAAGCTATACACATCACTTTTATCTGTATACTGACTTGATTGGAAGTACTCCGGATCTAAGTATCCAAATGTCCCTTGCACAAGAGTGGTAAGATGGGTTTGCTCAAGAGAAACTAATCTCGAGATTCCAAAATCTACAACCTTTGCTCGATAATTTTCATCCAATAGTATGTTACTGGACTTAATATCTCGATGATAAATCGGCACTAGTGCTGTGAAGTGCATGTAAGAAAGAGCATTAGCTACATCAACTGCAATTTGTAAACGCATCTCCCATGATATTGGATTTTCTTCATTTGATGTATGGACATGATTGTAAAGGGTTCCATTAGGTATGAATTCATATACCAATAAAGGAATTTTTGTTTCCAAACAACATCCCAATAACTTCACAATGTTTCTATGATTAAGTTGTGAGAGGATCATGATTTCATTGATAAATTGTTCAACTTGCTCTGCATCTATAATGTTAGATTTTTTTATAGCAACAATTTCTCCATTTTGAAGGATTCCCTTATAAACTGTTCCTCCTCCACCTTGACCAAGTACTCTGTTCACATTGAAATGGCTAGTAGCAGTTTCTAGTTCTCTTGAACAAAATAATTTGATTTTCTCCACATTATTATTAATTGAATGCAACTGTTGTTGTAATAGCAAACCACCATTTCGCTCAAAGTACTTCTCTTTGAGTTTTCTTTCTTTCCTTTTCTTTGCAATCTTATATATCCACCACAGGAGAAGGATGAAAACTAAAAAACCTAGCCCAGCACCTAAACCTGTATCGTTAACAACAAAGAAAAGGATTGATTAGTAACTATTCAAAGCTTTTTTTTTTCTTCATTTTCTTTCTCATCTCCCTCTAAACATTGAAAATTGTTTCAATTAATTAACATTAATACACCATTTTATGGTTCTGAGGAAATATCATATACTAAACTATACAAAACTAAAAATATAAACACCACGTTGTAAAAAAATAAAAAAATTCATACATCTTGGTATTTATCCCTTTGTTTCCCTCTATAGGTTAAATTCATTTCATTCAAACCCTTAAACTTAATCCCTTTTCCTTTCTCTTTTTTCTTTTTTCTTTTTTTTTTTTCCTTTTTCTTTCCTTTTTGCTGCTCAATGTAAGCTAATTTTACGTACCGATGGTAACGAAACGCATCTTCTGATTGACGACACAATCATAATGTCCTGGTCGATTCACACATGTCCCTGTATCGCATCTGTGCTGTCCGGTTTTGCACTCATCAATGTCTAAAGTGCAGAATGAAAAAAAAAAAAAAAAAATCGGAACGTTATGTGTTTTAAAAATGTCAATGTGCAATACATCTATGTAAAATTTTTAATGCTTAGGCTAGTTGAAAAGTAAGCTCGAAAGCTCAACCTTTACAATTACAAATTTTCTCTTCTCAACTTTTTTTTTAATAGAAAATATTTCCTAAACTGAAAATTAATCGTAAAATTAAGATTACGGATAACATGAGATGTTGTATTGCAAGAGTCATAAAAATATTAATTAAGAAAAGAAAATAAATAAATTCCATATTGGTATTAATTGTTGGCATGCTAAAGCTTCTCTTTTCTAATATACCATTGGCATTTATTCCGACAAGTGACTCGGATCTGACAATTTCTCTTTTTCTTTTGGTTGTTAAAATTATCTTGTAGTTTGAGGAAATTTAGCTTTCCCATGATATATACATGGATAGCCAACACAGTCATGCAAGTTACATGAAGTGACAGTATAGTATAGTACCTTTACATCCGTTTTCAGCATATGGATTCCCTTCGTAGCCATCCACGCAACGGCAGTTAACAAATCCTGTCTGCTTCTTCTGCTGGTATTGTTCTTCGTCTGAAGGATCGTAAGGATCGTCTGGCTCATTTTGAAAACATGACATATGCGGGGCAAAGGTATTGCTGTCATTGGTGATAGAAAGATCTTTAACTACTCCCCAGTTGAGCACCAGAGGAATTTTGTTCTGTATTCTTAAGGCATGCAAGTCTATACGGTTGGAATCAAAGCTGGAATGGTAGTCATACATGAAGGCGTAGCTGCGGACTTCCCCTGTTGCCGCAGGTACATCTTCTTTTTCTTTCAAAATGCGCACTGAAAAACTCTGAAGACTGAAGGGGAGATTAGATTGGCAGCAGTTCATGCCGGAAGAGCAATTAATGTATCTGATACTGTTGCCTTCAGTATCTAATTGACATTTTGATGTGCATCCTCCGAATTCAGCCGTTTCAGTGTTTTCCACCACGGCCGTAGTATTGCAGCCAACCACGATTAATCTGTTAAAGATGTTGCTAAGGTAAAAAGGGCTTCCTTTCAAGAAACTTAGATTGTACCAATTCACTGTCAATGGAATCATAACTTTAATGAGTGAATAACCATATCGTGGTTCGAGTAAGCTGATGTTGAGCACCTCGATGTGAATCCTTTTGAGAAAAGGAACAAGAACGTTCCCTTTTTGTGGTCTACACTCAATCTCATACCACTCGTCGTGGAAACAGCTCTTAGGTCCAATGCCAAATGGAAACGGAATATCGGTTAAGTTTCCACAGGTCTTAGTGCACTCGGACAACGCCCACGGAGCGGCTCCCATCAGCAGAAATACCGACACCAGAGCGAGCTCAAAAATAAGCTGTACCATTGCTTTGAGTCTATCTAGCAGAGCTGATTGTAACTTTTATGTATGATGGGACGATGAATGAAGTTGTTCATAAAAAGTATATATATTTATACAAGGTACTGTGAGATATAAATATAACTCTAATTTTTAATTTGAATTTTTAAATATAAGGTCACACTCACTCGTAATCTTTTTCTCTCTTTTTTTTTTTCCTTGTTTGCTAGAGAAAAACAAGATAGGCAAGAATTACAAAAATAAAATTTTGTCCAAATATCTATTGAGCTACCTAATCGACCAAAATCAATGTAAAATGCATTATAAAGAAATTTTAAAGTTGTAATAAAATATAAAATGTTAGTTTCGTTTTTTGGTAGATAATATAAGATAGAAAACATAGCTTTTAAAAATTAAAAAGACTATTGATATTTGGAAATCCAAAAGTTTTATTTCATTAAGTTGTTGATCACTTTGGTTAAAAGCTTGGTGGTGGGATTTCGAATTTAAGACTAATTGGATAAGTTTTCCGGAAAGACACGAATGCAAGTGCCGGTCGACTAAACCAGGGACTTCCTGGAAGGGGCAGTGGACTGCCATTACTGGTCTGGTCGTCTAGCCCCACATGGCTATCAAGTAGCGCGTGGCATTAAGGGTCATAGCTGACTTAAAACGACTCCAATCAACTGTTGCCCTTATGAGCTAAACACCTAAGAACATGTGTAATTTTAATATTTTATATTGCTGATATTAATTCTGAGTATATTATCTTAGGTTCATAATCAAAACATTTTAATTATGAGAAGAAATCAAATGAGTTGTTGTCCAAGTAAATCAATCATTGAGGTGCTTAATAGGTTTAATAATGATTTTCCACTATTGAAAAGTCTTGGCTTTAAATAATGTGTTAGCTAACTGGTCAAGGGTTTACGGCTTGTATCCTAGTGCTCAATTCCCGCGAAACAATTATTTTTCATTTTTCCTTGCCTTTTTTTGGCTTATCCATTGTCTTTTTTTGTTTCGTTTGATTTTTTTTCCTTTTTTTTTTAATTTTTCACATTACTCCCAATAATATATTTCTACATTTAAATTTTTACTCTTTATTTTTTTTTAAATTGTATTGTTGTCAAATTATAATCAATTTGAATACTCTTTCTGCCTTTTGTAAACATGTTTTTAGTAATAAAATTATTTGAACGATATACATAATAACATAGTTATCAAAATTGCAACTTTACTCATGAATTTACGAGTTTATAATTTTAAGATACCTGTCCAAGTTAACTTGAATGTAAAATTATTTTTATATAAACTCATAGTAAAATCGCAAGTTTATATGTAAAATCAGTAGAATTTTACATTTTTAAGTGAATCATATAAGTCTACTTATTAAGGTCAAATATGCCAAAAATTGAAAGATACAACTTGATTTTCATAGGACATAAATATTATTGGTACTTTCAAAGACTTTGAATTAGATTATAAGGACCTCACAATGTAAATAAGTAACATGAAGGGAAAAGCATATAAAAAGAGTGACTCTTATTTTCCATGTATGAATGTTGATAAAGGTATAATTGTTCAATCTAAGAAATAAAGTATAACTTTATTTAGTTAAAATCATAAATTAAATGCTTCATTAATATATTGAGAATTTGTTACTAAAGAACTTACGTATGCAAAAATCTGAAATTTTGTTGACATATTGAGCCTTTGTTACTATGCTATAATTATATAAAGATTAAGTTTCATTTAATTTATATCACTGACAAAGAAAATTCCATTCACTTAGTGGATAAAACTATACACGAAACTATTCCCACTCTTTTTATAACATGGAGAATGGATGCATTATATTCACAAGTCAATTTTTTACAGCAAAATGATTGAGAGCTACCTATAGTTTATGAAATTCAAATATATATATATGAAATATTGGAAAATTCCTATATTATGAATATCTATGCAAAGCAAGTATTTTATTACCACATATAATAAAATTCACTTGCCATAATAATGATAATGATGATGATGCAACGTAGCGAGAGCACTAAAGAGAAAGTCTTCAAAACATTAAAGGCTTTGAACTTGTGGTGTGTTCCATCTTTTTTTTTTTCTTTACTCAAAACCATCCGACATCCCTACTTATTTAAGCAAACAAAATTTATTCGTATATTAAACTATGCTATATACCTTAAAATAAAGTTTAAGAAGCAAGGTTAAACTATGTTATCATGATATGAAATAAATTTTGATATACATATGAATTCTATTTTAAGATATCTTATATTTCTTATATCTATATTAGGATGTGATTTTAAATTTTTCATAATGTTAAGCATATTACTTTCTAATAAGTTCATATGATATGATTCTATTTCACAAAAAACTTTGCATTTATTTTTGAACATTTGCTATACAAATAAACTTGCCTTTGATTGGTATACAAATTTATATGATTCAAATATACATTTTGAATCTAATCATCTTTTAGTATACCTATTAAGTTTTGATGATATAAAAATATGAAGAGGATGATGAATCATTCTCATTAATATCTTTAATACCATATTGGTAACTTTTTTCAAGGTATACTATTTAGCAACCTCTCTTAAAAAGTTAAAAAATAATGTGATTAATTTGAATATTGGTACTAATTTAATGCATTAATGTAATGTAGTATATGAACGATTTATTTTGATTTGTTTCTATTAGCCTTTTTTGTTTGTCACATTCTAGTTTGCTATATTTAAATGTTTAAGTAATTTATTCTTTTAGACTTTAATTTTATAAAAATTTTTGTTTTGATCATTTTAACAAACATTTTAACTGTGGCGAAATTATTTTAGATTTTTTTTATAAAAAAGGGTTCAATTTAAATACAAAAGATATTTATTAAATGGATCCAATTATAGGTTTTGAACTTCAAATATGATTAATAAACGAGTTGTACTACGAGTTAAGGGTTTTTAAACACAGATTTATTTACATACGAATATAAGATGTGATATCTTAAATAGTGAAAGGAAATTTCACATATATATTTGTAAATAAAACCCTTTGTCTTTGAGAATTGTGTGAAACTTCGTTGTTTTATCTTTTCTACTGACATCGTAAAACTTGAATTCCAAAAGCCAATTATTTGCATCCATTTCACATCATGGATGGGTCATATCATCAATATCCATTGCTTAAGGCAAGTCGTAGATTTCCATTGACAAGTTCTATAGCCATAATATGAATGTGATGATAAATAAGATAATACAATAAATTGATAGAAGTTATTGTTTCGCCTTCCTATCACTTTATGTAGCATGTTCAAGTTAGCTACCATTAAGATAGTGTTACTTAAATATCTAGTGATGACAATTAAGATCATGCAACAAATTGATAGGAATGAAGTCATTGTTTCACCTTCTTATTACTTTCTATAGCATGCTTAAGTAAGCTATTGTTTAGATAATATCGCTTCAACATCCATGTGATGACAAATAAGATGATGCAATAAATTGATAGAAATGGAGTTAATGTTTACCTTCCTATAACTTTCTACAACATGCTTAAGTGAGATATAGTTCACATAGTGTCACTTCAATATCCATGTGATGATGAATAATATCATGCAATAATTGATAGGAATGAAGTCATCATTCCACCTTCTTGCAACTTTCTACAGCATGCTCAAGTGAGCTACTATTCAAATAATGTCAATAAATATCCATGTGATCACTAATTAGATCATGTAATAAATTGATAGAAATGGAATCACTTGTTTCACCTTGTAGTGGCCTTTTGTAGTATGCTCAAGTGAGCTATTGTTCAAATAGTGTTGCTTCAATATCGATGTGATGACAAATCAGATCATGTAATAAGTTGATAGAAATGAAGTTAATGTTTCACCTTGCTATGCAACATGCTCAAGTGAGCTACCATTTATCACTTCATTGAAACTTTGCTCACATAATCAATGTAGACCTGCGTTATTACAACATATATGATTACAAAAATAATATTTTTCCCACTCATAGTTGATTTATGCACCCCCAATAATGAAGAAATGAGTGAGTCTATGTACAAATATTAAGTATGATTATGTAGATATATATATATATGTATATATAATATTAATAAAAATGTAGCTAGGAATAAGACGGTAATTAAATAAAAAGGTGGGGGTCAATGTGGTCATTACATGGTCAAGGTATATAAACCCTTCTATGACCTAGGGTTACACCTTTTGTCCTTTTGATGGTTGCAAGCCATGAGATTCCCATAGAACCTTAGACACCCTTTTGCAGAAACCCAAGAGAGAAGAGGATAATCAAGTGTTTCACCAATTGAATGGAGGTGAGTAAATTGATCATTAAATAAAAGAATTTTCTAAAAGACCCAATTTTAGTTTGAAAAAATTTAAATTGAAAGAATTAATTTCATAGAAAATAAATCGCAGATAATATTAGGATAAGCTATAAAATAAATTTAAATTATAGACTTAAGATTGTTAAATAAAAAATCTAAATAAATATTTACACTTAGAATAATTAAATTAACTTAAATATAAAATTTCATAATAAAATATCTAAGTTACTAAATTCAGGAAAATCACCGTGCACAAGAAACGTATCGATAAAATTTTTAAAGCCACATATATAAATATATGAACCCTCATTTCCAGAAGGCCCCATGAGAAAAGCATAACCGCTAGAACAAAAGAAAAAGAAAAGAACAGAGATGAAAGGGATGAAGAAAACGAACAGGGGAAAAAAAAGGGAATTTTGAAGAAAAAAATTCATATCCTTTACATAACCTTCAAATCACAATCTGACACCATCAACATATTTCTTGAGGTAAATGCAACTTAGACTAGTTTTATATAAAAAAAGGGTTTTATTTTTGAGATTTATGTATAATTATCAAACGTGTATAATTTTTTTTTTTTTTTTTTTTTTAGGGCTTGACATCGATTCAATTCAAAGAGTCAAACTGAACCGGATATGCTCCACTGATGCCACCAATATGGGTGATCACAAGCGTATCGATTTTGTCTCCTGTCAATAGACAAATCGACTGGGACACTAAGCAGGATTAGAGTCCAACAAGATAGAACGACATATGAGGCTTCAGTACCATACGCTGAGCTGACCATGCAAGAAAGGAGAAGAAAGACACAAGATAAAGCAGCTGTCAATGACCATTCCACTTTTTGGAAGACCTGAGACTCGTCATCTATCTTGATAGTGATTTTTTTTTTTTTTTTTTTTTTGGAAAAAGCCAATATGGCTATTGCTTTTATTGATTTCGTCAGAAAAAACTTACAGTGAGCAGTATTTAAAAATACTGTACAAAAGACATTCCTCCAGCCGGAGGATGTATACAAAAGGACTGTAGGTTAGGTTGCAATAGAAGCTATCTACTTCTAATGTATGGACAACCAGCAAGATCTAAAAGGTAGATACCTTTGAGTTTCCCGGGGAGATCTTGCCAGCGCACGATAGTGGTACTATCAAGTTGAGTTGCATAATGAGAAAGACCTGCCGCTAAAGCATTTGCTTCGCTATATACATGGACAACGGACGCTGATAGTAATTGCATCAGGTTTTTTGCCTCTGTTATTTTGAGGGATAGTTGCCATGGACACTCTACACCTTCTTGAAAGTAAGACACTAGTGACTTGTTGCTGGTTTGAATCTGTATTGGGGAGATATTGTTGGTAGCACATGAGTGTAGGCCAAAAAGAATACCCTCCAATTCTATAGATATTGCCTTCGATGTATCCATTATACATTTCATGTTTGAATGTATAAACGAGCCATCATTCCGTCGCAAAGTGTAAGCCCAAGCCGCTCCATCCGAAGTATATGAACCAGCGGAGTTAATGACATAACCTGATGTGGGTCTCAACCATTTGATAATTTTTCTTGTTTTCACCCTCACCTCTAAGATGGTTGCACATTGGTGTTTGATAGCATCAGCTTCTTGCATGGTATTCACTTTGGGAGAGTAGGATCTAAGAGTTAAGATTAGCTGATCCTTAACCCGGTGATAAAGTGTTCCAATTGATGTTGTGCGTCCTTCAAAAACCATTATGTTCCTAGCCCTCCATAGTTCCCAGCAGATAAAGGCCGGTGTTAGCTGACATATTAAGCTAAACACTGTGCCCTTTGGATGCACTTGAAACCAATTTTGTATCATATTCCACAAGCCAGCAACCGGAGAAATATGGATGTCTAACCAGGTAGCCATAAGAATCCATAGATCAGTAGCTACTTTGCATTTGAGGAAAAGGTGTTGTATGGACTCCATTTCACTCAAACACAACGGGCATCGAGAGGGGTTCTGGATGAATCCAAAACCGCAAAGAACTTCCGGAAAGGCATATAGTTTATTAAATAAACGCCACATGAATATGCGAATCCGAAGAGGCAAAAAATGATGTTTTAGCTTCTCAAAAAATTGAATGGATTGTTGCCTCGGCCTAACCACTTCATATGTTGTTTTGTAGCTGAAAGCACCGGTGACAGATGGCATCCATATGCGTTGGTTACCTTGTACGCATGTGTTTTGTTCTGCAACATTTTGTATAGCCTGAATACGCCACCATGAGGTACGTTTCCTTGATGTTTCAGACAATGAGCTAATGAAATTTGCCCAAAGACTCCTGCCTTGTTTAAATTTCCACCATAGCTTCAATGAGGCAGCTTTAATCAAGGAGGAAAAATCTCGGATTCCAAGTCCATTTTCATTTGATGGAAAAGTGATTCTATGCCAAGCTCTCCAATATTTGTTGTTACCATAGTATGAGGATCCCCATAGAAATTGTTGACATTTGTGCTCAAGCTTCTTTATCACCGATTTGGGGGGCTGAATTGTTGTGAGCGTGTGAATTGGAATTGCTTGCAACACATGACGAATGAGAATTATTCTACCTCCAGGCGATAAGATCTTGGTGGACCAATGGCCTAGTTTCCGTTCATAACTGTCGATTAGGTGTGAGAAATAACATTCTCGTACTCTACCCCTGTAGAGTTGGCATCCTAAATATTGGAACGGAAATGAGCTACCCGGAATTCCAAGAGAAGTCGAGACTTGTTGGATATAGATTGGGGGACGGTTGCTGGCGGGAATGAAGAAGCTCTTATCCTTGTTGATTTTTTGTCCAGAACCTAGCTCATAATCAGAAAGGAATCTATTGAGATGCTGCAAGGACCTTTTATCACCACAAGTGAAAACCAAGATATCATCTGCAAAGCTTAGGTGTGTTACTTTGACTGAATTTGATGAGGGAGTATGAAATGGAAGTATTTGCCCTGTCTCTTGAAGGTTTTTGAGTCCACGAGATAAGGCTTCCGAAGCTAACAAGAAGAGATATGGAGATAGTGGATCCCCTTGTTTGATACCCCTAGATGCTTGGAAGAAACCAACTGGACCTCCGTTTAATATGATTGAAAACCAGGCAGCTCTGAGATTACCAAGGATAAGTGATACAAAGTGGTGTGCAAAGCCAAATTTGATCATTAAATTCTGGAGGAAGGACCATGATACCCGATCAAAGGCTAAAAATCATATCCATCTTGATTATTAGATTTCCGCCTCTTGAGGGATGTTCCAGGAGTTGGGCGAGATCTTTAGCAAGGAGTATGTTTTCCGTGATGTCACGACCGCTCAGGAAGGCCGACTGCTCCAGTGAGATTATGGATGGTAGAACTAGCTTCAACCTTTTAGTTAGTACCTTTGTGAAAATTTTGTTCAAGAAATTGCAAAGGCTTATCGGTCTATAATCCGCGAATGATGTTGTAGAGTGCTTTTTAGGTAGAAGGACAATCAGAGTGCTTGCTACCGCTCTGGGAATTGGAGTTCCAGCCATAAAGTCTCGAGTAGCAGCTAAGAGGTCTTGCTCTATTATATCCCAACAGGAGCGATAGAAGAAGCCCCCGTATCCATCAACGCTAGGTGAACTGTCCGCGTCTAATCCAAAAACAGCTTGTTTTAGCTCCGGGCCCATGATAGGACGCAACAATGCTCTATTGTCTTCGAAGGTAATTGAATTTGGGATGTTAGCAAACAACCTATTCTCGGCTCCAGCATCATCATCAACTGGCTATTGCCGCAAAAGGTTAGTAAAGAATTGAACAGCTTCCGTTTCTAGTTCAGCAGGGGATGATATCCAATCACCTCTTCCATTTCTAACTTTATGGATCGTCATTTTGGACCGACGGCCTGCAACAAAAGAGTGAAATAGAGTTGAATTTTCATCTCCTTCCCTGAACCATTTTATCTTGGATTTCTATTGCATATAGTCTGTGTGCTCCCTGAGACGTGAGAATAGATTGGATTTGGACTTCTCTAGGTTGAGTTTGTCTTCTACTGCTCCAGTCTCCTCGTACAACTGTTCTAGACTAGAGACCTGGGCTTCAGCTTTCTTCAGATTTTGGAAAGCATCCCCAAAATGTTGTTTATTCCAATCCTTAAGCCTAGACTTGAGTCTCCTAAGTTTAAGTGAGAAAGCTAGCATGCCATATGAGTTTGTTGGCTGAGACCAATTTTCCTTTATGATATCAAATATTTCCTGTCTTCTGAGCTACATCTTCTAGAATCGAAATAGACTTGGCTTAGATGATGCCTCTTTCTGATATTGGAATAAGATAGGGCAGTGATCTGAAGAAGATCTATTCAAATGTTGAATGGAGTTTACCTGAATCGTGGAGATCCAATCTGTTGAGAAAAGCAAGCGGTCAAGTTTCTTGAATACTGTTCCATTGGATCTAACTCCTTGCCATGTGAACTCATTCCCCACTGTTGGAAGCTCAATGAGATTGCATTCAGTTATGCAATTATTGAAATTAGAAATTGCCCCCTGATTGGGAGTGGAGTTTCCTTTGTATTCATCCATTGAACGGATGACATTGAAATCTCCTCCTATTAGCCATGGCATACCATGAGAAGACCTGGAGAGTGTCTGCATTATCGTCTACAAACCCAAACGACCCTATGTTGTGGAGGAAGCATAAACTACAGAGATCAACATTGTGGTGGGAAGGTGATGATGGGTTACCTCCAAGGATAATACATGCTCATGATCAGTTGAAGATAACAAAGAGAATTCATTGGAAATAAGGATCCAAATTTTGTTGTTAGCAGAAGAGAGTGCTGTAACAAGATTGAATTTATTCCTCAACGCCTGGAGGACAGCAGTGTTTGCCATCGGTTTAAGAAGGGCAACTAGTGATATTCTATGAGATTGTATTAGAAACTTAAGATGACGCTGAGATGCTTTGCTAGCAATCCCACGCACATTCCAAAAAAGCATATTAATCATTTAAAAAGAAGGGTGTTTAGGGTCACCGGATATCCTCGCAGAGCGCCGAGGGTTTGTTTGACAAAAAGTAACCTTCTTTGTTGGGCTAAAATGTTGTCTGTGTTTTTTGATTGTGGTAGCTTCATCATCTGATTGTGTTAAGCGAGGGGGCTTTCGAGTTGACAATGCGTCTTCAGATACATCAGCTGATTCCCCTAAATTCCGATCATAATCCGTTTCCTCATTTAATTGTTCATTATCATCAACAAGCACATTGAAATAAAAGGATGTTGTCACCAGTGGATCAGCAGATATATTGGGTAATTCCGCATACAGAGATGCAATAGTAGTAGTGATATTTTCCGATGGAGAATTAGGATTGGTTTGCAAAGATGTTGTTACCTGAGATGATGTTGGGTCAGCTGGTATCATATTCGCTTTGATAGGACTGTTATGCTGAAATCTTTGCTTAGAGTGTACTACTGTTGCTTCATCTGGTCTTCCTTTGGTAGCATCGTCTTGGGCAGAGTCCTCTGTAATAGAGGGCTTTAATGTATTGTTCTCTGAAATTGTCTTATCCACTTTCTCAACTGGTTCCAACACTTTGTCCTTGGATATGTCCATGAACAGGTTGGTAGATACTAGCATTCCTTCAGAGGGTTGATCAGCAGACACTGACAGGTTATTAGCTTGATTGTCAAGGGAATCCATGGGTGTGCTAGCTTTGTCTGAAGTTTGAAACCCAGATGAGGATGGGGGTTTATCCAGAGCCTGAGATGGGGGTTTAACCTCGGCTACCTTGGTACTCTTAGGTGCAGTAATAGCAGATTTCAGTCCTCGATTACGACAATTTGCTGCCCCATGACCAACTGTGTTGCATAGGCGACAATAGGGGGGGAGGTCTTCATACCGTACTTTTTGGAAGTATATCTCATCTCCTTCTCCCAATCGAAGATGCGTTGGTAGATATGTTAGGAGATCAACTTCGATACAAATTCAGGCTACAGAAGGCCGAGTTTTCTTCTTTGTAGCTTCATCCAGTTTGAGAGGTGTTCCAATCATCAAGGCCAGCCGACGCAAGTAACGTTCTTCAAATAGATGGATCGGAAGGTTTTCTAATGACACCCAAATTGAAACGAGGGATGATTCCTTATTTGGACGAAAGGAGGTTGTCCATTTTAGGACTCTCATCACGTATGAATCCATGGTCCATATGGCTCTAATCCAACATCGCTGGTAGTCTTCGTTGAGATCGAAATTGATGAGGAAGTGTCGAAAATCAATAGCTCCAATGGAGAAACCCCCTTTGAAGCCTATTCGGTCAAATTCCTTTTTCAGAGTTTCCATCTTCGGTCGTCCCTTTGAGAATTTACCGATTAAGGCTAGGCGGAAGGGTTTTGCGAGTTGCTCACTTTCGGCCTTGGTGATGATGAAGGTAGGTTCTCCTTTGTAGATGGTGGGCATGGATGTCATGTTGAAATCTGAAGGTAGTGTTGCAAAGGTAGCAGGAGAGGAGGGTCATCCAAGGAGGGCTTTAGCATATGACGGAGCCGCAGTGGGCGGAGCCATCTGCTGGGGTGGTCTGCCGCCTGTCATAGATGCGGCGGCTGTGGCGGTTTTGGAAAGTGTATAAAAAAAAATAAAATTCACTAGACAGAATAATCCAGAGCATGAAAATCAGTATTTAATCTAAAAACTTATTAAAATAGTTAGAAAATCACTAGATAGAATAATCCAGAGCATGAATAGCATGTGATAATGTATTTCTTACATTTTTTTTAGGCAAAGTAAATTTTCCCGTGGATATACTCAAGGATTATTATGATTAATCTCGAAAAAATGAGACCAAGTTAAGTAAGATTTCTTGATGGGCTGTTATTGTGAGTATTATTGCTATGTGACATGTAATTTGTTGTGTATATATATTTTTATGTCTATATCTAAGTGGCTAGGAAATTCTGTACTATTCACAAGGGTTTTTCCTTGCTATTTTGGAGGTTCCGTAATTATTTGTGGTATCGTTGTTGTGGCTGCTGTTGTGGCCGAGTGTATTATATATATATTTTTTATTTATCATTGTCTTGTATTGCTGCTGTTGGTCCCTGCTTCCTTTCCTCTTTGTGATGTGTTGTGTGCGTGAAAACAAGTCCAGCGTGCCATTGTTAAGTTATATGTATATGTGGAGGACTGCGAAAGACTTAGAGGGAGCCGGCGTCAAAGAGAATCAACTGGACCTTCCAGCAAGATATATATATATATATATATATATACGGAAAGGACGGTAAGAAAAGAGGGAGCTGGGCATTGTGAAAATCACGTGGTGTCCAGCTTGAGCAGCGAGACGGGAAAATTGAAGGCAGAGGAAGAGGGAATTACGTGGGGTTGCCATAGCTGATCTTTATTATAGATATATATTTACATATGTATAGTAGTGCTGCAATAAGAGGGTGAGTGAGCGCGTGAAGGAGGCGGCTTTGCTTCCTTTCCACGGGTGTACAGGTGTTAGCTTTGTTTTCCATTTGTTGGAGTTTATGTGTTGGTCCCTGCTTCCTTTTCTCTTGCGCGCGTGTGCGTGAATCAGACTTCCAGTGAGAGACGAGTGTGGAGATGTACTACAGGAAGGGAGTATATATATACATTGGGAGATCATGTGAGGGAATTGTATGCAGAAGGGGAGGGAAGAAAAAGAAAATATATATATGCATGTATATAATCTTGTGGACATCAACCTTGATATATATCTATACATATTGGTGTGTGGTGGCTGAGAAAGGATAGGGGGTAGGAAGCCATACATATATGAATACATATAAAATAATAGTAACACACTAAGGACATTTTTATATACACTTGTGAAAATTTCTAAATTAGGATGGAAGGGGACAGGGAGAGTGATTGAACGACTTTGGATAAAAAATCGATGTTTGGTGATTTATCTCTTCTGTAATGTGGATGTCATTTTATGATTGTGATTGAACAAGTGCATTCTATTTCTACCATGGTTATGATTGAATTATAAGTGGTTGAGGTGTGATCACCCTAAAACACTAAATCAATTAATTAACTTAATTAAAAGCAGACATACATTGCATGAGATATTGTATGATTGAAGGTCATTACTACTACAAGACACATTAGAAGTAATAAGAGGATTACTATTGTGCTAAGTGCAAGCTAAATGATTGAGGGATTATCGTGTCTTGACGGTTCTGAGTCTGATCTGTCCTTGAGAGTGTGTAATGCTTAGTGTGTGAGTAACACTTGAGCCTAAATCACTAAAGCTAACAGAAAAACTATAACAAAGAGATCAGAGAAGTTTGAGATCTAGGCATTGATGGTATGATCTAAAGCCTTAACCTAAGGTCAAAGGGGGTGTAAACCCTAGACTGCATGTAATGTTGCATTTATATGATTGTTCATACATAGCATGTGATTTTGATAACTTGCTTGTAATTGCTTGTGTTTGTAATAGCATTAAGTGATTACACCCTATCTCACTAAGCTATTAGCTTACCTTTCCATAGATTTGGTTTTGCAGGTCGTGACTACTTGAACTTTGTTAAGGGATACCGAAACATGGTAAGTACATGTCACAAAGTTAAGGGCAAGGGAACAATGGAGAGAAAGTAATGACTAGTTGTATATACTGATTTTAAGAGGATCCTAATATACTTGTTTTGTAATGGGAGCCAATTAAGGCCCTCTTTTGAGATAAATTTGTAGTGTTTTCGTTGAGTATGGAACACATGGATATGGAAATGAACAGATGCCTAAGGTATTCGAGTAGTACTTGTTTTAATTAAACATGTTGTTTTACTTGAGCTGAGGCGCTTCATGGTTACTTAACAGAGGTTGGACAATCATGGCAGGTTGTCACCTTTTAGTACCTAGAGGGGGTGTGACAACTTTGGTTGGTATCAGAGCTTAAGGTTAAGTTTATGACTAGATATAAACTAGAGATAAGTTAGGTTAAGAGTCAATATCTTAAGAGATATACTTGGTAACCCTTTAGATAGGAAAAGACTTGTCTTATTAGGAGAGAGTGGCTAAAAACTAAGAATAAAATTAATTAGCTTAAAAACTTACAAAATCCTTCATATTGGATGAAATGCAGGAGATGCTCCAACGCTTGGACTGAAAATGGAACATATGTTGTATGAATGACAAAGATGACTTAATCAACTATCGGTTGAGAATGCAATGGTTACAGATTCAATACAAGCATTTCTTACTCTACAAAATAGTGGATGAATTGATTAAAGACTAGAGAGTAGGGTTGATTGAGTACTAGTAGGAGCAACTGGATAGATTGAGCGAGGACCTCAGTGATAGATATAGTAGGTACATCGCTATACCTACTCTTGAGGCCTAATTCACGAGAATGGTAGGTATGGAGGAGGAACCTTACGAAATACTATTTGTGGCCCAATTTAACTTAAGGATAGGGTATCCTCAAGAAGTATTGGCACGCTCAGTCAAGTCCAAAAGAAATACATAAAGATATAAGCATGGGATCTACAGTTGGAAGCCGAGAATTGATCTGAGATTGTTATATTTTAAAGACTCTTGGGATACCATGGATTACATCGAATACCGTGAATTCAAAATTGTTGATCAGGGGGACATGTTTGAGGTAGAACCCAATCTATAGGATGATGATCTAGAGGAGGAAGAAGATCTAAAGGAGGATCCGCTTCTAGATGAAACTTTTGATATGCAGGGTGCTCTAGAGAATAATAGTGTGGCCTTAGACTTTTAGGAAGAAAAGGAAGAGGAAGAAGAAGAATAAGAAGCTGAAGAAGAAGAAAAAGAAGAAGAGGAGGAGGAAGAGGCATAAGGAGATCACTTAGGCGGGAGTGATGAAGACATGAGCGAGTGATCGGGAGGTGTCACCTAAGGATATAGGGATAAAGTTAGAATGTTTTCTTTTGATAAGTAACGTATATAAGAAATAGTGATGTATATATGTTAGTAAGATTTGAGAGGAAAATTTTGTAATGTAATGTATGTATCCTTTTAATCGATTATGTGTATAAGTTAGAAACTTGAGAAATGTCAAATTTGAAAGTATATATATAACATCTTGATTTCATGAACTTTCGATTTCAATGCACTCATACAAATATGTTATACAACTTTTGCTAATATCTATATCAATATTGATATATATATCATTAAAATTTTCTAACATATTTGATATGTTGCATTGATAAATTATAGAGGAACTTCTAGTAGAGGATAAAAAGCTAGAACATCTTCTAGATGTTGAGATGTTGACAAAACTTCACTAGTAGGAACTCCGCCGCCTTCAGTACCCTAGGAGAACTTAGAGATCCAACCTAGGATGCTAGGTAAAGCAACTAGGCTAAGACAATGAGGCACAACACAACCCCTTCTAGCGGAGAAGGAAGTGGACAAGAATGCATGACAAGGCTAAAAGCGACCATCCAATAGCTAGTCTAACAACAAGCCCTATTAATATGACATTTAATGCCAAGAGGCCAACCACCATCACAATCGATCCCTCTACTGCCTTAACTACAAGTGCCACTACCATCTCCACCAATCCCAACTACTCATCTGCCATAAACAGAAAGTGGACCAAGGTACAACTAAGGAGGAAGTGGTCGAGTTCAGAAGAGTACTTTTCCAAACTTCATACGTTCTAATAGGTTCTTTGACGGAGTGTATGGAAAACTTGAAGAAGTTAAGGAAAGGATGGCCCTATTAGAGAGGTCATTTACAACTTACGAAGTAGAAGACTACCTGAAATTAGCCTGTGCATTGTACATGTTGAAAGCGAAAGCCAAAATATGGTGGATGTGAGGCAAAGAACTTTAACTCAGTTGATTTCTTAGGAAACTTTTCTAAGGGAGTTTTTCAAGGAATACTTTCTGAGAAGATTTAGGACAAGGTTGAGCAGACAATTATTCCAATTGAAGAAGGGCTCAAAGACCATAGATCAATATGAAAATGACTTCATTCAACTACTACAGTTCGCTCTAAGTATTTACAAGGATTTAGATGAGTTGAAGCGACAATTGTTTATGAATGGACTAGACATAGAAACTTAAGGATGAATCATAAAGTTCAAGTTGCAAACATACGTAGAAGTGGTAAATAAGGCCTAAGCTTTAGAGCAGACCAAGTTAAAAATGGAAGAAATGAGATCCCAAGCTCGACCAAGTGTCGGAATGCGTGTTCCAACCAAGAGACTACTATTCTAGCTAACTCCAAGTGATAGCGGAAAGAGGCCTATGGTAAATATGAGACCTTTAAGTGCGAAGCTGTTAGTTACCTCCCCTCAAGCGAAATCAATAATCGTAGTTTGCTGAAAGTGCATAAAGAGATACTATACAAGAGAATGCCCTTACTTGAAAGGGAAATGCTTCCAATGTAGATCAAATTATCATAAGGCTATAAACTGTTTGTAGAGGAATTCCGTAATATGTTTTATATGTGGACAACAAAGGCATATGACTAATGTCTGCCTTAAAAGACACCAAGGACCTGGAGCCTAAGTCGTAGCACCTAAAACTATTGTAGGAAAGCTAGCTAATAGACCAATGGGGTAAGGGGTGTAAGGAGCTAATACCTAGGCTATAACGCTTGAATAGTCACCATTGAGGGCACAAATGTAGGAGAATGGGTGAGTGAGGAGCTAAGGCAATACCAAGACATCAACTTGGTAGCTACAAAATACTTAGAGGAGGGAGATGTAGTGACAGGTACATCAAAACTAAACTTACCTATGTACAATATTTTACATATGAAGCGTAAATAGGAGATTAATTAGAAGGGTTAAGAATTGTAAAAGATTTACTATTAAAATATTTAAGTAGATAAAGTATAATTAATCAAGTACTACGTAATTAATAGGACTCATCCTAATCTCTACCCAACCGACTTTAGTCCTCTTTGATACAAGAGATATGCATTTCTCCTAAGTTTAGTTGTAACTCAATAGTGAAAGCTAGAAGTTTAACCTTCTCCAAAAATCTTAAAGATTAGTGATAAGATCACATTATACTTATATTTTCTTTTGGGATTTATATTAAATTTATTTCAATATTAGAAGAAAATATAAAGAAATGGTATTTAATGTTTTTTATTGTGAAAATTCAGGTTTTGAGGACCTAAAAGTAAAATACAAGTTAATTGGAGGAGTTTTTCACAAAATTGAAGAAGCAAGTGAAGAATTGCATTCAAGGCCGCTGGCCTTGAGTTGACCTTGACTGTTTCTCGGATGTCCATGCGAAAATCTCTCCAAAATCTTATATTGATCAATTTGCTGACTTAATTCCTCATCAGATAAGCTTTATCCTCCTCCTCTTTTGATCTATAAATAGATCCCTTGTGTGAACCTTAGGAGGCATTCTTGTTTGGATCTTTTGAATCATTAGAATTCCCTTGGGAACTTTAGGATTTTATCTTTTCTTTAATACTTTTACATTTCATGTTATTCCAAATTTTAATTTGAAGAAAGAATGTTACTTTGCTGAAGTTTACTTTCAATTGAAGGATTCTATGAATCATTTCGGAAGATTGAAGTTCTACAAACTCTTGAAGATCATAACAATTATTTCATTTATTTTATTTTCTTTTATGCCATTTATCGGTTTATTTTTATTATTCAATATGAATTCCATTGCACCTATTTACTTCAATTGTTTTTATGCAATCCACACCATAATGCTCTAAATCATCTTTGTGGGAAACATGATGAAGCCATAATTCGACTAAAATGATCATTGTATTCATGTTATAGGACACATAGACATGTGGAATTTTCATATGAGAAGTCCTACTATGAATTGTATTTTGTAATTGAAATCAATGCATAGGAATTTAAATGACTCAAAAGAGAAATTTAGGATTTATTAGGAATTCCTAAGTAAGATTTAATAATTTATGCAGAAGCGGTGTTATTGAATTTTATTAGAAATTGACTTAAGTGTTTCATGCAATATTTTTTTTTTATTTTTCACTAAGGGATTAGGAGAAATTATTTTAAAGATATTAGGCAATCATATAATTGGGAAATTTATGATTGTGAATTAGAATCCTCCATTGATTTTAATTAGCGGGAGCTATTAAATTAAATTGGGGTTATGATACTTTAAAACTTGAAAAAGGATTAAGGTTTTGTCAATTTCTTGTAAAAATCCATATAGCTATGAGTTATTACAACATGAGGGCAATATGATTAGTAGAATTAGGGTGGATTTTATTTTCCCACCATCAATTTATCCTTTTTCAACACAATTCTCTTTCTGCGCATTTAATATGATTCATTCACATTTGATTCTCATCAAATTTCATTGTCTAAATAATAGTAGAAATTGATATAGGTCTATTACTTAATTAATCCTCATGGTTCGACACTCTTCTCTCACTATATTACTTGATTCGATCCGATACACTTGTCAGTATTTATTCACGCTTATTGACACGAAATTGGGAATGCTCTGATACCAAATGATATGGATTTGAATCGAATCCTTTTCACACAAATCAAATCGTCAATAACAATCAAATGTAACAAATTTTAGGTTTTTTTGTATTTGTTACTAACAAAATAAAAACAAGGATATGGATAAAATTATCAATTTATAGATGTCAAGATTGATAAAATTAAACTAATTCGCAATCAAATCATAGAACGATAGAGACCACGTTCTATAAATCAATCACTAAAGTTAAAGAATTCCAAGAATTCAAAACGATGTTCGCCACAAATTCTATAGGAACCAAGAATTTGATAAGCACAACTAGAATAAAGTGAAATCAATTCTCAATATTCAAGAATCTCTAAAGAGGATTCACACACACGCTCAAGTGTTTTTCTTACAACCAAAATAACATCTGTCTCGAAAAAAACCCTAAAGAACAGAATTTATATCATGCCTAAAAAAATTATGCGAAGGCCATTCAAGGCCGACCAAAAGTCGGCGGCCTAAATACATAAGCTGACACTAAAGGCCGGTGGCCTACATATAGGCCGGCGGCCTTGAAGTTAACTCGGTCGGCCTTTATTCAAGGCTGGCTTAAGGCTGATCGAACTTCACCTTAGGTCCTCCCGACGCGTATGTCCTCCTTTTTTGGACCCCGTACTGCCACCTATATCTCGGATTGACTTTGGCTTCTTTAGTGCTCGTATCTTAGCTCTTGGAATTGTATCATTCTCTCCATGTTGAAAAAGATTCGACCTCGAATCTGTTTCGTCCATCCTGCTAGACCACATAAACAGACTCCTCTTTCCCTTGGGCTTCTTAAGGCAAATCAGCCTTGTTTGTTGTACCTCAATTGGACTCATAGGAAGAAGCTTGTATGCCTTGTCTTGTTGCTGAATGGTATACTCATTGGTGTATCCATCATACTTGGCTCTGAGGTCATACTACAAAGGTCTTCTAAGGATCAAATGTGTAGCTTCCATGGGAACTATATCACAAACAATCTCGTTAGTATAATCACCAATAAGTAATGGAACATGAACCTATTTGTGTACATGAACAGCTCCCTATGGACTCAACTAATGAAGTGCATAAGGTCTTGGATGCTGCTCCACCTGTAAACCCAACTTAGTAACCCAGCTTGCTGAAGCAACATTAGTGCAACTACCTGTGTCAACTACAATCAAACAAGTCTTCCTCTGCACCATGCCTTAAATATGAAATAAATTAGCTCTCTGATTAGGAACAACTTCATCCTGCTTAACCATTAACAAGTTTCCCTGTACTGGATGTGCTATAATGTCTTCATCTTCCTCTTCTGCCTCAGTACCCTTCTGTTCTTCTTCTTCACTCTCAACTTTATCACCCTTTACGACCATAACCCTTTTATTAGGACATTGAGAAGCAATATGGCTAAGTCCTAAACACTTAAAACATTTGATATCCCTGCTCTTCTTTTGTTGTGTTTGGTCAATAGCCTCACTAGCGACTGCCTTTCCCTTTTCCTTCCTTTCCTTCTCCCTCTCACCATCATCAGACTTATGGTGGTGATATGATTTCTAATCCCGTCATTTCTGATCTAGCCTACGCTGATGCCGCTCAACCCGACTGGCTAATTTAATCACATCCTTTAGAGTCTGATAATGCTGGAGTTCCACTACATTGGCAATGTCCATCTTCAACCCATTGATGAAACAAGCTATGGATTCATCTGATGATTCCCTAATATCACACCTTGCCATTAGTGTCTCAAACTCCTTCACATACTCTTCTATGCTTTTCTTACCCTACCTTAAGGATTGCAACTCCATCAACATCTCTTGTTTATAGTAATTTGGCACAAATCTGCGTCTCATCAACCTTTTCATCAAAGCCCATGAATGCACTTTCTCCTCATCCGCCTTACGTCTCTCAGTTTGTAATTTATCCTACCACAGACTAGCATATTCAGAGAATGCTAAAGATGCCATCTTCACCTTCATGCACTCATCCCACTCATAACAGTCAAACACCTTCTTAACCCGTGGCACCCAGTCTAGGAATTCCTTTGGTTTACTACTACCAGTGAAAGGTGGAATTTTCAGCTTTATGTTTTCAATCCCCTTACGCTTGTCATCATTGTTTCCTCTCCTACTCCTTTCACTACGAGCATTAAAATCATCACTAGAATGTCTCCTCCTAATTCCTGCACCACTATGGCTTCTTCTATCCCCAACCTCCAATCTTTCCATAATCAATATAATATTTTCTTGGATTTGATTGAACTCAGCCCTAGTCACAACCACACCCCCATTATCAGCATCATTCCCATTGTTATTGTTATGAACACTTCCATGCAATGACATCTATACCAATCAAAATTTCAGCAAAGATATTCACAAAAACCCAATTCTCAACAATAGCCCTAAACACCAATTCACAGCAATTCAACACCCAACAATTGAATTTAGCAAAGATATTCACAAAACCCCAATTCTCAACAACAGCCCAAACACCAATTCAACACCCAACAATCGAATTCACAGCAATACTTATCAAAATAAATTCCCAAATTTTCCAACCAACGGTAGTATTGAATTAAAACTACAATTGAGTTGAGATTCAATAGCTTTATTGATTTAACCCGCGTTCTGATCAAATCCTTCGGCTCTGATACCAAATAACACAAAATTGGGAATGCTCTGATACCAAATGATATGGATTTGAATCGAATCCTTTTCACACAAATCAAATCGTCAATAACAATCAAATGTTACAAAATTTAGGTTTTTTCTGTATTTGGTACTAACAAAATAAAAACAAGGATATGGATGCCAAGATTGATAAAATTAAACTAATTCACAATCAAATCATAAAACGATAGAGACTACATTCTATAAATCAATCACTAAGGTTAAAGAATTCCAAGAATTCAATAACGATGTTTGCCATAAATTCTATAGGAACCAAGAATATGATACGAACAACTAAAATAAAGTGAAATTAATTCTCAATATTTAGGAATCTCTAAAGAGGATTCACACACATGCTCAAGTGTTTTTCTTACAACCAAAATAACATCTGTCTCGAAAAAACCCTAAAGAACACTATTTATATCATGCCTAAAAAAATTGTGTGAATGCCATTCAAGGCCGACTAAAAGCCGGCGGCCTAAATACATAAGCCGACATCAAAGGCCGGCGGCCTACATATAGGCCGGCACCAAGGCCGACAACCTTGAAGTTAACTCGGCCGGCCTTTATTCAAGGCCGGCTTAAGGTTAGTCGAACTTCGCCTTGGGTCCTCCCGACGCCTATGTCCTCCTTTTTTGGACCCCATACTGCCACCTATAGCTCAAATTGACTTTGACTTCTTTGGTGCTCGTATCTTAGCTCTTGGAATCGTATCACTTATTTTATATCTCTTTTTGCGTGGATCAAGTTTTTTGGTGCCGTTGCCGAGGATTGATTAATATTAGACCATCTTCAAATTCTATTGTTAATTTAGGTGCAATTGTTTTTTTTTTTTTCTTATCATTGTGTGATCGTTTCCCGTTCTCTTTGAAGGTTTTTTTATGCACAAGAGTAGAAGTGCTGAACTTCTACCAATTAATCTTGACATAGAACGCACCTTGCGACAACTTAGAAGAGAGCAAAGAGGAAAGAAAGAAGTGGACATGGCAGATGAGAACAACAATCGGATTCAGGGTGTTGGTAGAGCACTTCGGGAATATACGATACCTGTTGTTTCAGGTCCTACAATCAAAAGACCTACGATCCAAGCTAACAATTTTGAGTTGAAACCAGCACTCGTTCAAATTTAGAGGATATCTAAATGAGAGTCCTGATGAGCATACTGCAGTATTTCTTCAATATTGTAATACAGTGAAAATGAGTAATGTATCTAATGATGTAATTAGGTTACAACTTTTTCCGTTTTCACTTAAAGATAAAGCTAGGGCTTGGTATAATTCATTGCCACAAGACTCTGTAACCACTTAGGCTGATCTCTCATCTAAATTTTTAAGGAGATTTTTTCCACTAGCTAGAACTGCTAGGTTAAGGAATGACATCACAAACTTCACTAAGTTTAGTGGTGAATCACTTTATGAAACTTGGGAAAGATTCAAGGAGGCAATTAGAAAATCCCCCCATCATGGATTACTAGATAATCTCCTTATTGAGATTTTCTATCTAAGCTTAGATGAGACATTGAGGTCTCTGGTAGATGCTGCTTTTAGTGGTGCACTAATGAGTAAGACGTATGATGAGGCTAGTGCTTTGATTGATGAAATGGCCTCTAGTGCACATAATTGGCAACATGAAAAAGGTAAGTCTAGAGTGGCATATGTCAATGACATGGACACCTTAACAGCTCAGATTTCAGCTCTTACCGCCCAGGTAAGTAAACTCACCTTTGCACCTTCTTTTAATGTTAATCAAATTTCTTGTTGTGAGTTATGCTCAGGACCACACTCAACTCTTAAGTGCCCATCTAAAAACTTTTCCTCCTGATCCCATGGAGAGCAAGTAAATTTTGTCAACAATTTCCAAAGAGGTAATTAAGGACCTTATTCAAACACCTACAATCCAGGGTGACGCAACCATCTAAATTTCTCATGGAGAAATGATAACAATGCACTTAAACCACCTGGATTTCAAAAGCAAGGTCCTAATCATAATACCCCCCATCAACTATATTCTAATAATAATACCTCTTCTCAGCAAAGTCAGTCTAAAATTGAAGAACTCATGATAAGTTATATGCAAAAGACTGACATAATGTTGCAAAATTAACAAGCTA
Organism: Laguncularia racemosa; assembly: GCA_037954665.1. NCBI lineage: Eukaryota > Viridiplantae > Streptophyta > Magnoliopsida > Myrtales > Combretaceae > Laguncularia > Laguncularia racemosa. Next base: position 1,026,094 of record JBBMOL010000196.1, read on the forward strand.
CCATTAGGAATCTTGAAAATCAGCTTAGCCAAATGTCTCAACAGTTGAGTAATAGACCATCTAGGTCTTTACCTAGAAATATTGAGTAGAATCTTAAGGGTGTAAATGCTATTATGCTAGGAAGTGGTAAGGAATTAGTTGATAAGAAACTTGAGGAAAAGGAGGTTAACCTAAAGAAAGATAAAGGGAAAAAAAAGGAAGAGGAATAAAAACAAAATTCACCAAAGGTGAAAGCATATGTTCCTCCTATTCCTTTCCCAAGAAGGCTGAAGCAACAATAATTGGATTCACAATTTGCTAAATTTTTAGAAGTCTTTAAAAAATTGCAAATTAACATTCCTTTTGCAGAGGCACTTCAGCAAATGCCTTCATATGCTAGATTCATGAAGGATTTGCTCACCAAGAAGAGAAAGATAGATGGGAATGAACCTGTAATGCTTATAAGGAAGTGTTCTATGATCCTACAAAAGAATTTATCCAATCTGCCAAGAAAATAAAGAGATTAGGGAAGTTTTATTGTTCCTTGCACTATTGGTAATTTTCATTTTGATAAAGTACTTATAGATTCCGGTGCAAATATAAACTTAATGCCTTTGTCCATTTTCAGAAAACTAGGACTTGGAGAATGTAAGGAGATGCATGTCACCCTACAACTTGCTGATAGAAGTGTCAAGTACCCAAAGGGTATAGTGGAGAATGTCCTTGTAAAAGTAGACAAATTCATCTTTCTAGTTGACTTTATAGTCCTAGAAATGGAAGTAGATAAAGAGGTGCCCATGATCTTAGGAAGACCATTCCTTGCAACAGGTGAGGCATTGATAGATGTGGAACAAAGTAAGCTGACCTTTATTGTTTATGAGACCATTAGGAAATTTGATGATTGTAAGTCTTATTACACAATTGATGTTATTAATGAAGTTTCTTATGAGAATATTGAAGAGAATGTAGGTATGGAGACAATAGAATCAGTTCTCAAGGATATAGATGAATGGAGTGATGATGAAGAACCAATTGAAGAATGTGTGGAAGAAGCATTAGAAATTCGAGCTCAATACTATGAGAAGCTAGGAACAAGTGAGAAGAAGCTAGTTCCATCATTGACACAACCCTCGGTGCTTGAGCTTAAACCATTACCTAGTCATTTAAAATATGCATATCTTGGAATAGATGATACTTTGCCAATAATCATTTCTTCTTCTTTGACAGGTGATCAAAAGCAATAACTTTTGAATGTTCTAAGAGAGCATAAGGAAGCTATCGGGTGGACCATTGCTGATATTAAGGGAATTAGCCCTTCAATTTGTACTCATAGGATATTTCTTGAGGCTGAGTGCAAACCTACAGTACAACCACAAAGAAGATTTAACCTAACTCTTAAGGAAGTTGTAAAAAAGGAAGTGCTTAAATTGTTAGATGCAGACATTATTTTTCTAATTCCTAATAGTAAATGGGTTAGTCTTGTCCAAGTTGTACCAAAAAAAGGTGGTATGATTGTTGTAAAAAATGAGGCTATTGAATTAATTCCCACTCACACTGTAACTGGTTAGAGAGTCTGTATAGAGTATAGAAAACCGAATGATGCTACCTGCAAAGATTATTTCCCCCTCCCTTTCATAGATTGGATGTTAGAAAAACTTGCAGGCCATGATTATTACTGCTTTTTAGATGGTTACTTTGGTTACAATCAAATCTATATAGCACCTGAGGACTAGGAGAAAACCACCTTTACTTGTCCTTATGGAACATTTGCCTTTAGGAGAATGCCCTTTGGTCTTTGTAATGCACCCGCTACATTTCAAAGATGCATGATGTCCATATTTTCTGACATGTTAGAAAATTTTATTGAAATATTCATGGATGATTTTTCTGTTTTTAGGAAGTCATTCGAAACATGTCTGAAAAATTTAAGATGTGTGCTTAAGAGATGCAAGGAAACCAATCTGCTTCTTAATTGGGAAAAATGCCATTTCATGGTAAGAGAGAGAATAGTCTTAGGGCACAAAGAATCTAAACAGGGAATTGAGGTTGATAGGGCAAAAGTAGAGGTGATAGAGAAGCTATCACCACCTACTACAGTGAAAGGAATCAGAAGCTTCTTGGGACATGCTGGCTTTTACAGGAGATTTATTAAGGACTTCTCTAAAATCTCAAGACCTCTTTGTAATTTATTAGAAAAAGATTCTGCCTTTGCATTTTATGACAATTGTATGCAGGCATTCAATCTATTGAAGGAGAAGCTCACTACTGCACCAGTGATTGTTGCACCTGATTGGGAGCTTCCATTCAAGTTGATGTGCGATGCCAGCGACTATGCTGTAGGAGCGGTACTTGGGCAAAGGAAAGATAAGTCATTTCATGTAATATACTATGCAAGTAGAACCTTAAATGAGGCCCAAAGGAATTATGCCACAACTGAAAAAGAACTTTTAGCAGTCATATTTGCATGCGATAAATTCCGACCTTATCTGATAGGTTCTAAAATCATAGTATATACTGACCATGCTGCCCTTAAGTATTTATTTGCTAAAGCTAATGCTAAACCTAGGTTAATGCGATGGATTCTACTATTGCAAGAATTTAACCTAGAAATTAAAGATAAGAAGGGAACTGAAAATGTGGTGGTTGATCATTTATCCTGTCTGGAATCTAATTGTTTTGATTCACCTATTAATGAAAAGTTCCTTGATGAACAAATGCATGTAGTAGAAGTCTAAGGATTACCTTGGTATGCTGATATCGTTAATTATTTGGTTAGAAAAATCACTCCATATGGTTTATCTTACTAACAGAAAAAGAAACTTTTACATGATGTGAAGTTTTATTTTTGGGATGAACCATATCTCTTTAAAAATTGTGCTGACAAAAAAATTAGATAGTGCGTACCTGAAAGTGAACAACTTAGCATCATACAACATTGTCATTCTAGGGAGGCAGAAGGTCACTTTGGTGTAGAAAGAATGGTAGCTAAAATTTTATCATGTGGATTTTATTAGCCCAGATTGCTTAATGATTGCAGGAATTACATCATGTTTTGTGCTCAATGTCAAAGGATTGGCAACATATCTAGAAGACACGAATTACCACAAAACAATATACTTGTAATTGAGCTTTTTGACGTTTGGGGAATCGACTTTATGGGTCCTTTTCCCTCATCTTTTTCAAACAAATATATTCTTTTAGCTATTGATTATGTTTCGAAATGGGTAGAGGAAGTTGCTCTACAAACTAATGACAACAGGGTTGTTATTAAATTTTTGAAAAAGAATATATTTTCAAGATTTGGGATACCTAGAGCTATAATAAGTGATGAGGGAACACATTTTTATAACAGGCAATTTGAGAAATTGTTATTAAAATATGGAGTTACTCACAAAATTGCCACCCCTTACCATCCACAAACGTGTGGACAGGTTAAGGTATCCAATAGGGAAATCAAGCGAATTCTAGAAAAGACTGTCAATGTATCCAGGAAAGATTGGTCTTTAAAAATCGATGGTGCATTATGGGCTTATAGAACAACGTTTAAAACCCCTATAGGAATGTTCCCCTACAAGATTGTTTTTGGTAAATCATGTCACTTACCAGTAGAGCTCGAGCACAAGGCATACTGGGCTATTAAATACCTTAACTTTGATGAGAAAGCTGCAGGTAAAAAAAGATTGCTTCAACTAAATCACATGGCTGAAATGAGAGAAGAAGCATATGAAAATGCCAAAATTTACAAAGAACGAACAAAGCAATGGCATTATAAGAACATTGTGAGGTGAGAATTTTTCCCTGGTCAAAAGGTCTTACTATACAACTCCCACTTGAAGCTATTCCCAGGTAAGTTGAAGTCACAATGGTCTGAGCCCTTTGAAATTGTTAATGTGTTTCCTTATGGTGCAGTTGAGTTGAAGGCAGAAGACAATTGTACAGTCAAAGTAAACGGTTATCTTCTCAAACATTACTATGAAGGGGAAAATGTTGATAGAAATGCCACAGCTGTGGATTTAGGAGATTTAAGGACATGAACTGGAAAAGTCGGGCTAGGGACTATAAACTAAGCGCTTCATGGGAGGCAGCCCATGCTCAATTATTATATACACTAGTGTTTTAGTTTCGTTTATATATAAAAAAATTAATAAGAAAAATAATAAATAAATAAAGGAATAAATAAAAATAAAAAAAATGTAAAAAAAAAATTCTAATTCAAGGCCAGATAAGAGCTGCTGGCTTTCATTCGGCTTAAACTCTCGGTACAAATAAAGGCCAGCTCAAAAGGCCAGCGGTGTACAGGTTTTTCGATATGATTCCAGGAGCTAAGATATGAGCGCTAAAGAAAACAAGGTCAATCCGAGCTCTAGGTGGCAGTGCGGGGTCCAAAAGAAGAGGACATAAGCGTTGAGAAGACCCAAGGTGAAGTTCGGCCAGCCTTAAGCTGGCCTTAAATAAAGGCCAGCCGAGTTAGCTTCAAGGCCGCCGGCCTTGGAGCCGGCCTTAAGTGAAGGCCGCCGACTTTTGGTGCTGGCCTAAGTGAAGGCCGCCGGCCTTGAATGTTTTCGTACAAAGTTTTTTAGGATGATATAAATAGGCGTCCTTAGGGTTTTTTCGAGAGAGATTATCATTTTGGTTGTAAAATAGAGACACTTGAGTGGTGTGAATCCTCTTTAGATATCTTTGAATATTGGGGATTGATTTTTTCTCTTTATTCTTGTTGTTCTTATCAAATTCTTGGTTCTATAGAATTTGTGGCGAGCATCGTGATTGAATTCTTAGAATTCTTTAACCATAGTGACTGATTTATAGAACATGGTCTCTATTGTTCTAGGATTTGATTGCGAAACAGTTTAATTTTGTCAATCTTGGCATCTATAGATTGATAATTTTATCGATATCTTTGATTTTATTCGTTAGTATCAAAATCTAGAAAAACCTAAAAATTTGTGTTATTTGATTGTTGTTGATGATTTGGTTTGAGTGAAGGAATTCGAATCTGTTTCTACATCATTTGGTATCAGAGCGAAGGTTAAATTTGTAAGGATTCAGAGTGAAGAATTCGATCAGATCGTGGGTTAAATCGGTAATGCTGTTGATTCTCAATTCAATTGTAGTTTTAATTCAATACTATTGTTGGTTAGGAAATTTGGAAATTTGTTTTGTGAATTGTATTGTCGTAAATTGGTGATTGGGCTGTAGTTGAGAATTGGGGATTTTGCTGAATTCAGTTGTAGGGTGTTGAATTACTGTGAATTGGTGTTTAGGGTTATTGTTGAGAATTTGGTTTTTGGTGAATTTCTATTGCTAATTATTGAAGGGTAGAGATGTCGTCGCATGGAAGTGTTCATAACAACAACAACATGAATGATGCTAATAATGGGGGTGAGGTTGTGACTAGGGCTGAGTTCAATCAAATCCAAGAAAATCTTAGATTGATTATGGAGAGATTGGAGGTTAGGGATAGAAGAAGCCATAGTGGTGTAGGAATTAGAAGGAGACACTCTAGTAGTGAATATGATTCTAGTAGTGGAAGGAGTAGGAGAGGAAACAATGTTGACAGGCATAAGGGGATTGAAAACATTAAGCTGAAAATTCCACCTTTCACTGGTAGTAGTAAACCAGAGGAATTCCTAGACTAGGTGCCACAGGTTGAAAAGGTGTTTGACTGTTATGAGTGGGATGAGCACATGAAGGTGAAAATGGTGTCTCTAGCATTCTCTGAATATGCTAGTTTGTGGTGGGATAAATTACAAACTGAGAGACATAGGGTTGATGAGGAGAATGTGTGTTCATGGGCTTTGATGAAAAGGTTGATTAGACGCAGATTTGTGCCAGACTAATATAAACAGGAGATGCTGATGGAGTTGCAATCCTTGAGGCAGGGTAAGAAGAGTATAGAAGAGTATGTGAAGGAGTTTGAGACATTAGTTGCAAGATGTGATATTAGGGAAACATCAGATGAATCCATAGCTCATTTCATCAATGGGTTAAAGATGGACATTGCCAGTATAGTGGAACTCCAGCATTACCAGACTCTTGAGGATGTGATTAAATCAGCCAGTCAGGTAGAGCGGCATCAGCGTAGGTGGGATCAGAAATCATATCACTACCATAAGTCAGATGAGGGTGAGAGGGAGAAGGAAAGGAAGGAAAAGGGAATGGCAGTCGCTAGTGAGGCTATTGACCAAACGCAACAAAAGAGGAGCAGGGACATCAAATGTTTTAAATGTTTAGGACTTAGCCACATTGCTTCAATGTCCTAATAAAAGGGTTATGGTCATCAAAGGGGACAAAGTTGAGAGTGAGGAAGAAGAACAGAAAAGTATTGAGGTAGAAGAGGAAGATGAAGACATTATAGCGAGTCTAGTACAGGGAGACTTGCTAATGGTTCAGCAGGATGAAACTGTTCCTAATCAGAGGGCCAATTTATTCCATATCTAGGGCTTGGTGCAGGGAAAGACTTGTTTGATTGTGGTTGACACAGGCAGTTGCACTAATGTTGCTTCAGCAAACTGGGTTACTAAGTTGCATTTGCAGGTGGAGCAGCATCCAAGACCTTATGCACTTCATTGGTTGAGTCTACAGGGAGCTATTCATGTACACAAGCAGGTTCGTGTTCCATTGCTTATTAGTGATTATACTGACGAAATTGTTTTTGATGTAGCTCCCATGGAAGCTACACATTTGATCCTTGGAAGACCTTGGCAGTCTGACCTCAGAGCCAAGTATGATGGATACATCAATGAGTATACCATTCAGCAACAGGACAAGACATACAAGCTTCTTCCTATGAGTCCAACTGAAGTACAACACATAAGACCGATTTGCTTTAAGAAGCCTAAGGGAAAAAGGAGTCAGTTCATGTGGCCTAGCAGGATGGATGATACAAATTCGAGGTCGAATATTTTTCAACATGGAGGAAATGATACGATTTCAAGAGCTAAGATATGAGCACTGAAGAAAACAAAGTCAATCCGAGCTCTAGGTGGTAGTGTGGGGTCTAAAAGAAGAGGACACAAGCGTCGAGAGGACCCAAGGTGAAGTTCGGCCAGCCTTAAGCCAGCCTTGAATAAAGGCCGACCGAGTTAGCTTCAAGGCCACCGGCCTTAGAGCCGGTCTTAAGTGAAGGCCGCCGGCTTTTGGTGTCGGCCTAAGTGAAGGCCACCGGCCTTGAATGTTTTCACACAAATTTTTTTAAGATGATATAAATAGGCATCCTTAGGGTTTTTTTGAGAGAGATTATCATTTTGGTTGTAAAACAGAGACACTTGAGCTGTGTGAATCCTCTTTGGATATCTTTGACTATTGGGGATTGATTTTTTCTCTTTATTCTTATTGTTCTTATCAAATTTTTTGTTCTATAGAATTTGTGGCGAGCATCGTTATTGAATTCTTTAACTATAGTGATTGATTTATAGAACGTGGTCTCTATCGTTCTATGATTTGATTGCGAAACAGTTTAATTTTATCAATCTTAGCATCTATAGATTGATAATTTTCTCCATATCTTTCATTTTGTTTGTTAGTATCAAAATCTAGAAAAACCTAAAAATTTGTGTTATTTGATTGTTGTTGACGATTTGGTTTGTGTGAAGGAATTCAAATCCGTTTCTGCATCATTTGGTATCAGAGTGAACGTTAGATTCATAAGGATTCGATCAGATCGTGGGTTAAATCGGTAAGGCTGTTGATTCTCAATTCAATTGTAGTTTTAATTCAATACTGCTATTGGTTGGGAAATTTGGAAATTTGTTTTGTGAATTGGTGATTGGGCTGTAGTTGAGAATTGGGGATTTTGCTGAATTCAGTTGTTGGGTGTTGAATTACTGTGAATTGGTGTTTGGGGCTATTGTTGCGAATTTGGTTTTTGGTGAATTTCTATTGCTGATTATTGAAGGGTAGAGATGTCGTCGCATGGAAGTGTTCATAACAACAATAATAGGAATGATGCTGATAATGGGGGTGAGGTTATGACTAGGGCTGAGTTCAATCAAATCCAAGAAAATCTTAGATTGATTATGGAGAGATTGGAGGTTAGGGATTGAAGAAGCCATAGTGGTGTAGGAATTAGAAGGAGAGACTCTAGTAGTGAATCTGATGCTAGTAGTAGAAGGAGTAGGATAGGAAACAATGTTGACAGGCGTAAGAGGATTGAAAACATTAAGCTGAAAATTCCACCTTTCACTGGTAGTAGTAAACCAGAGGAATTCCTACACTAGGTGCTATGGGTTGAAAAGGTGTTTGATTGTTATGAGTGGGATGAGCGCATGAAGGTGAAAATGATGTCTCTAGCATTCTCTGAATATGCTAGTTTCTGGTGGGATAAATTACAATTTGAGAGATGTAGGGTTGATGAGGAGAAAGTGCGTTCATGGGCTTTGATGAAAAGGTTGATGAGATGCAGATTTGTGCCAGACTATTATAAACAGGAGATGCTGATGGAGTTGCAATCCTTGAGGCAGTGTAAGAAGAGCATAGAAGAGTATGTGAAGGAGTTTGAGACATTAGTGGCAAGATGTGATATTAGGGAAACATCAGATGAATCCATAGCTCATTTCATCAATGGGTTGAATATGGACATTGCCAGTGTAGTGGAACTCTAGCATTATCAGACTCTTGAGGATGTGATTAAATTAGCCAGTCGGGTAGAGCGGCATCAACATAGGCGGGATCAGAAATCATATCACCACCATAACTTAGATGAGGGTGAGAGGGAGAAGGAAAGGAAGGAAAAGGGAAAGGCAGTCGCTAGTGAGGCTATTGACCAAACACAACAAAAGAGGAGCAGGGATATCAAATGTTTTAAATGTTTAGGACTTGGCCGTATTGCTTCTTAATGTCCTAATAGAAGGGTTATGGTCATCAAAGGGGACAAAGTTGAGAGTGAGGAAGAAGAACAGAAGAGTACTGAGGCAGAAGAGGAAGATGAAGACATTATAGCGAGTCCAGTACAGGGAGACTTGCTAATGGTTCAACAGGATGAAACTGTTCCTAATCAGACGGCCAATTTATTCCATATCCAGGGTATGGTGCAGGGAAAGACTTGTTTGATTGTGGTTGACACAAGCAGTTGCACTAATGTTGCTTTAGCAAACCGGGTTACTAAGTTGGGTTTGCAGGTGGAGCAGCATCCAAGACCTTATGCACTTCATTGGTTGAGTCCACAGGGAGCTGTTCATGTACACAAATAGGTTCATGTTCCATTGCTTATTGGTGATTATATTGACGAAATTGTTTGTGATGTAGCTCCTATAGAAGCTACACATTTGATCCTTGGAAGACCTTGGCAGTATGACCTCAGAGCCAGGTATGATGGATACATCAATGAGTATACCATTTAGCAACAAGACAAGACATACAAGCTTCTTCCTATGAGTCCAACTGAAATACAATACACAAGACTGATTTGCTTTAAGAAGCCTAAGGGAAAAATGAGTCTGTTTATGTGGCCTAACAAGATGGACGATATAAATTCGAGGTCGAATCTTTTTCAACATGGAGGGAATGATACGATTCTAGGAGCTAAGATACGAGCGCCAAAGAAAACAAAGTCAATCCGAGCTCTAGGTGGCAGTGTGAGGTCCAAAAGAAGAGGACATAAGTGTCGGGAGGACCCAAGGCAAAGTTCGGCCAGCCTTAAGCCGGCCTTGAATAAAGGCCGGTCAAGTTAGCTTCAAGGCCGCTAGCCTTGGAGCCGGCCTTAAGTGAAGGCCATCGGCTTTTGGTGTCGGCCGAAGTGAAGGCCACCGGCCTTGAATGTTTTCGCACAAATTTTTTTAGGATGATATAAATAGGCGTCCTTAGGGTTTTTTCGAGAGAGATTATCATTTTGGTTGTAAAGCAGAGACACTTGAGTGGTATGAATCCTCTTTGGATATCTTTGAATATTGGGGATTGATTTTTTCTCTTTATTCTTGTTGTTCTTATCAAATTCTTGGTTCTATAGAATTTGTAGCTAGCACCGTTATTGAATTCTTAGAATTCTTTAACCATAGTGATTGATTTATAGAACGTGGTCTCTATCGTTCTATGATTTGATTACAAAACAGTTTAATTTTGTCAATCTTGGCATCTATAGATTGATAATTTTATTCATATCTTTGATTTTATTCGTTAGTATCAAAATCCAGAAAAACCTAAAAATTTGTGTTATTTGATTGTTGTTGACGATTTGGTTTGTGTGAAGGAATTCGAATCCGTTTCCACATCATTTTTAGACATTGGCCGACCTTTCTCTCTCTCTCATTTGCTCACTTATTTTTCTCTCTTACTCACTTATTCTCTCACGACTGCTCTCCCTCCCGCTTGCACTTCTCCTCTCTTTGACCTATTTTCTCTTCACTCTCTCACTCACTCTCCTCTTGCATTCAAGACAATCTAAGGATGACAAACATTTTGGAGGAATTTTCTTGCTGATGAACAACTTGACACCAGGGAAGTACCAGTTTTTCAAATTTTTTGCATTGACATTCTTTTCCTTAATTTTGTGCTATTATAGGAATAATGAGGACATTTTCCAATTTAAGTGTAGCGAAGGGATTATAAATGTAGAAGTATAATGATTGATTGCACACATCATGAGCTTGCAATTCCCATTCTTTATTTATGTCCTTAAGTGTTTATCATCAATGAAATCTTGAAATTGACTCAGATTGGTGCCCCACTCACCAACTATTGTGACTGGTTTACATAGTTAAAATTTAATAGTAAAATCTCTAGAGAACGGATTTACCCTATGTTTAGCCTTTGAATTTGAGATTTGAGAAAAACAAATTGAGTCCTTAAGTTGAAAAAACAAGCAGGTTTACTTCATGGAAAAATTGGTTAGGATAAATTTCTTTTGAAATTTCTTTAAGAATACCTTAACACCTAGTGGAAGAGGTAAAGGAAATCTCTTACTTCGTGATCCCTTATAAAAATGGTCTTAACTAATATTCGTTCATTCAAAAAAAAAAAAAAAAAGACAATTAAAGCCTTTACTCCAATGACTTAGGAAAGTGAGTTAAGAGTATCCAATCTTAAATGTTAGTGTGAGGAAGAGTTAGTAGGGGTCCCTTTAAAACCTAGTCACTTGGGTGATGAGCCCGAGATGTGCCGACTCAATGAACTCACAATAACAATAAGGGCGGAAAGGCAAAAATTTTAGTACCTTAATGAAAGCCAGGTTGACATGGGTGGGCTTTGGTCCCTTTAGAAGAGTGAAGTCTGACTCCGTTGTTAATTAAGGCAAATAAAAAAGAAAATGTTGAATACAGGGCAAAAAGTGAAATAAAGACTAAATTGAAGAGGGAGAAATTCCAGGGAAAAAAAATGGATACTATATGCTTTCAATTTATGTTATCTTGTTTAGAGAAGTAAAATTAAGGGAGTGATGGGTGTCGAATCCAACAAAAATAAAAACCTACTCCTAGACAATTATATGATTTGTGTATAGTAGTGAGTAGGGTCGTATCCACAGGGATTGGTTAAATATATTTCTATTAAAAAGTGAATAGAGAGGAAAAGAAAAATGGGGGGGTTTTGTTTGTGAATCAAAATAATACTGAAATCAGATAATAAAATTTGAATAATGATAAAAGCCTAGCCAAAGGAATGAAGATAGTTTAATTCTAGGAATTGATCATCGATGTAAATGTTTTCTATTCTTTATTCAAGATAAACTAGTTATGGTTATTAACAAGCTCTAATAACCTATCTCTCCTTACTTCCTTGATAATCAAAACAGGCTCTTTGATTATTTCTCTTATTGATTAGACAACCCTAAACAAGCTCTTAGGATTTAATCTATCGATAGCATTAAAAACAAGAGAGACTACCAATTCATGCCAATAGATTATAAGATAACCTATTTAAACAAGATCATATATCTCCATGACATGAATTCGACTATCTATTTTATAATCAAACATGTTATTGTGTCACCAAGACTAGAACTATTAAACAATTACGGATTTGACGTACTAGTTGACAATATATTAACTTGCCAATTGAGTAGAAGAGCTCTAATTCATACTAATCAACAAAGATAACATTGACAAAACTTCCAGAAGATATATAAATATCCGAAAACAAAGAATAAAATAAAGGTAAATCAATTAGATCTCATAATTCGTGAAGAATTAAACTTCAATGATCCTTTGGCTAGAAAATCTGCTTAGCTACACATGTTCATCCTCAAAACGAAAATTAAAAGTGAAAACATGATAAGTCTCTATTTCTGGTTTCTTGCTCTGCCTTTCCTTCCTTCTTGTCTCCAAGATCTCCAAGATTAAAAAACTCCCTTTCCCCTCTAGGGTTGGTTCTATTTATATTGTTAAGGAAATGGCAGAGGATCTTTAGCTAGCAAGATACGAATATATCTTTCCTTTTTTAAGTAAATCTCGAGAAGGGAATAATCGTCCGCCTGGCACACCCACCAACACGGCCAGATTTAGAACCGTGCCTTCCTCTGTTGATAATTCACATATCATCATCCGTGTTCAGTGTGTGCCACGACTTCCACCATGACCAGATCTCAAGCCGTGCCTTCCTCTGGTCGATGTTCCACAATTTCTCATCCTTGTTCAGTGTATGGCACGGCTTCCATCACGGCTTCCACCATGGCTAGATCATAAGTCGTGCCTCTCTCTATTGATAGCCCACATTTCCTCCTTCTTGTTTAGTATATGGCACGACTTCCACCACGGCCAAATCACAAATCGTGCCTCCTTCTGTTGATTCTTCAAGACAGATACACGGCCGTGTACTTCAACTGTGTATATTTCTATTGATTCTAAACCAAGTACACGGTCGTGTACTTTAACTACATGCCCATGTACTTTCCTCCGGCGGTGTAAATCCTTGTCTTTGATCCAAATTGTAGATGACTTCTCTAATTTACTTGAATTAGCACTCTTGACTCCATTTAACCTGATTTATCACCATAATAAAATTAAGTACCATTTCCTTATGATTTCTATAAAATTAATAATAAATTAACACAATTCATACTATAAAGATTGAGTATAAAATGGCTCTATCAAATTCCTCCACACTTAAACTCTTACTTGTCCTCAAGCAATTGAATCAAATCAATTAAGAAATCTGTCATAGATTATACGACATTTCTTTTCATCATTTCAAGCATCTATTCATTTATAATTCATGACTTGTAATTTTAATGTCTACTGCTTCACCCAAATTGGTTTCCTATGATCAAATTACCATGGACAAAATTTAATAGCTAATCTAAACAAAACAAACTCTAATCCTCATGTTTAGCAAAAGAATTTTTTTTTTTTATTCCAAAAGTAAATACTTAATCCAATAAGGAAAAACACCCAATTAAACTTCATTGGATATTAGCAAGTATATAATCCTTGCAGCATAAAGTAAAAGCATATGGTATCAACTCTTTCCCTAGATTTTCTCCCTTTTTATTATAAGTCTTATTTCATTCAATGAATTTTTACATTCATGTTCTTATGATTTAATCAAGCATCTATTTTGACTGGTTTTTGCCCGCTTCTTTTTCATGAACTTTCGCCTTTTCACCCTTATCGTTATAGTGAGTTCATTGAGTCGGCAACATCCCGAGCTCGTAACTCAAGTGACCGGGTTTTGAGATACCCCTACAGAATCTTCCTCACTCTAACATTCAAGTTTGAATACTCTTAACTCAATTACTTGAATCATTGGAGTAATGGCTATGCTTGATTTTTGTTTCCACTTTTTTTTTTTTCACTAAGTGTTATAATTGTTTCACAAACAACTTCAAAGAGTATATAGGAGCTAATATAACCTAGAAGTAAACTTGTTTATTTTTCACTTAGGGACTCGACTTACTCTTAGACTTCCAATTCTAAAGCTAAATACAAGGTAAATTTGTTTCTTAAAGATTTCACTACTTAATTTTAACCGAGTATTCTAATCACAGTAGTAGGTGAGTAAAGCACTTGAACAAGTCAATTTCACATTTTGTAGATGCTTATTACAACATTTAGTACAATCTCCAGATTTCATGATAATTTTTGAAAAATTTGGCTTAAAATTGCTTAAGGACAAACGTTCAAAGATTCAAAGTATAAGTCAATTCTCTATTCTCTATATTTTATTATCCTCTCCCCCACACTTAGTTTGAACAGTGTCCGCACTGTTCCTAATTTAGTATAATTAAAGAGAAATTAACAACACAAGGAACATTAGAGAATAAGAGAAAAGGAATACTGGTACTTCCCTGGTATGAAGTGTAGAGTAATTGGAGTTCTCCCCTTAAGCACTAGAGAGTGTCATTTGATGATATATACCCTTGCTGCAGCTAATCAAAAGAAAAAAAAAATAAAAAAAAAACTAAAACAAAATAAATTGATATGGGTTGCCTCCCATGAAGCGCCTTTCTTTAACATCTTTGGCTAGACGTTCCTGTAATTAATCACAATACTCGGGGTAAGTTAAACTGGTTTCTTCAATATTACATACTTGAAATCCTTCATAAAAAGGTTTCAAGCGATGACCATTGACTTTGAAGTTCTTACCAGTTTCAAGACTTGCGATCTCAACTGCACCATATGAGAATATGTCAATGATAACAAAAGGACCAATCCACCGTGATCGTAGTTTTCCAGAAAACAACTTCAATCGAGAATGATAAAGTAATACTTTTTGACCTACAGAAAAATTCTTTCGGGAAATCATTTGATCATGAAAATCCTTTGTTTTTTCCTTGTAGATTTTAGTACTCTCATAAGCTTCTCTTCGAATTTCCTCAAGTTCTTGTAATTGAAGTTTTCTGTGCTCACCAACCTCATCTATTTGCATGTTATATTGTTTTATAGCCCAGTACGCCCTATGTTCCAACTCCACAGGGAGATGACACGGTTTGCCAAATATCAAACGGTAAGGAGACATACCTATAGGGGTCTTGTAAGCTATCCGGTAGGCCCATAATGCATATTCAAGTCTTGTGCTCCAATCCTTCCTGCTTGGATTGACGGTTTTTTCCAAAATAGACTTGATTTCTCGATTTGAAACTTCTGCCAATCAATTGGTTTGATGGTGGTATGCAGTGCAAGTGCGATGAGTGACCTTGTACTTTTTAAGTAGAGTTTCCACTACTCTATTACAAAAGTGTGTGCCACGATCACTGATAAAAGCCTTTGGTGTCCCGAACCTAGCAAAAATATGAGATTTAACAAAATCCACAACAAATTTGGCATCATTAGTTCGGGTCGCTTTGGCTTCCACCCATTTTGAAACATAATCCACAGCAAGGAGGATGTAAACATTACTAAAAGAAGGAGGAAAAGGACCCATAAAGTCAATACCCCATATATCAAATATTTCACAAGCAAGAATAGGGGTAAGTGGCATTTGGTCTCTACGTCCTAAGTTGCCAATTTTTTGACATCGTTCACAAGACTTACAAAACATAAAGAATCACAAAACAATGTAGGCCAAAACAAACCACACCCTAATACCTTTTGAGCTGTCCTCTTAGGGCCAAAATGTCCACCACATGCATATGAGTGACAAAATTGCAAGATAGAAGGAATATCGTCATGAGAAATACACCTTCTAATGATCTGATCAGCACAATGTTTCCACAAATACGGATCATCCCATACAAAGTACTTTGCATCGCTTTTAATTTTATCTTTTTGAGCCCTAGAAAAATCACTTGGTAGTGTCTTAGTAACCAAATAGTTGACAATATCAACATACCATGGAATTGTCTTTTGAATAGAAAAGAGATGCTCATCTGGAAAATCATCTTGTATTGGTATTGACCCTTCATTGATAAGTATTCTACTGAGGTGGTTGGAAACTAAGTTTTTAGAGCCTTTCCTATCGGGTATTTCCAGATTAAACTCTTGTAATAAGAGTATCCATAGAATAAGTCTTGGTTTCGCCTCCTTCTTCGTGAGCAGGTATTTGAGAGCTGCATGATCAGAGTAAACAATTACCTTAGTACCAAGTAAATATGATCTGAATTTTTCTAATGCAAAAACAACAGCCAAGAGTTCTTTTTCCATCGTGGAATAGTTGCATTGAGCACAATCCAATGTTCTGGAAGCGTAATAAATGACATAGGAAGCTCTTCCAACTTTTTGACCAAGAACGGCTCCAACTGCATAATTGCTCACATCACACATAATTTCAAAGGGAAGGGTCCAGTCAGGTGGTTGGATGATTGGAGCAGAAGTTAACTTATCCCTTAATGTGTCAAAAGCGTTCTTGCAGGCCTCATCGAACTCAAATGTCACTTCTTTTTGCAGCAATCGGCATAGGGGTTGAGTAATCTTGGAAAAATCCTTGATGAAGTGTCGATAGAATCCAGCACTCCCAAGAAAAAAGTGAATTTCCCATACATTTACAGGGTAAGGTAGAGATTTAATCAATTCTACTTTAGCTTTATCGACTTTAAGCCCCTTAGAAGATACGATATGACCTAAAATGAGACTCTGTTCAACCATAAAGTGACATTTTTCATAATTCAACACAAGATTCTTATCTATACATCTTTGAAGCACTTTTGTAAGGTTAGTCAAACATAAATCAAAAGAGTTACTATAGACAGTGAAGTCATCCATGAAAACCTCTATGATATTCTCCACATAATATAAAAATATACTAACCATACACCTTTGGAATGTGGCTAGGGCATTGCAGAGCCCAAAAGGCATCCTTCGATACGTAAAAGTACCGAATGGATAAGTGAAAGTAGTCTTCTCTTGATCTTCCGGTGCCACTAGAATTTGATGAAAACCTAAATAACCATCAAGACAACAATAGTGAGAATGGCCCGCCAAACGTTCAAGCATCTGATCAAGAAAAGGAAGAGGGAAGTGATCTTTTCTAGTTGACGCATTTAACTTCCTGTAATCAACACAAACCCTCCATCCATTCTAAACCTGAGTAGGAATTAACTCACCATCAGAGTTTTCAATCACAGTTAAGCCTGTTTTCTTTGGAACAACTTGAATTGGACTTACCCATTTGCTGTCGGAAATTGGATAGATCATACTTGCATCAAGAAGTTTCAAGATCTCTTTCTTAACTACTTCCATCATAGGCGGATTCAAACGACGCTGAACTTCCCTTGAAGGTTTGCAATTATCTTCCATTAAAATCTTGTGCATGCATGTGGAGGGGCTTAGTCCTTTGATATCGGCTATGGACCATCCAATGGCTTCTTTATACTCTCTCAACACCCAAATCAACTTTTCTTCTTCTAAAGTACTTAGTTTGTTGGAGACTATCACAACAAGAGTCTCATTTTCTCCTAAGAAAATGTACTTTAGATGTTCGGGTAAGGGTTTTAATTCCAGCTTTGGTTCCTACACAATAGAGGGAAGAAGTCTTGTGTTAGAAGGGGGTAAATTAATGTAGGACACATCATATCTGATAGGTTTTAATGATTCCAACTCCCAAATCATGTCTTGCAAATCAGAGGATATTACAGGCTTCTCCTTAAGAGTTTTCAATGCATTAATAGTAAGACTCCTATTAAGTACAATTTTCAAATCATCACCGTCTATCAACTCAAATGTAGCCTGTGTCAATGGGTCAATAACATCCACAACAAAAACAGGAGAGATATCACTAGGATATTTCATGGCATCATAAATGTTAAATTTAATCACTTCACCATCAAATTCCATAGTGAGGTTACCGTCATGTACATCAATTTTCGTTCTGGATATCTTAAGAAATGGTCTCCCTAATAATATCATTGATGAATTACGAGAATCATCATTCTCCATGTCAAGCACATAAAAATCTACAGGGAAAACCAACCCATTAACTTGTACTAAAACATCTTCTAGAACTCCTTCAGGATACCTATCAACAAGTTGAACAATAACACTTATTTCCTTCAAGGGACCAACATTCAAACATTGATAAACAGACAAAGGCATAACATTGATTGAAGCTCCTAAATCACATATAGCTTTAGCGATTCCAAGATTACCTATTTTGTAAGGAATAATAAACATACCTGGATCCTTACATTTAGGAGGAAGCTTCTTCTGAAGAATAGATGAAACATTCTCACCCACACTAATCTTTTCATTACCTTTCAGCTTTCTTTTGTTAGTGCACAATTCTTTGAGAAATTTAGCACAATGAGGTACTTGCTTAATTTCATCCAGCAAAGGAATATTTATCTCAACTTTGCGAAAAGTTTCAAGAATCTCTTTTTCTTCAGCTTCATTCTTGGATTTCGCTAATCTAGAAGGGAAAGGAGGTGTTGTTATCATGACATTCGGTGGTTCAACAAGGGATCCTCTGGTCAGGTTGTTCTGCTGGCTCGAAGTTGCAATCACTTTCTCAGTCTCTTCCTCAAGATTAGTTCGGTGTCCTTTCTCATTTGATCCCTGCAATTTCTTTCCACTTCTCAAGGTAATTGCATTAGCGCTTTGCTTTGGATTTGTGATAGTTTGTGAAGGTAACTTACCTTGAGTTTCTAACCTGTTTACAGAGGAAGCAAGTTGGCTTACCTGATTCTCCAAGTTTTGAATGCTCTGCTTTGTCTCATCCTAAAATTGTTTTGTATTAACAGCAAGAGATTTAACAATTTCCTCAAGAGACATACCTGAAGTGGAAGGAGCTTGTGGTACTTGGTTTGATGGCTTAGGTTGGAATTGTTGGAAGTTTTGTGGTTTATTGCCATATCTGAAGTTAGGATGATTCCTCTATCTAGGATTATAAGTATTCGAGTAGGGATCATATTTCCTTTGTGGCTGTCTTGGGAATCCTCCTACAGCATTGGCATGCTCATGATTGTCATCTTGCAATGAGGGACACATATCGGTAGGATGATTAGGAGTAGCACAAATTTCACAAGCCTTCACCTGCTGTGTATTTCTAAGAGCTATCTGCTGCGCAAGGGAGGTTAGGTTAGAAATTTGATGTTCAAGGTTAGAAACACTTACCTCATTTACCTTCCTTGAAGATGAATCATGCCTATACCGAAATTGTTGCGAATTAGCAGCCATAATGGAGATCAATTCCCTAGCTTGACCAGGGGTTTTATTCACTATGGCGCCTCCACTAGCAGCATCCATCATCTTTCTCTCCATCGGAAGTAGGCCTTCATAGAAATATTGAATGAGACGTTGTTCAGATATCCTATGTTGTGGACAGCTTGCATAAAGTTGCTTGAACCTCTCCCAATACTCATGAAGTGTCTCGGTGTCCCTCTATTTGATACCACAAATTTCTCTTCTTATACTAGCGGCTCTAGATGCTGGGAAAAATTTGTCCAAGAAGAGCCTTACCATATCTGTCCAAGTAGTTATAGAACCTGGAGGCAAATAAAACAACCAATCTTTAGCTCTAGTACTCAAAGAAAATGGAAAAGCACGTAACTTGATTTGATCGTCGGTTATTCCTTGCGACCTCATACTAGAACACACTATATGAAACTCTTTCAAATGTTTGTGAGGATCTTCATTCTCAAGACCATGAAAGGTGGGTAGCAGATGTATCAACCCAGATTTCAACTCAAATTCAACAGCCAGTTCAGGATAGTGAATACAAAGTGGTTGTTGATTCCTTTAGTCGATGTTCCACAATTTCTCATCCTTGTTCAGTGTATGGCACGGCTTCCACCACGGCTAGATCACAAGTCGTGCTTCTCCCTGTTGATAGTCCACATTTCCTCCTTCTTGTTTAGTGTATGGCACGGCTTCCACCACGGCCAGATCACAAACCGTGCCTCCTTCTATTGATTCTTCAAGACAGATACACGGCCGTGTACTTTAATCGTGTATATTTCTGTTGATTCTAAACCAAGTACACGACCGTGTACTTCAACTACACGCCCATGTACTTTCCTCCAGCGGTGTAAATCCTTGTCTTTGATCCAAATTGTAGATGACTTCTCTAATTTACTTGAATTAGCACTCTTGACTCCATTTAACCTGATTTATCACCATAATAAAATTAAGTACCATTTCCTTATGATTTCTATAAAATCAATAATAAATTAACACAATTCATACTATAAAGATTGAGTATAAAATGGCTCTATTAGGGAGATTATACTTGCTAATAACCAATGAAGTTTAAATGAATGTTTTTCCTTATGAACTAAGTATTTTTCTTTTGAAGAAGAATTCAATTGTTAAACACTAGGATTAAAAATCTGTTTTATTTAGATTAACTACTAAATTTCAACTAGATTATTCTAGTTATAAGTTTCAGTATGGTTAGAACAATGGGCACCAGGAGTTCAATGACAGATTTCTCTTGTTCATTTCAATTATTTTTCTTGAGGATAAGCAAAAGTTCAAGTGTGGAGATGTTGATAAGATCACATTATACTTATATTTTCTTTTGGGATTTATATTAAATTTATTTCAATATTAGACGAAAATATAAAGAAATGGTATTTAATGGTGTTTATTGTGAAAATTCAGGTTTTGAGGACCTAAAAGTAAAATACAAGTTAATTGGAGGAGTTTTTCATAAAATTGAAGAAGCAAGTGAAGAATTGCATCTAAGGTCGCTGGCCTTAAGCTGGCCTTAACTGTTTCTCATATGTCCATTTGAAAATCTCTCCAAAATCTTATCTTGATTGATTTGCTAACTCAATTCCTCATCAGATCAGCCTTATCCTCCTCCTCTTTTGATATATAAATAGACCCCTTGTGTGAACCTTGGGAGGCATTCTTGTTTGGATCTTTTGAATCATTACAATTCCCTTAGGAACTTTAGGATTTTATCTTTTCTTTAATTCTTATACATTTCATGTTATTCCAAATTTTAATTTGAAGAAAGAATGTTACTTTGCTGAAGTTTGCTTTCAATTGAAGAATTCTAGGAATCATTTTGGAAGATTAAAGTTCTACAAACTCTTGAGGATTATAAAAATTATTTCATTTATTTTATTTTATTTTATGCCATTTATCAGTTTATTTTTATTATTCAATATGAATTCCATTGCACCTATTTACTTCAATTGTTTTTACGCAATCCACACCTTAATGTTCTAAATCATCTTTGTGGGAAACATGATGAAGCCATAATTCGACTAAAATGATCATTGTATTCATGTTATAGGACATATAGATATGTGGAATTTTCATATGAGAAGTCCTACTATGAATTGTATTTTGTAATTGAAATCAATGCATAGGAATTTAAATAACTAGAAAGAGAAATTTAGGATTTATTAGGAATTCCTAAGTAAGATTTAATAATTTATGCGGAAGAGATGTTATTGAATTTTATTAGAAATTGACTTAAGTATTTCATGCAATATTTTTATTTAATTTTTCACTAAGAGATTAAGAGAAATTATTTTAAAGATATTAGGCAATTATATAATTGGGAAATTTATAATTGTGAATTAGAATCCTCCATTGATTTTAATTAGCGAGAGCTATTAAATTAAATTGGGGTTATGATACTTTAAAACTTGAAAAAGGATTAAGGTTTTGTCAATTTCTTGTGAAAATCCATATAGCTATGAGTTATTACAACATGAAGGCAATATAATTAGTAGAATTAGGGTGGATTCTGTTTTCCCACCATCAATTCATCCTTTTTCAACACAATTCTCTTTTTGCGCATTTAATATGATTCAATCACATTTGATTCTCATCAAATTTCATTGTCTAAATAATAGTAGAAATTGATATAGGTCTATTACTTAATTAATCTTCGTGGTTCGACACTCTTCTCTCACTATATTGCTTGATCCGATCCGGTACACTTGTTGGTATTTACTCATGCTTATTTTATATCTCTTTTTGTGTGGATCAATTAGCACTCCTACTAAAGAAAAAGCTATCACCAAAGAGAGCGTGAAGAATTGCCCGATCGAAATATGGGGAAGAAACATGCCTATAGATCTTATCATCTTATCTATGAGATGCTATGAAGTGATTTTTGGGATAGATTGGTTATGCAAACACTTTGCCAATGTAGATTGCAAGAATGAAGAAGTGTAGTTCAATAGGCTAGGAACGAAGACCATTGTGTATTGAGGGCAAGTGCAGAGAAGTCTAGAAGCTTCTGTTAACGTATTATGAGAGAAAGAAGAGCGTCTTCAAAACTAAAGCATGTACTTGATAAACACAGTAGAGAAACGAAAAGAATCACTAAGATTAGAGGAAATACCAATTTTCAATGAATATCCCGGTATGTTTTTAGAAAAATTGCTAGAATTACCACCTTTGAAGGAAATGGACTTTACCATCAAAACAAATCTTGGTACTGAACCAATCTCGAAGCACTATATTAGATGGCCCTAATTGAATTGAAAGAATTGAAGAAGCAACAGTAAGAGTTGATCAAGAAAGGGTTCATCTGCCTAAGTGTACCACCTTAGGTAACTCTAGTAGTGTTTGTTGAGAAGAAGGATGGATCTATGTGGCTATGTGATAGAGCCATTTTATACTCAATCTTTATAGCATAAATGGTGTTAATTTACTATTGATTTTATAGAAATCATAAGGAAATGGTACTTAATTCTATTATGGTGATAAATCAAGTTAAATGGAGTCAAGGATGTTAATTCAAGTAAATTAGAGAAGTCATCTACAACTTGGATCAAGACAAGGATTTACACCACCGGAGGAAAGCACATGGGCATGTATCTGTCTAGAAGGAGACACGTTTTGAGGCACAGCCATGGTGCAAACCGTGCTATACACTGCACAAGAAGGTGGCAATATGGACTTCCAACAGAGAGAGACATAGCTTGAAATCTGGCCATGGTTGAAGCCATGGCACACACTAGATACGGATAAAGAATTGTAGATTATGCATAGAAGAAGGCACGGCTTGAAATCTGGCCGTGGTTGGAGCCATGGTACACACTGGACACAGAAGATCATACGTGAATTACACACAAAGGAAGGCATGGCTTGCCCCACGGCCGTGTGGTAGGGCGTGCCAAGCGGACGATTATTCACTTCTCGAAATTTACTTGAAAAAGGAAAGATATTTTCGTATCTTGCTAGCAAAAGATCACTTGCCATTCCTTTAACAATATAAATAGAACTAACCCTAGAGGGTTAAGGGGCATCTTGAATTTTGGATCATCTTGGAGACAAGAAGGAAAGAAGGAGGCAGAGCCGGCAGTCGGGAACAAAGGCTTGTTATGTTTTTACTTTTTATTTCCGTTTTGTTGATGAACATGAGTAGCTAAGCTACTTGTCTAGCCAAAGGGTCATAGATGTTTAATTCTCCACGAATTGTGAGATCTAATTGATGTGTCTTTAATCTATTCTTTGTTTTCGGATATTCATATATCTTCTGAACGTTTTGTCATTATTATCTTTGTTGATTGGTATGAATTAGAGCTCTTCTACTAAATTAGCAAGTTAATATATTGTCAACTAGCACGTCAAATCCGTAATTGTTTGATTGTTCTAGTCTCAGTGACATAATAACATGTTTGGTTATAAAATAGATGATCGAATTCATGTTATGGAGGTGTATGATCATGTTTAAATAGGTTATCTTATAATCTACTTGCATGAATTGGTGGTCTCTCTAATTTTTAATGCTATTGATAGATTAAATCCTAAGAGCTTGTCTAGGGTTGTCTAATCGATAAGAGAAATAATCAAAGAGCTTGTCTTGATTATCTAGGAAGTAAGGAGAGATAGGTTGTTAGAGCTTGTTAATAACCATAACCAGTTTATCTAGAAATAAGAATAGAAAATATTTGCATTGATGATCAATTCCTAGAATTAAACTATCTTGATTCCTTTGGCTAGGCTTTTATCAATATTTGACTTTATTATCTTGTTTCAACATTATTTGATTCACAAACAAAACCCCCCCATTTTTCTTTTCCTCTTTATTCTCTTTGAATAGAAATATATTTAACCAATCCCTGTGGATTCGACCCTACTCACCATTATATGCAAATCATATAATTGTCTAGGAGTAGGTTTTTATTTTTGTTGGATTTGACATCCATCAAATTTTGGCGCCGTTGCCGGGGATTGGTATCAAATTTATTTCTATTCTTATCTGACTCATTCTTCTCAGACAGGTGAACTCACTTATAATTCGGAGATTGAGAAGACTCTAAAGAGGCTGCGACGAGAAGCTAGATCATCCCCTAAACTGAACTTAGCATCGAATTTGTCTGATTCATCCCTTGATTCTGAAAAAGAAGACGATATGGCAAATCCCGAGAGAACATTAAGGGAGTTAGCTGCACCGGATGTAAATCAACAACCACTTTGTATTCACTATCCCGAACTAGCTGTTGAATTCGAGTTGAAATCTGGGTTGATACATCTGCTACCCACCTTTCTTGGTCTTGAGAATGAAGATCCTCACAAGCATTTGAAAGAGTTTCATATAGTGTGTTCTAGTATGAGGCCGCAAGGAATAACCGACGATCAAATCAAGTTACGTGCTTTTCCATTTTCTTTAAGTACTAAAGCTAAAGATTGGTTGTTTTATTTGCCTCTAGGTTCTATAACCACTTGGACAGATATGGTGAGACTCTTCTTGGACAAATTCTTCCCCGCATCCAGAGCCGCTGGTATAAGAAGAGAAATTTGTGGTATCAAACAGAGGGACACCAAGACTCTTCATGAGTATTGGGAGAGGTTCAAGCAACTGTGTGCAAGCTGTCCACAACATGGGATATCTGAACAACTTCTCATCCAATACTTCTTTGAAGGCCTGCTTCCGATGGAAAGGAAGATGATAGATGCTGCAAGTGGAGGCGCCATAGTAAACAAAACCCCTGGTCAAGCTAGGGAATTGATCTCCATTATGGCTGCCAATTCGCAACAATTTGGGTATAGGCATGATACATCTTCAAGGAAGGTAAATGAGGTAAGTGTGTCTAACCTTGAACATCAAATTTCTAACCTAACCTCCCTTGTGCAGCAGCTAGCTCTTGGAAATACCCAGCAGGTGAAGGCTTGTGGAATTTATGCTGCTCCTAATCATTCTACTGACATGTGCCCCACATTGTAAGATGACAATCATGAACACGCCAATGCTGTAGGAGGATTCCCAGGACAGCCACAAAGGAAATATGATCCCTACTCGAATACATATAATCCTAGATGGAGGGATCATCCTAACTTCAGATATGGCAATAAACCACAAAACTTCCAACAATTCCAACCTAAGCCATCAAACCAAGTATCGCAAGCTCCTTCCACTTCAGGTATGTCTCTTGAGGAAATTGTTAAATCACTTGCCGTTAATACAAAACAATTTTAGGATGAGACAAAGCAGAGCATCCACAACTTGGAAAATCAGGTAAGCCAACTTGCTTCTTCTATAAACAGGTTAGAAACTCAAGGTAAGTTACCTTCTCAAACTATTACAAATCCAAAGCAAAGTGCTAATGCAATTACCTTGAGAAGTGGAATGAAATTGCAAGGATCAAATGAGAAAGGGCATTGAACTAATCTTGAGGAAGAGACTGAGAAAGAAACTACAACTCCGAGCCAGCAGAACAATCAGATAAAAGGACCCCTCGTTAAACCACCAAAGGTCATGACAACAGCACCTCCTTTCCCTTCCAGATTAGCGAAATCCAAGAATGAAGCTGAAGAAAAAGAGATTCTTGACACTTTTCGCAAAGTTGAGGTAAACATTCCTTTGCTGGATGCAATTAAGCAAGTACCTCGTTATGCTAAATTTCTCAAAGAATTGTGCACTAACAAAAGAAAGCTGAAAGGTAATGAAAAGATTAGTGTGGGTGAAAATGTTTCAGCTATTCTTCAGAAGAAGCTTCCTCCTAAATGTAAGGATCCAGGTATGTTTACTATTCCTTGCAAAATAGGTAATCTTGGAATCACTAAAGCTATGTGTGATTTAGGAGCTTCAATCAATGTTATGCCTTTGTCTGTTTATCAATGTTTAAATGTTGGTCCCTTGAAGGAAACAGGTGTTATTGTTCAACTTGCTGATAGGTCTAATGTTTATCCTAAGGGAGTTCTAGAAGATGTTTTAGTACAAGTTAATGGTTTGGTTTTCCCTGCAGATTTTTACATGCTTGACATGGAGAATGATGATTCTCGTAATTCATCAATGATATTATTAGGGAGACCATTTCTTAAGACATCCAGAACAAAAATTGATGTACATGATGGTAACCTCACTATGGAATTTGATGGTGAAGTGATTAAATTTAACATTTATGATGCCATGAAATATCCTAGTGATATCTCTCCTGTTTTTGTTGTAGATGTTATTGATCCATTAACACAGGCTACATTTGATTTGATAGACGATGATGAGTTGAAAGTTGTACTTAATAGGAGTCTTACTATTCATGCATTGAAAACTCTTAAGGAGAAGCTTGTAATATCCTCTTATTTGTAGGACAAGATTTGGGAGTTGGAATCATTAAAACCTATCAGGTATGATGTGTCCTACATTCATTTACCCCCTTCTAACATAAGACTTCTTCCGTTTATTGTGCAGGCACCAAAGCTAGATTTAAAACCCTTACCTGAACATCTAAAGTACATCTTCTTAGGAGAAAAGGAGACTCTTGCTGTGATAGTCTCTAACAAACTAAGTGCTTTAGAAGAAGAAAAGTTGATTCGAGTGTTGAGAGAGTACAAAGAAGCCACTGGATGGTCCATAGCTGATATCAAAGGACTAAGCCCCTCCACATGCATGCACAAGATTTTAATGGAAGATAATTGCAAACCTTCCAGGGAAGTTCAGCATCGTTTGAATCCGCCCATGATGGAAGTAGTTAAGAAAGAGATCTTGAAACTTCTTGATGTAGGTATGATCTATATAATTTCCGACAGCAAATGGGTAAGTCCAATTCAAGTTGTTCCAAAGAAAACAGGCTTAACTGTGATTGAAAACTCTGATGGTGAGTTAATTCCTACTCGGGTTCAGAATGGATGGAGGGTTTGTGTTGATTACAGGAAGTTAAATGCGTCAACTAGAAAAGATCACTTCCCTCTTCCTTTTCTTGATCAGATGCTTGAACGTTTGGCTGGCCATTCTCACTATTGTTGTCTTGATGGTTATTCGGGTTTTCATCAAATTCCAATGGCACCGGAAGATCAATAGAAGACTACTTTCACTTGTCCATTCGGTACTTTTGCGTATCGAAGGATGCCTTTCGGGCTCTGCAATGCCCCAACCACATTTCAAAGGTGTATGGTTAGTATATTTTCAGATTATGTGGAGAACATCATAGAAGTTTTCATGGATGACTTCACTGTCTATGGTAACTCTTTTGATTTATGTTTGACTAACCTTAAAAAAGTGCTTCAAAGATGTATAGATAAGAATCTAGTGTTGAATAATGAAAAATGTCACTTTATGGTTGAACAGAGTCTTATTTTAGGTCATATTGTATCTTCTAAGGGGCTTGAAGTCGATAATGCTAAGGTAGAATTGATTAAATCTTTACCTTACCCTGTAAGTGTACGGGAAATTTGGTCTTTTCTTGGGAGTGCAGGATTCTATCGACGCTTCATCAAGGATTTCTCCAAAATTACTCAACCCCTACGTCGATTGCTACAAAAAGAAGTGACATTTGAGTTCGATGAGGCCTGCAAGAATGCTTTTGACACATTGAGGTATAAGTTAACTTCTGCTCCAATCATCCAACCACCCGACTGGACCCTTCCCTTTGAAATCATGTGTGATGCGAGCAATTATGCAGTTGGAGCAGTTCTTGGCCAAAGAGTTGGGAGAGCTTCTCATGTCATTTATTATGCTTCCAGAACATTGGATAATGCTCAATGCAACTATTCCACAACGGAAAAAGAACTCTTGGCTGTTGTTTTTGCATTAGAAAAATTCAGATCATATTTACTTGGCACTAAGGTAATTGTTTACTCTGATCATATAGCTCTCAAATACCTGCTCACGAAGAAGGAGGCGAAACCAAGACTTATTCGATGGATACTCTTATTACAAGAGTTTGATATGGAAATACGCGATAGGAAAGGATTTGAAAACTTAGTTGCCGACCACCTCAGTAGAATACCTGTCAATGAAGGGTCAACACTAATACAAGATGATTTTCCAGATGAGTATCTCTTTTCTATTTAAAAGACAATTCTGTAGTATGCTGATATTGTCAATTATTTGGTTACTAAGACACTACCAAGTGATTTGTCTAGGGCTCAAAAAGATAAAATTAAAAGTGATGCTAAGTACTATGTATGGGATGACCCGTATTTGTGGAAACATTGTGCTGATCAGATCATTAGAAGGTGCATTTCTCAAGACGATATTCCATTTGTCTTGCAATTTTGTCACTCCTATGCATGTGGTGGACATGTTGGCCCCAAGAGGACAGCTCAAAAGGTATTAGGGTGTAGTTTGTTTTGGCCTACATTGTTTCGCGATTCCTTTATGTTTTGTAATTCTTGTGAACGATGTCAAAAAATTGGCAACTTAGGACGTAGAGACCAAATGCCACTTACCCCTATTCTTGTTTGTGAAATATTTGATATATGGGGTATTGACTTTATGGGTCCTTTTCCTCCTTCTTTCGGTAACGTTTACATCCTTCTTGCTGTAGATTATGTTTCAAAATGGGTGGAAGCTAAAGCGACGCGAACTAATGATGCTAAAGTTGTTGTGGATTTTGTTAAATCTCACATTTTTGCTAGGTTCGGGACACCAAAGGCTCTTATCAGTGATCGTGGCACACACTTTTGTAATAGAGTAGTAGAAATTCTACTAAAAAAATACAGGGTCACTCATCGCACTTCCACAGCATACCACCCTCAAACCAATGGATTGGCAAAAGTCTCAAATCGAGAAATCAAGTCTATTCTAGAAAAAGCCGTCAATCCAAGCAGGAAGGATTAGAGCACAAGACTTGAAGATGCATTATGGGCCTACCGGACAGCTTACAAGACCCCTATAGGTATGTCTCCTTACTGTTTGATATTTAGCAAACCGTGTCATCTCCCTGTGGAGCTGGAACATAGGGCGTACTGGGCTGTAAAACAATGTAACATGCGAACGGATGAGGTTGGTGAGCACAGAAAACTTCAATTACAAGAACTCGAGGAAATTCGAAGAGAAGCTTATGAGAGTACTAAAATCTACAAGGAAAAAACAAAGGATTTTCATGATCAAATGATTTCCCGAAAGAATTTTTCTGTAGGTAAAAAAGTATTACTTTATCATTCTCAATTGAAGTTGTTTCCCGGAAAACTACAATCACGGTGGATTGGTCCTTTTGTTATCACTAACATATTTTCACATGGTGCAGTTGAGATCGCAAGCCTTGAAACTGGTAAGACCTTCAAAGTCAATGGTCATCGCTTGAAACTTTTTTATGAAGGATTTTAAGTATGTAATATTGAAGAAACCAGTTTAACTCATCCCGAGTATTGTGATTGATTACAGGAACGTTTAGCCAAAGACGTTAAAGAAAGACGCTTCATGGGAGGTAACCCATATCAATTTATTTTGTTTTGTTTTATTTTAATTTAAGTTTTGTTTTGATTCTAGTGTTGTTTTGAATTTTTTTGATTAGTTGCAACAAAGATACATATCATCAGATGACACTCTCCAGAGCTTAAGGGGAGAGCTCCAATACCAGGGAAGTACCAGTATTTCCTTTCTCTTATTCTCTAATGTCCCTTGAGTTGTTAATTCCTCTTTAATTGTACTGAATTAGGAACAGTGAGGACACTGTTCAAGCTAAGTATGGGGGAGAGGATAATAAAATATAGAGAATAGAGAATTGACTCATACTTTGAATCTGTGAATGTTTGTCCTTAAGCAATTTTAAGCCAAATTTTTTCAAAATTATCATGATATCTAGAGATTGTACTAAATGTTGTAATAAGCATCTACAAAATGTGAAATTGACTTGTTCAAATGCTTTACTCACCCACTGCTGTGATTAGAATACTTGGTTAAAAATTAAGTAGTGAAATCTTTAAGAAACAAATTTACCTTGTATTTAGCTTTAGAATTGTAAGTCTAAGAGTAAGTCGAGTCCCTAAGTGAAAAATAAACAAGTTTACTTCTAGGTTATATTAGCTATTGTATACTCTTTGAAGTTGTTTGTGAAACAATCATAACACAAAAAAAAAAGAATCAAGCTTAGCCATTACTCGAATGATTCAAGTAATTGAGTTAAGAGTATTCAAACTTGAATGTCAGAGTGAGGAAGAGTCCGTAGGGGTATCTCAAAACCCAGTCACTTGAGTGATGAGCTCGGGATGTTGCCAACTCAATGAACTCACTATAACCATAAGGGCGAAAAAGGCGAAAGTTCATGAAAAGAAGCGGGCAAAAACCCGTCAAAATAAATGCTTGAATAAATCAAAAGAACCTGAATGTAAACATTCATTGAATGAAACAAGACTTATAATAGAAAAGGGAGAAAATCTATGGAAAGAATTGATACTATATGCTTTTACTTTATGTTGCAAGGATTATATGTTTGCTAATGTCCAACGAAGTTTAATTGGGTGTTTTTCCTTAGTGGATTAAGTATTTACTTTTGGAATAAAAATTCTTTTGCTAAACATGAGGATTAAAGTTTTTTTTTTGTTTAGATTAGCTATTGAATTTTTGTCCATGGTAATTTGATCACAGGAAACTAGTTTGGTTGAAGTAGTAGACATTAAAATTACAAGTCATGAATTACAAATGAATAGATGCTTGAAATGATGAAAAGAAAGTTCGTATAATCTATGACGGATTTCTCAATTGATTGGATTCATTTACTTGAGGACAAGCAAGAGTTTAAGTGTGGGGGAATTTGATAGAGCCATTTTATACTCAATCTTTATAGCATAAATGGTGTTAATTTACTATTGATTTTATAGAAATCATAAGGAAATGGTACTTAATTCTATTATCGTGATAAATCAGGTTAAATGGAGTCTAGGATGCTAATTCAAGTAAATTAGAGAAGTCATCTACAACTTGGATCAAGACAATGATTTACACCACCGGAGGAAAGCACATGGGCATGTATCTGTCTAGAAGGAGACACGTTTTGAGGCACAGTCATGGTGTAAACCATACTATACACTGCACAAGAAGGTGGCAATATAGACTTCCAACAGAGAGAGACACGGCTTGAAATCTGGCCGTAGTTGAAGCCGTGGCACACACTGGACACAGATGAAGAATTGTAGATTATGCATAGAAGAAGGCACGGCTTGAAATCTGGTCGTGGTTGGAGTTGTGGTACACACTGGACACGGAAGATGATACGTGAATTACACATAGAGGAAGGTATGGCTTGCCCTACGGCCGTATGGTAGGGCGTGCCAAGCGGACGATTATTCACTTCTCGAAATTTACTTGAAAAAGGAAAGATATTTTCGTATCTTGCTAGCAAAAGATCACCTGCCATTCCTTTAACAATATAAATAGAACTAACCCTAGAGGGTTAGGGGGCAACTTGAATTTTGGATCATCTTGGAGACAAGAAGGAAAGAAGGAGGCAAAGTAGGCAGCCGGGAACAGAGGCTTGTTATGTTTTTACTTTTTATTTCCGTTTTGTAGATGAACATGAGTAGCTAAGCTACTTTTCTAGCCAAAGGGTCATAGATGTTTAATTCTTCACGAATTGTGAGATCTAATTGATGTGTCTTTAATCTATTCTTTATTTTCGGATATTCATATATCTTCTGAACGTTTTGTCATTATTATCTTTGTTGATTGGTATGAATTAGAGCTCTTCTACTCAATTAGCAAGTTAATATATTGTCAACTAGCACGTCAAATCTGTAATTGTTTGATTGTTCTAGTCTCAGTGACACAATAACATGTTTGGTTATAAAATAGATGATCGAATTCATGTTATGGAGGTGTATGATCATGTTTAAATAGGTTATCTTATAATATACTGGCATGAATTGGTGCTCTCTCTAATTTTTAATGCTATTGATAGATTAAATCCTAAGAGCTTGTCTAGGGTTATCTAATCGATAAGAGAAATAATCAAAGAGCTTGTCTTGATTATCGAGGAAGTAAGGAGAGATAGGTTGTTAGAGCTTGTTAATAACCATAACCTGTTTATCTAGAAATAAGAATAGAAAATATTTGCATCGATGATCAATTCCTAGAATTAAATTATCTTAATTCCTTTGGCTAGGCTTTTATCAATATTTGACTTTATTATCTTGTTTCAACATTATTTGATTCACAAACAAAACCCCTCCGTTTTTCTTTTCCTCTTTATTCTCTTTGAATATAAATATATTTAACCAATCCCTGTGAATTCGATCCTACTCACCACTATGTGTAAATCATATAATTGTCTAGGAGTAGGTTTTTATTTTTGTTAGATTTGACACCCATCACTATGCATCAATTACCATGAATTAAACAAAGTGATAATCAAGAACAGGTATCCATTGCCAAGGATTGATGATATCTTTAATTGGTTGTGAGGAACAAGTATCTTTTCCAGAATAGATCTACGATCTAGATACCACTAGTTGAGAAGCAAGTTAGAAGACAAACTTAAGACTACTTTCTGAATAAGATATAGTTACTACGAATTTCTATTTATGCCATTTGGATTGATGAATGCTCTAGTTGCATTCATGGACCTCATGAATAGGATCTTCAAGCCATTTTTAAATAAGTTTATTGTGGTTTTCATCAAAAACATCTTAATCTATTCCAAGACTTTGCTAAAGCATGAAGAACCTTTGAGAATTGCCTTAGGATTGTTGAAGGAACATCAATTGTACACGAAACTATCCAAGTGCAAGTTCTGGATGCATCAAGTGGCATTTGTGGGGCAAATTATATCCAATGAAGGTGTGATGGTTGATTAGCAAAGATTAAAGCCACAATTGATTGGAAGCAACCCACTATGATGATGAAAGTGAGAACTTTTCTTAGGTTAGTCGGATATTACATAAGATTTGTAAGAAATTTTCACAATATCAAGGCCATTGACTAGATTAACCCAGAAAGACATCAAATTTGAGTGGGACAATAATTGCAAGAGAAGCATCAAGGAGTTAAAGCAGGGATTGATGTTAGTGCCAATCTTAACACTACTTAACGCGGGAGAACACTCTTGCATATATAGTGATGCCTCACACAATGGATTAGGATGAGTTTTGATGTAAAGCAAGAAGGTCATAGCTTACACCTTGAGATAACTAAAACTACATGACAAGAACTACCCTACTCACAATCTAGAACTAGTTGCAATCGTGTTTGCCTTGAAGATATGGAGACATTACTTGTATGGGCAAATGTGCGAAATATATACAGATCATAGGAGCTTAAAGTATCTATTTACTCAAAAAGAGCTCAACATGTGACAAAGGAGATGACTCGAGCTCATTAAAGACTATAATCTCAGTATCAACTATCACCTAGCGAAAGCTAATGCCATAGCCGATGCTTTAAGCCAAAAGAATCATGATCAAATGGTAGCATTTTTAACTGAACGACAACAATTGATACAAGAATTCGAGTAATTAAAGATTGAATTCACATAGCATGAGGAGGAAGTCCAAACAGCTGCTATAGAAGTATGGCCTACACTTTTTGATAGAATAAAGAAAATGTAGCTTACCGACTAGAAGATAATAGAACTTCAAAATAAAGTAGAATAAGGAAGTAATATTAACTTTAAAGTAGATCAAGAGGGAGTCTTAAGACTAAGAGGTACATGAAGCATACCGGAAGATTCGCAATTGAGAAATGAGATGAAGCCCACAATTCCAGATACACCATACACCTAGGGGGAAACAAGATGTATTAGAAGCTCAAGAAGAGCTATTAGTAAGGAAGGCATGAAGAAAGATGTAGCACGATTTGTCTTTCAATGTTCTATTTACCAATAAGTTAAAGCTAAACATCAAAGACTCAAGGGATTGCTACAACCATTGCTGGTTCCAAAGTGGAAGTAGGAACGAATCACAATGGACTTGTGATACAAACCACGCCAACCTGTGACGAAACCTAATACCAATACGTTCGGAATTCGTTACCTAAGACGCCCAAACATCCCCAAGTGGAAACCGCGACCCATTGTCTATAAGCGAGAGAAGAACCTTGGTATAATATGAAGACGCCACAATCGGGATGAAAGACCGATTGATAAGTCGAGATGAACGCCACAGAAATTAATCCGATAAGTTCAAGTTAGTTCTTGAAGAACCAAGAGAGGAGCCTCTCAAAAGTGTTTGTAATGTTCTAAGATGTATGATATTACTCTATTCTAAACCCTAGGAGCTTTATACTAGGGTTACAATTCGTGAAAATACAAGTTCAAAACGACATCACTTTAATAAGTGCGTAAAAATAACAAACAAGACATGTTGGCCGGCATGGGATACACGGTCGTGTACATGACCGTGTACCTTTCTGTGCAAATTCTGGAAACATACACGACCGTGTACTTTTAGTCATATATCTTTCTGTGGATTTTCTTGACTCCATACACAGCCGTGCCTTTTAGTCGTGTGTTTGGTTGTGTATGATTCTGTGTAACTTTGAGATTCCTACACGACCGTGCCTTGTAAATACACGTCCTCTTCACCCCGTATTTGGTATGACTTGTACAAGAGCAAGGGTCTTCCCATGGTTGTTCCAATCCGTTCCAACTTCATGATTGCTCCAATCCTTTCCGGCTTCATGGACAACCTTTATCAACTCGTTAAGTGCTTCCTTGAAGTGTTTCGCTCGATTTGTTGTGATCGGTCTAGGCGGCACTTTAAGAGGATCCACATTTCTTCTTCCAGCTTGGCTCTCATCATGGATCTCATCATTCCCCTCCTCTTGAAAAGGATTTGTCCTCAAATCATTTCCTGCATCAAATGGACTTAGATCAGTAACATTAAACGTGACACTTTCTTGATACTCACCTGGTAAATCTTTCTTGTATGCATTATCATTGATACGCTCAAGAATTTGAATTGGTCCATCACCTCTAGGAAGTAATTTAGATCTACGTTGCACGGGAATCCACTCTTTGCGCATGTGAACCCATACCCAATCTCCAGGTTCAAAAACATCTTGTCGACGACCCTTGTTGGCTTGTTTCACATACTGATCCGTTCTTCACTCAATGTTTAGCCTTCTCATGAAATCTGCCTTAAAATCAGCATCGAAACTCACAAACTTGTTAGGTGGCAATGGCAATAAATAAATAGGAGCCAATGGGTTAAAACTATACACAATCTCAAATGGTGAACAATGAGTAGTGCTATGTACAGCCCTATTATATGCCAACTCCATAAATGGTAAGAAATCCTTCCAGGTCCTAATGTTCTTCTCTATGATTGCCCTTAACAATTGAGTTAAAGTCCTGTTAACCACCTCAGTTTGCCCATCAGTTTGTGGGTGACAGATAGTCGAAAACATCCGTTTAGTTCCCAACTTTTCCCACAATACTCTCCAAAAATGACTCAAAAATTTCACATCTCGGTCACTAACAATGCTCCTAGGTATACCATGCGGATGCACTACCTCTCTAAAGAACAAATCAACAATGTG
This sequence comes from Laguncularia racemosa, assembly GCA_037954665.1. Classification (NCBI taxonomy): domain Eukaryota; kingdom Viridiplantae; phylum Streptophyta; class Magnoliopsida; order Myrtales; family Combretaceae; genus Laguncularia; species Laguncularia racemosa. The sequence goes on from JBBMOL010000196.1 coordinate 1,061,479, forward strand.
TATAGCATCATCAGTTTTATGACAAGGAATGAAATGAACCATTTTAGAAATCCTATCCACAACCACAAAAATAGAATCTCGACCATGTCTAGACTTAGGTAATCCTAACACAAAATCTATGGAAATGTCTATCTAAGGCTCATGAGGAATGACAATATAACCCATCTAAGAAGTCATCTAAGCGAGGAATGGGATGACGATACTTTACCATGATGTTGTTGATGGTGCGGCATTCAACACACATTCTCCATGACCCATCCTTCTTAGGCACTAAAATCACAGGCACCGCACATGGATTCATGCTTTCTCTCATGTACCCCTTCTCCAATAATTCATCGACCTGCCTTTGGAGTTCCTTTGTCTCCTCCGAATTACTCTTATAAGCTGGCTTGTTTGGAATCGATGCTCCGGGTACAAGGTCAATCCGGTGCTCAATACCACGAATAGGTGGTAATCCCTTTGGAATCTCCTCAGGAAAGAGATCTTCAAAGTCCTACACAAGAGACACAACCACACTAGGCAAAGAGTTAGATAGTTCGTTAGTAGTCAAACATGTTTCTTTAAAAACCAGCAACAACATAGGTTGCTTCATCACTAACGCTCTCCTCACTACACTCGCTCTTGCCACACAACTCTCCTTTTGCAAGGTTGCGCTCTCCTTTTCGCTCACCACCAAAGTTGATACCCCTTCAACTTGGCCTCTCACACTCTTTCCAACCTTCCTCTCTTTTTCCTTTTGATCTTGACTTTTATATTCCTTTTCTTTCTCATTGTCTTTTGCTCTCTCACTCTCCCTCTGCTTTTCATTCACCTTATGTTTTGCAAAAGACTGTTGTAGCTGCAACTGGTCCTCATACACCTGCTTGGGTGTTAACGGTTTAAGATTAAAGCTTTTCCCCTGGTGAACAAGCGTATACTTGTTAGAAAAGCCGTCATGAACAACCTTCCTATCAAATTGCCATGGCCTCCCCAACAACACATGACATGCTTGCATTGGCACTACATCACATAACACCTCATCCTCATACCTACCAATGCGAAAACCAATCAAGGCTTGCTTACTTACCTTAGTCTCACCACTATCATTCAACCACTGCAATTTATTTGGACTAGGGTGTCTAACAGTTTTGAGCCTTAGCCTCTCAACAATAAAGTTACTCACTACATTGGTGCAACTTCCTCCATCAATGATCAAGCTACAAATATGATCTCTTAGATAACATCTAGTATGAAATATATTCTCCCTTTGCACCTCCTCTTCTTCCTTCACCTGCATATTCAAAGATCTCTTCACTACTGCCATTAGCCTTCCTATTGCAGGCTCCTCATCATCACTAGCATCCTCTAATGGAGGCATATCATCTTCTTCACTATCCCCCTCAGTCTCATACTCTCCATCATCCCGCAAAATCATAACACGCCTATTTAGACATTGACTAGCAATATGACCTCTACCTTGACATTTAAAACATCTAATGTCACGATTTCTAGAAGTAGAAAAATCAGGGTTACCTTGGTTACCAAGGGTAGAACCTGCTTGCCTCAGCTCCCCTTTTGGTTTGGTGGGTAAAGGCTTTTCTTCCTTCTTCCATTGGTTAGTCTTCCAAGTGGATGAACCAGTACCCTGTTGAAACTGTGCATTACTACTACCCTTCCGCTTGTGTTAGTTCTCAACCTTTATAGCCATATGGACCATATCCTCCAATTCTACATAATGCTGCAATTCAACAACATTTTGAATTTCTCTATTCAACCTAGCAAGAAATCTAGCCATGGTAGCCTCTCTATCCTCTTCAAAATTCGCCCTAATCATAGTGACTTCCATCTCCTTGAAATACTCATCCACACTTCGGCTTCCCTGCCTAAGAGTTTGCAATTTGTTGTGCAATTCACGATAATAATATGTAGGCACAAACCGCTTCTTCATCACCCTTTTCATCTCTTCCCAAGACTCAATAGGTGGCTCGCCACTCCTCCTTCTATTCAACATTAATTGATCCTACCACACTATAGCATAATCCGAAAACTCAATGGCAGCAAGTTTCACTTTCTTTCTCCCACTATAGTTATGACAATCAAACACCATCTCCACCTTTTTCTCCCACTCTAAGTACGCTTTGGGATCATTCTTCCCTTGAAAAGGAGGGATCTTCATCTTTATGCTACTCAATTGATCATCATCTCTATTCCTATTTCCTCTATCTTCCTAATCCCTAGTTCCTCTATTCCGACCACTATAACCTCTATAACTCCCAACAGAAGGCTCATCAAAGTCATCATCCGACATTGCATCTCCACCCCTTTGTACTCTCCTAGATTGGCTCTCCCTCTTATGCCCTTGGAAGACGTTTGTAGATTGCTCTAGTCTTTGCTCTACCGTCTCATGAATTTATTCCATTCCCTCTTGAAACATCCTTTTCATCGCACCCCTCAATGCCTCAGTTACTAACCTAGCATCAAACCTTCCCCTCTCACCTTCAGGAGAATGTTGTCTCGACATTGTCCCTGCAGAAAAGATTAGTACTAACATAAATATATATATGATTAAACCTCACAATACACTCCCTTACGTGTTTCGCTCAAACGATGATATCTCACAGTGACTCGTGTATTCTCACAAACAATGATGCTATCAACTCGCCAATTCCTCTTCTTAACTCTCTTGGAACTAACCTAAACTACACCAATTCCTTTCCGTAGAATTCAAAACAAATCTAGGGTTCGTAAATTTTCCTTTGTTTTTTTTTTATCCGATTTTTTTTTGGTAACAATCGACTAGTAAATACTACACTATGAAATTGAATGCTAACAATGCATATAAACGATTGGAGTTAGGGTTTTGATGTTACCTTCCTCAAACCGAACTGATGTTTTGACAAACCTAAGCTCTGATACCAAACTGATACGCGCTTGGTATGCTCTGATACCAAACTGATACAAACCACGCCAACCTGTGACGAAACCCAATACCAATACGTTTGGAATTCGTTACCTAAGACGCCCAAACACCCCCAAGTGGAAACCGCGACCCGTTGTCTATAAGCGAGACAAGAACCTTGGTATAATATGAAGACGCCACAATCGGGATGAAAGACCAATTGATAAGTCGGGATGAACGCCACGGAAATTAATCCGATAAGTTTGAGTTAGTTCTTGAAGAACCAAGAGAGGAGCCTCTCAAAAGTTTTTGTAATGTTCTAAGATGTATGATATTACTCTATTCTAAACCCTAGGAGCTTTATACTAGGGTTACAATTCGTGAAAATACAAGTCCAAAACGACGTCACTTCAATAAGTGTGTAAAAATAACAAACAAGACATGTTGGCCGGTAGGGGATACACGGCCATGTACACCACCGTGTACTTTGGCCGTGTACCTTTCTGTGCAAATTCTAGCAACATACACGATCGTGTACTTCTGGTCGTGTATCTTTATGTGGATTTGCTTGACTCCATATACGGCCGTGCCTTTTAGCCGTGTGTCTAGCCGTGTATGATTCTGTGTAACTTTGAGATTCCTACACGGTCGTGCCTTGTAAATACACGCCCTCTTCACCCCGTATCCAGTATGACTTGTACAAGAGCAAGGGTCTTCCCATGGTTGTTCCAATCCGTTCCAACTTCATGATTGCTCCAATCCTTTCCGGCTTCATGGACAACCTTTATCAGCCCGTTAAGTGCTTCCTTGAATTGTTTCACTCGATTTGTTATGATCGGTCCAGGCGACACTTCAAGAGGATCCACATTTCTTCTTCTGGCTTAGCTCTCATTATGGATCTCATCAACTTGGTTACAGCATTACCAAAGACAAGGGTTGGATATGAAGCCATATAGGTAATTGTAGATCAATTGACTATATCTTCTCATTTTTTACCTATTAAAATGACCTACTCCTTAGATAAATTAGCCAGGATCTATCTTTAAGAAATCGTGAGACTCTATAGGGTTCTGCACAGTATAGTATTTGATTAAGATCCATGATTTGTGTCGAAGTTCTAGAGAAGTCTACAATATGCTCTAAGGACGAAACTGTAGTTTAGCACAATGTATCACCCTCAAATGGATGGGAAATCCAAACAGATGATCCAAACATTGGAAGATATGCTAAGGGCTTAGATTTCAAGGATAGTTGGGATTGACATTTGCCGTTGGTCATATTCGCTTACAACAACAACAATCACTCGTTGATTAAGATGGCCCCTTATGCAGCTTTATATGGAAGGGAATGTAAATCTATGTTATATTGGAATGGGATCGAACGAAGTACAATTGGGCTAGACTTGTTGCAAGAAATGATAGACAAGGTTGCTACCGTCAAGTAATGAATGAAGGAAACTCAAGACCACTAGAAGAGTTGGGTAGATTTGAAGAGAAGAGAGATCGCGTTTCTACTGGAGGAACACGTCTATCTGAAGGTCACTCCAATAAAGGGGACAAGAAGGTTCGGAATGAAAGGAATGCTAACTCTTAAATATATAGGGCCATATGAAATTCTAAAAAGAGTTGGAGAAGTAGCCTGTTGCCTAGCGTTGCCTCTTCAACTATTAGGGCTTCATAACATCTTCTATGTATCGTTGCTCTAGAAGCACATTCTAGATCCCAACAGAGTGGTTCAGATGGACATCTTAATGATACGGCCAAACTTAGCGTATTAAGAACATTCCATTCGAATTCTCGATACTTAAACTCGAGAATTGCACAATAAAACCATTCGATTCATTAAGGTGCAATGGAGTCAACATTCTAAATGAAAGGCCACCTAGGAGAAGGAGAACATGATGAGAGAGAGATATCCTCAACTCTTTGGAGATCTAGGTATGTTCTAAAGTTTTGAGGGCAAAACTTTTAAAGGGGGAGAGAATGTAAAATCCACGAAACTCGCATCATTTAATATTTGAATAAATAAAAGAATTTACTAAAAGACTCAATTTTAGTTTGCAAAAATTTAAATTGAAATAATTAATTTCATAGAAAATAAATCATAGATAATATTAGGATAAATAATAAAATAAATTAAAATTATAAATTTAAGATTGTCAAATAAAAACTTTAAGTAAATATTTATATTGAGAATAATTAAATTAACTTAAACATAAAATTTCATAATAAAATACCTAAGTTACTAAATTCAAGAAAATCACCACGCACAAGAAACGAATTGAGAAAATTTTTAAAGCCACATATATAAATATAAAAACCCTCATTTCTAGAAGGCCCCACGATAAAGCAAAACTCCCAGAACAATACGAAAAGAACAAGACCAAATGGACGAAGAAAATGAACAAGGGAGAAAAAGGGAATTTCGAAGAAAAAAAATTCAAGTCACTTTCAAATCACGATTCAAGACTACAAAGTGACTGCAAATTAATTAGACTAATTTTATATGAAAAAAAATTATTTTTAGGATTTATTTATAATTATTATATATATATAAATTAGAATTTAGCTTGGAAACTTGTCAAAATAGCTAAAAAATCATTAGATAAAATAATATGAAGCATGAATAGAATGCGATAATGTATTTTTTTTAGGCAAAGAAATTTTCCTTGAGAATATATCCAAGGATTATTAGGATTAATCTTGAAAAAAATGAGAGCAAGATAAATAGAATCATGTTACACGTACTTTTATTGCATGTATTATTCTTGTTTGACATGTAATTTAATTTGTTGTGTATATATATTTATATGTCTATATCGAAGTGCCTAGGAAATTTCGTAGTTGATTGCGATATTATTGTTGTGGCCCTTGTCAGTCGTTGCTATTATGGCCGACTGTGTTTTATTTATTTATTTTTATTTATCATTTTCTTGTGCTGCTACTGTTGGTCCCGGCTTCCTTTCCTCTTGTGATGTGTTGTTTGTGTGAAAACAAGTCCAGCGTGCAGTTGGCAAGTTATATATATATATATATATGTGGAGGACTACGAGAGACGTAGAGGGAGCCGGCGTTGGAGAGAATCACGTGGACCTTCCAGCAGGTTGGCGACTTTTATATCTCGCTGCTCAAGTTGGACGGGTGATTTTCCCAACGCCCAACTACCTTTTTTTTTTTTTTTAAGTAAGAAAAGAGGGAGTTTGGTATTAGGAAAATGACACGGTGTACAACTTGAGCAGGCGAGAAGGGAAACTTGAAGGCAGGGGAAGAGGGAATTATGTGGGGTTGCCATAGCTGATCTTTATCGTTGATATATATTTATATATGTATAGTAGTTATAATGTCTTGAAAATTTTGGAAAATGATATAAAAATTAAAAGAAATAAGTAGAATAATAAATACTTTTAGGCGAGATAGCGAGAATGACAATTTTGCAATATTAAAAATTTTAAGAAATTTATAATGAAAAATTTTAAAACACTATGATCCATTAATACTATTTTAATAATTTATATATAACAAAAAAACTTATGATAACTAATAATAGGCTTTAAAATAGAAAAATGAGGAAAAAAGTGAAATCCATTTGATAAAGATAACAAATAATGAGAATTAGACATAGAGAACAATCGGAGAGAATAATCGTATGCAAGGAAAAGAGATAACAAGCTTAGAATTACAAATTATATGAAACATATTACTAAATAAATTTTGGAAACAAAGTAAGTTAGAAAATACCTACATATAGGTATATATACAAATAAATATAAATATAAATAAAAACAATTGCAAACCGTAAATTTAGTTTGTGCAATTTAAATTAAAAGAATAAACTCTTCGAAATAAACTCTTCGAAACATAAATTACGAATAATATTAGGTTAAATAATGAAATTAATTGAAATTATAGATTTAGGATTTTCAAATAAAAATTTCGAATAAATATTTATGTTCGGAATAGTCGAATTTGCTTAGACTTAAAATTTTGTAATAAAATACTAAAGTCGCAAAAATTACGAATATCGCCGTATATATGAAATTAAATGTAAAACCCTAAAATATAAATAATTATAATATAATATATATATTAAAATAATATAGCAACAGGTTAGCAAAAAAAAAAAACCCAAAACGACATAAAAAGGTAGAAGCCACCAAAAGACACGAGAGAATGCGAGAGACGAATAGAGGAGTGAACGAGAGGAAAATGGAAAGAAAAAGGAAAAAGGAAAAAATAAACAAAAAAAATTCATATCTCGCACATTGTTCTTCGATCGACGATTTGAGACTACCAACATGTTCCTTAAGGTGAGTGTAACTCAATTAGACTAGTTTTTTTTGCAAAATAGGGTTAATTTTCAAATTTTAGGTATAAATACCAAATATATGTAAAAATTAGTATTTTGGCCTAAAATTAGTTGTAATAGCTAGAAAAATACTAGATAGGGTAATCAAGACCATGAATAGTATGTAATGATGTATTTTTCCCTAATTTTTAAGAGAATCTTGTTATGAGGTTCTAAAAGTCTATCTAAGAATTCGCTACCCCATGGGAGAAACCAGAATTACTCCTAGCTTTAGGTCGCCTACATCTCATGTGATTCATACGGTTGGTCCAATCTATTGTTGTGATGGCAATCCCTAGGCATCCTTGATGAATGCCTACATAAACAGTATGTTTGTGGCCAAGCAAAACGGCATTCAGTACATTGCATTCTCTTCTATACCTTATGGTTTCTATGGATATCCTTTTGATGAGGCCACCTCAATAGCCATTTCTACCATTAAAGAGATTGCTAATGGCTTAAAAAAGGTTAAGGAAATATTAACTCGAAAGTACTTGAAGACTATTTCGATTGAAGTCGAAGAAAATGAGACCTTAGTGAGTAGGACTCCGTGATGTGTTATATTGTGTGTATAGTTATTGCTTACGTGTGCCTTGTGAATTTGTTTATCATATAACTATATAAATATATATATGTATATGTAATAGGTGTTGGAATGTGCTGTGCAATCCCTTTCCCTTTGTGCATATGACGATTTCCATTGTCATTTCACCATGAATGAGAATATATATATATATACAAAATGTTGTTGGCTACTAGTCCTTCTCTTTCGTTGTGTGTGTGTGGGTGTCAGTTTCTACTCGTTGCCTAGTTCTTCTTTTTTTTTTTACTCTCCCTTATGTGCATGTGTGTGTGAAGCCCCCTCATGTAGTGTATCAATTGGCTATATATATGCCTTGTTGTTTCTGTTTGCTTTCATAATGTTCTGTAATGCTCATTAATGTTTAATGAAGTAAACATTTTTATATTTACTTGATTAATTTAATTTAGAAAGAACAAGCCCCACTAGTCTTGGCACTGCTACCTGTAGTGGTTATTATTCTTGCAATTTATTTTCTCCACACGGACTGGCTAAGCCGCCTCTTGGAGTTTTATTTTCTATAATTTACTTAATGTTTTAATATCTTAAGTATATTAGTTGGAAACAAGTCGTTGAGGGCTACTGGTCCAAAAGAGATACCTTGAAAAAGGGATTCTCGTTGCGATTTACAAGACAACGCCACGTACTTTCGATATTTTTATATTTTTGCAATTTTTACTCTGATTGTTTAATGATTATCTACTTTTCATAATTCATCATCTCTATACAAGCAATTAGGCTAGTAAGATTAAACCATGCTGTTTATAATCAAAATAATTATAAATGGTGAGGTATGGTACCGGAGGTGTCAATGGGTTAATTTTGAACTTCTGGTTTTCATAGGGTTTGCCAAGCCAATCACAAAGGTTAATGACCTTATGGATTCTGGCGGTTGAGTAACTAATTACTCCATTATTTTCAAAATGTTTAATTGAAATAGAACCTATTTCAATTAAGATTCATTTATAATATTCCATATTCTTTAAATTTTCATATGGAATAAAGAAATCATTTTCAGGAAATATTTTCCTACCAAATTCGTAAGGATCCTTTTCATGCATTCCTTTCTCTATGGAGAAGACATATTTGAAAATATCCTTGACATAAAATTTTGATTTTGGGAAAACGTTTTGAGGGACTAATGCCTTCTTAGAGGAAGACGCCACCTCTGTAATATGAGCATTTTGTGATGATTTCTTAGGACATTGATTTCTTCTTCAGAAGGTGATTCAATATCATTACATTGAATCCCTTCTTCTTCTGAAGATGAAGGTTCATACGAAGAGTATCCTATTTCTGTAATGGGTATCCTGTTACTTCCAAAGGGCACTAATACCAAACAAGGATAGGAATGCCAGGGGACACTTTCCAAAAGGAAATGAGACCTAAGGAGAAAGTCTAGAGCTAACTAAACAATCCTACCAGCCTAATTTCTTGTATAGAGATGATGAATTATGAAAAGTAGATAAGCATTAAACAATCAGAGTAAAAATTGCAAAAATATAAAAATATCTAAAGTACGTGACGTTGTCTTGCAAATCGCAATAAGAATCCCTTTTTCAAGGTATCTCTTTTGGACCAGTAGCCTTCAACAACTTGTTTCCAGCTGATATAGTTAAGATATTAAAACATTAAATAAATTTCAGAAAATAAAACTCCAGGTGGTGGCTTAGCCAGTCTATGTGGAGAAAATAAATTGTAATAGATAAATTGCAAGAACCGTAACCACCACAGGCGGTAGTGCCAAGACTAGTGGGGCTTATTCTTTCTAAATTAAATTAATCAAGTAAATATAAAAATATTTACTTCATTAAATATTAATGAGCATTACAGAACATTATGAAAGCAGACAGAAACAAACAACACATTAAAAAAGAAAGGAGGTGAGAAGCAGAGATGAAGAAATATAGAGGATGGAAGAAGATTATGGTAGATGGTTAGTAACAAGATAATTACCTAAGTATGTTTGTGTACTTAAGGCCTATGGTTCATCAACCATAGAAGAAGATGTTAGTGTTTAGGATAAAGAGTGGATAGGAGTGTATGGAAGAAATGACCGAAGGTCGGTGGCCGGAGGTGAGGAAGAGAAGTTAGATGGAGAAGAGTGTTTGTGAGTTAAAGGTTTTGAGAGGTCTTAAGGAGTTCTTAAGTTCTTCTGGATTCTAAAATTTTTTTGATGCCTTCTGAATGAAATGGCTTCCTTTTTTTATAGAATCTACATTTTCACTGCTTAAACAATAAAAGTACTTTTTACTATAGTAAACAGTGATTTTCTGTTGAGAATATTACTGTTTGAACAGTAATTCCCAGAGAATTTTTTGGTGGAAAAGGTTTACCCATCATTCAAACCGTAAAAGACAGTTTGGTCCATTGGCTTTGGTGATGACACCATGGGATATTATTCCGTAGATGACGGAGGAGTGTACATTACATTATACCATTTATAATGGTATATCAATACAAAAAATTAGTATAGTATTTTAATACTATACTTCATTAATTCTACGTATTTTGCTACAAGTGTAACAAAATACTTACATTTGATTCCTACAGACTACCTAGGTTGATGCTGGAGCAATCATCTTCATTGCTTTGTCCACTGTACATTGATTCAATGGAATCTTCAACATTGGTCTTCATTTCTTCATCGGTCTTCTTCAATTGAGCCAAAGCATTTTCCAGAACTTCCTTTAATTGCTCTGAATTTTGGGTCTTGGCCATTGATGACATTAAGAAACCTCTAGCATGAGGAAATGGAGTCTATGCACTTCCTTGGGCAACGCTTCTCTATTTAGTTAGCCATTGGTCGATTGTTGAATCTTTCACCTTATCCCACATTTTGAATCCGTCGCACCATTTGACCTTGAATCGCCTAGAGAGGACAGGAGTCTAAGTACATCAATCTGGTTTGTGCCCAAAGAACCAGGTCATTACCCATGATATACCAATGTGCATATAGTATAACATGGTTTATTGAACATATATTCATGAGCATTAGGCTCATAACATTTTACGAAAAGATTGAATCCTTTCTTGGCACTTTCATGAACTATTTCCTTAATAGCCCCATATTCATCCCACCAGTGTGTAAACCAGTAAGGAAGGTTTTTTTAAGGACATTTTTCAAAAAAGATGAGCCATATATGGGATTCTTTTTGGTTCATTTTGAGAAAAGCATTAAACCACGCCTATTTATAATCAAAATAATTATAAATGGTGAGCTGTGGTACTAGAGGCATTAATGGGTTAATTCTGAACTTCTGGTTTTCATAAGGTTTGCCAGGCCAATCACGAAGGTTAATGACCTTATGGATTTTAGCGGTTGAGTAACTAATTACTCCATTATTTTCAAAATGTTTAATTGAAATAGAACCTGTTTCAATCAAGATTCTTTCATAATATTCCATATTCTTTAAATTGTCATAAGGAATGTGAAAAAAATTTCAGGAAATATTTTCCTGGCAATTTCAAAAGGATCCTTTTCATGCATCCTTTTCTCTATTGATGGGAAAATTTCTGACACCGTCAACCTCTTCAGAACCCAATTTGGATGATTAACCAAATTGCTCATATTTTACCTTATGTCTTTATTTCTAATAAAATTTGAGAATAATCTTACAGGTACAATTATATTTCTCTATGGGATGCCAAAATGTCCTACAACTTCAGTTGGACACAAAACATTTTTCAAGATAATAATCAAAGACCCGCTGCGATTGTTCTCTATTCTGAGGCAATGGATCATGAAGACTTATGTTATTTTGTATCTTGTAAATGTTTATTGAACTATTTTGGTTGTATTTTGGTTTTGGGAAACTTTTATTTCTTTTTAACTTTCATTTAGGGTAAGCCACCTTAAAAGTGGCAAACATGTAATTTTGAGCACTATTTAACCCTAGGAGTAGCAAGTATAAATACTTGCTTAAGAGAGGGCTTGAGGGGAGCTTATTTTTGTAGATTAAACACTACATTTCATGTGAGAATTAGGGTTCTTACCTTTGTTCCAAACTCTTATCAATTTTAATCCCAAGAGTTGAAATTGTGACGAGTGCAACATCTTGAAATTGTGAGTTATATCAATTTCATTTCGTTGTGATTTCTTTTCTTCTCTAGTGTGTCATATCTAGGGTTGAATCAAGATAGTTCTTGGTCAGAAATACATATTATTATTCACGAATTCTTGTGTTTATTTGAAGTACTTATCAATTTGATTTGGATCATCATTGAAGATTACACTTGAAAACGTATTCTTCTCTATTGGAAAGGAATTCTTATAATTAAGGTTTTCTTTGTCATTTGTGGATTATTTGCGTGGATTATATGAGATTAGGGTGTTGTTAGAAGATATTATGATTGTGGTATTATAATTATATCATTGGATATTTGGATTTCATCATATCTTCATTAGGGTTCATGTGAAATTGCCCTTTGTGGATTCGATGATGCCTTGACTTGAGATTATTTTTCTTAAGTCTTTTATATGTTCTTAATCTTGGTTTTAGGCACATCATTTTTTTGGTAACAAAGCTATGTCATATTTGGATTCAAGATTGAACACATCATTGTTGTCGAATTGGTTCAAAAGCATTGAGATTTGATGCTAATGTTCATGAGATTGAAGCTAGTTTGAATGACATTGTTTAAGTGTCTTTCAATCTTGGTTTTTGTGTGCTTAAACTTGGTTTTAGGCACATCATCTTTTTTGGTATCAGAGCCAAGTTGAGAGAAGGGATTGGTTGTATTTGATTTCGTGGAATTGATCATCAATTAGGGTTGATCAAGTGAAAACCGCAAATTGTGTTATTGTTTTTGTTTTGAGATTACAAAATTACCTTGGCTTGGAATTTAATTTGTTGATTGTTGGAGTTGGTTTGGGAAGGTTATTGCATCATTTTGTGGTCACTAATTTACGTGGAAGAGCAGAAGTACAAAGTGTAGTTTACTTTAGCAATTTTTTTGGAACTTGCAAAACTTACCAATTCTTGCCGTAACTAGCTTGTGGCATGAGGAGGTTGTGTAGTTTGTTGTTTTTTATTTCCATTGTGTAATTCTGAATTGGTGGAGTACAATTTTCATATTACATTGAGTTTTGATTAGTAAGGAATTATTCGAATTCAAGACATATGCAATTAAGTTGTGGGAGTTAATGATTGCTATTTGAATTTAAATTCATTGTTACCAATTGAGGAAGGCTTGCAATAAGTGAAGTTGTTTGAATTTCAAATTGAAAGTTGCTGCCTATTGTGGGATTCGGAATTCATTTGTGGAAAGTCACTTATTAGTCTTTTGTTTTCATTATTTGCCGTGGAATTTGAAATCTACTTGTACTTAATATCAATCTTGTTGTTGCCGTGGAAGTAACACATCATTATTGTTGTTGTTGCTTGTGTGTTGCCATGGAGTGACTTGTGGAAATTAAATTTGTTGCACCGTGTAGTTGTGGCGTGTTGTGGAGAAGAGTATTACACGTGAGTTGCAATTATATAATTGTAACATTAAGTGGGTTTGTTTGTTTGTCTTTTGTAGTTGCTATTGTGTGGAGTTTAGGGAAGCATAGTAGTGGAAGTGTGTACCCTTGAATCAAATTGTTTTGAGGAACAACATATGGGAATCTACAAATATGTCAAATGACAGTGTGAATGGGGGATTGGGTGAAGAAGCCAATAGCCAGGTTGGTGGAGGTCAGGGTCGTAATGTGGCAGGCGAGAGAACTTTGGAGGAACAACTTCAGGAGCTTACTACTATAGTTGCTACACTGGCAACTAGAGTTGATAGGATGACTTTACCACAACCACCAGTGGTAAACCAACCGGTACCACCTCGATTAGCTCCACAAAACCCTCATCGAAACAGAGTAGTGGGAGATGGGAATTTAAATAGAAGGATGGGTGAGGAGCATCTTCTAAACAAGGAAGAAAGGGGATGACAATGTTGGGGTAAACCTAAATCAGAATAGGGATTTTAGGCCACCTCGGGGTTTGGAGTATGTGAAACTATAGATGCCATCCTATGATGGTAAGGGATCAGCAGATGAATACTTAAATTGGGAGGATAAGGTTGAAGGTCTCTTCGAATGTTATGAGATCAACAACAGTACCAGGGTCAGATTGGCTACTGTTGAATTTATAGGGTATGCTGCACTTTGGTGGAAGAATCTGATCATCAACAGGCATTGGGATGGAGAAGTTGAGTTTCAGACCTGGAGGGACTTGAAGAGGTTGCTAAGGAAAAGGTTCATTCCTGAGCACTACAAATAGGAGTTGTTTATGCGACTGTAAACCTTGAGGCAGGGGGGTAAAATAGTGGATGATTATGTGTAGGAATTTGAGACCCTTATGATTAGGTGTGGGTCTGTTGAGCCTCCAGAACAAACTATAGCATGATTTATCTCAGGTCTAAAATATGAGATAGCGTGTATTATTGAGTTGCAGCACTATACTACACTTGATGAAGCTATTCAATTGGCCTTAAAAGTAGAGAGACAGAGGAGGTCCAACTTCTTTAAGGCTCCTAGTAGTAGGCCCAATATTGTTAATAGACCTATCTCAGCCAACGGTCGATCAGGGGGAACAAAGACGGTAAGTGAGGGAGTCAAGGTAGTAGACACTACTACCCCAACCATTATAAGAGAAAACTTACCCATTGGGAAGGGTAAAGAGGTCATGGCACCAGAAACGAGGCAAACTATTCCCAGATCTACTAGTGGGAAAGCACGCCAGATAAAATGCTTTAAATGCATGAGATTTAGGCTTATGGTTGCACAGTATCCAAATAAGAGGGTGATGACTGTTATGGAAGACACTGGAGAGGATACTGAGGATAATCATGATCAGATTAAGCCTACAGATCTACCAACAGCACTGCAGGAATATTATGATGATCAGAATGCAAACACGCCTAAGGAGCATACAGGAGGGAAATATCTACCCCTTAATGTGTTACGTAGGATTTTATCCACATCTCCTAATACCAGTGATATTCAGAGGGAGAACATATTTCATACCTCTTGCAGAATCAGAGGAAACCTTTGTGTACTCGTCATCGATAGTGGTAGTTGCACGAATGTTATATCTGCTGCACTGGTAGACAAATTACAACTGTTTACTATACCACATCCTCGTCCTTATCACTTGCATTGGCTAGATAATAGAGGTAGTATACATGTTACCCTCAGGGTCAAGGTTCCTGTAAGTGTCGAGCAGAACTATCATGATGAGATCCTTTGTGATATAGTTCCTATGCATGCATTCCATTTGCTGTTGGGTCGGCCTTAGTTGTATGATCGACGGGTGATACATGATAGGTTTGAAAATACCTACATGTTCAGCATGGGCGAGTCACGCATAGTTTTATTACCGATGATTCCATCTTAGGTCCAGGGTTTTCAAAAATAGATTAGGAATCCATCCACTACCATGGTTAGCCGGAAGAGCAGGACAACAGAGATACTAGGGTTCAGTTCCACAACTGATCCTCTAGATTTGAGGGCAAATCTTTTAGAAGCTCGAGGAGATGATGGGAAAATTTCTGACACTGTCAACCTCTTCAGAACCCAATTTAGATGATTAACCAAATTGCTCATATTTTACCTTATGTCTTTATTTCTAATAAAATTTGAGAATAATCTTACAGGTACAATTATATTTCTCCATGGGATGCCAAAATGTCCTATAACTTCAGTTAGACACATAACATTTTTCAAGATAATAATCAAAGACCCGCTGCGATTGTTCTCTATTCTAAGGCATTAGATCTTCAAGACTTATGCTATTTTGTATCTTGTAAATGTTTATTGAACTATTTTGGTTGTATTTTGGTTTTGGGACACTTTTATTTCTTTTTAACTTTCATTTAGGGTTAGCCACCTTAAAAGTGGCAAACTTGTAATTTTGAGCACTTTTTAACCCTAGGAGTAGCAAGTATAAATACTTGCTTAAGAGAGGATTTGAGGAGAGCTTATTTTTGCAGATTAAACACTACATTTCATGTGAGAATTAGGGTTCTTACCTTGGTTCCAAACTCTTATCAATTTCAATCCCAAGAGTTAAAATTGTGGCGAGTGCAACATCTTGAAATTGTGAGTTATATCAATTTCATTTTGTTGTGATTTCTTTTCTTCTCTAGTATGTCATATCTAGGGTTGAATTGAGATAGTTCTTGGTCATAAATACATATTATTATTCACAAATTCTTGTGTTTATTTGAAGTACTTATCAATTTGATTCGGATCATCATTGAAGATTACACTTGAAAACGTGTTCTTCTCTATTGGAAAGGAATTCTTATAATTAAGGTTTTCTTTGTCATTTGTGGATTATTTGTGTGGGTTATATGAGATTAGGGTGTTGTTAGAAGATACTATGATTGTGGTATTATAATTATATCATTGGATATTTGGATTTCATCATATTTTCATTAGGGTTCCCGTAAAATTGCCTTTTGTGGATCCGATTATGCCTTGACTTGAGATTGTTTTTCTTAAGTCTTTTATATGTGCTTAATCTTGGTTTTAGGCACATCATCTTTTTGGTATCAGAGTTATATCATATTTAGATTCAAGATTGAACACATCATTGTTGTCAAATTGGTTCAAAAGCATTGAGATTTGATGCTAATGTTCATGAGATTGAAGCTAGTTTGAATGACATTGTTTAAGTGTCTTTCAATCTTGGTTTTTGTGTGCTTAAACTTGGTTTTAGGCACATCATCTACTGAGAAGATATATTTGAAAATATCATTGACATAAAATTTTGATTTTGGGAAAACATTTTGAGGGACTAATTCCTTCTTAAAGGAAGATGCTACCTCTGTAATTACGACCTTTCTTAGGAGACCGTGAACCTAACGCACTGGTAATTGCCTTGATTAATTTAGGAGTAATTACCATATTAATGTTTAAACTCTCAGTATTTAAACTTACATTATCCTCATCGGGACATTTCATTGGTTTGGATGAGGTGTATGATTGCTCATCCTTAATTACGAGTGGTGTATTAGTTTTGGGGACCGTGGTAGCAAGCCATGACCAGACAATTGTAAGTCCCTTCCGGGGGACTTCCTTCTCCTTCCCCTTATCCCTTTTGGGAAGCATCTCCCTACAGGAATTCACGGGTAAGGAAATCAGGAAGAGAATTGGATGCTCTATTGATATGCTCGATATCGAAATCAAAACAAGATAAAATTGATTGTCATCTGGCAAAAATCTGTTTTGAAGCCAAATTTTGAACATCTTTCTCTAAAACATTTTTAGTTGCTTTGTAGTCAATTCTTAAAAGAAATTTTTGATTTAATAAATCTACTTAAAATTTGGAAATCGTTAAAACAATTGCTAAAATTTCCTTTTTAATTGTGGAATAATTAAGTTGACATTGGTTCCAGTGTTTTGACACAAACTGGACTACACATTCATTGGCGTTAGATTTTTGCTTATGGATTCCTCCAAAACCTATATTAGATGCATCAATCTCTACTATCTTTAGTAGGGATAGATCTACTATATGGATGCAAGGAATTTCCTCATTTTTTTCTTTGATTTATCTGACTACATCTGTATGTATGTCAGACCATTCTAGTGGATTTTTCTTAAGCCTGTTATGAAGAGGCTTACATAAGACATTGAGATTCCCAAAGAAATATGTTACATAATTTAAGCCACCTAAGAATCTTTGGAGCTGGGTCTTGTCCAAAATTCTATGTGGAAACTTAGAAGAAAATTCTATGGATCTATTAATTGGAGTGATTATTCCATTGTGAATATCGAATCCAAAGAACCTAATCCTGGTTTGGAATAAGGATATCTTAGAAGGCGATACTACTAAACCATTCATTTTGACTTTCTTAATGAAAGCTTTTACATGTTTGAAATGTTGATCTACATTAGGAGAGAAGATCAACACATCATCAATATAAATGATTACAATTTTCGAGTAATCGTTAAAGATTTCATTCATTATCCTCTGAAACTCAGAGGGTGCATTTTTTAATCCATAAGGCATTACATTCCATTCATACTGTCTAAATGGGACAGTGAAGGTTGTTTTATACCTATCGGATTCTTTTATCTGGATTTTCCAAAACCCAGATTTCATATCGAACTTAGAGAATACCTTAGCATTATGTATTCTACCAAGCAGATCTTGTTTATTAGGTATGGGATACCTAATCCATTTTAAAACATTATTAAGAGGCTTGTAGTTAACTACCAATCTTGGTACGCCTCTTTCAATTTCAGCATTTTTATTAACGTAAAAAGCCGAACAACTCCAAGGTGACTTGATTTGCGTATTAGCTTTTTAGCTAACAAATCAGTAATTTCATTTTTACAATGTTTTAGAACATCACTATTCATTTGCAAAGGTCTTGCCTTCGTTGGTATATTTTTCTCATTGAAGTTACCTTCATAAGGTAATCCAACTAAGTGGGATTTTCTATCCCAGAAAGCATTAGGTAAAGGGGAATAGATATCTTTTCTGATCTCACTTTCTAATTTAGAAATCCTTTCCTTAACAAGATTTCTTTTGATTTGATCTTCGATCCTATGAAGATTCAAATCGTCATTTAAGAAGGATATTTGGTCTTCTTTGGCTTTATTCAAATAGTTCATCTTAGAAACTGAGTTCTATTTGAGTTCATCTATCATTTTGGTTTTAGGTTTTGAAACAAAGTTAAAACAGACCCTTCAACTAAGATAATTTGTTTCAATCCCATCATCATTAACCTTAAAAGGTTGAATTAAATTGATAAAGGGTATTCCTAATATTCTGCTTCAAAGTTTTAACTAAAACGAAGCTAGTATTGTCGGATACATTACTTTTAATAACTTCAGCATCGGGTAATTTGAAACTAATGTTTAATTTGTTACCGAATGCAAAGCTTAGAGATTGGGTTGTTTTTTCAAAATATTTTGTTGGGATTAGCCCTTCTCTAATGCAATTTAAATCTGTGCCAGTATCAAATAGAGTAGTAGTTTCTAGGATAAATTCCTCATTTATCCTAATGGTAATATTCATTACCCATTTCCTAGTAGTGACTTCTACTAGTTGCATTAGATATTCTGAATTGATTTCTTTTCTAGAATCTTCATTGTTCGAACTTTCATATTCAATGTTATCTGAATACTCAGTCCTCATTTTGATTTTGAGTTCGAAGAATTCTTGCTGCAACTTATGTTGCATCAATTTTAATTCTTTGATTTCTTCTTTTTGAATTTTAATTTCATTATGAAGATCATTAACCGTAATTAGTTTATGACCCCTGGACTTACTCCTATTAAGAACTTTATTTAGATTATAGGTTAAATTATAAGAAATTGAAGACATTGGTTTGGAATTTTCTAACCATCTTAATTTCTTATCATCATTCATTGAATGTAACTTGAGAAGAAATTCTTCTTCTTCCCTAGTTAGGACATTGATTTCTTCCTCAAAAGATGATTCAATATCATTACATTGAATCCCTTCTTCTTCTGAAGATGAAGGTTCATACGAAGAGTATCCTATTTCTGCAAAGATTTGCAGGATATCTTCCATTACATCTTCATCTAGATCTAAGGCATCCAGTCTTTTACCGATTTTATATTTATTGGCTGTGTGACCGTATTTCCTACATCTATAACACTTGATTCTTTTACATGGTTTCTTCTTCTTAGAATAATCCTTTTTAGAATCTTCATTATCAGATTGTTTGTTAAATATTTTAGAGAAATTCTTCTTTTTCTTCTTGAATTTTCTCTTAGATTTCCTTTTACAATTTGAACATTTTTTTGAGTCAAAGACAAAGAATGGATCATACTGTGAATAGAAATCACCAAGGCTTTGCCTTTTCATTATTTTCTCATTTTTAAGTTACTTCTGTAACCTAATTATGTTACACATTTGGGTTCATATCTTATAGACATAAGAGGTTAGCTCTCCATAAGACAGGTTGTTGTAAGGAATTTCTCCATTGAATTCCTCACGAATTTTGGTTCTAACTTGTTCACCTATTAGTTTAGGTAAACCGGCTAGGAATTTTTCTTTCCAAAAGGGTTGATTGCAGTGATCCCTTAGCAGTACCCTTTGGAAGAATATATCCTTGTATTGGCGAAATTTGCCTAAGGATTTGCATTTCATATTGGATAGAAGATCTAAATTCTTATCTTTAATGTGAGATAGATCCCCTATGAAATGTTGACTAATACAAAGCATTAATGTATTAACAACATCTTGAATTGGTTGGTTAAATTCATTAAGTATTTTAACTCCGAATTCGTTTTTCTTAACGGAAGTTAAAATGTTCATTCGCTGTTCTTCAGTGAGATAATTATCCCACCAACCTTTTAATTGTTTAGTAAAACTAGAAATTAAAAGTACAGCAATTTGATAATCAAATATGCCTTGAATACTTTTGTTAGTATTCATGAACATTATCATATGATTAAGAACATTAAGAATCATTTGTTTTGAGGCTCTATCTATGTTCCATTCATAGGTGGTTCCTACAGAATATTTGTTTTGATAATTACTTGGTTTTTTCTCGAATATAATATCAAGAGGAGAAGCTCACTAATAATATAATTTCTGATGCTCTTTCTAAGTAATCTTGTTAATTTCTTCACCATTAGAGTCATTAAGACTTAAGTCTTTTAATGAAACTTTTGGATCATAATCATTATTGGATTCATTCAAAACATTAAGTTTTTTAGATGGAGTATCTTCAATTATTAGATTCCTAAATTTAGGAGTATCTAATTTTAAAGATTCCATCGGTTCCATTTTCATTTTGTTTTTTAACAATTTTTTCTTCTCAATTAAAGCTTGAAGAAAGTCATTACTGGGATTAGACATTTTGAAAGGTTTGAAAAGTGGTTTCTTTCGATTCTTAATGGTTTCATTGTTATTGACCTGAGGTTTACTAATTACATCTTCTATTCGGTCTAATTGTTGACCTATTGTGTGAAGACTTTTATTAGTAAAATTGTTTTGGTCAATAATTTTCTTTATGTCAGATCCTTCAACTTCCGTGGCATTCTTGAAAGGAGCTAGCTTAATTTCGGTATCCTTATGGGAATACCTAATGTTGCTAAGTGGTGGATGAGTAGATTCAACTACGTTACTGTAAGTTAGTCTCCATTGTACAGTTTTATTAACATTATGAATCATTTTAGGCTTCAAATAATATTCTTCTAACCAATCGAAGAATAAGATCTAAGAACCTACTTCATTCATAAAATTGTAATAATCCTCCTTAATTTGTATCTTAAACTTAACAAAAGTCTTAAAATACCATTCTCTTTTCTTTCAATTTTTAGGAGAATTAAAATTAATGTTTAGAAAAATCCTATTAGGTTCGAAAGGTTTTTCTAAGACGTTAAGTTCATAATCTCCTACTTCTGAAGCAGAAGGTTCTTCATATTTTGGATCATTGTGATAGACCGGTTGAGTTAATCCTATGGGCTTATTAACTAAACCACTAATTGAAGGATTAAACTTTTTAGGGCTATCTTGAACATTTTTTAGTTCATCAATCTTAGATAGATCAATTGATCTTCTAGATGATGATCCTAAAGACATTGAATTTCTAGGATATTTAAATGATTTCTAGGATATTCAAATGATTTCCTAGAGAATTGGAGTGTTACCTTACCATCTGGATGCTGTATTACATTAGATGGTTCGACATCATTGATTTATTTCTAAGGAATAGGGTTTTCTATTTCCCAGTGATCAAGCAAGTTTACTTGATCCCATTTGATGATTTTTGGGACATTAACATTGGATCTGGTTAAATATGTTTGAATTAGAAGAGTTTGACCTTTCTTGTCAATTTTGTACGCTTTTGCTGCAAATGCATTTTCATTGATTTAAAATAAATTCTATAGATGATTGCCATTAGTAGTGCACCTTCAATCACTCTTAATTGTTGGTTTTGATTTAAAGGACGAGGAATTTCATTATGGTTTGATCCCTAAGACCTAAGGTGACATTTGGATGACATTTGAACTGAATTGGACCAGTATTGAGACTAGTCTCGATCATAGCATGGGTCGATCGTTCATACTCCAATTCTCTTGCATCCCCAAGGGCCATTAACATAGAGGTATCTAATCCTAATTTGGTAAGAGGTTTGGCTCTTACTTAGATTAGACCTATGTGAATGTAATTCCATTCTTGTCCATATTTTTTAATGGAATTACGATTCATTAATTCAATTGATGTCAATCCATTAGAGACAAGAATGTCTCTCATAGTCATTTTTGCCAAAAATTTTCCATTTGGCCATTTGGTAAATTTGGTCATAAGATAATTTAGGAATTTTCCAATCATCAATTGCCTTATCAAAATCTTTTACATAAATTTCATCTCTATTATTGACATTAGAGTCCTCAAGTTCCTCATTTGAAACAAAGCTAGAGGATGACATAGTTTGATTAAATAAATTCATTTTAAATCAGAACAATTTACTTATCCTATTCATAAATAGTGTTTTGTTGAACTTCGAATGGGTTTTATGCTGAGTTTCACCTCAACTCAATTTCACTACCCTTATCCAATGGGATTTACGCTACTTAGCAAGTCAAACTGCTACTTCTCAACTCTAACCCTTTACCAAGGATCGTTCTGCAAATACTATAGATGTCAAGGTTTCCACCGAGGATTAATGTTCTCGACTTAAAATAAAAATATTTGACCTAACTATATACTCCCCCCTTAGCTCTGATACCAAACAGGGAAAGGAACGCTAGGGGACACTTCCCAGAAGGAAGTGAGACCTAAGGAAAGTCTAGAGCTAACTAAACAATCCTACCAACCTAATTCCTCGTATAGAGATGATGAATTATGAAAAGAAAATAAACATTAAACAATCAGAGTAAAAACTGCAGAAATATAAAAATATCTAAAGTACGTAGTGTTGTCTTGCAAATCACAACGAGAATCCCTTTTCAAGGTATCTCTTTTGGACCTAGTAGCCCTTAGTGGCTTGTTTCTAGCCGATATACTTAAGATATTAAAACATTAAGTAAATTGTAGAAAATAAAACTCCAGGTGGCGGCTTAGCCAGTCCATATGGAGAAAATAAACTGCAATAAATAAATTGTAAGAACAGTAACCACCACACACGGTAGAACTAAGACTAGTGGGGCTTGTTCTTTCTAAATTAAATCAAGTAAATATAAAAATATTTACTTCATTAAACATTAATGAGCATTACAAAAAATTATGAAAGCAGGCATAAACAAACAATACATTAAAGAAGAAAGGAGGTGAGAAGCAGAGAAGAAGAGATAGAGAGGATGGAAGAAGATTATGGCAGATGGTTAGTCAAAAGAAAAAGGATAATTACCAAGGTATGTCTGCGTACTTAAGGCCTATGGTTCATCAACCATAGAAGAAGATGTTAGTGTTTGGGATAAAGAGTGGATAGGAGTGTATGGAAGAAGTGACCGAAGGTCGGTGGCCAGAGGTGAGGAAGAGAAGTCAGATGGAGAAGAGTGTTTATGAGTTAAAGGTTTTGAGAGGTCTTAAGGAGTTCTTAAGTTCTTCTGGATTCTGAATTTTTTTTATGCCTTCTAAATGAAATGGCTTCCTTTTTTTATAGAATCTACATTTTCACTATTTGAACAATAAAAGTACTTTTTACTATAGTGAACAGTGATTTTCTATCGGGAATATTACTATTTAAACAGTAATTCCAAGAGAATTTTTCAGTGGAAAAGGTCCACCTATCATTCAAACCGTAGAAGACAGTTTGGTCCATTGGCTTTGGTGATGACACCATGAGACATTGTTCCGTAGATGACGGAGGAGTGTGCATTACATTATATCATTTGTAATGGTATATCAATATAAAAAATTAGTATAGTATTTACTACTATACTTCATTAATTCTACATATTGTGTTACAAATGTAATAAAATACTTACATTTGATTCCTACGGACTACCTAAGTTGATGCCGTAGCAGTCATCTTCATTGCTTTGTCCACTATATGTTGATCTAGTGGAATCTCCAACATTGATCTTCATTTCTTTATCGGATTTCCTTAATTAAGCTAAAGCAGCTTCCAGAACTTCTTTCATTTGTTCGAATTCTGAGTCTTGGCCATTGATGACATTAAGAAACCCCTATCATGGAGAAATGGAGTTTGTTCATTTCCTTGGGCAAGGCTTCTGGATTTAACCAGCCATTGGTCAATTGCTAACTCCTTCACCTTGTCCCACATTTTGAATCTATCCCACCATTTGACTTTAAATCATCTGGTGAGGACAGGAGCCTAGGTACATTGGTTTGGCTTGTACCCAAAGAACCAAGTCATTACCCATAATATACCAACGTGCATGTAGTATAACATGGTCTTGTTAAACATATATTCATGAGCATTAGGCTCATAATTCTTGAGGAAAAGATTGAATCCTTTCCTAGCATTTTCATGGACTATTTCTTCAATAGCCCTAAATTAATCCCACCAGTGAGCAAACCAGTAAGGAAGGTTTTTTGAAGAACATTTTTCAAAAAAGATTAACCAAGTATGGGATCTTTTTTGGTTCATTCCGAGAAAAGCATTAAACTACACCTATTTATAGTCAAAATAATTATAAATGGTACAGTGTAGTACCGGAGGCATCAAAGGGTTAATTTTGAATTTCTAGTTTTCATGGGGTTTGCCATGCCAATCGCAAAGGTTTATGACCTTATGGATTCTAGCGGTTGAGTAGCTAATTACTCCACTGTTTTCAGAATGCTTAATTGAAATAGAACCAGTTTCAATCAAGATTCTTTCATAGTATTCCATATTTTTTAAATTGTCATATGAAAAATGAAAAACATTTTTAGGAAATATTTTCTTGGCAAATTTAAAAGGACCCTTTTCATGCATCCCTTTCTCTACTAAGAAGATATACTTGAAAATTTCCTTGACATAAAGTTTTCATTTTGGGAAAACATTTTGGGGGACTAATGCCTTCTCAGAGGAAGACGTTACCTCTATAATATGAACATTTTGTGATGATTTCTTAGAAATCATCTCATTGCGGCCTTTCTTAGGTGACTGTGAACCTAATGCACTGGTAATTACCTTGATTAATTTAGGCGTGATTACCACATTAGTGTTTAAACTCTCAGTGTTTAAACTCACATTATCCTCATTGGGATGTTTCATTGGTTTGGATGAGGTGCATGATTGCTCATCCTTAATTATAAGTGGTGCATTGGTTTTGGGGGCCATGGCAGCAAGCCATGACCGGACATTTGTAAGTCCCTTCCAGGGGACTTCCTTCTCCTTCCCCTTATCTCTTTTGGAAGGCATTTCCTTACAGGAATTCACGGGTAAGGAAATTAGGAAGAGAATTGGATGTTCCATTAATATGCTCGATATCGAAATCAAAACAAGATAAAATTGATTGCCATATGGAAAAAATCTATTTTGAAGCCAAATTTTGAATATCTTTCTCTAAAATATTTTTGGCTGCTTTGTAGTCAATTCTTAAATTCTTAAAAGAAATTTTTTATTTAACAAATCTCCTTGAGATTTGGAAATTGTTAAAAAAAATTGCTAAAATTTCTTAAATGGCACTTTATGAAATTAAGAACATCTCACTTCCTTCTGGGAAGTGCCCCCTAGCGTTCCTATCCCTGTTTGGTATCAAAGCTAAGGGGAGAGTATAGTTGAGTCGAATATTTTTATTTTAAGCCAAGAACATTAATCTTTGGTGGAAACTTAGACATCTATAGTGTTTGTAGAACGATCCTCGGTGGAGGGTTAAAGTTGAGAAGTAGCAGTTTGACCTACCAAGTAACGTAAATCTCGTTGGATAAGGGTACCGAAATTGAGTTGAGGTGAAACTCAGCATAAGACCCATTCTTAATTCAGTAAAACACTATTTATGAATAAGATAAGTAAAATTTTCTGATTTAAAATGAATTTATTTAATCGAACTATGTCATCCTCTATCTTTGTTTCAAATGAGGAACTTGAGGACTCTAATGTCAATAATAGAGATGAAATTTATGTAAAAGATCTTGATAAGGCAATTGACGATGGGAAAATTCCTAAATTGTCTTCTGACCAAATTTACCAAATGGCTAAATGGAAATATTTTAGCAAAAATGACTATGTCATATCCACATAAGAGAGAGACATTCCTGTCTTTGATGGATTGACATCAATTGAATTAATGAATCGTAAATCCATTCGAAAATATGGACAAGAATGGAATTACATTCACATAGGTCTAATCCAGTAAGAGCCAAACCTCTTACCAAATTAGGATTAGATACCTTTGTGTTAATGGTCCTTAAGGGTGCAAGAGAACTAGATTATAAACGATCGATCCACGCTTCGATCGAGACTAGTCTCAATACTAGTCTAATTCAGTTCGAATGTCATCTAAATGTCACCTTAGGTCTTAGGGATCAAACCATAATGAAATTCCTAGTCCTTCAAATCAAAACCAATAATTACAGAATGATTGAAGGTGCACTACCAATGGCAATCATCTATAGAATTTATTTTAAATTAATGAAAACTGCATTTGGAGCAAAAGCGTACAAAATTGACAAGAAATGTCAAACGCTTCTAATTCAAACGGATTTAACCAGATCCAATGTTAATGTCCCAAAAATCATCAAATGTGATCAAGTAAACTTACTTTATCACTGGGAAATAGAAAACCCTATTCCCCAGAAATAAATCAATGATGCCGAACCATCTAATGTAATACAGCATCCGGATGGTAAGGTAACACTCTAATTCTCTAGGAAATCATTTGAATATCCTAGAAATTCAATGTCTTTAGGATCATTGTCTAGAAGGTTAATTGATCTATCTAAGATTGATGAACTAAAAAATGTTCAAGATAGCCCTAAAAAGTTTAATCCTTCAATTAGTGGTTTAGTTAATAAGCCCATAGGATTAACTCAACCGGTTTATCACAATGATCCAAAATATGAAGAACCTTCTACTTTAGAAGTAGGAGATTCTAAACTTAATGTCTTAGAAAAACCTTTCGAACCTGATAGGATTTTTCTAAACAATGATTTTAATTCTCCTAAAAATTGAAAGAAAAGAGAATGGTATTTTAAGACTTTTGATAAGTTTAAAATACAGATTAAGGAGGATTATTATAATTTTATGAATGAAGTAGGTTCTCAGATCTTATTGTTTGATTGGTTAGAAGAATATTATTTGAAGCCTAAAATGATTAATACAGTTAATAAAACTATACAATGGAGACTAAGTGATGGTAACGTAGTTGAATCTACTCATCCACCACTTAGCAATATTAGGTATTCCCATAAGGATACCGAAATTAAGCTAGCTCTTTTCAAGAATGCTATGAAAGCTGAAGGATCTAGCATAAAGAAAATTATTGACTAAAACAATTTTACTAATAAAAGTCTTCACACAATAAGTCATCAATTAGACTAAATAGAAGATGTAATTAGTAAACCTCAGGTCAATAACAATGAAACCGTTAGGAATGAAAAGAAACCACTTTTCAAACCTTTTGAAATGTCTAATCTCAGTAACGAATTTCTTCAAGCTTTAAGTGAGAAGAAAAAATTGTTAAAAAACAAAATGAAAATGGAACCGATGGAATCTTTAAAATTAAACACTCCTAGATTTAGGAATCTAATAATTGAAGATACCCCATCTAAAAAACTTAATGTTCTTAATGAATCCAATAATGATTCTGAGCCAGAAGTTTCATTAAAAGACTTAAGTCTTAATGATTCTCATGGTGATGAAATTAACAAGATTACTTGGAAAGAGCCTTAGAAATTATATTATCAGCGAGCTTCTCTACTTGATATTATGTTCGAGGAAAAACCAAGTAATTATCAAACAAACAATATCTGCAGGAACCACCTATGAATGGAACATAGATGGAGCCTCAAAACAAATGTATCTAAATGTTCTTAATCAGATGATAATGTTCGCAAATACTAACAAAAGTATTCAGGGAATATGTGATTACCAAATTGCTGTACTTTCAATAGCTGGTTTTTCTATCCAATTAAAAGGTTGGTGCGACAATTACCTCACTGAAGAATAGCGAATGAATATTTTAACTGTCGTTAAAAGAAATGAATTCGAAATTAAAATACTTAATGAATTTAACCAACCAATTCAAGATGTTGTTAATACATTAATGTTTTGTATTAGTCAACATTTCATAGGGGATCCATCTCACATTAGAGATAAGAATTTAAATCTTCTATCTAATATGAAATGAAAATTCTTAGGTAAATTTCGCCAATACAGGGATATATTCTTCCAAAGGGTACTGCTAAGGAATGACTGCAATTAACCCTTTTGGAAAGAAAAATTCCTAACCGGTTTACCCAGACTAATAGGTGAATAGGTTAGAACTAAAATTCGTGAGGAATTCAATGGAGAAATTCCTTACAACAACCTGTCTTATGGAGAGCCAACCTCTTATGTTTATAAGATAAGAACCCAAATATGTAACACAATTAGGTTGCAGAAGCAACTTAAAAATAAGAAAACAATGAAAAGGCAAAGCCTTGGTGATTTCTGTTCACGGTATTATCCATCCTTTGTCTTTGACTCAAAAAAATGTTTAGATTGTAAAAGGAAATCTAAGAGAAAATTTAAGAAGAAAAAGAAGAATTTCTCTAAAAGATTTAACAAACAATCTGATAATGAAGATTCTAAAAAGGATTATTCTAAGAAAAAGAAACCTTTTAAAAGAATTAGGTGTTATAGATGTAGGAAATACAGTTACACAACTGATAAATGTAAATTGGTAAAAGACTGGATGCCTTAGATCTACATGAACACGTAATGGAAGATATCTTGCAAATCTTTGGAGAAACAGGATACTCTTCGTATGAACCTTCATCTTCAGAAGAAGAAGAGATTTAATGCAATGATATTGAATCATCTTCTAAAGAAGAAATCAATTTCCTAACTAGGGAAGAAGAAGAATTTCTTCTCAAGTTAGATTTAATGAATGATGATCAGAAATTAAGATGGTTGGAAAATTCCAAACCAACGTCTTCAGTTTCTAATAATTTAACCTATAATCTAAATGAAGTTCTTCATAGGAGTAAGTCTAGAGATCATAAACCAATTATGGTTAATGATCTTCATAATGAAATTAAAATTCAAAAAGAAGAAATCAAAGAATTAAAATTGATGCAACATAAGTTGCAGCAAGAATTCTTTGAACTCAAAGCCAGAATGAGGATTGAGTATTCAGATGACACTAAATATGAAAGTTCTACCAATAGAGATTCTGAAAAAGAAATCAGTCCAGAATACCTAATGCAACTACTAGAAGTCATTACTAGGAAATGGGTAATGAATATTACCGTTAAGATAAATGAGGAATTTATCCTAGAAACTACTGCTCTATTTGATACTAGCGCTGATTTAAATTACGTTAGAGAAGGGTTAATCCCAACAAAATATTTTGAAAAAACAACCCAATCTCTAAGCTCTACATCCGGTAACATATTAAACATTAATTTCAAATTACCTAATGCAGAAGTTGTTAAAAATAATGTGTCCTATAACACTTCCTTCATTTTAGTAAAAAAATTGAAGTAGAATGTGATATTAGGAATACCTTTTATCAACTTAATCCAACCTTTTAAGGTTAACAATGATGGGATTGAAACAAATTATCTCATAAGGAAAATCTGTTTTGATTTTGTTTCAAAACCAAAAACCAAAATGATATATCAACTTAAACAAAACTCAGTTTCTAAGTTAAACTGTTTGATTAAAGCCAAGGAAGACCAACTATCCTTCTTAAATGATGATTTGAATCTTCATAGGATCGAAGATCAAATCAAAAGAAATCCTGTTAAGGAAAGGATTTCTAAATTAGAAAGTGAAATCAGAAAAGATATATGTTCCACTTTACCTAATGCTTTATGGGATAGGAAGTCCCACTCAATCGAATTACCTTATGAAGGTAACTTCGATGAGAAAAATGTACCAACGAAGGCAAAACCTTCACAAATGAATCGCGATGTTCTAAAACATCGTAAAAATGAAATTAATAATTTGTTAGCTAAAAAGCTAATACGCAAATCCAAGTCACCTTGGAGTTGTTCGGCTTTCTACATTAACAAAAATGCTGAAATTGAAAGAGGTGTACCAAGATTGGTAATTAATTACAAGTCTCTTAACAATGTTTTAAAATGGATTGGGTACTTAATACCTAATAAGAAAGATCTGCTTGGAAGAATACACAATGCTAAGGTATTCTCTAAGTTCGACATGAAATATAGGTTTTGGCAAATCCAGATAAAAGAATCCAATAGGTACAAAATAGCATTCACTGTCCCTTTTGGACAATATGAATGGAATGTTATGCCCTTTGGATTAAAAAATGCACCCTTTGAGTTTCAGAGGATAATGAATGAAATTTTAAGCGATTACTCAAAATTTGTAATCATTTATATTGATGATGTATTGATCTTCTCTCCTAATGTGGATCAACATTTCAAACATGTAAAAGCTTTCATTAAGAAAGGTAAAATGAATGGTTTAGTAGTATCGCCTTCTAAGATATCCTTATTCTAAACCAGGATTAGGTTCTTAAGATTCGATATTCACAATGGAACAATCACTCCAATTAAGAGATCCATAGAATTTGCTTCTAAGTTTCCAGATAGAATTTTGGACAAGACTTAGCTCTGAAGATTCTTAGGTAGCTTAAATTATGTAACAGATTTCTTTAGGAATCTCAATGTCTTGTGTAAGCCTCTTCATAACAGGCTTAAGAAAAATCCACCAGAATGGTCTAACATATATACACATGTAATCAGACAAATCAAAGAGAAAATTAAGGAAATTCCTTGCATCCATATAGCAGATCCATTCCTACCAAAGATAGTAAAGACTGATGTATTTGATATAGGTTTCAAAGGAATCCTTAAGCAAAAATCCAATGGCAATGAATGTGTAGTCCAGTTTGTGTCAAAACACTGGAACCAATGTCAACTTAATTATTCCACAATTAAAAAGGAAATTTTAGCAATTGTTTTAACAATTTCCAAATTTCAAGGAGATTTGTTAAATAAAAAATTTCTTTTAAGAATTGACTGCAAAGCAACTAAAAATATTTTAGAGAAAGATGTTCAAAATTTGGCTTCAAAACAGATTATTGCTAAATGGCAATCAATTTTATCTTGTTTTGATTTCGATATCGAGCATATCAATGGAACATCCAATTCTCTTCCTAATTTCCTTACCCGTGAATTCCTATAGGGAGATGCCTCCTAAAAGGGATAAGGGGACGGGGAAGGAAGTCCCTTGGAATGGACTTACAAATGTCTGGTCATGGCTTGCTGCTATGGCCTCCAATCATGTGCCTCATCCAAACCAATGAAACGTCCCGATGAGGATAATGTGAGTTTAAACACTAATGTAGTAATTACGCTTGAATTAATCAAGGCAATTACTAGTGCGTTAGGTTTACGATCACCTAAAAAAGGCCGCAATGAGATGATTTCTAAGAAATCATCACAAAATGTTCATATTACAGAGGTGTCGTCTTCCTCTGAGAAGGCATTAGTCCCTCAAAATGTTTTCCCAAAATCAAAATTTTATGTCAAGGATATTTTGAAGTATATCTTCTCAGTAGAGAAAGGGATGCATGAAAATGATCTTTTTGAATTTGCTAGGAAAATATTTCCTGAAAATGTTTTTCACATACCACATGACAACTTAAAAAATATGGAATACTATGAAAGAATCTTGATTGAAGCATGTTCTGTTTCAATTAAGCATTTTGAAAATAATGGAGTAATTAGTTACTCAACCGCTAGAATCCATAAGGTCATAAACCTTTGTGATTAGCCTAGCAAACCTCATGAAAACTAGAAATTCAAAATTAACCCTTTGATGCCTCTAGTACCACACCTTACCATTTATAATTATTTTGATTATAAACAAGCGTGGTTTAATGCTTTTCTCAAAATGAACAAAAAAAGATCCCATATATGGCTCATCTTTTTTGAAAAATGTCCTTTAAAAAACCTTCCTTATTGGTTTGCACACTGGTGGGATGAATTTGGGGCTATTGAGGAAATAGTCCATGAAAATGCTAGAAAAGGATTCAATCTTTTCCTAAAATGTTATGAGCCAAATGCTCATGAATATATGTTCAATAAAACTATGTTATATTATATGCACATTGGTATATTATGGGTAATGACCTAGTTCTTTGGGTACAAACCAGATTGATGTACTTAGACTCCTGTTTTCTCTAGGCGATTTAAGGTCAAATGGTGGGACGAATTCAAAAAGTGGGATAAGGTGAAAGAGTCAGCAATTGACCAATTGCTGACTAAATAGAGAAGCCTTGCCTAAGGAAATGCATAGACTCCATTTCTTCATGATAAAGGTTTCTTAATGTCATTAATGGCCAAGACCCAAAACTCATAGCAAATGAAGGAAGTTTTGGAAAATGCTTTGGCTCAATTGAAGAAGATCGATGAAGAAATGAAGACCAATGTTGAAGATTCCACTAAATCAACATATAGTGGACAAAGCAATGAAGATGATTGCTACGGCATCAACCTAGGTAGTCCGTAGGAATCAAATGTAAGTATTTTGTTACACTTGTAACAAAATACGTAGAATTAATAAAGTATAGTATTAAAATACTATACTAATTTTTTGTATTGATATACCATTACAAATGGTATAATGTAATGTACAGTCCTTCGTCATCTACGGAACAATGTCCCATGGTGTCATCACTAATGCTAATGGACTAAACTGTCTTCTACAGTTTGAATGACAGGTAGACCTTTTCCACCGAAAAATTCTTTGGGAATTACTGCTCAAATAATAATATTCCCGACAAAAATCACTATTCATTACAGTAAAAGGTACTTTTACTGTTTAAATAGTGAAAATGTGGATTCTATAAAAAAGGAAGCCATTTCATTCAGAAGGCATCCAAAAAATTTAAAATTCTAAAGAACTTAAGAACCTCTTAAGACCTCTCAAAACCTTTAACTCACAAATACTCTTCTCCATCTAACTTCTCTTCCTCACCTCCGGGCACCTACCTTTGGCCACTTCTTCCATACACTCCTATCCTCTCTCTATCCCAAACACTAGCATCTTCTTCTATGGTTGATGAACCATAGGCCCTAAGTACGTAAACATACTTAGGTAATTATCCTGTTACTAACCCTTCACATAATCTTCTTCCATCCTTTCTGTCTTTCCATCTCTACTTCTCACCTCCTTTCTTCTTTAATGTATTGTTTGTTTCTGTTTGCTTTCATAATGTTCTGTAATGCTTATTAATGTTTAATGAAGTAAATATTTTTATATTTACTTGATTAATTTAATTTAGAATGAACAAGCCCCATTAGTCTTGGCACTACCGCCTATGGTGGTTATTGTTCTTGCAATTTATTTTTCTCCACACGGACTGGTTAAGCCGCCTTCTGGAGTTTTATTTTCTGCAATTTACTTAATGTTTTAATATCTTAAGTATATCGACTGGAAACAAGTCGCTGAGGGCTACTGGTCCAAAAGAGATACCTTGAAAAATGGATTCTCGTTGCAATTTGCATGACAATGCTACGTACTTTAGATATTTTTATATTTTTGCAATTTTTACTCTGATTGTTTAATTCTTATCTACTTTTCATAATTTATCATCTCTATACAAACAATTAGGCCGGTAGGATTGTTTAGTTAGCTCTAGACTTTCCTTAGGTCTCACTTCCTTCTAGGAAGTGTCCCCTAGCGTTTACTATGGAAGCTAAAGGGTCTAGCATAAAGAAAATTATTGACAAGCATGGATCGATCGTTCATACTCCAGTTCTCTTACATCCCTAAGGACCATTAACATAGAGGTATCTAATCCTAATTTGGTATGAGGTTTGTCTCCTACTTAGATTAAACCTATGTGCAAGTAATTCCATTCCTGTCCATATTTTCAAATGGAATTACAATTCATTAATTCAATTGATGTCAATCCATTATATATATATATATATATATACAATATGTATGGTGTGTTGGGTGTCCCCTATGTGTGTATGGGCACAAGGCTACCTCTTACGACTGGTTTGACTATCTTATATATATATATATATATATATATATATATATCTATGTATGTGCATGCTGAGTAAATTTGCTGGATTTCTACCTAATCGTGCATGCGTGAAGCCTTTCTTGCATTGCAACAATTGGATATATGTATATAAATACCGCACTTATTGGATTGCTGGGCATTCCCTGTACGTACGTGTGTGAAGTTTTCTTTTTTATTTTTTTCTTATTGCTACTGGTGTAAAACATATACATATGTATATTAGTTGTAATGCAGAAACACCAACATAATGTTATGAATAAGTAGGTGTATATATAGTTCCATGTAACCTTATGATTGCCGGGTCTTCTCCCCTCCAAACTTGCTTGTGCTTACTATGGATGCTAGCCAAAATTAAGAATTTCCCCTTCTTTTTGCTACTGCTTTGATGTGCCTAAATGGGGTTTAAGCACATGCAAAACAATCCAACTAACAACCCCAAAAGACAAGGCCAATTCGGATTACTTTTAGGGCAATATTGCATCGTGAACCCTAAATGCAATCTTGGATCCGATTGTTAAAGTTCATAAAATGATTAATACAAAGAAGTATTTCTCAATGAAGATCACAAACTATGCTTGAAAGGCCACGTGATTACCACTCAAAATCAACAAGAACAATAACTGAGATCTACCTTCTAAGAGGATTGATTTCACGGTTTAAGAAACGTACACAATAGATGAATCAAAACAAATATAAAAGGAACTCAATTAAGCACAATATTTTTTAATAATAAGGAATCAAATTTGACCAAGAAATGTTTCGATCTAACCTTAGATATGACACACTAGAGAAGAAAAGAAAACACAACAAATAGAAATTGATATAACTCAAAATTTCTCTTTGTTGCACTCGACACAATTCCAACTCTTGGGATTGAAATTGATAATAGGGATTGAACTAGGATGAACCCTAAGTTCTCTCACATAAAATGATGTGTGTATATTCTGAAAATTGTCCCCCAAAAAACCCTAAGCAAGTATTTATACTTGCTCCCTTTAGGGTTAAAAGTTTACAAAATTACAACTATACCACTTTTAGGGTGGCTAGTCCTAAATGAAAATTACAAACAAATGAAAGTGTCCCAAAAGAAAATTACAATATAAAATGGTCCAATAACAATTACAAAGTACAAAAATAATATAAATCTTCAAGAGTCAATGCTTTGAAGTGAAATCAATCGTAGTAGGCCTTTGGATGCAAATTTGATGATATCCCGTGGCCATCAACTAATGTAAGTCATGTGGCATCCCATGGAGAAATATTATTGTACCTATAAGATTAATACTCATATATTTATTAGATAAAAGAAATAAAGTGAAATATGAGCGATTTGGATCATCGTCTAAATCGAGTTTTGAAAGCATCTATGGTGCTAGAAAATTTCCCATCATGCTCTATACATAGCTATATGTCTAATTGGAACATAGTAGGCTACTGACTCTCTTTTCATTTCCTTCCATGTGCATGGGTATGTGATGATTCCATGGATGGTTGTATGGTTTGTAAAAGTATATATGTACATGCTGGAGACTTGCCTAGGAAATGGGAAGAAGGGAAGCCGTAGAGTCTTATGTGGATGTAAATAAATATGCATATGTGTATAAGGCTTGGAGGTTAGAAGAAAACTACGAGGAAGTGGAAGCAAGCATAGGAATGTCATATAAGTATATTTTATATGCGAGATGAGGAATGTGGAAATGGAAATTTGACTTAAATAGTTGGACTATAAGATAAAATGGAGGTGGGAGTTAGAATTGTATTGATGTTGGTCTTTTTGTGAGCTTGTGTGTTAGGAAATTTAGAAGGAAGGTGGAAATCCATGATTGAGGATATGAGATAACACGTATATAGACATGTATTGGCACATAGGTGTTGGATCTCTTTTCCTTTGTGAGTGAGCATGGTTTTTCTAGTAGGAATAATAAGAGACGACATGGCATGTGCATTGTTAACGATTGTGGAGATTGATGATGAGATTATAGACACATGTCGACATGGAGGATGTTGGAAGCGGAGGCTAGAAAGAAGGGATTCTAAGTAGTCAATCTAAACCATAAGTATATGCATACATCACAAGTTAAGAAGGAGGAGTTAAGTTGCTAATAATCTAAGTCCTTACCATCATAGCTACATATGCTAGGGGTAAGTGAGATAGAAGTATAGGATATCGAAAT
Organism: Laguncularia racemosa; assembly: GCA_037954665.1. NCBI lineage: Eukaryota > Viridiplantae > Streptophyta > Magnoliopsida > Myrtales > Combretaceae > Laguncularia > Laguncularia racemosa. The sequence goes on from JBBMOL010000196.1 coordinate 1,097,535, forward strand.
AGGTATAAGCCATAGACATATAGGATATATAGGATTAGGGGAAAAAGTACTCATAGTCAAGTATAAACAATAAACACATATCTTGATGTCATAATATTCATAGATAATGGAGAGATGGGAATCTAACTTAAACTTCATTCGCCATAGGTATATATGTATATATTTAGGGACAAGACATATAATTATAATCATGAATAAGAAGTCTATTGCTTGATGATCTCTTGCTAAATGATTAGTGCATTATGAATGGAATGTGTGTTGACATGGTTGTCACTTATATATGCGCTTGACCTTAAATGATCACCTTAAAACCTTAACTAATTATTTGACTAATTAAAAACCCGATATGCATTGCATGAACATTGCATTGTTCAAGGCCATCATAACTATAAGGTAAGCCGAAAGTAATCAGAGGGTTATTGTTTCACCAAGTGTGAACTAATTGACTAGGGGATTGTCGTGCCTTGACGGTTTCAAGTTCAACCTATCTCTTGAAGGTGTGTAAATGCTTGGTATATGAGAGACACTTGAGTTTAGATCACTAAAGCTAAGACACAGCTATCATAAATTGATAAGAGTAATTAAATTATGTGTAAGACGTTGGCTTTGATGGTGGCTTCGGAATCACGCTGGTTATCAGAAGATCACGTGAGATGCTACATTCATATGATTTTTCATGCATAGCATTTGTTTTGACAACTTGCTTGAAATTTTTTATGTTTATTGCAACACTAAGATATTGTACTCCTATCTCACTAAGCTATTAACTCACCCCTCCATAGACTGTTTTGCTAGTAAAAATCTTAAAAGCAAGGGATGGGATAAGATGCAAAATGTCGAGAGTTTTTAGAAGCTAAGAACGATAAAGTAAGAATTATGATTGGTAGACTATCTAAATGAAATGCCATTTTAGGACCTTGATGCAAATTTTGAATTTGTGAGACTTAGGGTTTTATTCCATTTTACTTGTTATTAGGGGATTCCGACTCTTTGCGATCTTAGTTGGCCGTGGAACATGGGAATCCGTAGTTAAATTTTTATCATACAATTTTATGTAATATGATTAGTTGTAATTGATTAAATAATTATTTAAAGCCTTGTGGCCTCTGACTCACAAGGTGGTTATCATGTAATGGGTCAACACATGACATGATAACTTTAGTGGAAACTTCCAAGCCCCCTTTAGGGCATAACAGTAATGCTCCTTCAAGAGGACATGTGTGCGCGTGAAGGAGGAAACTTTGCTTCCTTTCCACAAGTGTGCAAGTGCTGGCTTTATTTTCCATTTGTCAGAGTGTATGTGTTGGTTCTTGCTTCCTTTTCTCTTGCATGCGTGTGTGTGAATCAAACTTCTAGTAAGAGGGGAATGTGGAGAGGAACGTATATATATATATATATATATATATATATATATATATATATATGAGAGCTGGATGAGGGGAGCAAGATGGATGATGGAATTAAATGATTAGATAAATATATATAGGTACATACAAATGATGTATTGTGGGAAGGGAGTATATATATACATTAGGGGATCTACATGAGGGAATTGTATGTAAAAGGGGAGGCAAGAAAAAGAAAATATATATATGCATGTATATAATCTTATGGACATCAACTTAAATATATATCTATATATATTGGTGTGTGACGGCTAAGAAAGGATCGGAGTAGGAAGCCATACATATATGAATACATATAAAATAATAGCAATGCACTAAGTGCATTTTCATATGCACTTGTGAAAATTTCTAAATTAGGATGGAAGGAAAAAAAAGGAGAGCAATTAAATGACTTTAGATAAAAATATGATGTTTGGTGATTTATCTCTTCCGGCAATGTGGATGTTGTTTTATGATTGTGATTGAACAAGTGTATTCCATATCTACCTTGGTTATGATTGAATTTTGAGTGGTTAAGGCGTGATCACCTTAAAACACAAAATCAATTAATTGACTTAGCTAAAAGCCAACATGCATTACATGAGACATTGCATGATTGAAGGTCATCGTTGCTATAAAGCGCATCAGAAGTAATCATAGGATTATTGTTTCGCTAAGTGTGAGCTAAATGATTAGGGGATTATTGTGCCTTGATGAATCTGAGTCTGATTTGTCCTTGAGGGTGTGTAATGTTCAGTGTGTGAGTAACACTTGAACCTAGATCACAAAAGCTAAGAGATAAACTATAACAAAGAGATAAGAGAAAAATAAATTGAGTTTAAGAGCTAGGCATTGATGGTATAATCTAAATCCCTAACCTAAGGTTAAGGGGGGCATAAACCCTAGACTTCACGCTAGTTACTGAAAGATCGTGTATGATGTTGCATTCATATGGTTGTTCATGCATTACATATGAATTTGATAACTTGCTTGTAATTGCTTGTATTTGTAATAGCATTAAGAGATTGCACCTTATCTCACTAAGCTATTAGCTAACCTTTAGGTCGTGATTACTTGAACTTTGTTAAGGGATACCAAAGCATAGTAAGTACATTTCGTGAAGCTAAGGGTAAGGGAACAATGAAGAGAAAGTAATGACTAGTTTTATATAGTGATAGACTCTGAGAGTGTAAAGTCTACAATTATTCTATTTTGATATAAAAGGATCCTGATATACTTGTTTTCTAATGGGAGCTAATTAAGGCTCTCTTTTAAGATTGATATGTAACATTTCCATTAAGTACGGAACAAGTGGATTTGGAAATGAACAAATGCCCGAGGTATTCGAGTAGTATTTGTTATAATTAAAGACATTGTTTTACTTGAGCTAAGACACTTCATAGTTGCTTAATAAAGGTTAGGCAATTGTGGTAGGTTGTCACATTTTGAGTACCTAAAGGGGGTGTGACAAAAAGGTTTAAGGAGTTGTTATATGAGCAATATATCCCATGCAACATAAGGGAAATAGTTTAGTTTTCAATTAAAAGCACATAAACCAATAGGGTTGCCAACATATGAGCTATGGGGAAAAAGTGTGATGACATCAATAATAGTTGAGGTTAAAGATGTGACGAAAATTGATAGAGTAAAAGTAGTGAAGGAGTTTACTAAAGTGTTTTTGGATGATCTGCTAAGTTTACCTCCAATAAGGGAGATTGAATTCAGCATAGATGTAGTACCTAGTGTAACTACCATATTAAAAGCCACAAATCATGTGGCACCTACAAAGTTGAAAGAATTGAAGGATTAGATACAAGGACTGCTAGATAAGAAGTTTATCAGACTATGTGTTTCAACTTGGAGTGTGCCGGTATTCTTTGTAAAGAAGAAAGAAAACAACATGTGATTATGTAAAGATTACTAGAAGATGAACAAGGTTGCAATTAAAAATAAATACCCTATTTCAAGGATTGATGATCTATTTAATCAGTTGCAAGGGGCTTAAGTCTTCTAAAAAATAGACTTGAGATCCAGGTATCACTAACTAAGAATCAAGGAAGAAGACATCGAGAAGACCGCCTTTAGAACTAGGTATAGGCATGACAAGTTTCAAGTAATACTGTTTTGACTCATAAATGCATCGACAACCTTTATAGACTTAATGAATTGGATATTCAAGGAATACTTTGACAAGTTTGTCATCATATTCATAGATGACATCTTAATATACTCTAGAAGCAAAGAAGATTGTGAGCAACACTTAAGGATAGTATTAAGCAAACTACAAGTAGAAAAGTTGTATACCAAGTTTAAGAAGTGTGAATTCTGGTTGAAGTAGGTTACCTTTTTAGGACATGTGATTAGTAAAGATGGATTATTTGTAGATCCTAAGAAGATAAGAGTTATAAATGAGTGGCTTAGGTTGAAGATCATAATAGAAATTAGAAACTTCTTAGGGTTAGCATGATAGTATAGAAGATTTGTGGAAGGATTCTCTAAACTGGCTACCCCTTTGACCAAGTTGACCTAGAAAGGGGTAAAGTTTGTATGGGATGACCAATGTGAAGCAAGCTACATGACATTGAAAGAAAGATTGACTTCTACACCAATGCTTGCACTACCAATCGGTGGTGAAAATTTTGTACTGTATAGTGATGCTTCTATTTAAGGACTTGGGTATGTGTTGATGTAGAATAATAGGGTAATTGCATACACATCTAGGTAGTTGAAGCCTAATGAGAAGGACTACCTAACACAAGATCTGGAATTAATTGCCATGGTATTTGCACTCAAGTTGTAGAGACACTACTTGTATAGGGGGACGTGTAGACTATTCATAAATTGCAAAAAGCCTCAAGTACCTCTTTACCTAGGAGGAGCTAAATATGAGGCAAAGACACTGACTAAAATTGATAAATGACTATGATTTAGACATTTAGTACCATCTTAGGATGGCAAATGTAGTTACTAATGCGCTCAGTAGAAAGAATAATGGTAATTTAGCAACTTTGATAATAACTTAGAATAAGATATTAAAAGATATGTTGAAATTAGATATGGAAATTTTGACTTAGGAAATCAGAGCTAGATTTACAACTCACCAATACAACTAACGTTAATTGATAGAATAAAGCTCCAAAAGATGAAGATATAAAGATATGGGAAAGAAAGAAAAGAATAGAAGAGGGAAGAGTTGTGGAATTTAATGAAGATAAAGAAAGGGTGTTGAGGTATGGTCATAGGTTATGTTTGCCAAGTGTAGATGAATTAAAGAAAGAAATATTGGAGGAGGCATACTATTTTGGGCACTCCATTTACCCTAGAAGTAACAAGATGTATAAGGATTTAAAGAACCATTATTAATGAAGGAATATGAAGAGAGAAATTGCTAATTATGTATCAAGGTGCCTGCATGCCAACAGATCAAGATAGAACGTTACATATTTGCCGACATGTTACAATCTTCACCTATACCAAAGTGAAAATGGAAACATGTAACCAAGGACTTCATCATAATACTACCTAGAACAATAACTAGGTTAGATATCGTATGGGTAATTGTAGACCGACTTACAAAATCAGCTCATTTTATACCTATAGGTATTGGTTACACACGTGAGAAGATGGCACAAATTTACATCAAAGAAATTATAAAGTTGCATGGGGTACCGGTCTCCATAGTGTTAGATAATGATACTAGATTTGTAGGGAGGTTTTGGAATAATCTACGTAAGGCATTGGAAACACAATTATAGTTCAATATAGCCTTTCACCTATAGATGGATGGTTAGTCAAAGCAAACTATTCAAATATTAGAGAACATGTTAAGGGTGTATGCATTAGACCTTGGTGGAAATTGGGATAAACATCTACCCTTAGTGGAGTTCACCTACAACCATTCAAATGGAACCATATGAAGCATTATATAGAAGAAAGTGTTGATTACCTTTACATTGGGATGAAGTGGGTCAGAAACAGGTGTTGAGACTTGATCTAGTATAAGATGTAGTGAATAAAGTAAAGCTGATTAGGCAGAAAATACAGTCAGCTTAAAGCCATCAAAAATCATATACAGATAAGAGGAGACACCTATTAGAGTTCCAAATGGGAGATCATGTGTTGCTAAAGATCTCACTTGTGAAGGGAGTGATAAGGCTTAGATTAAGGGGAAAATTTAACCCTAGATTTATGGGATCCTTTGAAATTTTTGAAAGAATTGAACCAGTGGCATATAGATTAGCATTGTCACCAAATCTGGCTAAGGTAGACCCTATATTCCACATTTCCATGTTAAGGAAATATGTACCCAACCTTAACTAGACCACTGCATTAGAACCACTACAAGTGTAACTAAACCTCACAATTATGGAGAGACCATCAAGATTTTGGATACTAAAGAGTAGACTTTGAGAAGATAGGTTATCAGGTATGTCAAGGTGCAATGGAGCAACTAAACCGAGAGAGGCGACTTGGGATTTAGAAGAGGAGATGAGAAGAAGGTATCTAGAACTCTTTTATGATCCAAGTGATTTTCAAGGACAAAAATTTTTATAAGGGAGGAAGGATGTAAGTACACAAAATATATATATATTAATTAAAATCTAGCCAAGAATAAGACGATAATTTAATAAAGGGGTAAGGATCGATGTAGTCATTACACAGTCAAGGTATATAAACCCTTTTATGACTTAGGCCTACACCTTTCTTCCTTTTAACAATTGCAAGCTGTGAGACTCCCACAAAACTCTAGACACCCTTTTGTAGAAACCCAAGAGAGAAGAGGACAATCAAGTGTTACAATTCACAAATTAAATTGAGGTGAGTAAGTTGATTGTTAAATTCACGTATGTTGTAAATTGAGGACTAATGTATTAGGATTTCTATATATCAAATTATGCTATGCAAGGTTTGGGATAAGGATTAAAGTTCTAAGACGACTCGATCCGATAAGTCATTAATTTAAGCCTAAAAATAAATTTTTGTAGAAAATTAACACATAATGAGGATTAGAATTTCCAAAATTAGGTTAGAGTTAGAATGAAAAAAAGATTTCAAATTGGAAATATAAGGTTCACAATGAACAAAAAAGTATACAACCTCCTAACACGATTTTATTGAACTCCATGTTAAAATGTAGAATGTATAGAAAGGTACATGACCTATCAACATAACCATGTCATGTTCTGTGTTAAAACCCAATTCATACAAAGAGATACACGACCTTTCAACATGACCATGTCGAAGCTCATATCAAACCTAAACTACTCAAAAAGGTACACGACCTTCCAAAATGACTATGTTGGAGCTCGTGTCAAACCCAAAGTACATAAAAAAGTGCAAGACCTCTCAATATGACCATGTCTCACCCATGTCAAAAAAAAAAAAAAAAAAGAGAGAGAGAGAGAGAGAGAAATGTACATGGCCTTTAGCATTGTTATGTATTAACTTGTGTTCACTGACATGACCTCTAGCATGGTCATGTTGAATTGAAATGTGTCCATTTCATTTTAATGTGTAGAGATACAATTATAAGAGCATATAATTTGGATCATGTATAGGTTTAGAGGATATGTGAAGCTATAGAAGTGCAAGGAAAAGTCAAGACTTGCAAAGTCAGGTACGTGTATACCATATTTGTTGCTTATACTTGATAAGTTAGATTTTGCATGTAGATTTAATAATATTGTAAATGAACTTGATTGAGTGTGTAAGTGATTGTGAATTGTTGGGTTTGAGAAACCAAGTATAGGTTGATGTTCTTGGGGTGACACTTCAATGGTTGGTATGCGATGTTGTCTTTATTGAAGTCGTGTATCAAAATGATTCAGGTCATATGTGGAAGGTTATGATGTGTAATGTGGAAGGTTGATATGTGAGGACTCATAAACTCATGGACAATAGAGAGTACCCACTATCATATATATATTATTATTATGTATGGTAATAGACTTATGGACAAAGAGGAATACCTTTGTCATATATATATATATATATATTATTTCGAGAAGGATTGTGAAAGGATTGTTATGAAAGTTATGTGTGATGATGTTTATGATGTGATTGTGTATCGACTAAAAGTTGTGAAAGATAAATAAAATTGTATATAAATATTATCTTTTATCATGGCATGCGTATGTGCTTGTTGGTATACATAGTGTTAGGTAATAGCTCACCCTTCGTGAAACCCTTTTTTAGTTGCAGGTACCATATGAGAGATTGTAGGATATGATGAAACCCTAGTAAAAATGAATCAAGATATAAAGGAAAATGTTGAATACATGTATTATGATGAGTAGTGTCCTAATGAGGAGCAAGGAGAATATGGAATAATTTATAATTTTGATTATCATGTTATTTAAGTTGTTGAAAGCTTTCACTGTATTTAAATTAAGGAGACTAAACGAGAATTATGTTTTGAGGATGTACATTATTTTAAGAAATTATTAAATTTTTAGAGTTTATAAATGCTTTCGTTGTAGTAATTAAGAGGTTTATTTATTATATTGAATCCATGAAGGTTAATGTTTGGAGAATTGTAGCAATTGAACCTTTGCGTGTCTTTAAGTGCTGAGGACACATGGTGGGCCTTAGTGTTCCTAACTTTTGGGGCATTACATATTACATCCCCATAATTAAAACCAAACTCTTTAAGGATTATTTAGCTCCTACAACAAAGATAGTACTTGAATAAGGGGGTAATGAAAATAAGTAATTTAAAAGGAAAAGCATATAAAAAAACAAAAGACTCTTATTTTCCATGTAAGAATGTTGATAAAGGTTCAATTGTTTGATCTAAGAAGAAAAAGTATAACTTTACTAAGTTAAAAGCATAAATTTTAAAGCTTCATTCAAGGTTGTCAAAATCGCGATTTTACGTAGAATCGCCAGGGGGTCCGTAGAATTGGAACGTAGAAACGGAACGTAAAAACGTAATTTTTTATAACCTTTATAAAATAACCTTTAAATATTAAAAATTTACTTACAGTAGTTGATAGAACCATTTTATACTCAATCCTTATAGTATAAATTGTGTTAAATTATTATTGATTTTATAGAAATCATAAGGAAATGGTACTTAATTCTAATCATGGTGATAAATCAGGTTAAATGGAGTTGAGGATGCTAATTCAAGTATATTAGAGAAGTCATCTACATCTTGGATCAAGACAACGAATTACACCACCGGAGGAAAGCACATGAGCGTGTATCGGAAGCATGGTTTAAGGCACGGCCATGGCGAAAACCGTGCTACTCACTGGACAAGAAGGCGGATATGTAGATTTTGAACAGAGAGTGACACGACTTAGGGCACGACCGTGGTGGAGGCCGTGGGAGAACTCGTGCTTGGAGCCGCGGTGGAAGCTAGGCGTGTTAAGGAGATGAATTTGTAGAACTTTGGCAGAGGAAGGCACGGCCTAGGATCTAGCCGTGTGTGGAGCCGTGCTACACACCGGACACGGAATGAAGATTTGTAGATTATGCACAGATGGAGGCACGACTTGCAATCTGGCCGTGTACGTGACCGTGGTATACACTGTGCGTGGATGAAGACTTGAAGAATAGGCACCGAGGATGGCACGACTTGACCCATGGCCGTGTGGTAGGGCGTGCCAGGCAGACGAATCTTCACTTCTCGAAATCTACTTGAAAAAGGAAAGGCAATTTCGTATCTTGCTCGCAAAAGATCACATGCTATCCCTCTGACATTATAAATAGAGCCAACCCTAGAGGGTTAAGACAATCTTTTTATCTTTAATCTTTGGAATTGGGAATCACCTTGGAGACAAGAAGGAAGGCCGGAGGCAGAGCAAGCCATCCGGGTTCTTTATGTCTTTACTTATTATTTTCGTTTTTCTTATGAACATGAGTGGCTAAGCTACTTTTCTAGCCAAAGGGTCATAGATGTTTAATTCTCCACGAATTGTGAGGTCTAATTGACTTGTATTTATTCTATTCTTTGTTTTTGGGTATTTATATATCTTCTGATTGTTTTGTCATTATTATTTTGTTGATTGGTATGAATAGAGCTCTTTACTTAATTAGCAAGATAATATATTGTCAACTAGCACGTCAAATCCGTAATTGTTTGATTGTTCTAGTCTTAGTGACACGATAACATGTTCGGTTATAAGAATAGATGATCGAATTCATGTTATGGAGGTATATGATCATGTTTAAATAGGTTATCTTATAATCTACTGGCATGAATTGGTGGTCTCTCTAGATTTTAATGCTATTGATAGATTAAATCCTAAGCGCTTGTCTGAGGGATTGTCTAATCAATAAGGGAAATAATTCGAAGCGCTTGTTGGAGGTTATCGAGAAAGTAAGGAGAGATAGGTTGTTAGAGCTTGTTAATAACCATAACCAATTTATCTAGAACTAAGGATAGAAGATATTTGCATCGATGATCAATTCCTAGAATTAAACTATCTTGATTCCTTTGGCTAGGCTTTTTATCAACATTTGATTTTCTTACCTTGCTTTACTTTATTTGATTCACAAACAAAACCCCCCATTTTTCTTTTCTTTATTGTTGTATTTGAATAGAAATATCTTTACCAATCTCTGTGGATTCGTCCCTACTCACCACTATATGCAAATCATATAATTGTCTAGGATTAGGTTTTATTTTTGTTGGACTCGACACCCATCAAAGTTTTGGCGCCGTTGCCGGGGATTGGTGTCAAATTTATTTCTATTCTTGTATGACTCGTTCTTCTCAGATAGGTGAACTAACGTATAATCCGGAGATTGAGAAGACTCTAAAGAAGCTACGACAAGAAGCTAGATCATCCTCTAGACAGAACTTTGCATCGGATTTATCTGATTCATCAGAAGAAGACGAAATGGCTAATCCCGAGAGAACATTGCGAGAATTGGCTGCACCGGATGTGAATCAACAACCACTTTGCATACATTATCCCGAATTAGCCGTTGAATTCGAATTGAAATCTGGATTGATACATCTGCTACCTACCTTTCATGGTCTTGAGAATGAAGATCCTCATAAGCATTTAAAAGAGTTTCATATAGTGTGTTCTAACATGAGGCCGCATGGGATAACCGATGATCAAATCAAGTTACGTGCTTTTCCATTTTCTCTAAGTACTAAAGCTAAAGATTGGTTGTTTTATTTGCCTCCAGGTTCTATAACCACGTGGACGGACATGGTCAGACTCTTCTTGGACAAATTCTTCCCCGCATCCAGAGCCGCTGCTATAAGAAGAGAAATTTGTAGCATAAAACAGAGGGACACCGAGACTCTTCATGAATATTGGGAAAGGTTCAAGCAATTGTGCGCCAGTTGCCCACAACATGGAATATCTTAGCAACTTCTCATCCAATACTTCTACGAAGGCTTGCTTCCGATGGAAAGGAAGATGATGGATGCTGCAAGTGGAGGCGCCATAGTAAACAAAACCCCTGGTCAAGCTAGGGAATTGATCTCCATCATGGCTGCCAATTCACAACAATTTGGGTATAGGCATGATACATCTTCAAGGAAGGTAAATAAGGTAAGTGTGTCTAACCTTGAACATCAAATTTCTAATCTAACCTCCCTTGTGCAGCAGCTAGCTATTGGAAAAACGCAACAGGTGAAAGCTTGTGGAGTTTGCGCTGCTCCTAATCATCCGACCGACATGTGCCCCACATTGCAAGATGACAACCACGAACACGCTAATGCTGTAGGCGGATTCCCAAGATAGCCACAAAGGAAGTATGACCCCTATTCGAATACTTACAATCCTGGATGGAGGAATCATCCTAACTTCAGATATGGCAACAACCCTCAACATGTCCAACAATTCCAGCCTACGCCATCACATCAAATGCCCCAAGCTCCTTCCACTTCAGGTATGAACCTTGAGGATATTGTTAAGTCTCTAGCTATTAATACCAAACAATTTCAGGAGGAAACAAAGCAGAGCATTCAGAGCTTGGAGAATCAGGTAAGCCAACTTGCTTCTACTATCAATAGGTTAGAAACTCAAGGTAAGTTGCCTTCTCAAACTATCACGAATCCAAAGCAAAGCGTTAATGCAATTACCTTGAGAGGTGGAATAGAATTGCAGGGGTCAGATGAAAAAGGACACCTATCTAATCTTGAGGGAGAGACTAAGAAAGAGATTTCAACTCCAAGCCAGCAGGACAACCAGATTAGAAGGTCCCTAGTCGAGCCATCAAAGGTCACATTGATACCACCCCCTTTCCCCTCCAGATTGGCGAAATCCAAGAAGGAAGCAGAAGAAAAAGAGATTCTAGAAACTTTTCGCAAAGTCGAGGTAAATATTCCTTTGCTTGATGCAATTAAGCAAATACCGCGCTATGCTAGATTTCTCAAGGACTTGTGCACTAACAAAAGGAAGCTGAAAGGCAATGAAAAGATTAGCGTGAGTGAAAATGTTTCAGCTATTATTCAGAAGAAGCTTCCTCCTAAATGTAAGGATCCAGGTATGTTTACCATTCCTTGCAAAATAGGTAATCTTGGAATTGATAAAGCCATGTGTGATCTAGGAGCTTCTATCAATGTCATGCCGTTGTCTGTTTATCAACGTTTAAATGTTGGTCCTTTGAAGGAAATGGGTATTATTGTTCAACTTGCTGATAGGTCCAATGTTTATCCCGAAGGAGTTTTAGAGGATGTTTTAGTTCAAGTCAATGGGTTGGTTTTTCCTGCTGATTTTTATGTGCTTGACATGGACGATAGTGATTCAAATCCTTCATCACTGATATTATTAGGGCGACCATTCCTTAAGACTTCTAAAACGAAAATTGATGTAAATAATGGCACCCTCACTATGGAATTTGATGGTGAAGTGATTAAATTTAACATTTATGATGCCATGAAGCATCCTACCAATATCTCTCCTGTATTTGTTGCGGATGTTATTAACCCATTACCATAGGCACCCAAGCTGGAATCAAGATCCTCATCCGAACATCTGGCCTGGAATGTCTAGCCAAAGACGTTAAAGAAAGGCGCTTCATGGGAGGCAACCCATGTCAAAAATAATAATAATAATAATAATAATAATAAATAAATTGTTTTGCTTTAGTTTTGGTTTGTTTTAGTTTTGTTTTGATTTTAGTGTAGTTTTGAACTCTTCGGATCAGCTGCAGCAAGGATACATGTACGTAGATGCCACTTTCCAGAGCTTAAGGGGAGAACTCCAATACCAGGGAAGTACCAGTATTTCCTTTCTCTTATTCTCTAATGTGCCTTGTGTTGTTAATTCCTCTTCAATTGTGTTGAATTAGAAACAGTGAGGACACTGTTTAAGCTAAGTGTGGGGGAGAGGATAATAAACTATAGAGAGTAGAGAATTGCTCCATACTTTGAATGTTTGTCCTTAAGCAATTTTAAGCAAAATTTTTTCAAAATTATCATGAAATCTGGAGATTGTACTAAATGTTGTAATAAGCATCTACAAAAATGGGAAATTGACTTGTGCAAATGCGTTACTCACCCACTGTTGTGATTAGAATACTTGGTTAAAATTAAGTAGTGAAATCTTTAAGAAACAAATTTACCTTGTATTTAGTTTTAGAATTGGAAGTCTAAGAGTAAGTTGAATCCCTAAGTGAAAAATAAACAAGTTTACTTCTAGGTTATATTAGCTACTGTATAGTCTTTAAAGTTGCTTGTTATAACACTTAGTGAAAAAAAAAAAAATCAAGCATAGCCATTACTCCAATGATTCAACTAATTGAGTTAAGAGTATTCAAACTTGAATGTTAGAGTGAGGAAGAGTCCGTAGGGGTATTTCAAAACCCGGTCACTTGAGTGACGAGCTCGGGATGTGCCGACTCAATGAACTCACTATAACGATAAGGGAGAAAAGACGAAAGTTCATGAAAAGAAGCGGGCAAAAACCCGTCAAAATAGGTGCTTGAATAAATCAAAAGAACATGAATGCAAACATTCATTGAATAAAACAAGACTTATAATAGAAAAGGGAGAAAATCTAAGCAGAGTGATTATACAATATGCTTTTACTTTATGTTGCAAGGATTATATGTCTGCTAATGACCAATGAAGTTTAATTGGGTGTTTTTCCTTAATGGATTAAGAATTTACTTCTAGAATAAAATTTTTTTTGCTAAACATGAGGATTAAAGTTTGTTTTGTTTAGATTAGCTATTAAATTTTGACCATGGTAATTTGATCACAAGAAACCAGTTTGGTTGAAGTAGTAGACATTAAAGTTTCAAGTCATGAACTACAAATGAATGGATGCTTGGAATGATGAAAAGAAAGTTTGTATAATCTATGATAGATTTCTCAATTGATCTGATGCAATTGCTTGAGGACAAGCAAGAGTTTAAGTGTGGGGGAATTTGATAGAGCCATTTTATACTCAATCCTTATAGTATAAATTGTGTTAAATTATTATTGATTTATAGAAATCATAAGGAAATGGTACTTAATTCTAATCATGGTGATAAATTAGGTTAAATGGAGTTGAGGATGCTAATTCAAGTATATTAGAGAAGTCATCTACATCTTGGATCAAGACAACGAATTACACCACCGGAGGAAAGCACATGAGCGTGTATCGGAAGCACGGTTTGAGGCACGGCCATGGCGAAAACCGTGCTACTCACTAGACAAGAAGGCGGATATGTAGATTTTGAACAGAGAGTGACACGGCTTAGGGCACGGCCGTGGTGGAGGCCGTGGGAGAACTCGTGCTTGGAGCTGCGGTGGAAGCTAGGCGTGTCAAGGAGATGAATTTGTAGAACTTTGGCAGAGGAAGGCACGGCCTAGGATCTAGCCGTGTGTGGAGCCGTGCTACACACCGGACACGAAATGAAGATTTGTAGATTATGCACAGATGGAGGCACGACTTGCAATCTGGCCGTGTACGTGACCGTGGTATACACTGTGCGTGGATGAAGACTTGAAGAATAGGCACCGAGGATGGCACGACTTGACCCATTGCCATGTTGTAGGGCGTGCCAGGCAGACGAATCTTCACTTCTCGAAATCTACTTGAAAAAGGAAAGGCAATTTCGTATCTTGCTCGCAAAAGATCACATGCTATCCCTCTGACATTATAAATAGAGCCAACCCTAGAGGGTTAAGACAATCTTTTTATCTTTAATCTTTGGAATTGGGAATCACCTTGGAGACAAGAAGGAAGGCCGGAGGCAGAGCAAGCCATCCGGGTTCTTTATGTCTTTACTTATTATTTTCGTTTTTCTTATGAACATGAGTGGCTAAGCTACTTTTCTAGCCAAAGGGTCATAGATGTTTAATTCTCCACGAATTGTGAGGTCTAATTGACTTGTATTTATTCTATTCTTTGTTTTTGGGTATTTATATATCTTCTGATTGTTTTGTCATTATTATTTTGTTGATTGGTATGAATAGAGCTCTTCTACTTAATTAGCAAGATAATATATTGTCAACTAGCACGTCAAATCCGTAATTGTTTGATTGTTCTAGTCTTAGTGACATGATAACATGTTCGGTTATAAGAATAGATGATCGAATTCATGTTATGGAGGTATATGATCATGTTTAAATAGGTTATCTTATAATCTACTGGCATGAATTGGTGGTCTCTCTAGATTTTAATGCTATTGATAGATTAAATCCTAAGCGCTTGTCTGAGGGATTGTCTAATCAATAAGGGAAATAATTCGAAGCGCTTGTTGGAGGTTATCAAGAAAGTAAGGAGAGATAGGTTGTTAGAGCTTGTTAATAACCATAACCAATTTATCTAGAACTAAGGATAGAAGATATTTGCATCGATGATCAATTCCTAGAATTAAACTATCTTGATTCCTTTGGTTAGGCTTTTTATCAACATTTGATTTTCTTACCTTGCTTTACTTTATTTGATTCACAAACAAAACCCCCCATTTTTCTTTTCTTTATTGTTGTATTTGAATAGAAATATTTTTACCAATCTTTGTGGATTCGACCCTACTCACTACTATATGCAAATCATATAATTGTCTAGGAGTAGGTTTTTTTTTTTGTTGGACTCGACACCCATCAGTAGTCATTAAAAAATATAATAAATAATATAAATTAAAAATTTCAGCAAAAATTGGATCATAAATCACAATAAAAGTCATAATATAGATAATCAAGCATAAGTTGTATAATATAAATAATCAACCATAAAAAAATCAACTAAAAGTCTCAATAAAAGTTTTGAAATCATAAATCATATTACAAAACAAGAACTAAAATAAATCATCACAATTTCCACCATCTCTCTCATCCATATTATCATCATCATTTGCATCTTCATCATCTTCTTCTTCATCAATGTCAACATCATCATGAGGTGTACTGCTACCAATGATTTCCATATCCTTTAATTCCAAAATTTTTGAAGTTCCTATTTGCATTTCAACTTCAACATTATCAATATCATGAAGGTCCAAATCATTTGGGATTACGGAATTACTGACAAGACCCTCCAAATTGACATAAGCACCAATTTCGTCCTCCTCCACATCATCTTTATCTTTATCCCCTAGACTTAGAAAGAAATGCAACACACCTTAACCTTCATTCTCATTTGATGAGTCAAACACATTTTCTTCTTCAACTATCCATTCATCATCAGATGAGAGATCTTCAACAGTGAAAGTAGAAGTGTCAGTGTCAGCAATGCATCTTTCTTTCCTATTTCTTAATTTCAAGTTATGCATTACAAAGACTAATCATTCATCTTTTGTTGATGCAGCCTATTCCTCCTTTTGGTATGGACCTGAAAATGAAAAAGGTTATACATAACTTTATAAGATTCATAATCTTAATAAGTAATAAATAATAATATATATAATTGAATAAAAGAACTATTTGTATCGTACCATTTCAAATGCACTCCAATTCCGCTCACAACCTGAAGAACTACAAGTCAAACTTAAAACACGATAGCAAACTTTTGTAGTTCTGGGCATTCATCTCCATATGAATCCCTCCATTTAGCTGGAGCTTTTTTGTTTCTTGCTAACCTTGCAGCTTCAATGCCAAATAGTCCCTTAGCATCCTTAAATCTTTCAAGCTGCAAATCAATCTTATACCTTTCTGTTGGATTAGAAACCATACGCTCTATGCAACCATATAATCCAATCTTAACATCAGCATCAACTTTAAAATCATCACTATAATGATAATGAGGATTCAAATAATAAGCTGCAACATGCAATGGTCTATGAAGTTGAAGCTCCCATCTCTTGTCAATAATCTTGAAGATAGGTTCATAACTACATTAAATAAATATGATTTCAATTTAGAAATGAAACTTTAAAATTAGCACTAAACAAAATATATATATTATATATATATATATAGCTAACAAGTTACGATATTACCTTTTCTTCACATTGTTGAAGTTTGCTTTAATTTTCTGCTTAGCACGATCCATTTCTGGATAAATGAAACCCATAGCTGGTTGATCATTAGAATCCACTAATCTAAGCACTTTAATCAAGGGAAATGCAGCTTTAAGGCAAACAATAACATTCTTCCAAACCTACTATCCAAAACCACTTTGTTGAATCCGCTTTCCATCACTTGTGGTCGAATACTTACATGATTTCCAATGACTAGAAGTGAACATCATCATCAATGCAGTTTTCAACTCACAAAGGCAACCTAATGTCAAATATGAAGTGGAAAAAAACGAGTTGCACCAGGTCTAATCAAGTCTCTCCCTTTAGTGTATCTTCTCAAAATTGAGATAAGTATAGTCCTAGAATAAATATATGTAGTAATTCGCCTTCCTTTTTCAATTATCCCTTGATGGATCTTCAAATTCTTCTCAAAGTCTTCCAAGATCAAATCGATGCAATGTGCAGCACAAGGTGTCCAATATAAGCATTTTCTCTTCTCCATCAATTTTTCTCCTGCTGCTTTATAATTTGCAGCATTATCTGTAATAACTTGTACAACATTTTCCTCTCCAACCTTCTCCACAATATCATCTAACATTGCTAAAACTTTGTCGGTTGTCTTGGATACATCAGAAGCATCTATAGATGATAAGAAGACCGTTCCTTTAGGGCTATTAACTAAGAAATTGCATATGGAACGCCTCTTTCTATCAGTCCATGCATCAGACATAATAGAGCAACCTGTTTTTTTCCATTCAGCTTTGTAGTCATTAAGTAATTCCATTGTTCGAGCTACTTCTTTCTTCAAACAAGTCACCCTTAGCTCATGATAAGAAGGAGGTTTAATCCCACATCCATATTGACCAACCACTTGAAGCATCTTCACAAACTCTGGATTTTTGACACAATTAAATGGAATTGCACTAGTATAGAAAAAACGAGCAATTTGTTGGCTACATTCTTCTCTCAAATCTTTCTTCATGAATTGGTTAATTGTACCTTGCATTGCTTGTGTTCCACTTTCACAAATTTTTTTTTTTTTGGTTTCAGAAAGAAGTCCATGCAATTCCTTTCTTTTTTTGTTTATCCCTATTTGCTCCACCTCATCATCAGCATCACCAGAATCTTCAATGCCATGAATTTTTTTCTCTTCATTTCTGATAATTTTGCCGCTCTTAGCAGCATTGTTAACATTTCATTTTTTACATCATCGGGACACTGGTGCATGGCTCTACATCTTTACGTGACACCCCAAGTGATTCTTGAATCTGTAAATGCCTCCACTAACAACTTTATTACAATACTTACATTTAACTTTTTTCCCATTATTGTCTACATCAATTCCATGCCCCCAACCTACATCAGATCTACTTCCAAGTGAATTCTTTCTTTTCGAACTCTCTCTAGATGATTTGGAAGATGACATTTTAACTCAATCGATGCTTAAAATCCTATAAGAAAAAAAAAGAAAAAGAAAAAAAGGAGTAAAGAGAGTTATGGTAGAAAGTAGAAAACTAGAAACCATAAACTATAAAGTACTATTACATATTCACAAATTACATATATAAAGTAAAATTTCTCATGCTCATGCTCATGTAAGATGTAACAAGTAATTACGAATTTACAATTTACAACTAGAAGAGATAGCAAGAAAAATAACTATAAAAGTTTTCTTTAAATCATCATCAAGAAAAGGAAAGCAAAACATAAAGGGTAACAAGCTTTACATTCCATAAAGCTAGAAAAATGAGTATATTATAAATTTATAACTAAGTAATATAATCCCATTTCCAAATTATAACAATATAACTTAGCACACCACATGCTCAACCTAAACCCTCCAAATGCAACTTGTATGAAGGATTAAGTTCTCTGGAATTGGATTTATTGATATTTAAGCACATAAATACATTTGGATGGGATATCAACTTGGATTGAGTTGGATAAGATAAGAAAACACAAAGAAAAATGCTTTTTGGAAGTATACACAGAAGTATACACGGTTGAACACACGGTTGAAGGCACGGCCGTGTGTTGAGTTTGGAAAATACACAGAAGTATACACGTTGAATGCACGGCCGTGTGTTGAGCTTAGAAAATACACAGAAGTACATACGGTTGAAGGCACGGCCGTGTGTTTGAGCTTGGAAAATACACATAATAGAAGTATACACGGTTAAGTACACGATTTGAAAGCATGGCCTTAAAAGCCATCAACCCATTCAAAATACCCATTCACAATCACAACTCACAAGCATAAAAATTCCCATGATACACTACATTACAACTGTACAAGTACAAGTATAGTCATACAAGTCATACCTAACACAAAAATCGTGTCTATGAAGATGGATCTCAACTCGTTGGCGGTGGCCTGCTGCAAGAACGATCGCTGGTTCGCTGCGGCTGCTCAGTATTCTTTGTCCTAATGGTTCGATGCGGAACGAAGGATCGCTGGCTCGCTTCTCCTCACTCGTCGTCGTCGTCGCTTTTCACCGTCTGGTCTGTCTCTCACTGTCTCTCTCTCTCTTCAACGTACACGAACAGCAACAGCAGCAACGCAAGCCGGAAATTGCATTACATGTGCTGGGTTGCCGATTGGGTTGGGCTGGGGTTCGGCTGGGTTGGCTTGGATCCGATCTGAATGGATTTAAGCCTGCAATTGGATAATTAGTGGAATCGGTAAACACGTGTAGAATCGCGATTTTGAACGATTTTAATGTTCAAAATCGCGATTTTACTCCGATTTTGTAGGCGAGTTAACTAGGATTGTATATGTAAACTCGTAAAAACGTGGAAACGTACGAGTTGAAACGCGATTTTGACAACCTTGGCTTCATTAACATTTTGAGAATTTGTTACTAATGAACTAAAGTGTGATAAAATTTAAAGTTATTGTAACATATTAAGAATCTACTACTACTTATCATTATATAAACATCAAATTTTATTTCATTTTTACATTCAATAAACATAAGTCTATTTATTTGATAAAGAAAATTATACACAAAATTATTCCCACTCATTTTAGAAAATGGAGAACAGATTCCTTACATTCAGGAAACAATTTTTATGTTAATTAATTTTTTAAATTTCTATTATGACCATCACATGATTAAATATTATTGATATTTTCAAATTACTAATTCAAACACTTAACATAATAATACTAATGAATCTTTTTTTTCTTGAAATAGATTGAAATTCCTAAAACATCATCAAATCTAATAATGAAAATATGACTAATTAAAAAAAATCAAAAAAAAAAGAAAAACAAAAAAAAAATCAATAAGATGCTATAAGAAATTATATTATAGTTACGAAAAATTTTATGCTTATTAAAAATTACATATTTTTAACAAAAACCTGATGATTTTTTAGGATATTAATAAAATCTCACACAAAATTTTCAAGGAGATAAGTAATGGGAAATTTTTCGGCACCGTATATGCTTTTAGAACTAGATTTAGATGATGATCCAAATCGCTCCTATTTTACTTCATTTCTTTTTATCTAATAAGTATTTAAGAAATAATCTTACATGTACAATAATAATTCTTCATGGGAAGCCAACATGTCTTACATTAGTTGATGGCCATAGGACATCATTAGATTTGCATTTAAAGGATTGCTGTGACTGTTTCCATTTCGAAGCAATTGACTCATGAAGATTTATAATATTTTGTACTTTTAATTCTTCTATGGACTATTTTATGATGTATTTCTTTTTAGGGCACTTTCATTTTCTTTGTAATTTCCATTTAGGACCGGCCACCCTAAAAGTGGCATAGTTGTAATTTTGTGTACTTTCTAATCCTAAAGTGAGCAAGTATAAATACTTGTTTAAATAGGGTTTTAGGAGGCCTTTTTTCTTTTTTCAGAATTAGACATACACTGTAAAGTGAGAGAATTAGGGTTCTTCCTTAGTTCAATTTCTCTTATCAATTTCAATCCCAATAATTGAAATTGTGGCGAGTGCAACAAGGGAAAATTGTGAATTATATCAATTTCTTACTGTTGTGTTTCTTTTCATCTCTAGTGAGTCATATCTAGGATTAGATTGAATTCTTCTTCGTCAAATTAATTGCATTTTTAATCAAATTATTATTGCCTAATTTATTGGTTTTTAGCACTTGTTTATACCATCAAATTGTCATTACACATGCGACATAGAATTTTCTTTATTGTGAGGAGGGTCATGGCTTTAATTTGTGTATTGTTGATTGGAATTCTCTTGGAACTTAAGTTGGTTAATTGATTTAATTGAGAATTATCATCTTTGTGGATTTCATCTCCTTGATTTTATCATTTGGTTCATCTTCCATCAATTAGGGTTCACGCAAATTGTCTCACTTCTGAACCGAATTTGATCTTGTCTTTTGAGTTGATATTTGGGTTGTTTTGATTGTGCTTAATTCCCTTTTATGCACATCATCTTTTGGTATCAAAGCTTGAGGTTTAAGAGGAGGGATTTGCAATTTGATTTCGGAAATTTAAGGTTCTTATCACCTTGATCCGAAATTGTGTATTGAAGAGTTGAGTTATTTCAATTGTGTTGTTGAAGTGATTTTCATTGTTGTTAATTGTTGTAGGTGTGGAGTACTTACCATATTCTTTGCCTTCTTAAGTTAGCCGTGAGTGGTTTAAGGGAAATAATCATTGTCATCATTTGAGGGAAGTGAAATTTAAAGCCTAGAAGAGTGTTGTTTTTGAAATTATTGTTGTGTGTTGTAGTATTGTGTGTGTGGCAAAGTGGATATCTTATTGTAGCTTCTTTGTTATTGAATTTCCATGAGGGGAAGTGGAGTAAGAATCTTATATCTTAGTGTTTGATTGTGGAATTGGAAATATAATATTTTGTGGTGAAAAGAGAAGTGTGACCTTTGTTGAATTCGGAAAGTAGCAATTTTCATATTTGAATTTGAGTGGAAAAATAGGAAATCATTTGAAATTCAAATACATCCATTAAGCTTGAAGTAGTTATTGAGTGGTATTGATTACATTTCATTTGAATTTGAAATTGAATCTTACCATTTGTGGAAAGTGCATTAAGGGTGTTCATTTGAATTTGTTGCCATGTTGTAGTGTGTGAAGTGTACCATAGAGGGTGTGTGTTGTGTTTTGAAGTGAAATTGTGTTGTATTTGGAGAGGTTATTGCACCATGGTTGTATGTGTATAAATAGTGGTGTAGAAAGGAGTATCAAATTGTTTAGCATGAGTTTTGGTATGTGTTGTAAAGATAATTGTTGCTAGTGGTGTGAACATATTAAGACCGTGAGTAGAAGGGGGTTGTGTGGTGGTGAATCAAGTATTGTATGTGTATTTAATTGCTGCTAATTGTGTATTTAAGTGGTGAGAAACCAAGGCAAGAAAAAGGAAAGTGAGTAGTAGAATTTAAAATTCTAACTAATCATTAAAGTATGAAAGTAATTGACTAGTTACTTAAGCACTTGCAGTTGAATTTAATTCTAACTACTTAAAAGTAGTTGTGTTTTGTACTTCATTTATTAAACTTTACGTGGAGTACTAAATTATTTCCTTGTACCTATAATTCTTTTTGGAACATGAGCTATTGCATTATTGTGGTTGTTAAACGTGTAGGTTAGTGTTGTTGAAGGAGTATGCTGAAATTTGTGAGATTACTTCTTAAATCACAACATGTCCAACAAAAGTGTGAATGGGGGAATTGGCAATGAAACCAATAGCCAGGTTAGTGGAGTTCAGGGTCATAATATTGCAGGTAGGAGGACTTAGAAGAACAACTCCAGGATCTTACTACCATAGTTGCTACTTTGGCAACTAGGATTGATAGGATGACATTACCATAACCACCAGTGGTGAACCTTCAAGCACCACCTCGGGTAGCTCCATAGAACCCTTAGAGAGATAGAATAGTAGGAGATGGAAAATTGAATAGAAGGATGGATGGGGATCATCATCTTTATAGGGAAGAAAAGGATGACAACTTTAGGGCTAATCTATATCAGAATAGGGATTTCAGGCAACTTCGGGATTGGAATATGTGAAGCTGTAGATGCCTTCTTATGATGGCAAGGGATCAGTTGATGATCATTTGGACTGGGAGGATAAGGTTGAGGGTCTCTTTGAATGTTATGAGATCGATGATAATACTAGAGTCCGATTGGCTGCTGTCGAGTTTACAGGATACGCTGCACTATAGTGGAAGAATTTGATTGTCAGCAGGCGTAAGGATGGGGAGGTTGAGATTTAGACATGGAAGGATATGAAAAGGGTGTTGAGAAAAAAGATTTATTCCTAACACTACAAATAGGAACTGTTTATGTGACTACAGATTTTAAGGCTGGGAGGCAAGATAGTGGATGATTATGTATAGGAATTTGAAACCCTCATGATTAGATGTGGGTCAATCGAACCTCCAGAACAAACCGTAGCACGCTTTGTCTCGGGGATGAAATGTGAGATAGCGTGTGTTGTTGAGCTGTAGCGCTATAGTACACTTGATGAGGCTATTAAGTTGGCCTTGAAAGTAGAGAGACAAAAGTGGTCCAACTTGTTCAAGGCTCCAAGTAATAGGCCCAATACTACTACCAGACCCATAGCAGTTGATAGTCGATCAGGGGGAACAAAGGCGGTAGGTGAGATAATGAGAGCAGTGGACAAAACTACCCCTAACACTACTAGAGAAAATATACCCACTGGGAAGAGTAAAGAGGTAATAGCACCAGATGTAAGGCAGACTGTTCCTGGATCTACTAGTGGAAAAGCACGCCAAATCAAATGCTTTAAATGCATGAGATTTGGGCATATGGCAGCACAGTGTCCAAATAAGAGGGTGGTGACTGTTATGGAGGGCGTTAGGGAAGATGTTAACGTTGAGGAGGAATAGGCTGAGCCTATAAATTTGCTTGTAGCACTGTGGGAGTATTATGATGACTAGATTTTCATAAATGCATGAGGAGCGTACAGGTGAACAATATCTACCCTATTAATGTGTTATGCAAGGCTCTAACTATATCTCTTGATGCTAGAGACATTCAAAGGGAGAATATATTTCACACCTCTTGTAAGATCAGAGGTAACCTTTGTGTACTCATCATTGATAATGGTAGTTACACGAATGTTATATCTGTTGCACTGGTAGACAAATTGCATTTGTCTACTAGCCCACATCTTAGCCCTTATAACTTGCGTTGGTTGGGTAATCAGGTAGTATGTATGTTTATCAAAAGGTGAAGGTGCCTGTGAGTGTTGGGCAAAATATTTATGATGAGTCCTATGTGATGTAATTCCTTGCATGCATTCCATTTGCTGTTAGGTAGACCCTAGTTGTTTGATCAGCAGGTTTACATGATGGATTTAGAATACCTACTGTTTAGTAGGGTGGTCTCGAAGTATTCCCTATGCCCATCAAGGTACATCGTTTCAAAATAAATCAAAATACTTCCATAAATTTGATAGCGGGAAATACTAGAGATTTTGGGGTTTTTTCCCCAAAAAACACCTAATTTGAGGGAAAAACTTTTAAAACCGAGGGGATGTGAAAATTTTCTAACCCAATAGCTTTTAAAATAATTTTGAGACGTCTAAATCACTCCAATTTTCTTCATTTCTTTTATTTAAAAAGTTTTGAGAAATAATCTTATAGGGAAAATAATAATTTCCATCAAACAAATTCCTAATTTTGGGCCCCTGGGAATCATCAGATTTGCATTAAAGGCCCGCACGTTTTTCCATTTTAAGTTGGCTCATAAAATTTAAAATTTTGTATTTTGTTTTTCTTCTATGGACTTTTTATGATGTTTTTTTTTTGGGGCCTTTCTTTTTGTTCAAAAATTCTTTTTGGGTGGCTACCCAAAAAAGGGGCATTTGTTTTTTGTACTTTCAACCTGGGGGGAAAAGAAAAAATCTTTTAAAAAATGGGTTTTTGGGGTTTTTTTTTTTTTTTTTTAAAAAATTAAACATGACTATTTGAGAGAATTGGGTTCTTCCTTAGTTAAATTTTCTTATAAATTTCAACTCAAAAATTAAAAATTGTGTGATCAAAAAGGGGGGAAATTGTGGTTAATCTTTTTTTTTTGTTTTTCTTTTCATTTCTAGTGATCAACTGGGTTGGTTTAAATTCTTTTTGTCAAATTTATTGTTTTGTAATAAAATTTATTATTCCCTAATTGTTGGTTTTAGCCTTTTACAATAAATTGTTTTACACTGGGTTGGAATTTTCTTTTTTGGAAGAGGGTCAGGCTTTAATTTTGTATTGTTGTTGGAATTTTTGGGGAATTAATTGGTTTTGAAAAATTGAAATTTCATCTTGTGGATTTCATCTCCTTGTTTTATTTTGGTTCATTTCCAAAAAAGGGGGTTCACAAAATTATCTACTAAAATGAATTTGATTTATCTTTTGGGTTGGTATTTGGATTTTTTTGATTTTTTAAATTTCCCTTTTTTAGGACATAATGGGCCCCCCCCCCGTTTAGGGGCCCCTTTGAAATTTTCCATATTGATCCATTTTTGACCTAAAGTTTTTGTTGTTTTCGTAAAATTTTTCCCTATAGTAACCTTAAAAGTTTGAAGGCAAATATAAAATTCAAATTATATTAATAGCTGTTATTTAACCCTTTCATTTGTTTAATGTAAAAGAGGGTTCTTTTCAATGTTTACTTCCCAAATGGATTTTAGAAGACTAACCATGTTCAAAACCTTTTTTCCTTTTAAAAACACTCTTGTCATTCCTTTTTTCCAAAATTTCACCTACGTTTTGGCCCAAAATTCAATTTGCCCTCCTTTTTTGCCAAAAATTTTCATCCTTGACTGGACACATGTAGTTTATTTGCCTTTTTTAGGGAAGGGGAATGAAGTGACTTTTGCAGTTTTTATTACAACCCAGAAAAAAGGGCAAACAATAAATGGGGAAAAAATTTTCAATAATACAAATGCATGGGATAATTTTTCCATTCTAAGGCAAGTTGTGGATTTCCTTCACAAGTTCTATACCTTTAAAAAAACTATGTGTGACAAATAAGATTGTAAAAAATTGATAGAAATTGATTCTATAATACATATATTTTATTATTTATTTAAAAAAAAAGATAAAAAAGATAAAAAATAATTTTAAAATTTTGGGGGAAAATTTTCCCCTTTTAACAAAAAAAAAAATCCCCCAAAAAAGGGCCCCCTTTCCAAAAAAAGGCAATCAAAAACCACTCCTTTAAAAACCTAGGCAAATAAAAAAAAAACAATTCAAAAAGAACTTAAAGGGAAAATTTTGAAAAATTTTTAATTTGGAATCAAATTTTAGCCTTACAACAAACAAATTTTTAAAAAAGGAATAAAAACGAAATCAAAATTTTTTTGCAATTTTAATTAAAGTAAAACCCTTTTATTTTTTCTTCAAATTTTAAAAAATTAATTGGAAAAAAGGTTGGTTTTGGGGGGTTTGTAAAGGAAAAGGGGGGGAATCATAAAACACGGGTTTTTCCCTGTTTAAATGGAAAACCAAGAAACCGGACCTAACAGACTTTTTAATTTTTAAGTTGGGGGCCCGGCCCAAAAACCTTTTTTTGGGAAATTCCCCTGCCTCCCAAAAACAGTCTTTTTTTGTCGTGAAATTTTTAAAGGGAACGTAGCCCCCAACATGGGTTTTCGACCCTTGTAATATCTTTTTTCTAATTTTAAGGTTTTATAAATTCAATGGATTCTAGGGGAATTCACGGGAAAAGGGGGAAAATTTTGTATTTTGTTATTTAGGTCTTTGGGGGGCTTAGATTTAAGATTGAGCAGAGTCAAAAAATTTGCAGGGAAAACATTGGAAATTGAATATTTTTTATCCAAGGCCCCAGCCTTAACCCCGGTTGTGGAAAAAGGCACCGCCTTCATCAAAGCCCACTGGAGATAAGGCCTTGCCTTTACACCACCTACATTGAATGCCACCGGCTTTAGCGGGGTTTTGGACGGATTCTTTTCAAAAAATTTCTCGCCCCCTTTTAATAAAAACCCCCTTTTTGAAAAAGGGAGCCCCCTTTTCCCCAATTTTTCACCTAAAAGAGTTTTCTAAAGGGAATTTTTTTTTCAATTGAATTGATTTAAATTGAGTGGGAGGAATCTTCGGGGGGATTGAGTTTTGGGTTTTTTTAAAAAATTCAGGGAAATTGTGCAATTGAGGATCTTCAAAAAATTGTTTACCAGTTGGTGTCTCAATTTTGATTATTTATGCAAATTTATGTTTATCTTAAATAATCATTGATGTTTTCTATCAATTTTTTCCGTTTCATCTCCTGATGTTCAAATTCTTTTGGGGGGAAGGGGATAAAACCCCTATTTTGGTGTGAAAACTATGTTATGTTATAGAATTTTTGGCATTGAATATTATTTTTAATTTTTTCTTAATTTTTTGTTCTTAAATTGAACAATTTAGGGAACTTGATGACTCAAAGGGGGGAATTTTTGGGTTCACAAGGAATTTTTGATATGAGTAATTAAATTGGGGAAGCTGAGTTTCTTTTTTTTAAAATTATCTTAATTTAAGAATGCTTCTAATTGATTTTTCTCTGGGGATTGGAGGTTTATTTGGGGATTAGTTTTTCATATAACGGAAAAGTTTATGATTAAAATTTTAAAGTCCCTATTAATTTGTAAGCGGAGCAAATATTTTTAATTTGGGTTTTTGTTTTTCGTATGAAATCCAAGATTGGGATTTTAAGCTAGGCTTTTATAACTTGCAAAGGGTGAATTTTAATTCCCCCTTTTAAATTTGAAAAGTTTATTTGTTAAAAGTTTCTAAAATCATCAATTTGCTTTATTTTAGCCTTAATAAAATAGTAAAATTCCTTTTTCCCCTTTGCCAAATACAAGTTAACTATCCAAGCTAGCTTTGATCCTCGTGGAATCGAACTTTGTTTTTCCCCATTTTTATTTGTTTGACAGTGCCTTGCGTAATTT
Organism: Laguncularia racemosa; assembly: GCA_037954665.1. Taxonomy (NCBI): domain Eukaryota; kingdom Viridiplantae; phylum Streptophyta; class Magnoliopsida; order Myrtales; family Combretaceae; genus Laguncularia; species Laguncularia racemosa. The sequence continues at coordinate 1,125,201 of JBBMOL010000196.1, forward strand.
ACCCCCCCATTTTATATATACGTTCTGAGATATCAATTTTTTGGCCCTTCCCGGGGGACTATAAATTTATACCTTTTTTTTTTTGGAAATTTGGGTGCATTTTACGGTTTTTTTGGTTTTTTCTCTTTCATTGTTCTATCCAAGGTCTAATGCTGAATCTTACTTTATCCAAAGACCGACCTTTTGGGTTGAAAAGAGAATGAGCAAAGGTAGCACAAAAAATCAAGTGGCAGGAAAGCAAGGGTCAAAAGGGCCCTCCTAGAGCTCTTAGGATTATATTGTATGTTGTTGGGTTCAGCAAAAGGGGGTGTATTAACCAACCTTTCAAACGAAGCCGTCACCTTTAGAGGTTTTTAATCAAATAATTTGGGGTTCCCCAAAAATGAGAGTCCCATGATAATTTTGTATTCCCTAATACGAAATCATAAAGATAACAATTTGCTTCGATGCTCAATTCAATTTTCCCTTTCTCCAAAGGGGAAAAGCTCGAGCTTGGTTTTATTCACACCCAGGAGTCCCACTATTTGGCTAACCCTTCACAAAATTTTTAGATTTTTTCCCACCATCCAGAACTGCAAAGCTTAGAAGGCATCACAAAATTTTTCCCAAATTTGTGTGAATCACCTAGGGCGGGAGAGTTAAAGGGGAACAAGAAGTCCCCCCCATAGGTGCCCGATAATCAAATTATTGCCTGAGGATTAAGAAAAATCGCATTTTTGCCTTTAGGGGGAATGCCCTTTGGTCTTGTTTTTGCACCTGCTACTTTTCAGAGGTGTATGTGTCTTATTTTCTGACATTTTTAGAGAATTTTATTGAAATATTTATGGATGACTTTCTGTTTTTGGGAATCATTTGAATCATGTCTGACAAATTTAGGTGTGTGCTCAAAAAATGTAAGGAAAACTAACCTACTTCTGAATTGGGAGAGATGCCATTTTATGGTAAGAGAGGGAATAGGTTTTAGTTCACAAGGTTGTTCCAAAAAAGGGATTGAAGGGTTGACAAGGAAAAAGTGGAAGTAAAAAGAAGTTGCTGAAATCGCTAGAAAAGTATACAGTCGCAATCAAGTAATAATATAAGTAAGTATCGTTCCCTCCCGGGGCTAAAAAGATTACCAAACCTATAATAACTTATCCTGATAAATTTTGGTTTAAATTTAAACAGGAATCTTTTATATATTTAACTAAAATATTAAATTAAGTTCTATGCTAATCTCGGCATTTTTTATTTCCTTCTTCTTTTTTGGCACACCGTGTCTCAGGGGGTAAAAACACCCACCACATGAAGAACGGCCGTAGGCTATCCCTTAAGCCTCTCGTCCTTTGTTTTTCTTTAAAAATTGTGGAAAGGAAAAACACTACATAAGGCATGGCCATGTCTCATCCGTTGTGATTTTTTCATGTTTTGCATCTGTACATCTTCAAGTCCATTAATCCCTAAGATATTAACATAAATGCAATTTAAGTATCTTTTTATTCGAAATTTCTAATAATTGACAATAATATATATACCAATCGCAAGAAAACAACATGATAAAAAATGCCTTTATCAATTTCCACCATCCACTTCAGTAAAAGGAGTCAAGAGCTTCTTTTGGACATCTGGTTCTATAGGAGATTTATCAGGGACTTCTCTAAAATCTCTAGACCTCTGTGTATTTACTTGAAAAAGACTCTGCTTTTGTGTTTGTTGAAAATTGTTTGCAGGCATTCAATATATTGAAGGAGAAACTCAGCTCTGCACTAGTGTTGTTTTCACCAGATTAGGAGCTTCCATTTTAGTCGATGTGTGATGCTAGCGACTATGTCGTAGGGGGGTGCTAGGGCAAAGAAGAGGTATGATCTTTTATGCTATATACTATGCAAGTAGAACCCTTTAACGAGGCCCAGAAAAACTATGCCACAACAGAAAAAGAGCTATTAGCAGTGATATTTGCTTGTGACAATTTAAGCCTTATTGATAGGTTCTAAAATAATAGTATACACAGATTATGTCGCTCTTAAGTATTTATTTGCTAAAGCTGATGCTAAACCCAGGTTAATTTTGTTGGGGGTTCTATTACTGCAAGAATTGGACTTAGAAATTAAGGATAAAATGGGAAATGAAAATGTGGTTGCTGATATTTATCAGTTTGGGGAAAATGATTGTTTAGAACCACCCATCAATGAAAAAATTTCCTTGATGAGCATTTGCATGGAATAGAATCCTGAATTACCTAGTTGTCGACATTTTAATTACTTGGTTGCAAAATCATACCATATGGTTTGTCATTCCCAAAAGAAAAAGAAATTTTTTGCATGATGTGAAGTATTATTTTTAGGATGAGCCGTATTTGTTTTTAAACCTGTGCTAACTAGGTAATTTTGACGATGTGTGCCTGAAATTGAACAGCTTTGCATAATACAGCACTATCACTCCAAAGAAACAGAAGGGGCCATTTGGGGTAGAAAGAACAGCAAACAAAAATTTTATCTTGCGGAGTTTATTGGCTAGTTTGTTTCATGATTGCAGGAACTTCATTATGATTGTGCTCAATGCTAACGGACTGGTAATATTTCAAGAAGACATAATTGCACAAAACAAAATTCTTGTAGTTGAGCTTTTTTATGTGTGGGGAATAGACTTATGGGGCCTTTTCCCCCTTCTTTTTTAAATAAATACATACTCTTAGCTATTGATTATGTGTCCAAATGGGGAGAAGCAGTTGCTCTACAACTAATGATGCTAGGGTAGTTATAGATTTTTGAAAAAAAAACATTTTTCAAGATTTGGGGTACCCAGAGCTATCATAAGTGATGGGGGATCGATTTTTTTCAACAAGCAATTTGAAAACTTATTGCAAAATATGGAGTTTTCTCATAAAATTTCCAACCCTTATCATCCACAGACTTGTGGACAATTGAGGTGTCCAATAGGGAAATAAAGCATATCTTAGAGAAAATTGTCAATGCATCCCGAAAGGATTGGTCTTTAAAACTTGATGATGCATTGTGGGCTTATAGAACAGCTTTTAAAACCCCTATTAGAATGTCCCCCTACAAGGTTGTTTATGGTAAATCATGTCACCTACTTGTAGAGCTTAAGCACAAGGCATACTGGGCCATAAAATACCTTTACTTTAAGTTACAAGCTACAGGTGAAAAGAGGTTGCTCCAATTGAATCAGATGGTTGAGATGAGAGAGGAAGCATATGAAAATGCGAGGATTTACAAGGAGAGAGCAAAGCAATGGCATGATAGGAACATCTTATAGCGAGAGTTCTTGCCTGGTCAGAAAGTCTTATTGTACAACTCTCGATTGAAGCTATTTCCAGGTAAGTTGAAATCCCGATGGTCTGGACCATTTGTTATTACCAATGTTTTTCCTTATGGTGTCGTTGAGTTGAAAGCAGAAGATAACCGCACTTTTAAAGTAAATGGTAGTCTTCTCAAGCATTTTTATGAAGGGTACAACATTGATAAAGAGATCACTTCTATGGATCTGAGAAATCCATCGTGAGGACCATAAAAGTCAGGCCAGCGACTATAAACTAAGCGCTTCATGGGATGCAGCCCATGCGGAACAATGGTATACAATAGTTTTGATTTTTTATTTTTATTTTTTATTTTTTATTTTTCCTTTCTTTTTCTTTTCTTCTTTTTCCAGTAAAAAAAAAAAGGGAAATTCAAGGCGCTAGAAAGCTGGTGGCCTTCATTTAAACAAGGTCAACCATTTCAACACTAAAGGTCGTCGGCCTTTAGGTGGCCTTGAGGGTCGCAAATGTTTTTTTTGAATGCTGGCCGTAAAGGCCGGCGGCGTACAGTTCTAGGGAGCCGGCCTTGCCCATTTCCACAAGGCTGATCTTGACAAGATGACTCTCTCACTAATTATATGGTTGGAATTCTCTTTTGCTGCTGCAAAACATGGACACCAGGGAAGTACCAGTTTTTTCCTTTTATATACTGATATTCCTTCCTTCTTTTGAGCTGCCTTAGGAATAGTGAGGACACTATTCAATATAAGTGTGGGGATGGCATATAGGAAATAGAATTGGAATGGAGTAAATGATTGATGTGTAAAATCTGTGATTTAATCTTATGACATCCAATGCTTGAACTTCTCTGTCACTTGAATGATAATTTTCCTCAAGTATATGGCAAATTTGAGGCCAAAAAAAAAAAATTGTGAAAATTGTTGACTAAAATCTAGATAGTTTAAAAAGAGTATTGCTGATAGCATCTGTTATGTTTTAATTGAAATTTTGGATTTGCTTTGGTGCCTTACTCACCTGCTATTGTGATGAGAATAGGAAATTAAAATCAAGTAGCAAAATCCCTATAATACAAAATTCCCCTTGTTTTTAGCTCTAGAATTGGATTTTTGAAAGTGAGTCGAGTCCTTAAGGGAAAGATAAACAGGTTTACTTCGAGTCGCTTCTTTAGCTTGCATATTGTCTTGAAAGTTACTTTGAAAGCTTGTCAACACCTGATGAAAGAGGTAGGGGAAACTCCTCACTTAGTGACTCCTTATAAAGAAAAAAAAGTCTTAATTCTGTTGCAGCATTCAAACGAAATGAGTTGCCTTACTCCAATGACTCGGGTAATTGAGTTAAGAGTATCTAAACTTGAATGCTAGAGTGAGGGAGAGTCTAATGGGGTCCCTTTAAAACCTGGTCACTTGGGTGATGAGCCCAGGATGTGCTAACTCAGTGATCTCACTATAGCGATAAGGGTAGAGAAGCAAAAGTTCAAAACATGAACTTATATATATATATATATATATAAGAGAGAGAGAGAGAGAGAGAGAGAGAGAGAGAAGAGTTTTAGTGAATGCTAATCAATAAAGTATATGGGACTTATAATAAAAAGGGAGAAAACCTAGGAAGGGAATGGATACCATATGCTTTCATTTTGTGCTTACTTGTTCAAAGAAGTGATGGGAAGGATCATATACTTGCTAATGGCCAGTGAAGTTTAAATGGGTGTTTTTCTCTATAGGACTAAGTATTTACATTTAAATTAAGATTCTTTTGCTAAACACTCGGGCATAAGTTTGTTTTGTTTGGATTAGATATTTAATTTTAATTATAGTACTCTAATTACATAAACCCAGTGGGTTAGAGTGGTAGGCACCGAAATTGCAAGTTATGATTCGTGAAAGAAAAGATGCTTGTATTTTGTGAAAGTCATTGTTTTATACTCTAAATTTTAGATTTCGTTATTGGTTTTATTTTCTTTGAGGACAAACAAAAGTTCAAGTGTGGAGAAGTTGATAAAGGCATATTTTACTCATATTTTATAGTATGATTTATGATGAAATTCAATGGATTCTATGGAATTCACGGAAGATGGTACTTAATATATGTATTTTGATTATTCAGGTCTTTGAGGACTTAGATTCAAGATATAACCGGAGTACATAGAAAGATAGCATGGAAAGCATTGGAAGTTGAACTATTTTTTTATTGAAGGCCGCTAGCCTTGAAGGCAGGCTTATGTTGAATCAAAGGTAGCCGGCTTTCATCAAAGCTGCCACTGGAGATCCAAGGTCGTCGGCCTTCACATCCGGCCTACATTGAACACCGCCGGCTTTGAGCCGGCCCTGACGAATTATCTCGTCCATCCTTTGATATAAATAGCCCTTGTTGCAACAAAGGGAGCACCTTTTGCCAATTTCTCGACCTATAAAGAGTTCTTCTGAGAGAATTTTGTATTCGAGCCTAAATTGATTCAATTGAGTGGAGAGGAATCATTCGTGGGGATTGAGTTATTGGTTCTTAAAGATTTGAGGAAGATGTGCAATTAAGGATCTTCAAACAATTATGTTACCAGATTGGTGATCTCTGAATTATTGATTATTTATGCAATTGAGTGATATATTATTAGTTAAAATGAATCGTATTGCATGTGCTTCTGTCAATTGTTATTCTGTTGTCATCTCCATGATGTTCTAAATTCTTTTGGTAGGAAGGGGATGAAACCCTAGATTGGTAGAATGATAATTGTAGTTATGTTATAGAATTATTAGGCATGTGGAATATTCATATTGTAATCTCTTTCTATAATTCTTTGTTTCTTAATTGAATCAGATTTATAGGAACGTTGATGACTCGGAAGGGGAATTAAGGTTCACAAGGAATTCTTGATAATGAGTAATTAACATATGCGGAAGCTGAGTTATTCATTTTTGTTAGAAATTATCTTAATCTTAATGCAGTGCTTCTAATTGATTTTTCTCTAAGGAATTAAGAGAGATTGATTTGGGGTATTAGTCATTCATATAACTGGAAAGTTTATGATTGTAAATTTGAGTCCTCTATTAATTTGTATAGCAGCAGCTAATAGATTAATTTGGGGTTTTGTTAATTTCGTATGAATATCCACATGATTAAGGATTATTATAGCATGATGGCAATTTAACTAACTTGTCTAGGGTGAATTCTTAATTCCCACCTTCTTAATTGAAAAGTTTATTTGTTCAAGATTCTCAAAATCATCAATTTGCATTTTATTTTAGTCTTCAATCAAATAGTGAAATCATCCTTCTTTCCATTGCCTAAATATCAAGTTGAGCTAGTACAAGTCTAGTACTTTGTAGTCCTCATGGAATCAACACTTTTTTTTCACCGCTTTATTACTTGATACGACCAGTGCACTTGTTGTAATTTACGCTCCCATTTTATATATACGTTCTGAGCATATCAAGTTTTTGTTGAAATAGAAAGGTTCACCGAGAGATACACGATCCCTAACACAATCATGCTTTAGCCCGTATAGAGCAACACAGTCCCCAACATGACTATATTGAATAAAGTATAACATAATTATATGTTTGTTTAATTTCAAATTAAACTAATTTATACGAAACCTAGATAACTAGTAAAGCCTTAAATAAATTAAATGAATAGGATTAAGGAGATTAAGAATGATATTGATCTTAGATTGAATACTAAGAAGAGTATGTTAATGTGTATAGATTTCCAATTAGGTTAAGTCAAAGACCGGGAAATGTTTAAGGCTAGGATCTAAAGTACGTGTAACTTATGTGTTGTTATGTGTTTGTTTAAGTTAGTACAAGTATTTGAAATTGAATTAAGTATATGATTTGGTTTAAGTGTTTAAGTGACATGCTATATGTGCTTAACTCAACCTAAGGGCCCGTAGTAGCAGATCCCTAAGGAGCACCTCAATGATCCTTGTGTAATGTTGTGATGGGAATCAAACCTTTTGACCTAGCATTATGAAATCTTCTCGATCAAAAGGAACCAAGACATTCACATCATGTCTTTATTTATTTGATATAATTTGTTTTTGCCTTTCTTTAAGCAGGTGCAATTGCCGGTATTATAGGAAGATGACCAAACACAATAGCAATTGGTTTGTGAATAGGTTACGGTCTATAATGAATCAAATTGAACCAAAGGAGAACCGGTCTTGTGTTTGCTCCTTCTGACCATGATTGAAGCTTCAAGGGACAATCCATGTGTACTAGTTACTTAGGTTATTTTTCCATATTTAGGTATGGTATAAATACTTGTTGTTTAGGTTGTTTTTAGAACACTTTTCATAATAAGAAAATTGACTTCTTTATTGTGAGAGACTTGTTCTTGTTATGCCACTCTTATCAATTCTACCATAGAGAATTATGGTGAGTTTGGCTTAAGGATTTTTGTGAGTAACATCAATCATTCTTAAGTCCTTTCAAATTATCGATAGTGTGTAATATCTAGTACATAATTGGATTTCATTTTTTTCCTTTTTTTTACAATTCACGCAAATTAGGGTTCTTCTTAAGCTTAGGTTATGCAATTGGCTAGGAATTTGAATCAATTGTTCTTCCTCTTTGAATTGTGTTAAATTATTCATTTAGAGAACATCATAATTTGGTATCAAAGCATAGGTTTGTGAAAGGGAATTGATGAGAGCCAAGCCAGAAGGTGGAATGTGGATCCTCTTGAAGTGCCACCTAGACCAATCACAAGAGCTCAAGCAAAACGATTCAAGGAAGCACTTAACGGGTTGATAAAGGATGTCCAAGAAGCTGGAAAGGATTGGAGCAACCATAAGAATGCACTTGCATTTGTACAAGTCATTCAAGGAGATCAAAGCATAGGAGGTCAAAGCTGCCAACCTTGACAATGCTGGCACAAACACTGCCGGCCTTGACCCGGCGTTGCCATCCGCGCACGATAGAAGGACTACACCGGCTTACTACGCCGTAGGCCTTTATACCTGATGTACATCCTACGCTGGCTCCTACGTCGCCGGCTTTTATTCCCTGTTTGTTATTTTCCACAACTTTATGACGTTATGTCGTTTTGGGCTTTTATTATTACGAGTTGTAAACCCTAATATAAGCTTCTAGAGTTGAGAACAGAACATATAACACACATACAAGGTTGAATAACACATTTTGAGAGAATTCCTCTCTTGGTTCTCTAAAGAACTTCTCTTAAATTTATCGGATTTCTTCTGTGACGTTCATCCTGACTTATCAATCGGTCTTTCATCCCGATAGTGGCGTCAATAGAATATACTAAGGTTCTTGCCTCACTTATAGGCAACGGGTCGCGGTTCTACTCGATTGTTTTGGCATCTTAGGTTGCAATTTCGAACGTATTGGTATTGGGTTTCATCACACGTAGGCGTGGTTCGTATCAGTTTGGTATCAGAGCCTAGGTTTGTTAAACATCAGTTCGGTTTGAGGAAGGTAACATCAAAATCCTAACTCCAATCATTCATATCAATTGTTCATATTAAGTTTCGTGTTGTCATAGCTTTGTACTCAAATTCATAGTGTTAATTGTTTTCTAGAGAGTGTAGTGCATCCTATTGATTTTGTTACAAAAAAAAAAATCACGACAAAAAAAAAAAAAAAGTGAACAAGAACAAAACAAAGGCAACAAAAAGGAAAGAAAAAGAGGAAAATTTCGAGCCCCTAGTGTTGTTTTTGAATTTTACAGAAGGGATTGGTGTAGTTTGGGTTAGTTCCAAGAGAATTGAGAAGAGGAATTGGTGAGTTGATATTATCATTACTTGTGAGAATACACTAGTGATTGTGGGATATCATCCTTTTGAGTGAAACACGTAAGGGAGTGACTCGTGAGGCTTAATCATATATATTTGTGTTAGTACTAATCTTTTACTGTAGGAACTATGTCGAGGAAACATTCTCCTGAAGGTGAGAGGGGAAGGTTTGATGCTAGGTTAATGATTGAGGCGTTGAGGAGTGAGATGAAGAGGATGTTTTAGGAGGGCATGGAACAAATTCATGAGATGGTGGAGCAAAAACTAGAGCAATCTAAAAATGTCTTCCAAGGGCGTAAGAGGGAAAGTTGTTCTAAGAGAGTACAAAGGGGTGGAGATGAAATGTCTGATGATGAATTTGATGAACCTTCTGTCGGGAGTTATAGAGGTTATGGTGGTAGGAATAGAGGAATTAAGGATTGGAAAGATAGAGGAGATAGGAATAGAGATGATAATCAATTAAGTAGTATAAAGATGAAGATTCCTCCTTTCCAAGGGAAGAATGATCCCGAGGCGTACTTAGAGTGGGAGGAGAAGGTAGAGATGGTGTTTGATTATCACAATTATAATGGAAGAAAGAAAGTGAAGCTTGCTGCCATTGAGTTTTCAGATAATGCCATAGTGTGGTGAGATCAACTGATGTTGAATAGAATAAGGAATGGCGAGCCACCTATTAAGTCTTGGGAAGAGATGAAGAGGGTGATGAAGAAGCAGTTTGTGCCTGCGTATTACTATCGTAAATTGCACAACAAATTGCAAACTCTTAAGCAAGGAAGTCGAAGTGTGGATGAGTATTTCAAGGAGATGGAGGTTACTATGATTAGGGCGAATGTAGAGGAGGATAGAGAGGTTACCATGGTTAGGTTTCTTGTTGGGTTGAATAGAAAGATACAAAATGTAGTAGAATTGCAGCATTATGTGGAATTGGAAGATATGGTTTATATGGCTATAAAGGTTGAGAACCAACACAGGAGGAAAGGTAGTAGTACTGCACGGTTTCAATAGGGTGTTGGTTCATCCACCTGGAAGACTAACCAATGGAAGAAGGAAGAAAAGTCTTCACCCACCAAACCAAAAGGAGAGCAAAGGCAAGCGAGTTCTACTCCTGGTAACCAAGGTAAACCTAATTCTTCTACTCTTAGAAATCGTGACATTAAATGTTTTAAATGCCAAGGCAGAGGCCATATTTGATACGAAATCGGTTTGCTCTGATACCAAACTGATATGAACCACGCCAACATGTGACAAAACCCAATACCAATACGTTCGGAATTTGCTACCTAAGATGCCAAACACACTCAAGTGGAAATCGCGACCCGTTGCCTATAAGTGAGACAAGAACCTTGGTATAATATGAAGACGCCACAATCGGGTTGAAAGACCGATTGATAAGTCGGGTTGAACGCCATGGAATAAAAATCCGATAAGTTCTAGATTAGTTCTTTAAAGAACCAAGAGAGGAATTCTCTCAAAAGTGTTTTTCAAACTTCAATGTTGTATGTTCTATATTCTAAATGTTCTAAACCCTATGAGCTTTATATTAGGGTTTACAATTCATAACAATAAAGCCCCAAAACGACATAACTTCAATAAGTTGCATAAAAATAACAAAACAGGGACTTGAAGGCCGGCAGATTTAGAAAGAAGGGCGGCGGCCTTAAAGTCAGCGTTGGATACATACACGACCGTGTACTTCTAGACATGTATCTTTCTATGGATATTCTTAACACCATACATGGCCGTGCCTTTGAGCCGTGTATATAACCGTGTATGATTCTGTGTAACCTTCAAACTCCTATACGGTCGTGCCTTGTAAAGACACGCCCTCATCAACCCATATCCTTTATGACTTGTACAAGAGCAAGGGCATTATCCTTTCCAACTTCATGATTGCTCCAATCCTTTTCGGCTTCGTGGAGATCCTTTATCATCCCTTAAGTGCTTCCTTAAATCGTTTCGCTCGATTTCTTGTGATCGGTCCAGGTGGCACTTCAAGAGGATCCACATTCCATCTTCTGGCTTAGCTCCCATCATGAATCTCATCATTCCCCTCCTCTTGAAAAGGATTTGTCCTCAAATTATCGCCTACATCCAAAGGACTCAGATCAGTAACATTAAACATAGCACTTACTTGATACTTACCTGGTAAATCTATCTTGTATGCATTATCATCGATGCGCTCAAGAATTTGAAATGGTCCATCGCCTCTAGGAAGTAGTGTAGATCGACGCTCAGTAAGTGGTGTTGCAATGGTGTTGAAATCCTTCACAAATCTCCTGTAAAAGCTCGCTAGTCCATGGAAACTCCACACATTACTTACATTAGTTGGACTAGGCCATTCTTGGATTGCACAAATCTTCTTTTCATCAACCTATATTCCTAGTGCACTAACAACAAAAACAAGAAACACAAGTTTATCTGTGCAAAAAGTGCACTTCTTGAGGTTAGCATATAATTGCTCCTTTCGAAGCACTTCTAAAACATCCCTCAAGTGAGATATATGGTCTTTTAAACTCTTGCTGTAAATGAGGATACCATCAAAATAGACAACCACAAATTTGCCAATAAAAGTCCTCAAAATATGGTTCATAAGTCTCATAAAAGTACTAGGTGCGTTAGTTAAACCAAAAGGCATTACTAACCACTCATACAATCCATATTTCGTTTTGAACGCAGTTTTCCATTCATCACCTTCTTTCATTCTAATTTAGTGATATCCACTTTTCAGATCAATTTTGGAAAAGACACTAGACCCATGTAACTCATCTAACATGTCATCTAAGCGAGGAATGGGATGACAATACTTTACTGTGATGTTGTTGATGGCGCGGCAGTCAACACACATTCTCCATGACCTATCCTTCTTAGGCACCAAAATCACAGGCACTGCACATGGACTCATGCTTTCTCTCACGTACCCCTTCTCCATTAATTCATTGACCTGCTTTTGGAGTTCCTTTGTCTCCTCTGGATTGCTCCTATAAGCTGGTTTGTTTGGAATCGATGCTCAGGGTACAGGGTTAATCTGGTGCTCAATACCACGAATAGGTGGTAATCCCTTTGGAATCTCCTCAGGGAAGACATCTTCAAAGTCCTCAACAATAGACACAACTACACTAGGCAAAGAGTTAGATAGGTTGTTAGTATTCAAACATGTTTCCTTAAAAACCAACAACAACATAGGTTGCTTCATCACTAACGCTCTCCTCACTACACTCGCTCTTGCCACACAACTTTCCTTTTGCAAGGTTGCACTCTCCTTTTCACTCACCACCAAAGTTGATCCCCTTCAACTTGGTCTCTCACACTCTTTCCAGCCTTCCTCTCTTTTTCCTTTTGAGATCAACTTTTGTATTCATTTTCTTTCTCACTGTCTTTTGCTCTCTCACTCTCCCTCTGTTTTTCACTCACCTTATGTTTTGCAAAAAACTGTTGTAGCTGCAACTGATCCTCATACACCTATTTAGGTGTTAAAGGTTTAAGATTAAAGCTTATCCCCCAGTGAACAAGCATATACTTGTTAGAAAAGCCATCATGAACAACCTTCCTATCAAATTGCCATGGCCTCCCCAACAACACATAACATGCTTGCATTGGCACTACATTGCATAACACCTCGTCCTTATACCTACCAATGCGAAAAGCAATCAAGGCTTGCTTACTCACCTTAGTCTCGCCACTATCATTCAGCCACTGTAATTTATATAGACTAGGGTGTTTAGTAGTCTTGAGTCCCAGCCTCTCGACAATAAAATTACTCACCACATTGGTGCAACTTCTTCCATCAATGATCAAACTGCAAATATGATCACCTAAATAACATCTAGTATGAAAGATATTCCCTCTTTGCACCTCCTCTTCTTTCTTCACCTGCACATTCAAAGCTCACTTCACTACTGCCACTAATCTCCCTATTGCAGGCTACTCATCATCACTAGTGTCCTCTAATGGAGGCATATCATCTTCTTCACTATCCCCCTCAGTCTCATACTCACCATCATCACACGCTTATTTGGACATTGACTAGCAATATGGCCTCTACCTTGGCATTCAAAACATCTAATGTCACGATTTCTATGAGTAGAAGAATCAGGTTTACCTTGGTTACTAGGAATAGAACCTGCTTGCCTCTGCTCTCCTTTCGGTTTGGTGGGTAAAGGCTTTTCTTCCTTCTTCCATTGGTTAGTCTTTCAGGTGGATGAACCAGTACCCCGTTGAAACCATGCATCACTACTACCTTTCCTCCTATGTTGGTTCTCAACCCTTATAGCCATATGAACCATATCTTCCAATTATACATAATGCTGCAATTCAACGACATTTTGAATTTCTCTATTCAATCCAGCAAGAAACTTAGCCATGGTAGCCTCTCTATCCTCCTCTACATTCGCCCTAATCATCATAACTTCCATCTCCTTGAAATACTCATCCACACTTCGGCTTCCCTGCTTAAGAGTTTGCAATTTGTTTGGCAATTCATGATAGTAATACGCAGGCACAAACCGCTTCTTCATCACCCTCTTCATCTCTTCCCAAACTCAATAGGTGGTTCGCCATTCCTTCTTCTATTCAACATTAGTTGATCCCACCACACTATGGCATAATTCGAAAATTTAATGGCAGCAAGTTTTACTTTCTTTCTCCCACTATAGTTATGACAATCAAACACCATCTCCACCTTCTTCTCCCACTCTAAGTATGCCTCAAGATCATTTTTCCCTTGGAAAGGAGGAATCTTCATCTTTATACTACTCAGTTGATTATCCTCTCTATTCCTATCTCCTCTATCTTCCCAATCCCTAGTTCCTTTATTCCTACCACTATATCCTCTATAACTCACGATAGATGGTTCATCAAATTCATCATTCGACATTTCATCTCCACCCCTTTGTACTCTCCTAGAACAACTCTCCCTCTTATGCCCTTGGAAGACGTTTTTAGATTGCTTTAGTCTTTGCTCTACTTCTCATGAATTTGTTCCATTCCTTCCTAAAACATCCTCTTCATCTCACCCCTTAACGCCTCAATCACTAACCTAGCATCAAACCTTCCCCTCTCACCTTCAGGAGAATGTTGCCTCGACATAGTTCCTGTAGAAAAAGATTAGTACTAACACAAATATATATATGATTAAACCTCACGATACACTCCCTTACGTGTTTCGCTCAAATGATGATATCACACAGTCACTCGTGTATTCTCACAAGCAATAATGATATCAATTCACCAATTCCTCTTCTCAATTCTCTTGGAACTAACCCAAACTACACCAATTCCCTACCGTAGAATTCAAACAACTCTAGGGCTCGAAATTTTCCTCTTTTTCTTTCCAAAATTTTTTTTTTGTTGCTCTTGATCACGTTCTTTTTTTTTTATAACAAAATTGAATAGTAGGTACTACACTTTCAAAAGACAATTAACACTATGAAATTGAATATTAACAATTGATATGAACGATTGGAGTTAGGGTTTTGATGTTACCTTCCTCAAACCGAACTGATGTTTAACAAACCTAAGCTCTGATACCAAACTGATATGAACCCCGCCAACGTTTGACGAAACCCAACACCAATACATTCGGAATTGCTACCTAAGATGCCAAACAATCGAGTGGAAATCGCGACACGTTGCCTATAAGTGAGACAAGAACCTTGGTATAATATGAAGATGCCACAATCGAGATGAAAGACCAATTGATAAGTCAGGATGAACGCCACGGAATAAAAATCCGATAAGTTCTAGATTAGTTCCTAAAGAACCAAGAGAGGAATTCTCTCAAAAGTGTTTTCTCAAACTTATATGTTGTATGTTCTATATTCTAAATGTTCTAAACCTTAGGAGCTTTATATTATGGTTTACAATTCGTAACAATAAAGCCCCAAAATGACATAACTTTAGTAAGTTGCGTAAAAATAACAAAACAAGGACTTGAAGGCCAGCAGCATTGGAATGAAGGCCGGCGGCCTTGGAGCCAGCGTTGGATACATAAATGGTTGTGTACTTCTAGACGTGTATCTTTCTATGGATATTCCTGACACCATACACGGTCGTGCCTTTGAGCCATGTATATGATCGTGTATGATTCTGTGTAACCTTTAGACTCCTACACAGTCGTGCTTTGTAAGGACACACCCTCATCAACCCATATCCTTTATGACTTGTACAAGAGCAAGGGCATTCCCAAGGTTGTTCCAATCCTTTCCAACTTCATGATTGCTCCAATCCTTTCTGGCTTCGTAGACATCCTTTATCAACCCGTTAAGTACTTCCTTGAATCGTTTCACTCGATTTCTTATGATCGGTCCAGGTGGCACTTCAAGAGGATCCACATTCCATCTTCTAGCTTGGCTCCCATCATGGATCTCATTAATATTGCTAGTCAATGTCGGAATAGGCGTGGTATGATTCTGCGTGATGATGGTGAGTATGAGACTGAAGGGGATAGTGAAGAGGATGATAGGCCTCCATTAGAGGATGCTAGTGATGACGAGGAGCCTACAGCAGGGAAGTTAGTGGTAGTAGTAAAGCGAGCTTTGAATGTGCAGGTAAAGGAAGAAGAGGAGGTGCAACGAGAAAATATCTTTCATACTAGATGTTATCTAGGTGATCATATTTGCAGTTTGATCATTGATAGGGGGAGTTGCACTAATGTGGTGAGTACTTTCATTGTTGAGAGGCTGGGACTCAAGACTACTAAACACCCTAGTCCATATAAATTGCAGTGGCTGAATGATAGTGGCAAGACTAAGGTGAATAAGCAAGCCTTGATTGTTTTTCACATCGATAGGTATGAAGATGAGGTGTTATGCAATGTAGTGCCGATGCAGGCGTGTCATGTGTTGTTGGGGAGGCCATGGTAGTTTGATAGGAAGGTTGTTCATGATGGTTTTTCTAACAAGTATACACTTGTTCACCAGGGCAAAAGCTTTAATCTCAAACCCTTAACACCTAAATAGGTGTATGAGGATCGGTTCTAGCTACAACAATCTTTTGCGAAATATAAGGTGAGTGAAAAACAGAGGGAGAGTGAGAGACCAAAAGACATCGAAAAAGAAAAGGAACACAAAAGTCGATATCAAAAGGAAAAAGAGAGGAAGGCTGGAAAGAGCGTGAGAGACCAAGTTGAAGGGGGATCAACTTTGGTGGTGAGTGAAATGGAGAGTTATGTAGCAAAAGTGAGTGTAGTGAGGAGAGCGTTAGTGATGAAGCAACCTATGTTGTTGCTGGTTTTTAAGGAAACTTTTTTGAATACTAACAAACTTTTTAACTCTTTTCCTAATATGGTTATGTCTATTGTACAGGATTTTGAAGACATCTTCCCTAAGGAGATTCCAAAGGGGTTACCACCTATTCATGGTATTGAGCACCAGATCAACCTTGTACCCGGAGCATCTATTCTAAACAAACTAGCTTATAGGAGCAATCTAGAGGAGACAAAGGAACTCCAAAGGCAGGTCAATGAATTAATGGAGAAGGGGTACGTGAGAGAAAGCATGAGCCCATGTGTAGTGCCTATGATGTTGGTGCCTAAGAAGGATGGGTCATGGAGAATGTGTGTTGATTGCCACGCCATCAACAACATCACGGTAAAGTATCATCATCCCATTCCTTGCTTAGATGACATGTTAGATGAGTTATATGGGTCTAGTGTCTTTTCCAAAATTGATTTGAAAAGCGGATATCACCAAATTAGAATGATAGAAGGTGATGAATGGAAAACCACATTTTAAAAAAAAATATGGATTATATGAGTGGTTAGTAATGCCTTTCGGTTTAACTAATGTTGATGTGCTCAAATCCAAGATTAAGCACATATAAAAAACAATTTGAAATCCTTTAGTTCTTGCCCCAATGATAGGTCTTGTCGGATTTTTAATCCTATCAAATGCACCTAGTACTTTTATGAGACTTATGAACCATGTTTTGAGGACTTTGATTGGAAAATTTGTGGTTGTCTATTTTGATGATATCCTCATTTACAGCAAGAGTTTAGAAGACCATATATCTCACTTGAGGGACGTTTTAGAAGTGCTTCGAAAGGAGCAATTTGTTGATGTTAAGGGGAGAATGTTAAGTTCTCTAAATTAGTTTTGATGATTAACAAAAGAGGAATGAGTGTAATGAATGTTTAAGATAGTACGTAGTTTTTTCTAAAGTTGAACAAGGAGACAGAAGTTTGTTTAGAACCTTCAAAGGTGTTATATAAGCTATTTTCGTTCTAACAGAAGGTGTTTCAGAAATTGTGTAATATATCCACAATTATCGTGGTAACCTTTTAGAAGCACTTTCAGAACCTTCATAACAGGAGAACAGTTGACAGGTTTGTTTCAGAAGCACTTTCAGAACCTTCAGGACAGTTAACAGGTTTGCTTTAGAAGCACTTTCAGAACCTTTCATGTCTGTTACGAATTTTTCCAGATTACGTTCTAAATTTTATATCAATAGTTTTGATAATTTTCAAGGCCTAGCTCCACGTGTCAAGTATTTTTGGGTAACATACTTGATGTGTTTTACTAAATTTGGATTATATATCATGGGTTTTTTAATTTACATCAAGTTTTACAAGATTTTATTCAAAGATTTCATTTTATAATAAAGTGATATCATATAATATGTACAAGTTTTATCCAGATTTAAAATTAGATATTTGTACTATATTTTGGGAGATCCAGCAGTTACAAAGATAAGGATAAAAGATATGGTTCCACAATGTGAGGGATATCTTCAACAAACTTGATCCAAGAGATATATCCAAAGAAGATCTCGGTCAAACAAATTATCCAAGCTTATCCTCATCAAGAATATCACGAATGTAGATCTTTCTCAACATATTCAACTTATTTTTTAATTGAAAATTCAAAAATAAATTCATTATCACGTGGAAAGTAGCCGTTATGTTTTCTCCATATATAAGGTGTTTAATTCAAATGAAAAAAACATAGAGGTGGAAGTGGAAGTGGAAGTGGAGTGGAAAACGTTGAAAAAAAATAGAAGAAAGAACATTGTTGAAACATACACACGAGAAGAAAAGATTCATACATCTTCAAGCAAACATCTTTACATATATATGTGATCTAGAGGAAATTTGTTATTCCTCATCATTGTCATTGTTATTGTTGTTGTTGAGATTCCTTTCGTGGAAAGGGAATTGTTTGTTGTTTCATCACTGTAGTTGAGTGATTAGCTTAGTGAAGAAGCTAGAAAGATTCAACAGTGAGACTTTGCCTTGAAGAGGCTTGTGTTGTATATCTTCGATTTGTTGATATAGTGAAACACAACCGGTATAGACAACCGGGACCCCGATGTAGAGCTAGAAGAAAGGACTGACGCTCGAGGTGGAACCTCTATAAATATCTGAGCATTCTACTCTTTTCTACTTTTACTTACTGCACATTATTGTTCTTCATTGTTGTTATTCACTTGATTTCATTAATTAAGAGTTTTGGTTTATTTGAGAAAAAGTGAAATTTTAAGTAATTAATCAATTCACCCCCCTCTTGATTAATCTAATTGGGACCAACAATTGGTATCAGAGCAGGACTCATCTATTTTGAGTGATCCAAAATGGTTGAAAATAATGTTGCAATTAATCGAGCTCCCTACTTCGATGGCTCAAACTTCTCATACTGGAAGATGCGTATGGAAACTTACATTAAAGCTAATGATTATGATTCATGGTAGGTTATTTCACATGGAGACAGTTTGATCACCTTGAACGGAGATTCAACCTTGTCAAATTCGGAGAAGAAAATTATTGAGAAGAACAACAAAGAAAAAAAATTATTACTGACTACTATTGCTCCATCAGAGTTCTATTTAATATCATCGTGTGCAAGTGCAAAGGAGATTTGGGATATCCTATCTTATTCATATGAAGGGACGGATACCATCAAGGAAACTAAGATAAATGCTTTAATTCAACAGTATGAATTATTTAAGTTTAAATCTAATGAAGATGTCAAAGATGCTTTTAACAGGTTTACAGCTATCACAAATGAGCTTGCATCACTTGGAAAGAAACTTCCAGATCCAAATCTTGTGAGGAAAATGTTGAGGATATTGCCACCATCTTGGGATGCAAAGAAAACTGCTATAGAGGAAGCTCAAGACCTAAACAAGTTAACTCTCAGTCAATTGAGAGAAAAGCTCATGGCATATGAGTCACACATAAAGACCACGCAAAGAGGAGAAGACGGTACCAAAGGAATTGCTTTTAAAGTCAAGGAAATAAAGCAAAATGAAACTGAAACAGATGATAGCGATGATGAGAAAGAAGAGGACATCAGTCTTCTATCATGTAGACTCAACAGGCTGCTCAAGAAGCAAAGAGGTAAGAGGTTTAATGTTTTCAAGAAAAGTACTGAATATAAGCATAATGATGCAGGAAAGATGTACAAGGAGAAAGAAAAGAAGAAAGAAAAAAGGGAGATTCAATGTTATGAATGCAAGAAGCCAGGACACATCAAATACGAATGTCCAACACTGATCAAGAAAATGGAAAATTATAAAAAGAAAAGTCGAGCAATGCTAGCAACATGGAGTGACTTGGAGGATACAGAGATAAATTTAGAGGATTCAGAAGAAGAAGAGGATGAGGCGAATTTGTGTTTAATGGCCAATTCCGAGGTACATTCTGAATCTGATGAAGATGTAACTGAAACTGACATGCTAGTAGAGATGAGTAAGCTACTAAAGGCACTAAAAAGGGCTGATACAAAATTAGCTAAGTATGAACATGAAATAAAAGCTCTTAAGAATGAAAAGGAGGTAGTAAAGCAAACAAATTCATTACTTGCGGATGAAAATGATATTTTGAAACAAGAAAATGAATCCATGCATGTGAGTATAGAGAAACTAAGAATAGAAAATCAACTACTTGAAGTAGAAACAAGTAACATGAAGGTAAAGATTGATGAACTGTCAAGTTCGTTGAAAACTACCTTTAAGAAATTTGATGAAAGTGATAAGAAATTGACTATGTTAATTTCTTCAAAAAGAGTTTCGAATGAAAAACATGGGTTAGGATATGAGCATGGTTCGAGTTCAAAATCGAATCAAAATACAGTTTTTGTTAAAGCTAGGCAAGTCTTAACTGATAAATTCAAAAGTAAAAAGTACATTTCGAATACAAATATTGTTAAAAGAAGAAATACCAGAGGTTTTTACAGAAGTTATTCTAACAAAAAGTATCCACACAATGGGTACTACACAAGCGATATCAGAAGGTATAACAGAAGTTATACAAACCAGAATTTCAAGAAACAGGTAAATGACAGGTATAGGAATGTTAATTCTTATGCATGCTTCTTTTGTAATAAGTTTGGTCATATTGAGAAATTTTTCTATTATAAAAGAAATAAGCTCAGTAATCAACAAGTAAATGGAAGAAATCAAATGAGCTTATCTTTTAAAGGGCCCAAACTTGCTTGGGTTCCTAAAAGGACTTAATTCTCTTTATTAGTACAGGGACATGAAGCTAAAATAAGAGGAACATGGTATTTGGATAGTGGATGTTCTAGACATATGACTGGAGATGCTTCATTGTTCAATAGCATAACTTGGGAAGAAAAAGGATATGTAAAGTTTGGAGATGACAGTAGAGAGGCAAATACAGAAGGTACTTCAGAAGTTGTAAGATCTGAACAAGAGGCTTCTAAAGCTTGGAGGTATAAGTCCGCACATCCTTCTGATCAAATAATAGGTAATATACAATCGGGTGTTAAAACAAGAGCTAAACTACAAAATCTTGAAAATCATTTTGTGTTGTTATCTGAAATTGAACCTAGTAAGATTGAAGAAGCGTTGAATGATGCTAATTGGATTATATCTATGTAAGAAGAATTAAATCAATTTCAAAGAAACAATGTATGGAATTTAGTTCCTAGACCTAGAGGAAAGTCTATAATTGGAACTAAATGGGTGTTTAAAAATAAATTAGGTGAAGACGGTAAAATTATAAGAAATAAAGCAAGATTAGTAGCTAAAGGTTATTCACAAGAAGAAGGAATAGATTTTGATGAAACATATGCACCTGTTGCTAGATTAGAAGCAATACGGTTAATGCTTGCATATGCATCTTATAAGGATTTTAAAGTTTTTCAAATGGATGTAAAAAGTGCATTTTTAAATGGTTTTATAAAGGAAGAAGTTTATGTGGAACAACCACCTGGTTTTGAAGATCCTTTCAAATCAGACTATGTTTTTAAATTAAATAAAGCACTATATGGTTTAAAACAAGCTCCAAGAGCTTGGTATGAAAGATTGAGTATGTTTTTTATCTCTAAAGGTTTTCATAGAGGAAAAGTGGATACTACTTTATTCTTAAAAACATTTGATGATGATATCTTAGTTGTTCAAATATATGTGGATGATATTATCTTTGGATCTACTAAAGAATTGTTGTGTCAAGAATTTGTTGAGACCATGCAGGCAGAATTTGAAATGCCAATGATGGGAGAGTTGACATTCTTTTTAGCGCTTCAAATAAAACAAACAAAGGAAGGAATTTTTGTTCATCAAGAAAAGTACACAAAACAAATATTGAAGAAATTTGGCTATGAAGGATGCAAAAAGGTTACAACACCTATGAGTACTTCATCAAGGTTAGACTCTGACTTAAATGGAAAGAAGGTAAGTGAAAAACTTTATAGGAGTCTGATAGGTTCTTTATTGTATTTGACTGCACCTAGACTTGATATTTTGTTCAGTGTGTGTTTGTGTGCTAGATTTCAAGCTGCACCAACAGAAATTCATTTATCAACTGTAAAGAGAATTTTCAAATACCTAGTTAATACTTCTAATTTAGGCATATGGTATTCTAAAAATCAGAATTTCGATTTAATAGGATATTCTGATGCAGATTATGTTGGATGTAAAATTGATAGAAAAAGCACATTGGTACTTGTCAATTCCTAGGTGATAAATTAATTTCTTGGTCTTCTAAAAAACAAAATTTCGTTGCTCTATCCACAGCTGAAGCTGAATATGTTTCAATTGGTAATTGTTGTGCACAAGTCTTATGGATAAAACAACAATTGAATGATTATGGAATAAATTTTAAAACTGTGCCAATTAAATGTGACAACACGAGTGCAATAAATTTGACAAAGAATCCAATACATCATTCTAGGTCAAAACATATAGAAATTAGACATCATTTTATTAGAGATCATGTGCATAATGGAGATATAAATGTTGAATTTGTGTCAACCGATAATCAATTTGCAGATATTTTTACTAAACCTCTTGAAAAGGTAAAATTTGAATTTATTAGAAATGAATTAGGAATTTGTAATCCTTTTTAATTTTTTTCCCCCAAAAAATATTTAAAAAATCTTTATTCACTTAGAATATCTTTTTCTTTTCCTTCATTTTCTTTCTTTTTCTCCTCCTTCAAATCTGTTCTTTTTCTCTCTCTCTATTTTCATTCTCTCTCACTGCAACTCCAATGGCACCTAAAACATCAGAACACCTCAAACAAAAATCATTCAAAACCAAATCATCAAACAAACCTTTAGTAATTCATGATGAATCTTCAAGCTCTTCGGAAAAATATCAAGAACCTTCCATAGGAGAGAATCCAAGTTCCCCTGATTCCGAATCTATCATAGGTTCCAAAAAGATTTCCAAAAGAAAACGAGTTGCATCGTCTTCAAAAGGAAAAGGAAAAGCTATTCAAGAAATCTCTTCGCTCAAGAAAGCATCCAGGAAGCAAACGAAACAAGAAAATGTACTAACTCTGAAACCCTCAAATTTAAAACCTCTCCGGAAGAAGAAAAATGAGGTGTGTTCTCGTAGTTTTGTGGATTTCAATTTCTTTACTAGTAATGGATTCTACCGGATTGAACTGTTAGAACCCATAGGATGCATGGAACTTTGCTCTACTCAAGTTCTAGTTTATGGGGAATGTGTCAAAGAGTTTTATGGAAATTTAAGTCTTGCGGAAGGGAATGTCTTAATTTCCAGAGTATGTGATCAGGATATTTTAATTTCTAGGGAAGATGTGGTTAAATGTCTACATCTACATGATGTAAATGATGATGTAGAAATCACAAACATGCCTAGGAATGATCTGTTTGCTGCTGTAAATGGAGGATTGCAAATGGATTATGGAAAAGAAGCAATGGTCATTGATTTCGAGTTGTTTCCTCGAATCATTCATAAGATAATTGTTGAGTGTTTATGTCCAAGGAAGGGCAGTTCTACTTCAATGTCCATAGAACATGCTCAAATTATCTATGCAATGATTAACAAAAGGAATGTGGACATGGCTTCTAGAGTCATTGATCAAATTTGGAGGAATAAAGAAAGTTTAGTGTTTGGGAATATACTGATGAGATTGTTTGTGTTTAAAGGAATAGTTTTGCCTACCAGCTCATCTGAATCTATTAAATTAAAGAGGATAGGTAAAGAAGTTTTTCATCATATGTCCATCTTTGTTAAGGATTGTTTGTGGTATGCGAATGATGGTGCACATTTTTTCCATCAAAAGCATATGAAAAGAATAGTTCCTTTTGGAATATCTGTTCAAGAAGGAGGTTCAGAACCTAGTTCAGAACCAAAAACAGAGGTTAAAACAGATCAGGGGATGAAATCATATGGTGAAGAGGCTGGGAAGAGTGGAACAAAAGAAGTTATATCCAATGTTGATCTGGAACAAATAAAGAATGTGGTTCGAGAAAGTTTGAAACATGAACTATCGGATTTGGTTAGAAAACTTTGACAACTGAAGTTCTACAACGATCTGATCTGAGGAGACTTGAATCAATGGAGTTACAAGTTAAACAAACTTCTGATATTCTTTCTAATATCAAGAAGAATTCTGAGAAGATGATTACCGATCTCCATCACTATAGGATTCTTTATGATGAATTTAGTGCGAGAGTCAAACAAGATCTATCTAATAATGTGATTGCGTTTGATAAATTTGTCTCTCAAATGAGGAAGATTGGAGATTCAGTTACTAACTCCTTCAAGATTTTGGACTCCAAGACGGATAAAACCTCCCAATCTGTCACAAGTCTTCATGCTGAAATCAAGCTTTTCTTATCCAACAAATTTCCAGATTATGTACGCTCTGGCGCTCACATCATCGACTTGGATACTTCACCAGAGAAACCTTCGTCAACCAAACATTCCACAACTCCCTCTACTTCTCGAGTAACAAGATCCAGAAGATCTTAGTTCTTTTAAATTCTATTTGCGTATCAAGTTGTGAAAGACTTTTGTTATCTTTTATGCATCGTTTAAGGGGGAGATATCCCTTTTGTTGTTAACAAAAAGGGGGAGAATGGTAAATGTTGATCAATATTGATTGCTGTTGTGTTTACTACTTATAACAATTCTATATTAATTGCTGCTGTGTTTGCTACTTATAATGATTCTATATTGCTTATGAGTGCTTATGATCAATTTGTTATAGGAATATATGCTTAAACATGAAGGTTATGTGTATTTTGATTATCTAACGGTGTTTTATTATCATCAAAAAGGGGGAGAATGTTGATGTTAAGGGGAGAATGTTAAGTTCTCTAAATTAGTTTTGATGATTAAGAAAAGAGGAATGAGTGTAATGAATGTTTAAGATAGTACGTAGTTTTTTCTAAAGTTGAACAAGGAGATAGAAGTTTGTTTAGAACCTTCAAAGGTGTTATATAAGCTATTTTCGTTCTGACAGAAGGTGTTTCAGAAGTTGTGTAATATATCCATAGTTATCGTGGTAACCTTTCAGAAGCACTTTCAGAACCTTCATAACAGAAGAACAGTTGACAGGTTTGTTTCAGAAGCACTTTCAGAACCTTCACGACAGTTAACAGGTTTGCTTCAGAAGCACTTTCAGAACCTTTCATGTCTGTTACGAATTTTTCTAGATTACGTTCTAAATTTCATATCGATAGTTTTGATAAATTTCAAGGCCTAGCTCCACGTGTCAAGTATTTTTGGGTAACATACTTGATGTGTTTTACTAAAGTTGGATTATATATCATGGGTTTTTTAATTTACATCAAGTTTTACAAGATTTTATTCAAAGATTTCATTTTATAATAAAGTGATATCATATAATATGTACAAGTTTTATCTAAATTTAAAATTAGATATTTGTACTATATTTTGGGAGATCCAGCAATTACAAAGATAAGGATAAAAGATATGGTTGTTATATTAAGATATGGTTCCACAATGTGAGGGATATCTTCAACAAACTTGATCCAAGAGATATATCCAAAGAAGATCTCGGTCAAACAAATTATCCAAGCTTATCCTCATCAAGAATATCACGAATGCAGATCTTTCTCAACAGATTCAACTTATTTTTGAATTGAAAATTCAAAAATAAATTCATTGTCACGTGGAAAGTAGCCGTTATGTTTTCTCCATATATAAGGTGTTTAATTCAAATGAAAAAAACGTAGAGGTGGAAGTGGAAGTGGAAGTGGAGTGGAGAACGTTGAAAAAAAAAATAGAAGAAAGAACGTTGTTGAAACATACACACGAGAAGAAAAGATTCATACATCTTCAAGCAGACATCTTTACATATATATGTCATCTAGAGGAAATTTGTTATTCCTCATCATTGTCGTTGTTATTGTTGTTGTTGAGATTCCTTTCGTGGAAAGGGAATTGTTTGTTGTTTCATCACTGTAGTTGAGTGATTAGCTTAGTGAAGAAGCTAGAAAGACTCAACAGTGAGACTTTGCCTTGAAGAGGCTTGTGTTGTATATCTTTGATTTGTTGATATAGTGAAACACAACCGGTATAGACAACCGGGACCCCGGCGTGGAGCTGGAAGAGAGGACTGACGCTCGAGGCGGAACCTCTATAAATATCTGAGCATTCTACTCTTTTCTACTTTTACTTACTGCACATTATTGTTCTTCATTATTGTTATTCACTTGATTTCATTAGTTAAGAGTTTTTGTTGATTTGCGAAAAAGTGAAATTTTAAGTAATTAATCAATTCACCCCCCTCTTGATTAATCTAATTGGGACCAACACAATTATATGCTAACCTTAAAAAGTGCACTTTTTGCACAGAAAAACTTGTGTTTCTTGGTTTTATTGTGAGTGCACAGGGAATACAAGTTGATGAAGAGAAGATTCATACGATCCAAGAATGGCCTAGTCCAACTAATGTAAGTAATGTGCGGAGTTTCCATGGACTAGCGAGCTTTTACAGGAGGTTTGTGAAGGATTTCAGCACCTTTGGAGCACCACTTACTAAGGTAATCAAGAAGAATGTGGGGTTTAGATGGGGAGAGCAACAAGAGAAGGCCTTCCAGACGCTTAAAAATAAGC
This sequence comes from Laguncularia racemosa, assembly GCA_037954665.1. Taxonomy (NCBI): domain Eukaryota; kingdom Viridiplantae; phylum Streptophyta; class Magnoliopsida; order Myrtales; family Combretaceae; genus Laguncularia; species Laguncularia racemosa. The sequence goes on from JBBMOL010000196.1 coordinate 1,151,501, forward strand.
TGACTCATGCGCCATTACTTGCTTTACCTAATTTCTCTAAAACCTTTGAAATTGAGTGTGATGCTTCAGGAATAGGTATTGGAGCAGTACTCATGCAGGAGAGAAGACCAATTGCATTCTTTAGTGATAAGCTAAGTAGGGAAACCTTGAACTACCCTATTTATGACAAGGAGATATATGCATTGGTCCGAGCGCTAGAGACTTGGCAACACTATCTTTGGCTAAAAGAGTTCATGATCCACACTGATCATGAATCCTTGAAGTACTTGAAGGGACAACATAAGCTAAACAAAAGGCATGCTCGTTGGGTGGAGTTCATCAAAACATTTCCCTATGTCATCCACTACAAGCAAGGTAAAGAGAATGTTGTTGCTAATGCACTTTCTAGAAGGTATGCGCTTATCTCTACTCTTAGTTCTAGACTGCGTCGTTTTGAGCACATTAACGAATTATATGCTATTGATCGAGATTTTTGTGAAGAGTATGTGCATTGTGAGAAGAGTGGTCATGGTAAATTTTATAAACATGAAGGATTATTGTTTAGGGAGAATAAACTATGCATTCTAAATTGTTCTTTAAGGGAATTATTAGTGAGGGAGTCTCATGGAGGAGGTTTAATGGGACATTTTGGAGTAGCTAAAACCTTAGGGGTTTTACAGGAACACTTCTATTGGCCTCACATGAAATGAGATGTTGAGAGGATTTGTGAGCGATGTGTCACTTGTAAGCAAGCAAAATCTAGAGTCCAACCTCATGGGCTTTATACCCCACTTCCCATTCCTCATGAGCCTTGGGTAGATATTTCCATGGACTTTGTGTCAGGGTTACCTAGGTCTAGGTATGGTCGATACTCTATTTTTGTAGTTGTAGATAGATTTTCTAAGATGGCACATTTCATTCCTTGTCACAAAATAGATGATGCTTGCAATATTGCTAATTTGTTCTTTAGGGAAGTTGTGAGATTGCATGATATGGCAAGAACAATCGTATCGGATAGAGATGCTAAGTTCTTGAGCTACTTCTGGAAGACCCTGTAGGCTAAGTTAGGAACTAAGCTATTGTTTTCTACTACTTGTCATCCACAGACTGATGGTCAAACTGAGGTAGTAAATCGAACTTTATCTACTTTATTAAGGGCAGTCAATAAAAAGAACATTAAAAGTTATGAGGATTGTTTGCCACATGTTGAATTTGCCTATAATCGCACAATGCATTCTGCTACTAAGTTTACTCCTTTTGAAATTATGTATGGTTTTAATGCACCAACTCCTTTGGATTTATCACCTCTGCCTATTTCTGAGTATGTTAATCTAGATGGTAAGAAGAAAGCAGAATTTGTTAAACAGATCCATGAGAAGGCAAGGCTAAACATTGAGCGAAGAAACAAGCCAACAAGGGTCGTCGACAAGCTGTCTTTAAACCTGGAAACTGGGTTTAGGTTCACTTGCGCAAAGAGCGGTTTCCTATGCAGCGTCAATCTAAATTACTTCCTAGAGGTGATGGACCATTTCAAATTCTTGAGCGCATCAATGATAATGTATAAAAGATAGATTTGCCAGATGAGTATCAAGTAAGTGCAACTTTTAATGTTACTGATCTGAGTCCTTTTGATGTAGGCGACGATTTGAGGACAAATCCTTTTCAAGAGGAGGGGAAAACTGATACAAACCACGCCCACGTGTGACGAAACCCAATACCAATACGTTCGGAATTACAACCCAAGATGCCAAAACAATCGAGTGGAACCGCGACCTGTTGCCTATAAATGAGGTATGAACCTTGGTATATTCTATTGACGCCACAATCGGGATGAAAGACAGATTGATAAGTCAGGATGAATGCCACAGAAGAAATCCAATAAGTTCAAGAGAAGTTCTTTAGAGAACCAAGAGATGAATTCTCTCAAAATGTGTTATTCAACCTTGTATGTGTGTTCTATGTTCTGTTCTCAACCCTAGAAGCTTATATTAGGGTTTACAACTCGTAATAATAAAAGCCTAAAACGACATAACATCATAAAGTCGCGGAAAATAACAAACAGGGAATAAAAGCTGGTGGCGTAGGAGCCGGCGTAGGATGTACGCCGGGTATAAAGGTCGGCAGCGTACTAAGCCGGTGTAGTCCTTCTGTCACGCGTGGATGGCAACGCCGAGTCAAGGCCGGCAGTGTTTACGCCAGCGTTGTCAAGGTTGGCAACTTTGACCTCCTATGCTTTGATCTCCTTGAATGACTTGTACAAATGCAAGTGCATTCTCATGGTTGCTCCAATCCTTTCCAACTTCTTGGACATCCTTTATCAACCCGTTAAGTGCTTCCTTGAATCGTTTTGCTTGAGCTCTTGTGATCGGTCCTGGTGACACTTCAAGAGGATCCACATTCCACCTTCTGGCTTGGCTCTCATCAGGAATTTCACGTGTGGATTCTTAATTTCGAAATTAGGAATCAGGGTTTATGCTATGCAATTGTTTAATTGTTGATTTCACATAAATTGTGCCGTGTTCTACCTTGGTTGTTGCGGATTGAAGTTGAGGGAAGTATAATTTAGGGATTCTTGCCATGAAGGTTAGGAAACAATTTCAAATTGATTCTATATATACCTTGTGTAGTAAATTGTGCATTAATTCTCTTTGAATGCACTTTAACTAAAGCTTGGAATCATTTTTGTATTTTGATTGTGGAAGTGTGCCATGATTATGAAGTGCACTGTAGGTGTGTGAGTCCTGGTGGAGTATGCTTTGTGTCTTAAAGTGAGTAGAACTTTAAAGGAGTTTTGTGTACTGTAGAAGTGTTCTTGAGTGTGTTACACCGTGGGTGTGTAAGTGAAGCCATGGAGTGTTTATTGAATCATGGGCATGTGTGTGTTGCCATAGAGTGTGTGTTTCCATAGAGTGTGTGTTGTGGTTTGAGGGTATGTTGCATTGTGAGTGTATGTGTTGGAGTGTGTGTTGTGGTTCGAGAGTGTGTGTGTACGTTGAAGTGTAAGTGTTATGCCGTAGAGGTGAGTGTAACCGTAAAGGTTATATTGAATTGTTCTTATGTGTTGTGAAGAGTATTAGTTAGAGGAATTGGTGTGAAGCTATGATTGTATAAAAAAAATTCAAAATCATGTCAAATGATAGTGTGAATACTGGAATTGGCAATGAGGCCAATAGTCAGGTTGGTGGAGGTCAGGGTCATTGATGGACGATCTGATCATTCTAACAAGTTAAATCCTATACTCAATCCTAGCTTACAATCAGTTCTCAAGCAAGTGTACCTATCAATTAGCAGTATAGCATAGGTGTACAGGTATCGATCCCACGAAGACTTATAAGTACTAGTACTAACGATTATCCTACTATTTAACTTCTCACTATTAATGATCTCAATTATCCTAATTATTGCTTAAATCTGAAAGGAACGAATAAAATGATCAAAGTAAATATATTCAAACACTCCCTTAATTAATTCAATGTTCTAAACATACCCTACCCAAGATCCACCACTAATTATCATGCAACTTTTATTCAATTACAAACTTTCCAATGATTAATACCCAACATCTCTGATCTGCGGAGTTTCTTACACTAGATTAAGGTCTTTCTCAAGATCAATAATCCTTAATCCTAATTAAGTCAATTAAGATCTCTCTTTAATTAACATAATTAAGATTGCAATAAAATCCTAGGACTCTCAATTGAACCAGACCACAATGACCTCGTTCAATATAGAAAACCTCCTATAACCTATCTCTAGGATTACAAGTGGTCTTTTTATTCATGCCAGATCTACTCTATTAAACAATTTCTCCATCTTAATAATAGAGATCTAATTCAATCCTAATACTGTGCACATATCAAGATGAACAAACTATGATTGCAACATGAATAAACTCAATCATGATTGCAAACCATGATTGTAAACCATGACAATTAGGGGTTTCTCAAGAGACTAGGTATAAAAGAATTAGCTACTTATGACTCTAATAAAAAGAATAAAACAAAAAATAATTGAATCCATAAGGAAGTTCAAACACAAAATATCTTAGCTTCAAATCTGAAAACTCTTCTGGCAACAACTTCTCGTCTCTAGAGTTTCTCTTGTGCTGCCTTCCTTCTTTCCTCTCCCTAGGGTTGTTCTATTTATACTTTCTAGGAGATGGCCGAGGATCTTCAACTGGAAAGATATGAATTTATGTTTCCTTTTCCAAGTGAATCTTGAAAAGTGAATAACATTTGCCTGACATGCCCACCAACATGGCCAGATTTCAAACCATGTCTCCCTCTGGTCGATAATCTGCAATTCCTCATTCTTGTTCAGTATGTGGCACGACTAGAAACATGGCTAGATTATAAACCGTGCCAAGTTCTGGAATTTTCCACTTCTCCGCAGCATCTGCCACGGCTTCAAGAACACCCATATCACAAGTCGTGCTTCCTTTCCAAGTGACAACTTTCATCCTCAGGTGTGCACACGGTTCATGACACGGGCGTAGCTTTCCCTGTGTTGTCCATAAGTAGCTTTAACTTGATCTTTTAAGCTTCAGTCATGCTCCTTTTGTTATCTTTCTACTTCTCTTTGGTATTATACCCTGAAACTGATATATTTATCTATTAAGTACTGAATCCGCATTGATTTTATTCAAAAGACTACACAAATTCATCATTAACGCCCATGATTTATAAGGGTTAATTTACTCTTATCAGTCATCGTACTGTAGGTGGAAGAACACTAGAGGAACAATTGTAGGATCTCACTACTATTGTTGCCACATTAGCAACACGAGTAGATCAAATGACGATGCCAGAACCACCAATGGCAAATCCATAGGCACCCCTACCTCGGGGTAGCCTATTAGAATGCTCGTAGGGAAGGAGTTGCTGAAGGTAATACGGGTAAGAGGATAAAAGGTGATTATCATGCTTTTAGGGAGGAAAGAGATGATAATTTTGAAAATGAGCCATACCCTAATCGTAAGTTCAGATAGCCTTGGGAGTTAGAATATGTGAAATTGCATATGCCTTCATTTGTTGGAAGGGGTTCTATAAAAGACTACTTGGATTGGGAGGATAAGGTTAAGGGCCTATTTGAATGTTATGAGATTAACAATCACACTCGAGTTCACCTTGTAGCTATTGAGTTTACTAGTTATACCACCTTATGGTGGAAGAATCTTGTAGCTAATAGATGAAGAGATGGTAAGGCAGAGATGCGTACCTAGCAGGAAATGACATAGGTTATAAGAAGGAGGTTTATACCAAAGCACTATAGCCAAGAGTTGTTTATGCGTCTCTAAATATCGAGGTAGGGAGGCAAAACAGTTGATAAGTATGTACAGGAGTTCAAGACATTGATGATTAAATGTGGGTCAGTCGAACATCTTGAATAAACCCTAGCATGATTTATGTCGAGGTTAAAATATGAAATTTCCCACATTGTGGAGCTCCAAAGGTATGACACCCTTGATGAGGCCATCTAGCTAGCTCTGAAAGTGGAGAGATAGAGGTGATCTAATCCATTTAGAGTAACGAGCAACAAGTATGGAACTTCTATAAAACCTTATGGGTCAAATAGGCAGCAGATTGAACAAAAGGGAATATAGGGAATGGATAAAGTTATGGACACAAATACAACTATTACTAATAGGGAGAGGGAAATTTTTGGAAAAGGAAAAGAGGTTGTTGGAGCTGACATCCGACAAACATTGCCAGGGTCAATAAGTGGTAAGATGCAACAAATCAAATGCTTCAAATGCATGGGTTTTGGACACATGGCTATTCAGTGTCCCAACAAGAGGGTGATGACTACTATGGAGGTGGAAAATTCAAAGGAAAAAGAAGAGATACTGGAGCCTAATGATTTGTCAATAGTGCTATAGGAATATTATGATGATCCTGAGGCTGAGGCATGTAAAGATAAGGGAAATGATAAATATTTATCTATTAACGTATTGGGCAGGGTAATGACTATATCTCCAGATGTTGGGGACATATAAAGGGAAAACCTGTTCCATACTCCCTACCAGGTTCTAGGTAATTTGTGTGTTCTTTTCATTGATAGTGGTAGTTGCACTAATGTCATAGCTGCTGCATTAGTAAATAGATTGCAACTAGTCACTAGTCTACATCATCCCTATAAATTGCATTGGTTGAGTGTATAAGACAGTCTATCTATCATTCAAAGGGCTAAGGTTCCAATCAGCAAAGGGGAAAAATACCATGATGAAATTATTTGTGATATCCTTCCTATATACGCATTTCATATACTACTAGGTGGACCTCAGCTATTTGATAAGAGAATAGTGCATGATGGGTTTAGAAACACCTATGTATTTTGCAAGGATGGAGAACGAATTATCTTGACTCTTATGTCACCAGTTGAGGTACAGGAGTTCCAAGAACATATCAACAAAACTATTAGATATTCATGACTTCGGGGCGACAAGCACATGCAAACTAAAGTCTTCAGTCCAGGAAAAAACCCATTAGATTTGAGGGCAAATCTTCCATAGGCCTAAGGAAATGATGGGAATAAAACCTCTTGATCTAAGATTATGAAATCTTCTCAAATAAAAGGAACCAAGACATTCACATACTGACTTTATTTATTTGATGTAATTCGTTTTTGCATTTTTCTAGGCAGGTACAATTGTTGGTATTACAGGAAGATGACCAAACATAATAGCAATTGGTTTGTGAATGCGTTACAGTCCATAATGAATCGAATTGAACTAAGGGAGAACCGGTCTTGTGTTTGCTCCTTGTGACAATGATTGAAGCTTGAAGGGACCGACCATGTGTACTAGTTACTTAGGTTATTTTTCCACATTTAGTTATTGTATAAATACTTGTCATTTAGGTTGTTTTTGGAACACTTTTTAGATTAAGAAAATTGACTTCTTTGCCGTGAGAGACTTATTCTTGTCATCCCACTCTCATCAATTCTACCATAGAGAATTATGGTGAGTTTGGCTTAGGGATTTTTCTAAGTTACATCAATCATTCTTAAGTCCTTTCCAATTATCACTAGTGTGTAATATCCAGTACATAATTGGATTTCATTTGTTCCTTCTTTTTACATTTCACACAAATTAGGGTTCTTTTCAAGCTAGGGTCATGCAATTGGTTAGGAATTAGAATCAATTGTTCTTCCTCTTTAAATTGTGTTGAATTATTCATTTAGAGCACATGATGTTGTCCATAGTGGAGTCATTCTTGGAAATGATATGGGTTAAATGATGTTTAAGTGGTTAAGTATACATGGCTGTGGGGCTCGTAGTGGCAGTTCCCATCACCAAGTTTAAGTGTTTAAGTATACATAGGTGTAGGGCCAGTAGTGGCAAACATGCTCCATTGTGTTAAGTGTGTTAAAGGGGTCATGAGAACCCTATTGTATGCTTGTGGACATAAAATTATATTATGAAATGATTTTCTGTGTTTAAGTTTGAATGATACATGTGATAATAGTTTATGTTTGTCATGTGAATGTGTTTGTGTTATACGTATTAGGCATTAGCTTACCCTTCAGGGAACCATTTTTAGATGCAAGTGTTGAGGGAGATAAGAACCCAGAAGATGACTTGGGTTTAGCTTAACCACACGGAGAGGAAGATAAAGAGTACCATTATTATTATGGTGATTAAGTTTAGGAAGAATTATGACATTTAACTCTAATAGACAGTATCTATTAAAAACTGTTATTTTTGGTGTTTAAAGACTTTTGTTACGTTAGACATTTGATATGGTTTAAGTTATTATTTGAAACTTTATAGATATATGAAATGCTTTTATTATAGATGTTACAGGTTAAAAAGTATTGGATTTGTTTCAAAGCCTTAATGTATTCTTATGAGATAAGAACACGTGGCCAGCAGTAACATGGCCCGAGTTTCGAAGTGTTACAACTTAGGTGGTATCAGAGCTTTAGGTTTTATGATTTTTAGAGACTTAAGTTTGAATCTATAGAGAATAGTTTCATGATCCTTATGAATTAAGCTCTAATCTATAGAGCATAGGTTGTTAATCTTGGAAAGCTTAGGTAATGATCTTTAGTACTAAGCGATGATCAATAGACATAAGTTTTAAACAATAGAGTCTAAGTTATGATCTTTAGAAGGATTAAACATTGGATCTTTAAGATAGTGAAACATGAAGAGAGTAGGTAAAATATGGGATGTTTACTTAATTATGTAATTATTTTCTTATATTCTTCTAACTGCCAAGAATTATATATGAATAGACCCCTTGTGTATGGTATATCTGTATATACTTACAAACTAAGAAACTAACCCTGATTGATACTAACATAAGTAAATCCGGTTGTCTCTTTAAATGCCTCTAAGAAGAATTACTAGATCATAAGCTAGAAGGGGTGCTAGATATGATAACCTTAATGAAGAGGAAGCTCAACACCTACAACAATAAGGAGAAAGAGGTTAGATGGCTGAAGAGACAGTTCAGTTATTGCATATAGTGAACCACCTGGTGGGACTATTGGCACAACAACACCAAGCACCCAATGTCCTACAACATAGGAATGCCAATGAACCCATCAGCTTTGATAGGTTCATAAGAGCAGCTAAGGAGTTTAACCTCAGAGTAGATGACCCAATTGAGGCTGAGGATTGGGTAAAAGATATTGAGAAAACTTTTGTTGCCTTCTAGATACCAGAAGATAGGAAGGTGAATTATGCTGCATTCATGCTAAAGGGAACTATAGCAAAATAGTGGGCTTCGGTCCCTAAACTTGCAAGGGAGTGCATGAACTAGGTAGTGTTTAAGGAGCTGTTTTATCATAGATACTTCCCCAACAGCTCTAGAGATAGAATGGAGAACAATTACTACAATTACGAATGGGGGAACTGAATAGTTGAAGAGTATGAGGCAGAGCTGGATCGCCTCATTTAGATTCTTCCTAAAAATGTATATAAAGATGACAGGTCCTGAGCCAAAAGGTTCCTTAGAAAATTAGAATTAGACCTACAACTTACAATAGGGGCTTTTCAACTGAATAAATATGCTGAAATGGTAGACAAAGCGATGTGCCTAGAATATAATAAGATCATAGAAGAACAAAGGAGTTGTAGTGTAAAGTCCTAAAATTTTTGAAAAGCTATATAAACAATTACAGAAAATAAATAGAATAATAAATATTATTTTATTTTGTGATAATAATAGGTTTTAAAAATTTAAACAATTAGAAGAATAAATTCTCCGAAACATAATTTTCAAATAATATTAGGTTAAATAATGAAATTAATTTAAATTATACATCTAGAAATTTTAAATTAAAATTTAGAGTGAATATTTATATTTGGGATAATTATATTAGCTTAGATTTAAAATTTTGTAATAAAATGCTAAAAATGAAAAATTTAAAGATATATTCGTAGGCGAGCAAAATATTAAAATAGAAACATTTATAATATAAAATATAATCAAATTATAATATATATATATATACACAGTTAAAAAAAAGGGTCACATCTGCATCCGATTAGGTCTCTCCATCACGTCCTCCTTCAGCAGCAGTAGCCACATTAGATCCTAGCCCTTTCACCATCCCTTCTACCCTCACTGTCTCTCCCTTTCTTTTCTTTCCTTTTCTTTTCTTCGTCCTTTTCCCTTCTGCCTCCCTTACCTTCCTTTTTTTTCTTTTGCTTCTTCTTCTTCTCTTCTTCTTTCCATCCCAGCTATGTCTCCTTCTGCAGCTCCAAGTCGCATCATTACCTCCCCCATCCCTTACTTCTTCTTCCTTTCCTTCTCTCTCTCTTCTTCTTCTCCTTCTTCTTCTTCTGGTTAAATCTTCCAATCCTCACCATCTCCTATCATGGCCCTACTCTTCGTTTATCTTTTTCCTTCTTTTCAAATGCCACTCATCCTCTTCGTAATCCCTTGCAATCTAATATAACAAAATAACCACGACAACGACAATCACAATAATAGTAGCAACAACCACAACTACAACAATGGTGGCAACAATAATCAGGCAACTGCAACAACAACAACGGTAGCCACACAACAACCACAGCAGCAAAAGTGGAAGAAGAAGGGGAGTATGTGTGCATGTATCTAAGGTGGAGGAGTTGCCCTGTGGTAACCATGAGGGTGCGTGTGTGTGTGAGGGAGGAAGACAACAACAACAACGGTGATAGCGACCTTGACCATGGCAGTAGTAGTGACCACGATCCCAATAACAACAACAACGACGATCCTAACAGCAGCAGTAATGGCAACTCCAACAATGGCTGCAACAACAACAATGGGAACAATGACAAACAGTAGCAACAAGGGCCCCAACTGCAGTGATAGCAATGACCATAACAATCACAACCATGGCAGCAATGACAAAAACAACCCAGTAGTGGCAACGGGCTGGTGCGGTAGAAAAGTGGAGAAGGAAACCCTTAGTGCGAGCTAAATAGTTGTGCCAGGATGGTGTAAGTGGTTGTGGCTACAAGGACGGTGAAATGTTCTATGAGGATGTGTATGTATAGGTGGAAGTATGTGGTGTGTAGGGGTATGTGTAAGTGTGTGGTGGTGTGTGGAACGTAGGATGAGTATGTGTGTGTGTGTGAATGAAGGTGTATAGTGTGTGTAAGGATGTGTGTATGTAAGGGTATATGTATATGTGAGTGAATGTATGTGGGTGAAGGATAGTGCATGTGAGGATATATGTGTGTGGGTGAAGGTGTAGTGCGTGTAAAAGTGTATGGCAATACGTGGATGTAGGGGAATATGTATGTGTATGTGTTGATGGGGGCGTATGGTGTTTGTGGTGGTGGATGGTGTGTGTATAAGGATGTGTGCAAGTGTAGGTGAAGGTATGCGAGTGTAAGGGTGAGTGTATGCAGGTATATGTGGTGTGTGCGACAAGTGTGTGTATAAAGGTGTGTGGTGTATGCGAAATGTATGTGTATAGGATGATGTATAGTGTGTACAAAGGGGGGTGTATGCATATAGATGGTGCGAGGTGTGTGCGGTTTGGGTATATACGTGTGAATTACCATGCGGCATGTAAAAGTATGTGTGTATATGTATGAAAGGTGTGGGGTGTGGGGTGTGTGGAGTATGTGTATAGGTGAATGGAAGGTGTGGTGATAGGGATCAGATTCCCATAGGACCAATCACCAGAGCCCAAGCTAAGGGGTTACAAAACCTAGTTATGAGAATCCTTCATGAACACCCAAATCCTGAGGATGCTAACGTGATTTCTACTTTTATATCATATAATTGTTGTACGTTCCAACAGGTACACTTATCAATTCTACAGGGTGCCAAATCACCTATACTATTGAGCAAATTGGGAACAACATTAGACTCACATCCAATGACCCGCCGTGGTCACAATTGACTCGATGAACCGGCTCTTTGAAGACCATTATTTTTGTACTTGTAATTTATCTTAGAATTAGTTATTTTGTAAGCATTTTGGGAAATTTTATTTGGTTGTATTTAGGACCGGCCACACTAGTAGCATAAACGTAATTGTTTTATCATTTTAACCCTAAGTGGAGCAAGTATAAATACTTGCTAAAGTAGGGTTTATAGGAAGCTTTTTGAGATAATATTTTTCTACCCACTTTCACATGAAATCTAGGGTTCTTGCTCTAATTTCTAAGGCTCTTATCAACTCCTTCAAGGGTTGTGGTGAGTGGAGGCTTAAGGATTTGTGAGTAATATCAAATCCCTTAAGTTGATTTCAATTTCATACTAGTGTGTCATATCTAATACAAATTGGTTTGCTATTTGTTGTTCTTATTATCATGACATTTTGTAGGGTTCCATTTCTATTATTGGATTCATGCCATTTTAGTGGAATTAGATCCTACAGTGTGTTGTTATTTGTGATTAATCAATTGCTATTGGATTCTCATTTGCGTAGAAGCCTTTTGATACTTAAGGGATTTATGCCATTTATAGATTTTGGTGATTCAATTGCTTCCATTTGATCTTTTAATGTGCTTTATCCAATTAAGCACATCATAATTTGGTATCAGAGCTCAAGTTAAGAGAAGGGATTTAGTGTTGGTTGATTTCAAAAATTTTTTTTTTAAGGTTCTTAACTTCTTGTTCTGAAATTATGTATTAAAGATTGAGTTGTTTGATTGTATTGTTGAGGAGTTGTAATTGTTGCTTATTGAAGTAGAAATGGAGGTCTTGTTGTACCTCCTTTGTTGTTAAATTTTCCAGGAAGGGAAGGCAAGTAAGAAGTGCATTTTTTTATTCAAATTTGGAATTAGGAAGTACCTCATTTTGTGAAGAAAGGAGAAGTGTAATCCTTACTTGTTTGTTTTGGAATTAGGGAGTACATTTGATCATTTCCATATTTAAGTTACGTGGAGGATTTGGAAATTATTTGATTTTCAAAACAACCATTAAGTTGAAGAAGTTATTGTGTGATAGTTGAGTGAATGATTATTTGAATTTGAAATTACTTCTTACCAATTGTGGAAAGGTTGCAATTAGTAGAGTAATTTAAATTTAAATTGTTGTTGCCTTTGTGTATGAGTTGCGGTGTGCATTGTGTTTTGTAGTGTGTGTATATTTGGAAGTGTGTGTACGCGTTGCATCGTGAGTGAAGGGGGTGTGTATGTGGCGTTTTGTGTATGTTAAGTGAAGGGATTGCAATGTGGTGTATGTAGTGGTGGTGAGTTAGTTGCACCATGATTAAGAGGTGTATGTGGCAATGTGAATTGTGAATTTATGTGTAGTGTAAGGTGCTGCACATTAAGTCTCATTATGGGTGTGAAACCGTAGCAAGAAAGGAAGGTTGAAGTAGTGAAGTTTGAATTAAAAAAAAAACATTAAAGTATGAAAGTAATTGAAACTCATTACTTAAACACTTGTTAGTTAAATTTAATAACTTAACTACTTGGAAGTGATTATTTGTGCTTCATTTATTTGAATTTACTTAAAGTGGCAAGAATTATTTATTGACTTGGTTACTTGATTGGACCGTGGAGTATAGGGTCGTATTTTGTGTTTTTAGATTTAAATACAATCATGTCAAGTGAAATGTTTCTATCAACTAATGTATTGCACCGGACATTAACTTCTTTTACTACTAAGGATGATGAGAAAAGGGAAAATTTGTTCCATACTTCTTGTAGGCTACAAGGTAACCTATGTGTCAGTCATTATTGTTGATGGTGGTAGTTGTATAAATGTGGTAACAATATCATTAGTATCGAAATTGAAACTAGTCACTACCCTATATCCTAAACCCTATAAATTCATTGGCTAAGTGATCATGAAGTTTACATGTGACCCAAAGGGCTAGGGTACTTTTCAGTGTAAGGGATAAATACTTAGGGGTGGGAATTGCGGGGCGGGCAAAAAAATTTTGACCCGCAAGGGTGCGGGCCATTTTGGCCCGTGCCCGCTTGACCCACGGGGCGGGGCGGGCAATCCCCGCGGGCGGCGGGCCAACCCGCCGAAACTTCTGCAGTTCTGCACAAGTCCAACGGCTGCCGGCTGGAGCGGACGTCGGACCTGCTGGACCTGGACATGATGACTTGGACTTGACGAGGACGACATGACGAGCTGCCATGCCCTGCATCGCCGCCACTGACTGCGACCCGCGAGGACCGCGACTGAGGACTGAGGACCTGCTGCGACGTGACCGCGACCGCGACCGCGACCGACGAATGGCGACTGCTGTGCAACACGACCGCGACCGACGACTGACAACTGGTGACTACTGTGCAGCATGACCGCGACCCGCGAGGACCGCGACCAATGAAGACATCTGCGGATCGCTACAGCAGCCTTGCCAAGGCTAAGGTTGAGGGTTCGACCGCGATCGACGACTGATGACCCGCGAGGACCGCGATCGATGAAGACATCTGCAGATCGCTACAGTAGCCTTGCCAAGGCTGAGGTTAAGGGTTCAAGTCCCTCCTTCCGCTCCTGGCTTCGTCGTTTAGTGGTAACGAGTGAAAAGCGCAGCACTTCCCTTGCAACCGTGACCGCAACCGCGACCTGCAACTGAGGACTGAGGACCTGCGACCGTGACCGTGACCGCGACCGACGACTGATGACTGGCGACTGGCGACTACTGTGCAGCACGACCGCGACCCGCAAGGACCGTAACTGACGATGCCGACATCGACTGAAGTGACGGCACCGCCGTCCGTCGCTGAAGAAGGCCGCCGCGGCCTATTTTACATTAAAAAAAAAAAAATTTGCGGGTCTGCGGGCCAGCCCGCATGGCCCGCGGGGCGGGGCGGGCAGACTTTCCTGACCCGCAAGACTTGCGGGCCATTGCGGGCCAGCCCGCGACGACCCGCGGGCAGGTGCGGGTCGAGGCGGGCCGACCCATTTGGCCCGCATTACTGGCCCTATAAATACTGTGATGAGATTGAATGTAATATTCTTCCTATGTGTGCATCCTATATATTGCTTGGCAGGCCATGGTTACATGACAGGAAGGTCTTACATGATGGCTTCAAGAATACATATGTATTCCATAAAGAGGAAAAATGCATTATTTTGAATTCAATGTCACCTTCAGAGGTCCAAGGTTCAGCAATAGATCAGTAGGCCATCAGAGATAAAAGGGGGTCCCGTACAAGCTAATAAATCTAGAGGAAAAATGGTATTATTGATGGGATAAGGTAAGTTGGAGAAAGTTATGGCAGAAGAGACTCCAATATACTTGCTATAGTTGAGATATGCTTAAGAGATGTAGGAACATCAGCAATTACCCTCTAAAGTATCTCAGGTATTAAATGAGTATTATGATCTTTTTACTAATGTTTTGCTAGCAAGTTTACTGCCTCTTGGAGGAATAGAACATGCTATTGACCTCGTGCCAAGGTCCATTTTACCAAATCGACCATCATATTGCATGAATCCTAAGGAGGCTAAAGAATTGAAACAATAGATGGATGAGCAAGTTGAAAGGGGATTTGTCAGAGAGAGTCTCAATCCTTATACTATTCCAACCCTTCTTGTTTCGAAGAAGGATGGTACTTAGAGAATGTGTATTGATAATAGGGCCATCAACAAAATTACCATCAAATACAGGTATCATATTCCTAGATTTGATGATATGTTATATAAGTTATATAGTGCATAGGTATTCTCCAAGGTAGATCTTAAAAGCGGATATCACCAAATTCAGATGAGAGAGGGAGATGAATGGAAAACCACTTTTAAAACACACCATAGACTGTATGAGTGGATAGTGATGCCATTTAGCTTGAGTAATGCTCCCAGTACAATTGTGAGATTGATGAATCATGTAATGAAGGAGTTTTTAGGTAAATTTGTTGTTGTTTATTTTGATGATATTCTGATATACAGAAAAAGCCTAGACAATCATGTGGAGCATCTACAGCTAGTGTTTTCGGTTTTGAGGGCACAATAGCTATTTGTAAATCTCCATAAGCGTTCCTTTTACCAAACTGAGGTAACATTTTTAGGTTTTATTGTATCTGGCTTAGGTGTTAGAGTGGATGAAGAGAAAGTGAGGGCAATTAAAGAATGGCCAACACTAACCTTAGTAATGGAGGTAAGGAGTTTCCATGGACTAGCATCCTTTTTATAGGCACTTTGTCCATAATTTTAGAAGCATTTTAGTCCTCTAATAGAACTAACTAAGAAAAATGTTCCCTTCATTTGGGGTGAAAAGGCCCAAGGAGTTTTAAAGAGGTAAAGGAAAAACTTACTTGTGCTCCAGTATTGGCTTTACCTGATTTTGACAAGGTTTTTAAGTTAGAATGTGATGCTTCTAAAATAGGGATTGATGCTGTATTGATGCAGGAAAAGAGGCCTATAGCCTACTTTAGTGAAAAGTTGAGTGGTATAACTTTGAACTATTCCATCTATGATAAGGAATTTTATTCCTTAGTGAGGGCTTTAATGACATGATAGCATTATCTTCTTCCTAAAGAATTTATCATCTATATAGATCATGAGTCTCTTATGCACTTTAGGGGTCAACAGAACCTGTCTAAACAATAAGCCAAGTTGGTAGAGTTCTTAGAGAGTTTTGCATATGTGATAAAGTATAAGAAGGGTAATCAAAATATGGTTTTTGATGCTTTGTCACGCAGGTATGTACTTAGTACTTCTCTTTAATCGAAATTGCTGGGTTTTGAATTATTAAAGGAACAATATGTACATGATGATGAGTTTAGAGTAGTTATTGAGAAATGTTATGGGAGCAAGATGTATGAGGGGTATTGCGTGATTAAAGGGTTTTTATATAAAGCTAGGAAATTGTGTATACCTTATGGGCCTGTGAGGGAGTTATTAGTGAGGGAAGCACATGCAGGTGGATTGTCTGGGCATTTTGGTGAAAAGAGAACCCTAGCTATGTTGAAAGAGAATTTTTATTGAAGGGATACGATAAAGGGTGTTCATAGGGTGTTAGAAAGGTGTGGAGTTTGGAAGAGGGCTAAAGGAAAGAAAGGCATACAAGGTGAATATATGCCTTTACCTATACCTGCAAACCCTAAACTAATATCAATATGGATTTTGTGTTGGGGCTGCCTAGGATGCAGAGGGGAAAGGATTCTATCATGGCGATTGTTCACAGATTCAGCAAAATGTCCCATTTTGTGCCCTATTACAAAACAGATGATGCCATTTTTATTGCTAACATTTTTTTGCAGAAAATTGTCAAATTGCATGATGTTCCATATACCATAGTGTCTGACAGAGACACTAAATTTCTTAGTTTCTTCTAGAAGACGCTATGGAGAAGACTGGATATTAAACCTATTTATAGTACCCCCTACCATCTACAGACCGACGGCCAGACGGAGGTTGTTAACCGTACTCTTGGTAACTTACTCAAAGCAATGATTAGTAAAAATCTTACTGATTGGGACTTATGTCTTCCTATTTTTGAGTTAGCTTACAATAGGTTTACTCATAGTTCAATAAGTAAGTCTCCCTTTGAAGTTGTGTATGGCTATAATCATACTATTCCATTAGATTTTATAATAGGACCAGCAACAAAGGAAGAGAGTCTTGGTGGAGTGGAATGAGCCAGGAAGATCCAACAGATTCATGATAAAACAATTGAATGCCTTTAGAAGACTCAGGAGCAATAGAAACTTCAAGGAAACAAGCATAAGGAAAACCAGCATTTATAATCTAAGTGACTTAGTCTGGATTAACCTTAGTAGGGACAGGTTTCCACATAAGTCACAGAAGCTATCTCCTAAATCAAACAGACCGTTCCGAGTTATCAAGCGCATCAACAATAATGCCTACGGAATAAAGCTACCAGGAAAGTATGGTGTATCAGCAACCTTTAATATTGCAGATTTATCACCATATTTGCCAGATGACGTGCATGAAGACCTACCAGATTTGAGGGCAAATCTTCTTAAGGCCCAAGGAGATGATAAGAACCAGATTCCTATAGGACCAATCACTAGAGCCCAAGCTGAGGGCTTACAAAACCTAGTTATGAGAATCCTTCATGAACAACCAAATCCTGAGGATGTTAACGTGATTTCTACTTTTATATCATATAATTGTTGTGCATTCTGACAGGTACACTTATCGATTCTACAGGGCGCCAAATCACCTACACTATTGAGTAAATTGGGAACAGCATTGGACTCACATCCAATGGCCTGCCGTGATCACAATTGACTCGATGAATCAGCTCTTTGAAGACCATTATTTTTGTACTTGTAATTTATCTTAGAATCAGTTATTTTGTAAGCATTTTAGGACTTTTTTTTTTTTTGGTTGTATTTAGGACCGGCCACACTAGTGGCATAAACGTAATTATTTTATCATTTTAACCCTAAGTGGAGCAAGTATAAATACTTACTAAAGTAGGGTTTGTAGGAAGCTTTTTAAGATAATATTTTTCTGCCCACGTTCACGTGAAATCTAGGGTTCTTGCTCTAATTTCATAAGGCTCTTATCAACTCCTTCAAGGGTTGTGGTGAGTGGAGGCTTAAGGATTTGTGAGTAATATCAAATCCCTTAAGTTGATTTCAATTTCATACTAGTGTGTCATATCTAATACAAATTGGTTTGTTATTTTTTGTTCTTATTATCATGAAATTTTGTAGGGTTCCATTTCTATTATTGGATTCATGCCATTTTAGTGGAATTAGATCCTACAGTGTGTTGTTATTTGTGATTAATCAATTGCTATTGGATTCTCATTTGCGTGGAAGCCTTTTGATACTTAAGGGATTTACACCATTTGTAGATTTTGGTGATTGAATTGCTTCCATTTGATCTTTTAATGTGCTTTAGCCAATTAAGCACATCATGTGGGGTGTGTGATACTTATGTGTATATGGATGGTATATGTAGTATGTGATATATGTGTATATATATGAAAGACATGTGGTGTATGGGTATGTGTATATGTATATAGAGGGAGTGGTGTGTGTGGGTATGTATGTATGTGTGTGAAATGGTGTATGGTGTATGGACATGTGTGTGTGAGTATGGAAGTTGAGTATGGTATAAGTGGAATATGTATGTATGAATATGAGATGATATGCGGCGTATGAACATGTATGTGTGGGTGTGGAAGGTGAATATAGTATGTGCGAAGTATGCGGGTGTGTGCATATTGGTGGTGTAAGGTATATGTGGAATATGTGTGTAAGTGTATGAGATGACATGTGGTGTAGGTACATATATATGTGTAAGAGATGGTATGCAGTGTGGGTATGTGAGTATGTATATGGGAGGTATGTAATGTGTATGGAGTATAAGGGTAAGTATGTATTAGTGGTATGAGGTGTAAGTGGAGTATATACGTATGAGTATGTCGATGGTATGGAACGTGTGTGGAGTATGTGTGTATGTTTACACTAGTGGTGTGTTTGTATGTGGACTCAAGGAGAAAGAAGAAGAATAAAGTGCAGATGTGTGTGTGTGTAATTAGGTGTATGGTATGGTTGTGTGTATATATGTATAGGTGCATACGTGGTGTGTAGAGTGTGTATATATATGGATAAGAATATGTGGGTATGTATATACGTGGTATGTGTAAAGGGTAGCTAGTGTATGTATGGTGATGGAAGCGTGAGTGAGGATGAAGACCAATAGAGAGGATGGGAAACCGTATAGGTAGAGATGTCAATAAAGGAGAGAAGAAAGAATGGAAAGGTGAAACTGAAGAGGAAGAGGGAATTATATGAAGAAAGCAAATGTATATGTGTGTAAGAGTAAGTAGGAAAAGAGGTATCATTGATGTAATAGCGGTAGCCCAAGCAGCTTGATTAGGTAATCAAGTTAAGAAGGGAAGGCCTGGAAGTGCGTGCGTGCCATCGAGGAACTGATTATGTATGTGAGTGTGAGGAAAGGTATTAGGGAATTTGAGAAGAAATAGGAGTTAACGAGAGATTGAGAATTCCAACGGAAATTGTGTGGAGTCGTTATAGCTAACCTTTCAATACCATACTCGAAGAAGAGACTACACGTTGAAATCACCTAATGACGGCTAGGACTATGATGACCTTAAACAGGTGAGTGGGAAACTTAATGATATGTTACCATGTTGTGTTGTATGTTGATTGCTATGCATGTGAAATTGTTGTTTGTTGTGTTTGCAATTTAATGTGATTATTGTTGAGTTAAGTCATAGTGGGGATTGATGACTTAAGGAAGAAGTTATAAAGAGTACATATGATGATATGGTCTGAGGGTTTAGATGTTGTTACCTTAATGATAGCACCTAGTGCCATATTGCTAATGCTATAACCACAAGCTAACCCATGATTTAAAATTGTTTTCTTCCAAATCAAACTAGAACATAGAAACCTAACTTTTCCTTCTAAAGATACCAAGTAGATGTGCTTAGTTAGAATAGGGTCTATAGATGTCGTTATGTATACATGTCAGAGTCGATTCCTAAATGTGTACATATACCTAGGCAAACTTATTTTCCTATTATATCTATACAATATACTTATGAACCCAATCATACAAATCATGAGTGAAATCTTGATTTTACAACTCAATGATCGTATTTTCTTGCCCTCTTAAGTACGTAAAGGAAGGTGTCTAGTGAATTGTCCTTAATTAAAGATGTGTCTCGAACATATATATATATATATATTATATTATACACAAATGTCTTGAGAAGTGCGATGACACAGAGGTGTCAAAGATGATGATTGTAAATCAACCCCGAGCGGTTGGTTTGACATTTAAGACAAATGACATGGAGGTGTGGTGTTAGCTATGATGATTGTATATCAAACCCGAGCGGTTGGTTTGTCATTTAAAGGAAATGGTACATAGAAGTGCCGAATTAATTTAATTTATTGTAAAACTAAATAAGTCTATGTCCACGGGGTTTGGGTTCAATGTCTATCTTGAGTGATGAGAAAGGCATGATTTGTGTTTGTTGTGATGGGTGTGAAATGAAATGCTTGATAGTTATTTCATTGTTTAAATGAGAATTGATTGTGATTGTATATGTTGTTTAATCACCTTAAATCAATTAATTAAGGAAGTAGACCTAATTTAAAACAGACATGCATTTTCACGAGACATTACATGAGATTGAAGGTCATCGCTGCTACAAGGCTCACTGAGGTAATCAAGAGGATTACTATTCCATCAAGTGTGAACTAAGTGATTAAGGGATTATTATGCCTTGATGGTTTCGAGCCAGTCAATCCTTGAGGGTTTTGCTCCGTCTGGTGTAGAAAGGCATGGGAGCATTCACTATTGAGTTAAGAAAATATCATAATGAACAAAGTGATAAGATAAATAAACAGAGTAATGACCTAGCCACTAATGGTGGCTTCAGAATCCCCAACCTAAGGTCAAGGGGGGCATAAACCCTAGACTTCACGTCGGTTAATGGAAGACCACGTGAGATGCTACATTCATATAGTTGCTCATGCATAGCATATGTTTTGATAACTTAAATTGAAATTGCTTGTGTGTACATAGCATTGAAAGTGTTACCATCCCATTCACTAAGCCATAGTGTGTTCACCCCACCACAAACCCTTTTTGCAGGATGATTATGAAAGCTTGAGATGGGATAAGATGTGAAGTATTAAGAGTTTTGGAAGACTAGAACAACAATGTAAGAATTGTGAAGGATAGATTGTTTACATGAAATGTTAGAACCCCTATAAATAGAATTTGAAATTGAGAAACCTAGGATTTATCCTATTTTACTAATTGGTAGGGGATACCGATTCTTTGTGACCATAGTTGACCGTAGGGTACAAGATCGATAGTTGTATTTTATTATCTAATTATTTATACTATGATTAGTTGTAAATGCAATTATTTATTTAGAGTCTTATAATCTCTGACTCGTAAGACAATCATTATATAACAGGTGTACACATGCCATGATGATTTTAGTGGAGACTTCTAGGCCCCTTTTCAGGGCATGACACATAAAGCAGCAATAACTCTAGGAAAAAACCTACCTCTAGTGGAATGGGGCAAGATAGGGGTAAAAGACATCACTTACTACAAAGTAGAACGCCCAAAGTTGTAGTCCCTCCTCTCTAGATCAAGCAAATGCCTTTAGCACTCACTACAGTAGACATAAATGCTAAATGTCTCAGATGTTATAGACCCCATGAGTTAAGAGAGTGTAGATGGCTAGATGGGGCATGTTTCTCTTGCAAGAAGACAGGGCACATCAGTAGACATTGCACAGAAAGGTCAGTTCCCCTGATCTTTTGTCATGTATGCAACTAGAGGGGACATAAGGCGGTCAAATGTCCTCGAGAACTGATCAGAAACTAAGCAGGGCCAATCCAATAGGCAGTTAGACCTCCAGTGAGAGGATAGGGAGGCAGACCACAGGCAGGAGCTCTTAGATTAAGAGTTCCTACCAGAGTGTTCACCATTCATCAGTAACAACACTAAGATGTCCTAAATGTAGACAACATTGTAGGTATGCTTCCAATACAATCTTGCAATGCATATGTACTATTCGATACTGGTGCATTTGTATCTTGTGTGTTTGAAAACTTTATTTTTGCATGTGCTTTAGACATTAAAAATATAGATGATTGCTTGGCTATTGGTACTCCTTTGGGAGTAGGAGGAAGGAGGAGTAGGATATGTAAAGGAGTACATGGTAGGGTGATGCCAACAAACCTCTTAGTATTAGAAATGATAGAGTTTGACATTATTTTGGATGTCAACTGGCTATCAAAATATCATACCACCATTGACTGCCATAATATGGTGGTATAGTTTAATATACACGAAGATGGATATTTTGAATATAAGCTCGAATTGTAAAGACCCACTAGATTACCTACCTATGAGATGTAGGGAAAAAGTGTACTAGCAACCATATCTATAGAAGCCAGTAAAGAAGTTAAGATGGAAGAAGTACCAATAGTAAGGGAATTTCTTGATGTGTTCCTAGAAAATCTTCCTGGTTTACACGTAGCCAAGGAGATAGAATTCAACATAGACTTAGTATAAGGTATAGTACCCATAGCAAAACCGGTCTACAAAATGGAACCACTAAAATTGGAAGAATTAAGGAAATAATTAAAAAAGTTACAAGACAATGGCTTTATAAGACCCAATGTCTCTCCTTAGGGTGCACCAATCCTATTTGTGAAGAAAAAGGATGGAAGTATAAGATTCTGTATAAACTACAGGAAATTAAACAAGGTCACCATAAAGAATAAATATCCTCTTCCCAGGATAGATGACCTATTTAACCAGTTGTAGGGAGCTCAACTGTTCTCCAAAGTAGACTTGAGATCAAGTTATCATCAACTTAGAATCAAAGAAGAGGACATTCAGAAAACAACATTCAAGACTAGATATGGGCACTACGAATTTCTAATAATGCCCTTTGAACTAACGAATGCACTGACTGCATTTTTTGATTTAATGAATAGAGTATATAGAGATTTCCTGGATAAGTTTATAGTCTTCTTTATAGATGACATCCTAATATACTCTAAAAGTATCGAGGAGCATGAAGAGCACTTGAGACTAGTATTGGACAGGCTACAAGATGAGAAGTTGTATGCTAAATTTAGTAAATTTGAATTCTAGCTAGAACAAGTAGTCTTTGTGAGTCATGTGATTAATAGGGATGGTATATCTATAAACTCAGAAAAGGTGAGAGTAATAGTAAACTAGTAGAGACCAAAGACAGTTACAGAGGTAAGAAGTTTCCTAGGTCTAACAGGCTACTACAAGAGATTTGTTGAAGGGTTTTCCGAAATAGCAACCCCTCTCACCAGACTAACAAAGAAGAATGTGAAATTCAAATGGGACGATAGATGTGAAGTCAACTTTCAGATGCTTAAAGAGAAACCGGTGATAGCGCCAATTTTGACTTCGCCTAAGAGTGGAGAAGAGTTTACAATGTATAGTGATGCCTCAGTTCAAGGGTTAGGGTATATATTGATGCAAGGTGATAAGGTAATAGCATATAAATCTCAGCAATTGAAGGTGTATGAAAAGAATTACCCAACTCACGACTTGGAATTAGCAGCTGTAGTGTTAGCTTTAAAACTATGGAGACACTACTTATATAGAAAAAGGTGCAAAATCTTCACTGACTATAGAAGCTTGAAGTATATATTTATGCAAAAAGAGTTAAATATGAGACAAAGAAGATGGTTTGAGTTAATTAAAGACTACGACATGGAAATACAATGCCATCCAGGAAAAGCTAATGTAGAAATAGGGCAATGTAGCCACTCTCATTACTTCATAGAAAGAGTTATTAAAAAACATGCGCAAAATGGATCTAAAAGTCTTAACACAAGAAGTGGGAGCAGAAATGGCTACTTTAAGGATTCAGCTAACCATTATGGATAGAATTAAATCAGGTTAGATGGAAAATAAGGACATTTAAGAGCTTAAGAACAGAATGGAACAAGGCAAGGCACTAGAATTCAACTTAAATGCTAAAGGAACATTGAGGTACAAAATGAAACTATGTGTGCTAAGGGATATAGAATTGAAGAGAGAGATAATGAAAAAGGTCCATCATTCCGCTTACACGATACATCCTGGGAGTACCAAAATGTACAAGGACATGAAGAGTTGTTACTGGTAAAGAAACATGAAGAGAGAAATAGCAAAATATGTAGTCAAATGTCTCACATGCTGGCGAATTAGAATAGAATACCAGAGACCGGTTAGAGAATTATAGCCTCTTCCAATACTAGAGTGGAAATGAGAGTGTGTGACAATGGATATTGTTACAACCCTCCTGAATACCAAAGAGAACTAGGATGCAATTTAGGTCATAGTGGATAGATTGACTAAATCTGCTCATTTCATACTTATCAGAGTAGGATATAAATTGGAGAAACTGGCTCAAATATACATATAGGAGACAATCAGACTACATGAAGTGTAAGTGACAATCACTTTTGATAAAGACATAAGGTTTATAAGTAGATTTTAGAGTAGCCTTCACAAGGCATTGGGCACCAAACTGCAATTTACTACGACATTCCACCCACAGACAGATAGTTACTCTGTAAGGATTATATAAATACTGGAAGATTTGCTCAGGGTATGTGCACTAAACTTTGGAGGAAACTAAAATGAGCATATACCTCTAGTGGAATTTACCTATAATAACAGTTACCAGGTGTAAACACCCCATTTTTTCCCTTTAATCACAAATAATGTTAATTTGTCATTTTTTTCAATTTTTCTTCTATTTCGTAAAAATAAAGGAAAAATATTGAAAAAAAAATAAAACAAATAGGAATAATACACCAATGTTTAGAAAATGAAGTTAGAAATAATAATAAAAGATGTTAAAGAATTTTTATAAATTTTTAGAATTTCAAAATAATATAAAATTAATAAAAAAAAAATGCCACATGTATATACAATTTGCGTGTTAAATAAAACTAGCTCAGCTGGCTCATGCATTAGCCTGGTAGCACATGGTGGAAGCAAGGTCACGGGTTTGATTCTTGCAGGAGACATTATGTGCTAATTTTTTTCGTTTTCTCTTTTAAGCTGCCACGTAGCTGCATATGATTGGCTGGAGTGAGGCATGTGCAAAGCACATGGTTGTCTTCGTCCTCCAGACCAGCCAAAATTGAAGAGAAAAAAGAAAAAAAAAGAAGAAAAATGAACATGATAACAAATCAAAATGAAAAGGATTGAAGTTTATCAAAGTTTTTGCTATGAATCAACAAGATTACAATGAAAAGATTTATTTTTTGGATTAAATCTAAAGAAAAAAATCAATAAAAAAAACATATAGAAATGGGTTTCGCATATCATGGGTTGCGGGTTCAATTTGAGTCAATCTCCAGTTCTAATTACATCTATAAATAGACTAAAGCTCAAGGATTTAAAGGGGGATCCTAGTTGTGGAAATAAAAACTCCACACTCACTTCCTCTCTCTAAAACTCCATTGCCGACCACTCTAACTTCTCTCTACTGGTTATCATTTTACACACAACCTCAAAAAAAGATTCAAATGATAATAAACTCTAAGGCGCTCATAGATTTGGAAAAATCCAAAATTTAACTCCAACAATTCACCAATTCATCATATCAAAACTTCAAGTTTTAGCTACAACTGGTTGTTTTTGGACCACCACACTCTGTGCGACTTGGGTGCAAGCTGCTGTTGCAATGGAGTTCCTCATCCCAACAAAATCTAAGCCAGTGTTTCCTTCGCCATTGACGATCACCAGAAGCTAGAGGAATCACCACAGTCCATTGCTACTCTTTGTCTTCACCACCTACGTGCCAAACATGTGACAACCTAACCAGGATCCAACCTACACCGACCCGTGCACCAAATTCAACCGAATCGTATCCAGATAAGTATTATTATTATTATTAATTTAGAGAAATTAGTTTATTTATTTTTGTTGACATCTCATTGATAAATAATAAAAAATGAAAATAAATCCAAAACAATTAAAAATATATATAATAATAATGATAGTATGAAATTAATTAGGTTAGTAACTCTACCCTAATTAATTTAATTTAGGAAAATTAGTAAATCGGATAAATAAGAGGAACCATTGTGTAGGCCTTAAGTGTTGCGATGTAATCGTCACCTAAGGACGATTAGGTTCTAAACTTTTTTTCTTAATAATTAGTAATGCTTAATCTATAAACATAAAGATATAAAAATTGAAAAATTAAAGAGTAAACCTAAAGATTGTTTATTATCTTGAACATGGCTTTATTATGAAAAATACAAGAAAATGCTTTCACCTAGAAAAATGATTTTCATGAAATAAAAACACTCTAATTGGCATTTTCAAAAGTTAGGTCTTTAGTGTTTCAAAATTGGGAAGTAAAAGTTTAGGTTTAGAATTTTTTCCTTTAAAAAAATAATTAAATAAATAAAAATAGTAATAAACATAAACCTGACAGGTTTTCGTAATTAAAATTAAATAATCCACTAAAGTTTTATGAAAGCAAACTACAGGTTATTTGATCCTAAATAGCATGTACGTAAACACCCTTATGGGATAACTCTAAAAAGAAATAAAAAATCATTTTCCAAATTAGTATGAGTTGTTTTAATATCTTTTTTTTTAATATGTATCAAAAATAAAAAATATATAATAAAAATAAAATAAAATAAGAAAAAAAATATCAGAATATGGTCAAAGTTTCATAAAGATAAGGTAGTAACTTTAGGGTTTTGATAGGTTAGCCCCCGAGTCAAGAATCTCTAGTTTTTCTTTCTTCTTTTTTTCATTTATAAAAATAAAAAGAGGAGATTTCATCAACTAGTTGTCTAAATTAGAATTAATCCGCTCAATTAGTTATAATTCAATAATTTTTTCCTAACTTCAGTTAGGTGGTAACTCCAAATAAATAATAAAACTCCTAGTTCAAGTCGAAGATTTATATTAGGTGAACATAGGATCTAATGTAAATCGGATTAGGAATGTAAATGAAAAATTAGACTCGACACCAGGAAATCATTTTGATGGCATCATATGAAGCTCTTTGTGGAAGAAGGTGCAGATCTCCACTACATTGGGATAAAGTGGGAGAAAGACAGATAATGGGGCTGAAGTTAGTGCAAGAAGCAGTTAACAAGATAAAACTAATTAGATAAAGAATACAAATGGCCCAATCTCGACAAAAGAGCTATGTAGACAAGAGAAGGCATCCTTTGGAATTTCAAGTGAGAGATAAGGTATTATTGAGAATTTCTCCAACAAAGAGAGTGATCAGATTCGGGTTGAGAAGAAAGCTAAACCCGAGGTACATAGGCCCATTTGTGATCTTGGAAAGAATAAGCACGATAGCTTATAGGCTAGCTCTTCCATCGAATTTAGCTAGGGTGCATGATGTATTCCATGTATCCATGTTGAAGAAGTATGTACCTAGACCCGGATCAAATAGTGGCCTTGGAACCACTAAATATGCAGCCAAATTTGACGTCTTTGGAAAGGCCAATCAAGATTTTGGACACTAAGGAACAGGTGCTAAAGTGGAAAACAATCCCTTATGTTAAAACGCAATGGACAAACTAAATAGAAAGGGAAGCGACATGGGAGTTAGAGGAAGAAATGAAGAGAAAGCATCCAGAACTCTTCCAAAATCAGGTACTTTCGAGGATGAAAGTTTTTATAAGGGGGGAGAATGTAATACATGAATATCTTTATTATTTATTTATTTATATAATAAAGATATTATTATAAAGAGCTAAGGAAGATGATGGAATTTTATAAAATTTTGAAGAGCAATTTAGTCATTTCATATGGAGCGTATAAATATCTTAAGTTGACATAGAGAGCCTCCTTTGCCATTCTGAACTGTGAAACAAAGCCGCAAGAGAACAGATCCTCCCTATGAGAAAACCTAGGATGACGATAGGAAAAAAGAGAGAAGCAATTCTAAAGAACTTGAGGTAAGGATTTTGTAAGAAATTTAAATTAGGATTATGGAATTCAAAATTTATGCAAATCGCTTGCTCATGCAAAACACGAAGTTTAAACAAGGACATAGAAAGACAAGAATCGATGATCCGAGATTTGCAATTTGTGGAATTGAAGTGAATCTAACCTGTGTGATTTATTTATAATTATGAATTTTAGAGATATAATTAAGGTTAAGAATAGAAAGGATTAGGTTTAGGAGGAATTGAAGTAAAAGAAATAGGCTTTGAGGAGATCACGGAAGGTAACATGGCCTAACAACACGGTCGTGTTCGACCATATTAAGTTAAGGGCAACACGGCCTCCCAATATAGTCGAGTTTCGACCGTGTTGAAAAAGAAAGGTTCACCGAGTGATACATGATCCCTAACATGATTGTGCTTTAGCCCGTGTTGAGCAATATGGTCCTTAACATGACCGTGTTGAATAAAGTGTAACATAATTATATGTTTGTTTAATTTCAAATTAAATTAATTTCCACACAACCTAGATAACTAGTAAAGCCTTACAGAAATTAAATGAATAGGATTAAGGAGATTGAGAATGATATTGATCTTAAATTGAACATTAAGAAGAGTATGTTAATGTATATAAATTTGCAATTAGGTTAAGTCCAAGACCAGGAAGTGCTTAAGATGAGGATCCAAGGTACGTGCAACTTGTGTGTTGTTATGTGTTTGTTTAAGTTAGTACAAGTATTTGAAATTAAATTAAGTATATGATTTGGTTTAAGTGTTTAAGGATATGTTATATGTGCTTGGCTCGGCCTAGGGGCCTATAGTGGCAAATCCCTAGAGAGCACCCTAATGATCCTTATGTGACGTTGTCCCAAGTGGAGTTGTGCTTGAAAATGATATAGGTTGAATGATGTTTAAGTGGTTAAGTGTATATGGGTGTGGGGCCCATAGTGGCAGTTTCCATCACCAAGTTCAAGTGTTAAGTGTACATGGGTGTGGGCCCATAGTGGCGATTCCCATCACCAGGTTTAAGTGTACATAGGTGTAGAGCTCGTAGTGGCAGTTCTCATCACCAATACATACTCCATTGTGTTAAATGTGTTAAGGAAGTCATGAGAACCCTATTATATGCTTATGGATATAAAATTATATTATGAAATGATTGTCTGTGTTTAAGTTTGCATAATGCATGTGATAACCGGTTATGTTTATCATGTGTATATGTTTGTGTTATACGTATTGGGCATTAGCTTACCCTTTAGGGAATCATTTTTAGATGCAGGTGTTGAGGGAGATGAGAACTCAGAAGATGACTTGGGTTTAGTTAAACCACAAAGAGAGGAAGATGAAGTGTACCATTATTATTATGGTGATTAAGTTTAGTAAGAATTATGATGTTTAATTGTAATGATAGTATATGTTGAGAACTGTTATTTTGGTGTTAAAGACTTTTACTGCGTTAGACGTTTGATGTGGTTTAAGTTATTATTTACAACTTTAGAGATATATGAAATGCTTTTATTATAAATGTTACAAGTTAAAAAGTATTGGATTTGTTTTAGAGCCTTAACGAGTTCTTGTGATATAAGAACACATGGCAGGTAGTAGCACAGCTCGGGTTTCGAGGTGTTACAAATTCGTTGTTTCACTAGTCCCTTGATGACAAATAAGATCATGTAATAAGTTGATAGAAAGGGAGTCATTGTTTCAACCATCACTTTAATATCCATGTGATGACAAGTAAGATCATGTAATAATTTGATAGAAATGGAGTCATTGTTTCACCTTTTTATGACTTTCTATAGCATGCTCAAGTGAGTTATCGTTCAGATAGTCTAGGTTTAATATCCATGTGATGACAAATAAGACCATGCAATAAATTGATTAAAACAAAATCAATGTTTAACCTTCCTATGACCCTCTATAGCATGCTCAAGTGAGCTATCATTTCTTGCTTCCTTGAAACATTGCCCATAAGGTCAATGTAGACCTACATCATTATAGCATATATAATTACAAAAATAATATATGTCCCACTCGGGGTTGATTTATGCACTCCTAATAATGAGGAAAAAAAATGTGCTAGCATGTATAACAATATCAAGCATGATTAAGTAGATATTGCATCCCTATAATTAAGACCAAACTCTTTGAGGATTATTTAGCTCCTGTAGCAAAGCAAAGTACTTAAATGAGGGGGTAATGGAAATAAGTAATTTAAAAAATGACTCTTATTGTCCATGTAGGAATGTTAATAAAGGTTTAATTGTTCGATCCATGAAGTAAAAGTGTAACTTTATTTAGTTAAAACATAAATTAAAACATTATTAACATATCGAGAATTTCTTACTGATGAACAAACTAACGTACGCAAAAATTTAAACTTTTAGTAACATCTTGAAAATCTATTACTATATTGCCATTATATAAGATCAAATATCAATTAATTTGTACATTGGATAAAGATAAGTCTTAATAATTGATAAATAAAATGATACCAAAAATTATTCCCACTTGTTTAGAAAATGGAGAATGGATGCGTTACATTCACAAAACAAGTTTTCCCCACTTAATACCATGACCTACTAATAGGTTATGAAATTCAAATATATTTGAAATAATGAAAAATTCTCCATATTTCCAAATATTGTTATAAAGCATATATCATATTACCACATATAGTAAAAGTTACTTGGAAATACTTTCATACATGAAGCAAAAAGAGACAACGAAACACGGTGAGAGCACTATAGAGAATGCCATTGAAATATTAAAGGCTTTGAACTTGTGGTGTGCTTCATTATTATTATTATTATTATATTTAAAATCAGATGTCATCTTGCTCGATTCAAGAAAAAAAATTATTTGCATATGAAAATATGTTATACCTACGAATAAAGTTCAAGAAATATAGTCAAATAATATTATCAAGATATGCAACCTTATTGTTATGAGAAAAAGAAAAAAGAAAAAAAAAAAAAAAAGGGAATCACAGCAACAACGAAACAAAGAAAAAAGAAAAATCATCAATCAAAAATTAAATCTCCTATCCCTAAAAGAGAAATACACAATACCTATGGGTAAAGTAATCACCATTCAAAAATTTTGTTTTAAGTAATTACTTACAGAGTGAAAAGTTTAACTACAACTTTTAGTAATTAAAAGAACATCTCATTTTTATTTTATTTTAGTTGCTTAGAAATGATTATTTAATATTGGCCATAATTTTTTATTCGGCCTCTTGTATTATTTTTTCAAAGTCATATTCAATACCGGATAATATTACAAAATAAAACTTCAAATTTCACGTTTACAGAACAATTGAATGTTGATAAAAATAAATAAATAAAAAGGCAGAAGCTTTAGACAAAAGAGCGAGGTGGACTTTAAAATAGTTTTTATCTGTGTGAAAAAAAAAAGAAAAAGAAAAAGGACATTCAATAAGCTATTAACCAAAATATAAATAAATAGACAAAAGAAGCATGTCCTTTAAATATTTAACCCAGTACTAAAAGCTAAAATCCATTTAATTTTGTTCCTAAAAATAGAACGAAGTAAAAGGGAACACATGAATTTTGGCAAGCCCTTATTTGGTAATAATCTTTGCCATTTAAAAGCCACAAATGAAAGAAAACAAGAAACTAGAAAATAAATATTGAAAAGAAAAACAAAAAGCAAATACAGTTGTTGGCACCTAAAGCAAATCATAAACTAGAAAACATATGATTTTTTATCTCATTATTTAGCCAACACAAACAAATTAAAAGCCAAAATGATCTTTAGTTGAAAGTATAGGAAATGTTTCAATGGACTATTAATTTTGAGCTTTGTTGCAAACTATCATAGTAGTTCTAAAAGAAAATTTCACATTCAAGGCAAAACATTAAAATAGGAGCAAAGATTTAATGGTACTAATATGTCACGTAAATAGATCAGTGATGAGTAGAAACTAATAAAATTTTAATACATAAAAATATAAAAGTAATCATGTTTAAATATTATTGATATTTTCACATTACTTATTCAAACACTTAACATATTAATACTAATGAATCTTTT
This sequence comes from Laguncularia racemosa, assembly GCA_037954665.1. NCBI lineage: Eukaryota > Viridiplantae > Streptophyta > Magnoliopsida > Myrtales > Combretaceae > Laguncularia > Laguncularia racemosa. Next base: position 1,183,344 of record JBBMOL010000196.1, read on the forward strand.
GCTTTTTTTTCTTTTTTCATGAAATAGATTGAAATTCTTTCAATTCTCAAAACATCATCAAATCCTATAATATAAATATGAATAATTAAAAAAAAAATTCAAAAGAAAAAAACAAAAGATTTTTCAATAAGATGCTATAAAAAATTCTATTATAGTTATGAAAAATTTTATGATTATTGAAAATTATATATTTTTATTAGAAACTTGATAATATTTTTAGGATGTTAATTAATAATTTCACACAAAATTTTCGAGGAGATGGGCCCCTTCTAATTTGGAGGCACCTTTGAGATATTCCATATTGATTTTTGGTACCTATATATCATGATCGTAAAGTTTCTTGAGGTAGTTTCTATAATTGTCTCATAACTCTTAAAAGTTTGAATTGCAAAGTACGAAAAGTTCATATTATATTACAAAGTACAATTACTATTTAACACTTCCACTATATGTAGTGCCAATCAAAGGGATTCTTTTCAATGCTTTCTTGCCCCTAGTGACATGTTTTAGAAGACTAACAATGCTTCATACCCATTTCCCATTAATAATTCGATCTTGTCATTTTTCCTTCTTGACCAATAATTTTAGCCGATGAACTTGACCAATAATTCAATGTTGTCATTTCTTAGCCTATCAACTTAGACCAATAATTCAATCTTGTCATTTTTCTTTCCGAACCAATAATTTCATCCTATGGACTTGGACCAATATTTCAATCTTGTCGGTTCTCTTTCTTGGCCAATAATTTCATCCTACCAACTTGGACCACATATTAGTCAATTTGTCCAATTTCGAGGAATTGGAAAGTGAAGTGAATCAATTTGCAGATTTTATTATTAACCTAAAAGAATTAAAATAAGAGAAAAACTTCAATAATAAGCTATGTAGATGAATTTCCATTGCATTGGGCAAGTTGTGGATTTCCATCCACACGTTCTATATCCATAATATTCACGTGCTGACAAATAAGATCATGTAATAAATTAATAGAAATGTCCCTTCAATATTATTATTTTAGATTCAACTTGTGATGTGATTCATTATTATTCTATCATTATATAAGATCAAATTTCGTGGTTTAACCTATCCCTTCAATATTATTATTTTAAATTCAACTTGTGGTGTGCTTTATTATTATCCTGTCATTATATAAGATCAAATTTCGTGGTTTAACCTGTCTCTTCAATATTATTATTTTAAATTCAACTTGTGGTGTGCTTCATTATTATCCTGTCATTATATAAGATCGAATTTCGTGGTTTAACCTATCCCTTTAATATTATTATTTTAAATTGAACATGTGGTGTGCTTCATTATTATCTTGTCATTATATAAGATCAAATTTCGTGATTTAACCTGTCCCTTCAATATTATTATTTTAAATTGAACATGTGGTGTGCTTCATTATTATCCTGTCATTATATAAGATCAAATTTCGTGGTTTAACCTGTCCCTTCAATATTATTATTTTAAATTGAGCATGTGGTGTGCTCCATTATTATCCTATCATTATATAAGATTAAATTTCGTTTAATTTGCACATTTGATAAAGATAAGCCTCAATATTTGATCAATAAAATGATACCCAAAATTATTCCCACTCGTTTTAGAAAATGGAGAATGGAGGCCTTACATTCACAAAACAAGTTTTTTCCGCATAACACCGAGACCTACTAATGGTTTATGAAATTCAAATATATTTGAAATAATTAAAAATTCTCTATATTGCCAGATATTGATATAAAGCTTATATCATATTACCACATATAATAAAAGTTACTCGAAAACACTTTCATACATTAACCAAAAAAAGATAATGTAACACAGTGAGAGCACTATAGAGAAAGCCATTGAAATATTAAAGGCTTTGAACTTGTGGTGTGCTTCATTTTTTTTTTTGGTTATTTTTTTTATTTAAAACCATCTGGTATGCTACTCAATTCAAGCAAAAAAATTATTTGTATATGAAAAATTATTTTAAATCTTTCTAATCCTTCTTTAGGAATACTTTCCATATCTAAATGTTTCGTGAAAAACCATCAAGGAAATGTTATATTTAAGGACAATGAAAATAACTAGCTATACATGTTGAAAGTAACCCAGAAGTTTACAACAATAAAACTCTTCACTTTTTCCATTTTCTTTTTTTCTTTTTACATATTTTCTTTCTTCTTCAAAAGTTTTTTTATTACTAGTATCTTTTCATTAACAATACCAGCAAAAATATCTGAAGAATGAGCTCCCCTAACGTAAAAAGTGAACTACAGCAACTTCTTGGCCCCCAAAGCTTCAAATTGCATGGAACTCTTTTCCTAAGATGGTGCCCCACACTTTTAGTTTTTGTAATCCATGAATGTTTCGAGTTCAAGCCCAACATAGCATAGTATTATATGGACTCTGTCTTTTAACTGGTGTCGACAATGGACTTCTTTTCTCCAGTTGCTTCTTGGGCATTCCTTGGACACATTTGCAATTGTAGTTGGACGTGTGTGTATCTTTTTGTCCTCGCTGGATGTGGGCTAATTAATTTCTTGGTCCCTTGTACCTCTATTTATTCATTTTTTTATTCCAAATGGTCCCTTGGGCTTAGAAATAGCTTTTATGTATATTATCTGAATATGCACATTTTATTTATGAACAGCACAAAAATACATACATGAGAATAGTATAAAATCATGGTTTAAAATATGTAAATATCAAATAACCTATTTAAACCCTATTTTTAATTTTTTTTCTTCAAATTCTATACATTAAATTCATTAATTATGCATTTTATATTTTGTAATCAATTTTCACAATAAAACTACATTAAAAAAAAGAAAGAGTATAGTATTTAAACTGAAAACAATATGTAATTTTTCACATTATCAAAGATATTGGAAATTTTTATTAATTAACGTTGCTCATAAAAAATACCTATGTACCTTTTGAAAGCCAAGCCTTTCATAGTTTACTTTTAGAAAACTCTTTTATGTTGGCTCATTTTGTTTTTATTTATTTCTTTTTTTTAATTCATCAAAACCTTTTTTTTCATTTTCACAAAAACACTCTTCTTTCCTCTACATTAAACTTAATTTCCATAATTATCAATTTTCAAAAAACTCAACTTTTATAATTTTAAATTTGTAATATCCTAATTTCAACAAATTTTACTTTTTATTTATTCCCAAAAAAGTTCAAATTCACAATTTTGAACAACTACTTTGGGAGTGTTAATTAGTGAAACAACAATAAATGAAACAAAATAGGAAAAACCAAAACCTGAATCACTTTGAAAGGTAAAAAAGAATAAAATATTTTGATTAAGAGCTAGTTTACTATCACTGATGATGTCTCCTCTATCCATTACACTTTTGATATTTTAATCAATCCTAACAACTAATCCCTTATAAGATTTAATAAGTTAAAAAATGAATCACTATGTACTTAGTTGCCATTGGGTGTTGCATTTATCATTTTCTTGACAAAAGATTTTTCTAATTGTTCATTTGTTAAGATATTTTACATATCCAATTGACATTTGTTTGATAAATGTTTCCACTACTATGATATTGTATGGAAAAAAAAATGTTTAGGTTGTAATAAAAGAAATAATTATTGAGTTAGACGTCCAACACCTTAAATAATATAGTCGGGAACCGAACAATTGGATAATTTGGATCAAAGCTAGCAATGATGCCAATAATTTACACCACATTTGAATATATTTACTAGTCAACAAATATAATTTTTTAATAATTTTTAACTATAAAATTTCTATTCATTAATCACTATCATTGGATTCATATGCTACCATTTAAGCATTGTTGATTAGGAGTGGTTGCTTCTACCATCATTATCTTTGATGGTAAGCTCCTTACTTTGAACCTTTTCATGGAATATTCTCCTTAAATTTCAACAATCTTTCATGGATCAATTTACTATTCTATGTTATTGACAATATTTGGGATCTTTTCTCTCATCCACCTTAGGTTGGTGCTTTAATTTTGGCAACTTAATGTTTTCAACTTTTAGCTAATAGTTGAGAATTGAATGTACCTTGCTCATTGAACATGAAAATTGAGGGGTTCTATAAAACTTCTTTCTATATCATTACCACTTTTAAAGTTCTTGGACCAAATTGAAGACATGAATGTAGTCCATTTATTAAGCTTCCCACTATCTCCTTATTATCTTGCAATGGAATTGTTGGTTCTTTATGCATTCTCCATAAGCATGGTGTAATAACAAAGAGAAATGTTCTCTAGGTGTACAATATACTTAGAGAACATTCCTAGGATGCAAATCTTCACTATCTCCTTTTCATCATAAATATTTTGAATGTCTAAGGGTCATTCCGTTAAATACATAATATATTTCATGAGATCCTCTCCTAACTTTTGTTGTATTCTTCCTAGCACTAGCCTAATTGGAGGCATCTTTACAACACAAAGGAGGAATGGTGAATAAAAAAAGTGCGAAACTTACTAGAGAGAAATCACATGAGGGGACCATGTCTCTAAGTCACAGCAAATGAGTGCTCCCTTCAAGCTAAGTGCATCTTGGGTGTAGACGCTTACCTTTACCCTACTCTTCCTTAGCCTTACTTTGATTCCTTATAGATCCCCTTCTTTGCATAAGTGATAGAAATCAAAATCCGACAAGACCTATCATTAGGGCAAAAACTAAAGGAATTCAAATTTTGGCAATGAGGGCCCATTTTGAGCAGATCGACCTCGGAATTATTTATATATTAACCACTTTTCTATTATTCTTGTATTGTTTATTCCAACAGGCACACTTATCATATTCTATAGGGCAATGACAAACTCTCTCAAACTTAGCTTGTGGGTTATCCATGGACCGACCTGAACCGGCGATGAGCTGGGTTGATGGATCCTTCAGAAGACCGGCATGTTGAAGACCAATTTCTTTTATATATTTTTCATTTGCATGGACTATTTATGTTGTAATCATTTTAGGACATTTTTATTTCCTTGTAATTTTCATTTAGGGTTAGCCACCTTAAAAGTGGCAAACTTGTAATTTTGAGCACTTTTTAACCCTAGGAGTACTTGCTTAAGAAAGGGTTTGAGGAGGCTTATTTTGCAGATCAAACACTTCACTTTAACGTGAGAGGGCTTAGGGTTTCCTAATTCCAAAATTCTCTTATCAATTTCAACCCAAGAATTGGAATTGTGGCGAGTGCGACGAAGGCGAATTGTGAGTCATATCAATTCAATTTTGTTGTATGTTCATTTCTTCTCTAGTGAGTCATATCTAGGGTAGATTTAGATCTTTCTTGGATCTAATTGTGGTTCTATTTTTCGTGAACATCAATCTTATAAGATTGATTGTTTTATTGAACACTTAGAATTCATATTTCCTTGTTATTGTTGGCGTGAACTAGTGATTGAAAGGGAAAGTGGATTTCATTGGTTTATTGCTTCCTTTTGATATGATTTTACGTGAACTTCATCTTCTCTTGTGGTTATTTAGTTAATATTATCATTAAAGATTACAATTGAATCATTTGAACAACAATTTATCTACAAGGTCTTCACGTGAAATTGCCTTTTTGTGGATTCAGTTTTGCCTTGACTTGAGATTGTTTTTCTTAAGTTTTTTTATTGTGCTTCTAAGTGGATTTAGGCACATCATCTCTTTTGGTATCAGAGCTATATCATATTTGGATTTAAGATTCAAACACATCATAATTGAAGAATTGGTTATATTCATTGGAAATTGATGGCATTATTCATGTAATTGAGACTAGTTTGATTGACATTGTTTAATTGTCTTTCAAATTGGTTTTTGTATGTGCTTGAACTTGGTTTTAAGCACATCATCTTGTTGGTATTAGAGCACATGTTGAGAGAAGGGAATTGGTTTTATTTGATTTCGTGGAGTTAATCATCAATTAGGGTGATTTAGTGAAAACCGCAAATTGTGTTGTTGTTGTGGTTTTGAGATTGCGAAATTACCTTGGCTTGGAATTTAATTTGCTGATTGTTGGAGTTGGATTGGAAAGGTTGTTGTATCATCTTGTGATTAATAAGTTTCGTGGAAGGAAGGAAGAATAGAAGTGTTGTTAATTCAACAATTGTTTGAGCTTGAAAAAATTACCTTGTTCTTACCGTGACTAGTTGTGGTGTGAAAGAGGTTGTGAAGTTTGTTGTTGTGATTTCCATTGTGTAATTATGAATTGGAGAAGTGCAATTTCCAGATTTGAGGTATGAGTTAAGGAAGCAATTTGAATTTCAAAACCCACATTAAGTCATTGTTTAATTGTGTGTTCATTTGAATTTAAAAGTGGCTTCTTACCATTTGTGGAATATTGCAATTGATGATCTCATTTTGGATTTGAACTTAAGCTGCCTTTTGTTGCGAGTTACGGTTTGAAACTTGTATAGAAGTGAAGAAATACAAGTGTGGATAGGTCCCATTGCCATTTTGGATAGGTCCACTAGGCAACTCAAAAACCGGGATATTACATTTATAAAAGTCCTTTGGAATAGTCATACCGAGGTAGAGGCCACATGGGAGAGAGAAGATCATATGAGGACTAAATATCCAGACTTGTTCTAAACAGGTAACTTCTGTTTTACCCTTAGGATATAAATATGTATGGCCTTACTTAAATTCTAAGTGTTTTGTAATTTAAGTGTAGGATATTAAAATACAATGAGTTGTACCCGCTTAGTAATTTCGAGGACGAAACTATTTTAAGGAGGGGAAAATGTGAGGACCTAAACTTAAGCAATAATGTTAAAATTAAAATAATACATATATATATATATATATTTATATATATGTGTGTATGTGTGTGTGTAAAGTAAAATCAATATATATATATAATATATGTATATATATGTTATATGCTAAAAATAAAATATAAAATAAATATATATAAAAATAATAATAATAATAATATGAATTATATGGGCATATATATATATATGTAAAAAAAAATTTACATAATATATTATATTATAGCTAAAAAGAAAAGAAATAAAAGAGGAAGGAAAACAAAATACAGAAAAGCACCCTCAATGTCAGTAAAATTAAGTAATATTATATATATATATATAGAGAAATTAGAATAGAGAGAGAGAAAAATCAAATCATCAAAAATTAGAAGAAAAAAAAAGAAACCAAAACCCTCTCCATTTCATCCGAATTTTCTAGGCAAATTGAAGTTGGAATTTCCAACATGCAATCATCAGGATAGGAAGAAGAACAAGATTGAAGTAGGATGCAACAAGAATTTGAAGAAATTGAAGAACAAAAAATCAAATTAAGTAGGGAGAATTTTATCTGTTCGTTCGAAGGGGGTAGGGTAAATCTGCTGCTAGGCCAAGCTAGGGTTAAGTTTTTGGGTGGGAGAGGATTCCGGCCGACATAGAGGTTGCCGGCTTTGGTGGCCGAAGGCCAGTGAACGGAGCAGCCCTCGGTAACGCCCGAAACTTCCTATTTTTGTTAAAAATATCAAATGTTGATTAAAAATTATTATTTTTGGTATTCTAGCATAATTTTGTATGAATATTAATGTGATAATTTTATTTTGCTTAAATATGATTCAAAAATATGTGCTCCTTAAGAAATGCTCTGTTCTGGTCGTAAATTAAATTGGAAACTAAATAGGTCAACTGATGTAGTTTTGATGTAATTTTTAGTATACAAGATCCTTATATGATTTATTAGATCACCAAATCAATAATTTTTTAGATTGGAGTCGTTTTCTATTTTTAGTGAATTTTTCAAGCTAATTACCCTGTTCTGGCCGAATTAAATCCTTAGCAAAATTAGAGAATTTGATTTGATTAGTTGAATTTGATGTTCAGTTGAGGTTCATTGAAGCATAATATGATTTTGAGAATCTTGGGTTAGTTACGAAACAAAAACGAAGTGTTCAATGCAAGATCGTGATAATTTAGAACCGTACGATTCAATATAGAATCATGCTGAAATTTAATTACATTAATATATAACAAAGCGTAGTATACCCGTATGTATATGAATTAGAAATTGTAGGAAAATGGTGGATTATACGAGGTTAGGATGGAATTTAAGGGTTTGGAATACTAAATTAGCAATTTAGGGTTCAATAGAGCGAATGAGGTAACATTGATTGGTATACTGATGATTCAGGTATTTCTGTTGAGTAAGGAGGACAAAGGAACTTGGCTGGTGCGACTGTTTGGATTGGCATATATTGTTCAAGTGAGTACCCCCTTAACTTTTCTCTTGGGTACAAATGGTTGATAATGTAGACTACTTGTTGTTGGCTGAAATTACCTTGTACGATCACTTACTGTGATCAATGCAGGAGGATTGTTGAATTATATTGGTTTACTGATAGCTGGTTGTGTGTCATGATATGATTGGATTATGAGAAAAAAAGAACGGAACATTATAGAAAATCCTAGAATGAGAGTTAGGTGCGGGATTTGATTATACTATTCCTGATTGTATGTGATGTAATGAACTTAAATTATCGAAGGCTCGATGATTGTGATGTAATGCTGGGTTATTGTTAGCTTATTAGATGGGGTTTATATGACTAGTTGAGTTCATACTATTGTTGTCTTGGTAACGATGAAATATCTAAATGGATAATAAAATGGGATTTAGGCTATAAGTACCTACTAACCTAAAACACTTAATGTAAGAAAAGTCATGTTCCCTGCCTAGTAAGTTTGTGGTACAACCTTTGAGTCAACCCGGATGGGTTTGAGGCACGGTCGACTGACCGGCCCGGTTTAGTGACCTATGGGGATCTGGTCACCCCTTTTGTTTGAGGCAGGTGAAAGGCGAGCTGAATATTTCTAACTAAAAAGAGTATATAAGGATGTCTTAATTGGTTGAGAAAACATTAAGTTTTGAAAAGTACATGAGGGTAGTTCATCTACTAGTTGACAGGCTTTGCTTGGATTAATTGAAAAATATTTGTGACCTGTGAGTACACAGGAGTGATTGAAATGGTCTCCAATGAAAAGGTTATGAGTTTAGCAAAAATGGAATTACTGGGGAAATATCACTAAGTAAGATCATGATGATGTTAAAATGTAATAAATTGAATTGGGTTTCTTGCGAGTATAACTTGAGTTGAAAACTTGCTTGCTTGAGTAATCACTTCGAGGTATTTGATAATATTGTTGATTACTATTTTGTGATTTTGTTGTTTATTTTTATTGGGTTGCTTGATTTTATACTCACTTTGCTTCTTAAGAAACTGAGGGGTTAGTGTTTTTGCTAACCTCAGGTACAGGTACTGAAGAATAAGTTATTGGAGACTTGGGTTTTTGGAGAGCGTCAATGGAGGCAAAGAAGCCCTTAGTTTCATTTTGGAACCTCTGTTATTTGTAATAAGTTCTATAGGTGTTAATCTTCAGATTGTAATGTAAATATTTGTGTGTATAAGGTTGGATTTGTAATCTTTTGAGCCACTTAAGGCTACAGGATTAATCATGGGCTATGCCTACTTACCAGGAATGCAGATCCCGGTAGTATATATATATAATGTATGATGTGACAGGAGATTTTAAGTACATATGTTTAGATATGATGTGGATATGAAATGATAGCGCTGTTAGCGCCATTTTACAGGACGTTTATAAAATTTCATACAGGTTAGAGTTACAGATTCAATATTAGCATAATTTTCCTTATCTTTAATTCAGAGACGACATAGCAACCCACCTACAGGTACCAAGGATAGTTATAGGAATTTTGGAACAGGTTCAAGAATCAAACCTAGTTGGTGGGTCGCTACATTTATTGTAGAAGAAATTAGCAATGCCTTCATTTTGTTTCTGCTGCATATATGTAGTCCTAGCATCCATTGCTCCTTTACCTTTATGATCCTTTTTCCCTTTCTTAGGAGTCCTATCTTGAGCATGATTCACCACGTGAGCAATTTCAATCCTTTCTTATTTCAATCTTTCTTCCTTTTACACACATTATACAATCAGGTAGTTCAATACCCATTTCTCCTTTTGAGCGTTCTAACTTATCTTGAAAGGATTGAATTGAGCATGAAGAGAGATTAAGATTAGGTGCACAAAATTATCATTAGACAATTCCAACTATAGGGTCTTCATTCTTGTAACAAGATTAGATATCTCTGATAGAGCCATTTTATAATCAATCTTTATAGTATAAATTGTATTAATTTATTATTGATTTTATAGAAATCATAAGGAAATGGTACTTAATTCCATTATGGTGATAAATCAGGTTAAATGGAGTCAAGGATGCCAATTCAAGTAAATTAGAGAAGTCATCTACAACTTGGTTTAAAGACAAGGATTTACACCATCAGAGGGAAGTACATGGGCGTGGAATTGAAGTACACGGCCGTGTACTTGGATTTGAATCAACAAGAAGATACACGGTTAAAGTACACGACCGTGTATCTGTCTAAAAGGAGGCACGGTTTGAGATCTGGCCATGTTGTGAACCGTGCTACACACTGCATGAGGAGAAAGAGAGACACGGTTTAGGGCACGGCCATGGTGGAAGCCGTGGGAGAAACCGTGCTTGGAGCTATAGTGGAAGCTAGATGTGCCAAGGAGAAGAAATTGTGGAACTTTGACAGAGGAAGGCATGGCCTAGGATCTAGCCGTGGTGTAGACCGTGGTACACACTGGACAAGGATGAAGACTTGTTGATTATGCACAGAGGAAGGCACGGTTGGAAGTCTAGCCGTAGGTGGAGCCGTGGTACACACTGGACACGGGAGATGATACGTGAATTATGCACAGAAGAAGGCACGACTTGACCCACGGCCGTGTGTTAGGGTGTGCCAAGCGAACGAATCTTCACTTATCGAAATCTACTTGGAAAAGGAAAGATATTTTCGTATCTTGCTAGCAAAAGATCACATGTCATCCCTCAAACAATATAAATAGAACCAACCCTAGAGGGTTAGGACAATCTTGAATCTTAGAATATTTCAATCTTTGATTTTGGAGACAAGAAGGAAGGCAGGAGGCAGAGCAGCAACCGGGTTCATCATGTTTTTATTTTCTATTTTCGTTTTTCTTATGAACATGAGTATCTAAGCTACTTTTCTAGCCAAATGGTCATAGATGTTTAATTCTCCACGAATTGTGAGGTCTAATTGACTTGTATTTATTCTATTCTTTGTTTTTGGGTATTCATATATCTTCTGAACGTTTTGTCATTATTATCTTTGTTGATTGGTATGAATTAGAGCTCTTCTACTCAATTAGCAAGTTAATATATTGTCAACTAGCACGTCAAATCCGTAATTGTTTGATTGTTCTAGTCTTAGTGACACGATAACATGTTTGGTTATAAGAATAGATGATCGAATTCATGTTATGGAGGTGTATGATCATGTTTAAATAGGTTATCTTATAATCTACTGGCATGAATTGGTGGTCTCTTTAGATTTTAATGCTATTGATAGATTAAATCTTAAGCGCTTGTCTGGGGTTGTCTAATCAATAAGAGGAATAATTCAAAGCGCTTGTCTGAGGTTATCGAGGAAGTAAGGAGAGATAGGTTGTTAGAGCTTGTTAATAACCATAACCAGTTTATCTAGAACTAAGAATAGAAAACATTTGCATCGATGATCAATTCCTAGAATTAAACTATCTTGATTCCTTTGGCTAGGCTTTTATTAATATCCGATTTTCTTACCTTGTTTTACTTTATTTTGATTCACAAACAAAACCCCCCATTTATCTTTTTCCCTTTATTCTCTTTGAATAAAAATATCTTTACCAATCCCTGTGGATTCGACCCTACTCACCACTATATGCAAATCATATAATTGTCTAGGAGTAGGTTTTATTTTTGTTGGACTCGACACCCATCAATCTCCATGATATACTCCCTTATAATTTCTTTGATACTGCATTAAAATCAACTTTGCTAAAATAGTGCTTATCTCGACCTTTCCAGAAGATACAAATTAGTATGTTATTTGGCTTAGGAAATTTTTAGCATTTTTCTCATCAAGTATAGCTCCCCTATTGGTATTTGGAATGGAATGTATCATGATCATTAGACTCATGTAGTTAGAATGCTTCCAGTTTTCATAAATTTCTTTTTCCTCAACATTGCTTTCATTGGTAAGTGCGGGAGGCTTATCAATCCTGATTGCATAATCAAGATCCATAAATCCTAGCACAATGGTGATATGTTCCTTTCATTTCTTGGAGTTTGTACCATTAAGTACTAGAATGTTATTCGAATTAGCAGAAATAGAGGTAGTATTGACTGAACAAAGAATAAATTACGCTCACAATTAATGATAATTTTATACTTTAATGCATGAATAAATATAACACATAAATTATAATTACTATGCATAGTAAATCACATCAACATAAATAAATAACAAAATAACTACTTTAATTGAGCCTTACAAGACATCTAGCACATTATCGATATTTAGTCTTTAAACAAAAATATCAACTTTTAATAGTATCCTCTAAAATAATAATAAATATTGATAACAATACTTCTACCAATGATATGCCTTCTTTTGGACCAACAAATCATTTGCATAAAATCATAATTATTACATATTTATTATCACGTGTTTATTATCTGGCTAAACAATAACCTTTAGTTGAATTGATTATTATTAGCAAAGATATATACATTTCATGCAAATCTTTAACTTAATATCAAAATATTTCAAAATAAATTTAAATAATAGAGGTTACTTTGGCAACTTATCATTTTAATTTATCCTGAAATATTATACAAGATTTGCAAACATTTATTTCGTAATATATAAATTCTTGTAATGTCAAAATTTTGTTTCGGATCTTGTAATATGCAAACTTTCCGTAAAATTTTACTGTGGAAGAAACATGAAACATGAAAGCCATATTCTTTAAATGCCGAAGCTGAAAACGAGACCAGCTACAACATGATTCCGATCTAACGAAACCATATTCATAGTTTACTCAAGAAAATATCAAACTTGTATTCATAAATTACCAACCAATTGAACAAAAGAGCACCTCATGAGGATAATGAATTAGTGCATATAATCATGACCAACCTTAAGAAAATAAATCAATTAGGTTTTCTCCACGATTAAATACTGTTCTAGGTGCCAACATCTTGTTGAACAAACCTAGTGAAGACCAAATACATCTAAATTTTGATTTCATCGATGCCATGATCATTATTAAGCTTAGCGTCAATTTTTGTTTGGATCGTTTATTCTTGGACCGGAGTGCTACTTTTCCACAAGTTATGGAGCATCTCTAATGGAATATGCATCAAACAATTCATGCTCGACATATACGTGTGAAGTATGCACGGAAGAACTGAATCAATAGAATTCATCATATATAAATTAAATTAACAAGGTAAAAATAGGAAGAAAGAAAACGATGGATGCAAATTCTATCAGACGGAAACTATGACATATTATTAATAATTAATCTTGAAACCCTAATCTCTGAATTGGGAAAAGTAGCACCTCGCACAAATTTCCTTAGATCTCATCAATCTTAAAGCATGAAATTTGGGAACACGAACAAGAATAGTTTCATTATTAGATTAGGCTTTAATTTTACACATAATGGCTTTGATACTACTTGTAGTACATAAAACTTTATATTTCACTAAAAAAAAATCCAAATCTCATATGTAAAATCAAAGCAGTATGAATATAATTAAATTTATATGCAAAAGCGTATCTAAATTCATGATAGAAACAAATCTTAAAGGTTATACCTTCCATTTTCTAACAATGCCTTTTCTTTATTTTTCCATCAATGGGATATGGAAAGACAAAAAGGAAAGAAAAGAACAGAAAAGATACCCTAATTTGCACATATTGTTTAAATTAAGGATCCAACCCTATTTAAGTCTAATAGCTTTATCAATTATTTAACTAAATGATATTTTTATTTAATAATTTAATTTCTTATTTTAATTAAATATTTAATAATATACAATTAATTAATATTATGAACCACAAAAATTTACCATAAGGATTTCCTTTCAAGCGGATAAGAGAATCATTTCCGGCTGTGTTCTCGCCAGCAATTGCCCCACAACTTTCGATATCTGCCCCCCCTCAATTTCATACCGCTCATTAACGAAACAGCAACATCCAGTGCCAAAAGGATATGGAACAGTCACTTTTCCACATCTATCAGTGCAGTTGGACAATTAACTAAAAGGAATTCCAGCCCTTGCACTGAGAAGTGACACTAGAGCAATAATAAAAGTAAGATGTATAATAATTTTGAGTCAAATCTGAACGCCTAATCTAGCTAGTAGTAAGAATTGGTAAAATATGCTAATATAGTAGTGTAATCGATGGAGTTGTCTCGTTTACATATAAAGCCCTTTTTTTACCATGTGTTCTGTTATTTATTCAGCCTTCAAAGGAAGAAATCTTACATTTTTCAAGTCCGTTATTTGTTTCACTGAACTATTTATTTCATAGCAAGTGCTTTAGTCTCCTATATTCATTTTACAAAGAATTGGATGTCGTCCTGACATTCAAACCCATAGAAATTTCCATGTGGTGGTATGAGATTTTGTAGGACTTAACAATTCAAAGTGAAATTAGGAAATTAGAGTCAAATTGCAATGATCCTATAAGAGACCTATATAATCGATTAAAAGTTATTGTGTCATATATGCACCTATTATATGATAGCTACCTTTATGAGTTAGAGAATGCAACACTCTTCATATATTTAATCATTATATCTAATCATATTACATAAAATTATATAATAGAAAAATATTTACAAAATCCAATATTCTATAGTTTACCCTAACTATGGAGAATTAAAATCTCCTCTTAAATAGTAAAATCAATAGTCACTAAAAATAATCCTAGTTTCACATAATTATATTTTTATTTGAGTTCCTAAGAATCATGAACTAAATTATATAATTAGATAATTTACTGTGACACTTCTTATACCATAAGGGCTTGGGAATCATCTAAAGTTTCTACTAAAGTATTTCAAAAATGTCAATTTAACCAATTGAAGATTTCTCTTGGGCAACTTCTTGTAAGAAGCCAACAAACCATAAATGGTAGAGTGGAAGCACACGGCTTTGTCAAACATGCAACAATCCTAAAGTTACTTAGTTCATGGATGGCAAAACACAATATCTCCTTTTGAGCAAATTTTCTCTATTTACCATATAACAATGATAGCCTTTAGACCAATGTAAATATCTCATGTTATGCATTTGAGTTTTAGTTTGGGTTCAATAATTAGTCATCCAATATATCTCCAACATTCTATCAATTTACATAGCATTGCCAAATACAGGGAAGTCATGGTTCAATGATCAACCAAGTCAATCGACCACACCTTGTAGTTCACATAAACATCACATAAAGCAAATCAACTAGCAATCTCAATAGGTTTAACTAAAATATGTCCTAAAGCTGATTGGGAAGTTATGGAGACTTGGTATATTATTGGATATCCTAGGTTATTGGTGTAGGTGTGAGGATTCTAGTATGAGGGTCACACTTGTGCTGTGTGGGAATGCGCTACATGTAGCCTAATAAGGAAAGTAACACATGTAAGGATGATCAAGGTTCAATGAGATGGGAAGGAGGAGTGGGCGATCCCTAACAAGGCTCAACACTTTGGTGACAAACGTAAGTGTGTAGGTGGATTTTGGTTTTGATCTTTTTGAGGAAAATCTAATAGAGTAACCACGTCTTTTCCAAAAAAATCATTTCCTTTCAATGAGGAGGTGTAGGGAATTTATAGTATCTAGCCATGAATTTCATCCGTTAAATAACAATGACAATCAATGGTTCTAGACAAATGAGCTCTTATATGGGCTTTGTATGGGTCTAAACCCATTAGAGGTCTTTAGTATGTGTGTAAGTCTTATTGAGAAAGGTTGGATCAAATTAATTGATCTCGGCCCTACTCCTAGATCACCATGCCAAATCTTCCCTAATCATCTCAAAACATGGACTTTACTCTCTAAGCCCTATCACCTAGCTCTAAAGAGTTAAATCTATCAAAGTAACAAGCCACAAGTCCATTGATTAAATTTAACCTTCTAGATATTACCCCTTGAAAAGAGTCATTTGAAGGAAGTCTAAGGGGTTTGGGCATAAGATAATTCTTTTCTAATGGCTATGAAATTGATTGGTGCATGCACACTTATGGAATAACTGCATAGCTACTGTATATATGCTTGCATGATTTGTATTGTAAGAGTTTGGAGCCAATGCCGCATATAATTTGGATTTTCCTCTCGGTGTGCAAGCTTACAACACTGTTTACTTGTGCATATCACCTTTAGTCAATAGAAGATAAATATTGCCTCTATAGCATCAAGTAGCATTTACAGTATGAATTTGATAGCTTGTGGTCTCTTAACCATTTTTCCTTTTGTAAGAAAAGATTTTTCATTCTATCAATGAGTAATTGGAAGACATAAAGTGATGGTTTAACTAAATTGAGTTGTCAATATATGATTTTTATTTTTAGTAGAAGAGTTGAGTTTTAGCTCTTATATATAGTAGTAAGAGGGCAGATCTCATCATGGAGCGGGAATGTAGCTCTAGTGAAGCATAGGATAATGGCTTAATGGAAAGACACATATATATTGCAAGAGAAACCTGAGTTTGAATTCATGTCTTGCATCTAAAAGTCTTTTTCTTTTTTTTTTTCAGCATTGCTCCCTGTTCTGTGTTTCAACGTTTCAACCTTCAATGCTTTCAATCAATCATTCATTTATTCTCTTTTCTTTTCTACACTTTGCCATTCATTCATTTGGTCTCTTTCTTTTTCTATATCTTCTTCGTTTCACCAGTCATTTTCTTTTTCTTTTTGTTTTTGCGAAAGTTCCTTCGACTTTTGGATCAAAACATTTTTTTTTTGTTGCATCGTCCATTTTCCATTCCTATCCTTGTTGTGTTCGCGCATCTTATTTTTTGGATCAGTACATTCCATTGCTGTCAAGAGATCCACGCCTACCTCTGCGTTGATCTTCAAGGGAGTACACAATCAGGTTCGGCTACGACTTTTTTTTTTTTAACCCCTCAGCTTTTGAATTTTCTTATGTGATTTTATTTTTTTGGATCAGTACATTCCATTGCTACCAATAGATACACGCCTACCTCCTCGTTGATCTTCAAGGGAATACACAATCAGGTTCGGCTGCGATTTTTTTTATTTTTTGTTTTGAACCTCTCAGCTTTTGAATTTTCTTATGTGATTTTCTTTTGTGTTCTATTTGTTTCATTTTTGTGCGTGGTGGGGACTGGTTTGGCTATTATGAATAGTATGGGACAAATGGGATTAGCTTTTGGGTATACTGATGTCTCTATGTTTGTTTCTCTTATGAGTATATGGGGATTTAGCGGTGGTGCAGCAGTACCAACATTGAAAGATGGTTCTTCTGGGTGAAATCTATTGAATTTATTTATTTTTTTAATCTAGACGTAAAAGTGGAGAAGACCTCCAGATATTGATAATAGCAGGGGAGAGAGGATTGAACTATCCAAAGGTAATTATACCAATTACTTCGAGGCCTTTTTCCATGAAAAGCAGACGCAATATCAGTATTTAGGTCGAGAATGGAAACTTTCTGAGAGCAAACAGTTTTTTTTTTTTTTTTTAATCAAGTTCTACATGGGGTGTTTCTCAAGTTAATAAATGGAAATCTAGTATATCAATTGGTTCTTGCTTAGTGATATTCCATTGCCCATTTTTTTTAAGAGGCATATATGTTAAATTTAAGTGATATATATATATATATTATTTGCTCACTCAACTCTATTTTGGATGGTGGCACGGAATGACTGCGATAGTTGTATGAGTCAAGTCACTTGTGTTTGTTCTTCATTATGAGATATCCTTGTTCACATAGCGACACAGAATGACTGTGATAGTTGGATTGAACCATGTGATTTGAGTTCATTCTTCATCGCATGTCGCGTAGCTCCTTGAAGATCCTTGCTAGTTGATTAGATTTCCTATTCTCACACAATTTTTTTTTTATTTACAAAAAAAAAAAAATCAAGCCTCCCTTTTTGGTACCACGTGCGTGTTTGTTTGGCTGCATTTTTAGGAGGAAATCTTGTGTTTGTATATTGGAAAGGTTGCTATCACAGTCAGCAATGAACTACAATGTAGGTATTGGATTATTAAATATGGACAAAGTATATCCCAGTTCCCTTTGATCCCTGTAATATGGAGTGAGTGTTTTGCAAGGAAATAGAAAACATAAAAAAAAAAGTTTAGAACGTTGGCTAGTAATTTTAGTGGATTGCAAGAATCAACACATACTCGTGTTACTTTCATTAGGAAGCACATTGGCAGATCAAGAATTTCATAGCAATGGTCTTTTTAGTATAAATAGGATCATTTAAGATGTGAAACTTAGAAGGAGTGAAGTAAAAGAGGGTCCCTTTGCCAGACGTTTTGGATTATCACTAGTAGAACTGTGCTAAATCCATCATTGCTTTGGCTAGGGACATCATTATCAACCATTGCCTTCTCATTCTACCTTTGCCTCTACCAACCAACTACCAACTCTACAAGCTCAATTGCAAGTCACCTATTTTCTGCAGTTATATTATATAGGAATTCAAGACGGTTGAGAGAGTTTACATCTAAGGCACAAATTATGCTTTACAGCGTCAATAAATCGATGTTCAGAGACAACTGTTGTGATTTCTATGATCTTCACCTAATATGCACCTAAACTATAGATTGTATACTATCGCTTATAATCTATTATATTCGTAGATTCATTGTATACTATGGACTATAATGTGTATCTCATTGGTTACTATTGCTTACCCTTTCATAGCTTAATCATTATATTCTTCATCGTGGTTGTAACGTGTTATTAATATAGTCAATACTCTTATATTTGAACTAACTCTCATGTATATTACTCCCCTATCTTCACTTGTCTTTGTAGGTAGTGAGGCCATTAGGAAATTCTCAACACCCTTCTCTCCTCAAGTGGCAATAATTAGATTTAATCATTGTTATCACTTGCAATGGGTAAAAACTCTGGAAAGACTAAGTCGCACAGTGGGACTAGTGATAGGGGTAAAGAAATAGTGGCATGTTTAGATGGTCGTGTACTAATAGTGCCTTCTTGTTGAAATGAATAGCCTAACCCGACGATTAAGAAGGATTTCTTTTGGACTTGCATGGATAAAAGAGATACACATGAGCATTAACTTGTTGACAACACTTGGCGTTTCATAAGATGAGAACCTAAGATTGAACATAAAGAAAGTATGGGGGGTGGTGGGGGGGTGGGGGTGTGGGGGTTATACTATGCCTTAGGAATGAAAAGGGGGAACTTCCTCTATTGGATGCTTAATTTTTTATTCATAAGCAAGTTGCGCTAGGCTAGTGCCCTTGGGTGAATCACATTATAGGTGATTCAAGATATGTGGATACTCTAGAGTCTATGGAAATCTATTACCCTATAATGATTTCCTCTCGCTTTAAGCTTCCTTGTCCAAACGAAATGGAATTTTGGTGAAGTATCATAACTCGTTGGGTTATGCCAACACATACTTTTGTGACCTCTTGGGCGAAATCACTCCTATATTAGAAGACATGTGTAAACTCTTACAATTTTGTGATTTTGAGTTAACAAATATTGTTACTGCTGATGTCACTAAAGAGGATGAGATAGCCATATCGGCCTTAGAAGCAGCGATGGAGGTGGCCATTGATAGTTGCAAAAATTCTACTTTCTCTACATGGATCAAGTATTTCTTTAAACAAAGGAATCTACATGATTCAGATGATCGATATAAGTATGCTTTTCTAAATTTATATGCCATGACCTCTTTTGTTATGTAAATTTCAGTTTAATAGACTCATGTGTTAATTTTTGTTGTTCTTAGGTATGAGCTTAAGGCTTTCCTAGTGTGCTGGTTATCTTTGTGTGCATTTCTTGGTGGTCCAGTCGATGGTGTAAGTCGCAAGTTCTTTCATTTAGTTGTTTGTATGGCACATAACATATGTTTTGCTTTAGGATTATTTTACCTCAGCTCTTTGTATCGGCATCTAAACCCATATCACAAGGCTTCAATTCGGTCGAAGGGACATTACACCATACTATCACATGTCGATGTGGTGTTCTTACAAGTGTTTTTTGTTGAACAGTTCAAAAGACACTTTGGTTTGCCTCCAAATAGACCCAATCCTATTAAGCTCTAAGCCTTCACATGGATTGATAGGAAGCCTTCAGGTTCTTTATTCAATGTAATGGATGACATGAAGGAGATGGATTTCTAGCCTTACATAAGTAGATTAGCTAATTATTTATGGTTTCCAAAGTTTTACCTTAAGGGATCGAAAGATATAGTAAACCTTCTTGGGGCTTGTGAGAAACTTAATGTAGGTAAAGTAAGGTTTGTTTCATGGTGTTCACTTGGAGATCTTCCTTCTCTTCATGATTAGAGAGACTCTTATGGCTGTTTTCTAGATTGTAGGGTCATGTTATATTTTCCTCACATAGTGGCTCAATAGTTTGGATTCAATCAATGAGTTTCTTAGACTATCAACATCAAGGGAAATTTTGTTATATGTTGCCAATTACTCAATCTTGCAAATTTCAAAGATATCTGTTTGGGAATGAGGCAACTATATTTCCCCTCTTCATCATGCATCGGGCTTGCCTTTATCAAGTGTTTGACATATTGGTCTAATTGCCTAGACAATTTAAAAAAATACATAAATAGGGCGATTGGGGAAGAGCTACTTGAGGAGCCTATTTTTAAGTATGACTTTTAGTTTCATCTTCCGAGTGAAAAAGCAAAGTTGTTTGCTAATGCAAAGAGTAAGACATTGAGTAGTCATTCTACCCCTCCTTCGTTGATTATGAGAAAAGTAAAATGTTCTCGTGTTCAAAAGTTATTGCCATATTTACATTCTTTATTCTTATATTTAACTATTATTTCTTTAACTTTCGATTGTTACTATACACTCATGTTCTTTTTTTTTTTATATATAGGATAAGAGAGATCACATCACTATTGATCCTCCCATTACCCCTTTGAAATTAACTCCTTTTAGCATTGCACCATTTCCAAGTCGATATGGTATTGGGAAAGAACTTCAGATTAGCAATAGTCCTACTATCATTGAGGTTACAAATGAAGAAGAGGATGATGAGATGGTTGATTTCGAGGATACTCTTGAGCACATCGTTGATAGTGGGAGAAGTACTCCTATGTATGCTAGTGATAGGTGGATTGATTCCTTACCAAGTAATAACGTCGAGTCTAATGCTACCATTCAAATGGATGCCATCGAAAATGATGAAAGCGGGCACTTTAACAAGCATGACATTCAAGAATATGCAAATGTCTTGAGAGAGGCAGGATTCTATAATGATCAGGCAAATGGGACACTGAATGAGGCTTCTATTGATGTTGTTGTGTCTCATGATACACTTTCTCTTATAGTGAGGTCACCTCACTTATGACCACTCCTAGCATCATTCCTCCCCTAGTTGTTGAAGTATCAAGAAAAATTGTAGAGGGGTCTTTGAGTATACCAACAATGGCTCCATTTCACGGGTTCATGATTCACTCGTAGCTCTTGCCTTCATTAGAGTGTCTGTACAAGTTAGAGGGAGAGTTCTAGTCAAAAGCAATTTACTAGGGCTCTAAATTAAATACCACTATGGTATTGATGCTTAGATAAACCATGTCTCTTTTTGAATAGATAGTGGAGTTCACTATCTAGAAAGGAATTGAAACTCATCATTGATAGTGTTGAAGGAGCATGGGCCTTGAAATTCAAAGTTAGCAAAATAGAGCCTATTGCGATTAAAGCGAGAAAGATATTAGACTGCCAATATTTAGTGGAGCGGTGTAAGTGGATTTTACCATTCAAATGCATTTTCATTTATTTGCTCCTCATATACATCCCACTTGTTACAGATGAAACTTTTTGATGTATTGAAAATTGATAGGAGCAGTGATAACATTTGTCTTTGGATTACGAAGCTTACAATAACCATTATCATGAACCACTTCAATGGTAAAAGGTCCTTTCCATTTAGGTGTAAATTTCCATGCTAGAATACCTTGATTCACATGATTTACTGCTTAAAGCACAACATTGCCATGTTGAAATGATCTCCTCCTTACCAAGCGATTGTAAGCTACACGTAGTTTTTGCTAGTAATGAATTAGCTTATGTTTGGTAATGTCTTGCCTTTCTTCCAATGCTTCTAAGTCTAGCATACGTAAGGCATCTAGCTCGAGCTCGGCATTGATGGCTAAAAGTGTAGAAGGGATCAAGACTTCCATCGGGACTATCACTTCAGTACTATACACTAGAGAGAAAGGTGTCACTTAGGTTGGTTTTCGCTTTGACATCCTGTATGCCCTAAGTGCCAATGGTAGTTTATCATGCCATTCTTTATGGTTGTCATGAAGCATATGACTTAATACCTTTAACAAACTCTTATTTGTGGTCTCTACTTAATCGTTGCCTTTTGGGTAGTAAGTCGTGTACTTAACATGATCTATACCATAAGAAACCTATAAATGGCATACATGAGAATTAATGAAGGGAGCACCATTATTGGACAAAATGCGCTTTGGAATACCAAATCTACATATAATTTTTTCCTTCATGAAACTTGCAATCACTGGTCTTATAGCCTTCTGTAAGGGAGTAACCTCTACCCTTTTTGTAAAACATTCATTTCCTGCCAAAATCCAAATACGCCCTCTTGATGGTAGGTGAATCAGGCCAATCAAGTCAAATGCTTAGGTATGGAAAGGCTATGGCATCATGACGTTGTGGAGTGTAACTATAGGGGCATGAATGGCATTACCATGTTGCTGAAAAATATCACATCTTTTAATAAAATTGAAAATACCGACTTCTAAAGTTAGCTAATAATAACCCATATTAAGTAAGTGGTAATACAAATTTCTTCCTCCTTAATGCCCTCCAAATTCTCTAGCACTTACTTCAGTTAACGACAATTCTATTTCAAGAGGTGCGATGCAACTAAGAGGTTTTCTCATGAATGAGACCCTGTATAATTTGTCTTCATGCATAAGATATCTCCTTACCTTTCTTTTTACAAACCTCGCATATGTACTATTAGTAGGTAGTGTATTGTTCTTCAAATAGTCAATATACGGGCACTGCTAATCTCCTACACTAGCTACATAGTTACACTCTTTCTCTTTAGGTAACTCAAACACTTAGGGTAATTTGCTTGAACTTAGAACGCATCTTTGGACATTAAAGGCTAATAGTATCTCATGCATTGAATGCAATGGTACAAGGGTGGCTCCTCTTCTCCACACCAAATCTTATGGCATTTGTCTAGCTTCAAGTGAGCTTCCTTCATGCCAATACAATGGGACAACACACCCTTTGGACCTTTGTAGTATGATTCTCCATTATATTTAATGAAGTTTTTCACTATCGAGACAGAAGTTACACCCAAGTGCACTAACTGCTCCTTTAATGATACATGCCAATCATCCTACTCTTCTTCATCTTTATCAACAAGACTTAATGCAATACATGGCATAGATTTCTTAAGTGCTTCAATGTTTAGAGCATTACTTGCATCCTGGATCGGAACTTTTGATGCTAATGTAGCTAAAGCATTTGCATATTTGTTTATGGATCGAGTTGTATGCTCATAGTGCACTGACTGAAATTTTTCCATTAAAGCTTGCACTATAGCCTTGTAGGGCACTAGTGCAAGTTCTTTGAATCTAAAGTCACCATTGGCCTGTTTAATGATCAAGAGTTTCCTCAAATGCATAGTCGATTTACTCCCACCTCTTGCGTGAATATTAAACTCAATAACAAAGCTTCATATTTAGCATGATTTTTAGTACAACAAAAATCAAGTTTAAATGCCAATGGTATTTCTTGGCCTTCAAGCGAGGTCAACACAATTCTTGCCCCCCATCCCTTACTTCTTGTAGAGCCATTAAACTGAATTGACCTTTCCCCGTCTACTTCAATCATTAGAGAATCCTCATGAAACTTTATTAGTATAGCGTCTGTAATAAGGCTTTCATGTGCATTTAAGAAGTGTGCCAACAAATCAACTAAGGCTTGTAACTTGATGGTTTTAGGGGGGGTACACTATGATATCGAACTCTTTAAGGAGGGGTATCCACTTAGTAACTCAACCTGACAAGGTTGATCTAGACAATAGGTACTTAATGGAATCTGAATGCGTGATGAGATTGACCTTATGCGCTAAGAAATAGTTCCGTAATTTTTATGAGGTATATACCAGTGTGAGACAATGTTTTTTGCAAGCTGAGTAGTTAACCTCACTCCCTAGAAGAGTTCGACTTAAATAGTAAATTGGTCTTTGCCCCCTGTCTATTTCTTATGTAAGTGAGGCCTTAATTGATTTATTAGTAGGGGTAAGGTACAAAACCAACGGTAATCCCTTCACTGGCATTATCATTGTTTAAAGGGAGGCTAAGATCTTCTTAATTTTCTTGATTTCTTCTTCATGTGTTTCCCTCCACTCAAATGGGACCCCTTTCTTCATAAGTTAATGCAAAGGATATGAAATCTCTACTAGGGCCGGCATGAATCTCCTGATTTAGGAGACTTTACCTATGAGAGTTTTCAATTAACAAGTGATAGCATAGATAGTATAGCTTGGATTTCTACTAGGTCAACATCATTTCCTTTCCTATAGACCATAAATCCTAGAAACTTCCCTAAAGCCACTCCAAACATGCACTTCAAAGGATTCATGTAGAGCTAATATAATTGACACCATTCAAAAACCTTTTGTAAGTGAATCATGTGATCAAGTGCTCTCCTAGACATATGACAATATCGTCAACATAGTCTTCCATGAAATCATGCATCATGTTATGAAATATGGCAGTTATTGCCTTTTAATAGAATTCTTAAGTCCAAAAGGCATAATAATGTAATATAAATTTCCCACTAACGTTCTAAATGTAATACACTCAGCATCTATGATTACCATTTTGATTTGATTATGGCTACTAAAACCATCCATGAATGAAAGTAACTCATAGCTCGCAATTGTGTCTACCAAAGTGTCGATATTTGACAAAGGAAAATCATCCTTTAGATTGGTCTTATTCAAATCTCGAAATTTAACATAGACATGTATTTGGCCATTCTTCTTCCTCATCGATTCAACATTAGCTAACTATATAAGATGTTCAATTAACTTTATGAAATTAGCACATAGAAACTTTTCAATCTCTTGCTTAATTAGCACCTTGACTTCAAGGTGGAAGACCCACTATCCTTGCTTTACTAAAGTGATTCCTAGTGTGACATTCAGTTTATGCACTATAAGGCTAGGATCTAATCTTGGCATCTCTTCATAAGTCCAAGCAAAAACATCTCTATACTCCTTTAGTAATATAACAAATGGGGTCTTTATCTCTTGAAGAAAACACTTGCTGATGAATATTGGCCGCCATGACTTGCCTGGTTACGCTAAACTCAATTCCTCTATTTCTTTCACTTGAGGTTTGATTTGGTCTTACATCTATTAAGAAGCAAGCTAAATTTCTTGAACTTGTTTAGGATCTAAAGAAGATAAACATACCTCTTCAAATCCTTGTAACCGTCATAAACGGTATACCTTGTGCCCATTTACTCTAATGAAACTTTCAGTCATCTCTGTTTGCTTGTTCTTCTTCTTGCCTCCTTAACAACCACGCATCTTTCTTTTCCTTTCCTGCCCACCTTGGATTTCTTCCCAAGTAGTTAAGGGATATTGAAGGGTCTCACAATAGTAGTTTCTCCTTCTTTGGTGTATTCATAAAAAAAAGGTTGACTTAAGCAAGTATGATTCCTCATGCTCAAAAGGATTCCTCATTGTAGAGAAGAATATGTCTTTGCTTTCCAATGGCCTTTAATGCATTGATTTAGTGTTGAAGGTACCAAATTGTGATCATGCAGCCACTTCCTTCCCATAAGTAGGTGATAGGATATGGGCACATCAATTACGTGAAAAGGTAACAAAGTCATAGATAAGCCCAACTTTGAGATCTACATAAACTTGCCCTAGTGTCTTTATTGGGGAATGGTTGAAACCATTCACTAAAATAGGTTACTTCATTAAATGCCTAAGATTAATTCTGGTAGCTTCAAATGTGGTCTTTGGCATGATGTTTAACGAAGACCTAGTTTTTATAAATGTCCTCTTCACTGGGTATCCATTAAGCACTCATTCTACATACAGTGCATGATTGTGATTTGGTTCTTCACATACATATCAACATCTAATTTAATTTTATTCTAATTTACTCATCTCTTACCTAAGCTATTGACTAGTAAGTTAGGCTAGGCAGCCTTAAGCCTTAGGTTTAACTACTGGTACCACTCATCCGTGAGTGCTCCCTAGTCGATCTTGGCCCCTAGTTGGTATCAGAGCCAAGGGGAGAGAATATAGTTAGGCTTAAATATTTTTATTTTAGGAATTGGAAACCGATTTCCTATATGGAGGCTTCGACATTTGTGGTATCCGAGAAATACTTTATCACCGTGGTGCTAGGCAATAGGGGAGTAATCAGTACTAATGCGTAAGCCGCGTAAAGCCTGCAGATAGAGCGTAAGTCGGGTAGCGCATTGTTTCGGAGTTGAAACCTGAAGTAGCCAAATCCCACGCTCTCATACTGTATTTCTCATCAGGATCCACTTATGATAGAAGAAAAGTAGGATTCCTAACCTAAAATGAATTTATTTAGCAGAACTATGTCGTCCTCTAGCTCCGTTCCAAATGAGGAACTCGAGAGTCTAGAAAATATTAACAATAGAGATGAAATTAGAATAAAAGATTTTAATGAAGCAATAGACAATTGGAAGATTCCAAAAATGTCCTATGACCAAATTTATCAAATGGCCAAATGGAAAATTTTTGGAAAAAATGATTATGTCATATCCACAGAAGAAAGAGACATACTTGTCTATGATGGATTGACAACAATTGAATTACTAAACCGTAGTTCCATTCACAATTATGGAAAAGAATGGAATTACATGCACATAGGTTTAATCCAAGTAGGAGCTAAACCTCTTACAAAACTAGGATTAGATACCTCTGTCTTAATGGTCCTTAGGGATGCGAGAGAATTGGATTATGAACGATCGATCCATGCATCGATTGAAACCAGTCTCAGTACTGGCCCAATTCAGTTCGAATGTCATCCGAATGTTAATTTCGGTCTTAGGGATCAAACCATAATGAAATCCCTAGTCCTCCAGATTAAAACCCACAATTATAAAATGGTTTCAGGTGCTCTGCCTATGGCAGTCATCTATAGGATCTATTTTAAATTAATGAAAATAGCTTTCGGATCAAAAGCGTACAAAATTGACAAAAGAGGTCAAATGCTTCTGATTCAAACGGATCTAACTAGATCTAATGTTACTATCCCTAGGGTAATCAAATGGGATCAGGTCAGTCTACCTGAGCATTGGGAAATACAGAATCTTGTTCCCTAGAAATCCTACCAAGTAGCTGAACCATCTAATGTTGTCCAACACCCAGATGGTAAAGTTACCCTTCAATTCTCTAGGAGATCTTTTGAAACTCCTAGAAGTTCAATGTCCTTAGGATCATCAAGAAGGCCAATTAATCTGTCCAAGATTGATGAACTAAAAAATGTCCAGGATAGTCCAAGAAAGACTAATCTAACAATTTCTGGTTTAGTTAATAAGCCTTCGAGATTAACTCAACCAATCTATCAAAATTCTCCTGAATGGGAAGAACCCACTGCTTCAGAATTAGGAGATTCTGAACTTAATGTCATAGAAAAGCTTTTGAACCAGATAGGTTATTTCTAAATAATGATTTTAATTCTTCTAAAAACAAGAAGAAAAGAGAATGGTATTTTAAAACTTTTGATAAATTTAAAATACAAATTAAAGAAGAATATTATAATTTTATGAATGAAATTGGTTCTCAGATTTTATTCTTCGATTGGTTAGAAGAGTATTATTTGAAACCTAAATTGATTAATGAAGTTAATAAGACTGTGCAATGGAGACTAAGTGATGGTAATATAGTTGAATCTATTCATCTGCCACTTAGCAATATCCGGTATTCCCACAAGGAAACCGAAATCCAACTAGCTCCCTTTAAAATTGCAGATGAATTTGAGGGAACTGGTATTAAGAAAGTAATTGACCAAAACAATTTTACTAATAAAAATCTTCACACAATAGGTCAACAACTTGACAGAATTGAAGATTTAATTAGTAAACCACAGGTCAATAATGTCAAGGTTGAAAAGAAACCACTTTTCAAACCATTCGAAATGATAAACCCTAGTAATGAATTTCTTCAAGCTATCCAAGATAGAAAGAAATCATTAAAAGGGAAAATGAAAATGGAATCAGTGGAATCTTTAAAATTAGATACTCCTAAATTTAGGAATTTAATTATTGAAGATACTCCATCCGAAAAAATTAATGTCTTAAGTGAAAACAATGATTCTGGTCCAGACAAATTATCAGATGACTTAAGTCTTAATAATTTCAAGGATTTAGAAATCAATAAGATTACTTGGAAAGAACCTAAAAAATTATACTATCAGAGAGCTTCTCCTCCTGATATATTATTAGAGGAAAAACCAAGTAATTATCAGAACAAATCTTTTGCAAGAACCACCTATGAATGGAACATAGATGGAGCCTTAGAACAAATAATTCTTAATGTTCTAAATCAGATTATCATGTTCGCAAATACTAATAGAAGTATTAAGAACATATCTGATTTTCAAATTGCTGTACTTTTAATTTCCGGTTTTACTGGACAATTAAAAGGATGGTGGGATAATTATCTCACTAAAGAACAAAGAATGAACATTTTAACTCCAGTTAAGAAAAATGAATTTGGAGTTAAAGTACTTAATGAAAGAAATGAACCAATACAAGATCTTGTCAATACATTAATGTTCTGTATTAATCAACATTTTATTGGGGATCCTTCTCACATAAGGGATAAGAACCTAGATCTCTTATCCAACATGAAATGCAAGTCTTTGGGCGAATTTCGCTAGTACAAAAACATATTCCTTTAGAGGGTATTAATGCGAGATGACTGCAATTAATCTTTCTGGAAAGAAAAATTTCTAGCTGGTTTACCAAATCTCATAGGTGAACAAGTTAGATCCAAAATTCGTGAGGAATTTAATGGAGAGATTCCTTACAACAATCTTTCTTATGGCGAGTTAACATCTTATGTTTATAAGATAGGAACTCAAATGTGTAACACAGTTAGGTTGCAAAAAAAATTAAAGAAAGAAAAACAATTGAAAAAGCAAAGTCTTGGAGAATTTTGCCAGCAGTATGATCCATCCTTTGTTTTTGACAATTCTAAATGCACAGATTGTAAAAGGAAAACAAAGAAAAAATCTTCTAAAGATAAAGATAAAAAGAAGAAGTTTTCTAAAAAATTCTAAAACAATCTGAAAACAATGAAGATGCTAAAAGGAAATATTCTAAAAGAAAGAATAAAAAACCTTTTAGTATGGTTAAGTGTTATCTATGTAACAAATTTGGACACACAGCTGACAAATGCAAGATTAAGAAAAAATTAAACTCTCTTAATCTTGATAAAAAACATCTCGAAGAAATCCTCGAAATATTCAAAGGATATTCTTCCTCAGAACCTTCTTCGTCAGGAGAAGAAGGACTCTAATGTAATGATCTTGAATCATCCTCAAGGAAGATTCAATCAATGTCCTAACTAAGGAAGAAGAAGAATTTCTCCTTAAGTTAGATTTAATGTCCGATTCCCAGAAATTGAGATGGTTGGAAGGAACCAAACCTACTTCCTCAATTTCTAATAATTTGACTTATAACCTTAATGAAGTCCTTAATAGAGGCAAATCCAGGAGTCCTAAGCCAATCACGCTTAGTGATCTTCAAGGGGAAATTAATTCCCAAAAGGAGGAAATCAAAGAGTTAAAATTGATGCAACATAAGTTGCAGCAAGAATTCTTTGAGTTCAAAATGTCCAGAACAAAATATTCAGATAAAGAAGCTGAATATGGAAGTTCTTCTGATTCCGATGAAGTATCTGAAAAAGAGGTCAATCCAGAATACTTAATGCAATTAGTGGAAGTTACCACTAGAAAATGGGTAATTCCGATTACCATTAAGATAAATGATGAAATTATCTTAAAAACTACTGCTCTATTTGATACTGGCGTAGATTTAAATTGCATCAGAGAGGGATTAATTCCCACAAAATATTTTGAAAAAACAACTCAATCTCTGAGCTCTGCTTCTGGTAACAAATTAAACATTAGTTTCAAATTACCCAATGCAGAAGTTGTCAAGGATAAAGTTTCCTACAATACTAGCTTCATCTTAGTCAAAAATTTGAAGCAGAATGTCATCTTAGGAACACCCTTTATCAACTTAATCCAGCCTTTCCAGGTTACCAATGATGGGATTGAAACAGATTATTACGGACAAACCATCTGTTTTAACTTTGTTTCAAAACCTAAAACCAAAATGATTGATATGCTCAAACAGAAGTTAGTTTCTAAGTTAAACTGTTTGATTAAAGCCAAGGAGAACCATCTATCCTTCTTAAATGATGATTTGGAACTTCACAGGATTGAAGACCAAATCAAAAAGAATCCTGTAAGGACACAGGTTTCTAAATTATAAAGTGAGATCAGAAACACCATCTGTTCCACTTTACCTAATGCTTTCTGGATAGGAAATCCCACTCAATCGGATTACCTTATGAAGGTAACTTCGATGAGAAAAACATTCCTACGAAGGCTAGACCTTCACAAATGAACAGCAGTGTTCTAGAACACTGTAAAAAAGAAATCAATGACCTGTTAGCTAAAAAGCTAATTCGTAAATCCAAATCACCTTGGAGTTGCTCTGCTTTTTACGTTAACAAAAATACTGAAATTGAAAGAGGTGTACTAAGATTGGTAATTAACTACAAACCTCTTAACAATGTCCTAAAATGGATTAGGTACCCAATACCTAATAAAAAAGACATGCTTGGAAGAATACATAATGCTAAAGTGTTCTCCAAGTTCGATATGAAGTCTGGATTTTGGAAAATCCAAATTCAAGAATTTGATAGGTACAAGACGACATCACCGTACCCTTTGGACAATACGAATGGAATGTCATGCCTTTCGGATTAAAAAATGCTCCCTCTAAATTCCAGAGAATAATGAATGAATTCTTTAGCAATTTAGATTTCATAATTGTCTACATTGACGATGTATTGGTCTTTTCCCCTAATATAGACCAGCATCTCAAACATGTCAGGTCTTTCATCAAGAAAGTCAGACATAATGGACTGGTAGTATCACCTTCTAAGATTTCCTTATTCCAAAATCGGATTAGGTTCTTAGGATTTGATATCCATAATGGAACAATTCAACCAATTAAGAGATCCATAGAATTTGCTTCTAAGTTTCCTGATAGGATTCTAGATAAAACACAACTCCAGCGATGCTTAGGTAGCTTGAACTATGTAGCAGATATTTTTAGGAATCTCAATGTTTTCTGTAAGCCATTACATAATAGGCTTAAAAAGAATCCACCAGAATGGTCTGATGAACATACAGAAGTCGTCAGGCAAATCAAGCAAAGGATTAAAGAAATCCCTTACATCTATCTAACAGATCCATCCCTACCAAAAATAGTAGAGACTGATGCATCTGACATAGGATTTGGTGGAATCCTAAAACAAAAATCCCCTAATGGGAACGAAAATGTTGTCCAGTTTGTGTTTAAACACTGGAATCAATGTCAATTGAATTATTCCACAATTAAAAAAGAAATTTTAGCAATTGTTTTAGCAATTTCCAAATTTCAAGGATTGTTAAATAAAAAATTTCTTTTAAGAATTGACTGCTCGGTAGCAAAAAATGTTTTAGAAAAAGATTTTCATAATTTGGCTTCAAAACAGATTTTTGCCAGATAGTAAGCTATTTTATCCTGTTTTGATTTCGATATACAGCATATCAAAGGAACATCTAATTCTCTTCCTGATTTCCTGACTCGTGAATTCCTGCAGGGAGATGCCTCCCAAGGGAAAGGAAAAGGAAAAGGAAGTCCCCCGTAAGGGACTCACAAATGTCCGGTCGTGGCTTGTTGCTACGGCTTGTAAACCCAATATACCTCTAGTGATCAGAGAAAAGGATGAGGAATCAACTGCCTCATCAAAATTAATGGTCAAGCAAGCCATAGAGGGAAATGTAAGTTTAAACACTGAGAGTTTAAACACCAATGTTGTAAGTACGCCTGAATTAATTAAGGCAATTACCAATGCTTTGGGTTCCAAGTCTCCCATAAAAGACCATGAAAAAAGGATGGCTAAAAAACCATCCACTAATGTTGATGTTACTGAGGTGGTGTCTTCTTCGAAGGCATTAGTCCCTCAAAAAAACTTTTCAAAAATGGTATCATAAGGCTAATTTCAAGTATATCTTTTCAATAGAAAAAGGTATGCATGAAAAAGATCCTTTTGATTTTGCCAAGAAAATATTTCCTGAAAATGTTTTTTATGTCCTATATGATCTATTAAAAAATATTGATTTTTACGAAAAAATCTTGGTTGATACAAGATCTGTGCCAATCAAACATTTCCAAAACAATGGAGTAATTTCTTACTCGACCGCCAGAATTCACAAGGTCATCAACCTATGTGATTAGCCTAGCAAAACTTTTTCTAAACAAGTACTCAGTTTCAATCCACTAGGTCTAATGGAACCACATTTGGCTACTTATAATTATTTTGATTATAAGCAAGCTTAGTTCAATGCTTTTTTGAGAATGAATCAGAAAAGATCACATACTTGGTTGATCTTTTTTGACAAATGTTCAACAAAGAACTTACCCAACTGGTTTGCACACTAGTGGGATGAGTATGGGGCAATCGAAGATATTGTCCACGAAAATGCCAGAAAAGGATATCATCTTTTTCTGAAAAATTATGAGCCAAATGAACATGAATACATGTTCAACAAAACCGTGTTATACTATATGCACATAGGTATCTCATGGGCAATGGCATGGACGTTCGGATACAAACCGGACAAATGCACACAGACACCAGTTCTCATCAGACAATTCAAAGTCAAGTGGTGGGACGACTTCAAGCTATGGGACAAGGTGACTAAGTCAGCAATCAACAAATGGCTGACTAATCAAAGACACCATGTCCATGGTGGAATCCAAACCCCATTCCTGCACGATAGGGGTTTCTTAATGTCAAACATGGCCAGGACGCAGAATCCAGACGAAATGAAGAAAGTCTTGGAAACTGCTCTTGCACAATTGAAGAAGTCTGAAGATAAAATGCAGACAAATTCTTCTACATCGACATCTGTCGGACTACAAAGCAATGAAGATGACTGCTACGGCATCAACTTAGGAAGTCCGTAAGAGTAAATGTAAGTGTTTTGTTATAATTGTAACAAAACACATAGAATGAAATACAGTATTAGATACTGTATAATTTTTTGTTTTTATACCGTATGATTACGGATAATGTTGTATGAATACCTCTGTCATTTACAGAACAATTACCCATGAGGTCATCCTCAATGCCAATTTGGACAAGCCGTCTTCAACGGTTTGAATGACAGGTGGTACTTTTCCACCGAAAAATCTTTGGGAATTACTGTTGAAACAGTAATATTCCCGACGAAGTATTGTGCACTACAGTAAAAAGAAATTTTACTGTAGAAACAGTAAAAATGTGGTCTTTAAAAGAAAATGCGACCTCGTTCTATAGGCATCGAATAATGGGATCGCATAAATGAGATAAGACCAACACTCTCTGAGCACAAACACACAAAACCTTCCTTCTTCTTCTACTAACCCCTCTTCTCCTCTACCTCCGGCCTCCGACCTTCGGCCACTTCTTTCATCTTCTATCTCACTCCATTTCTTTTCCTCTCTCTCTCTCAAACACTAACCCAGAGTCGTCTACTATGGTTGATGAACCATAGGCCCTAAGTACGTAGACATACTTCCCTAAGTACGTAGACATACTTAGGTATATCCTCTTCCTCCTTTCGTCACTAATCTTCTTCCATCCTTTCTGATCTTCCACATCTCTCTTCTCCACCTACTTTCTTCTGTAATGTACTGTCCACTTCTATCTGTAACTAATGCTCCTTATTTTTAAGGATTAATGTTAATGAAGTAAATATTCATTTATTTACTTGTTTTAAAGATTGACGCCCCACTAGCCTTAGCTCTGCCGCCTGTGGTGGTTTAAATCTTTTCAATTTACTTTTGCAATTTATTTATTGCTTTCCTCTCCTCGGCTAGTTTTACTGCCTTTAGAGGGTTGCAATTTATTTCGCAGTTTATATTTCACCTCCTTGGTTGGTGTTACCGCCTTTTGAGGTTTTGCTTATATTTACTGCTTAATGTTTGGTGTTTAAAATACCAAAAGTATATCGACTGGAAACAAGTCGCTGCGGGCTACTGGCGTTAAGGATATACCCTTGTTGGTATATCGTGTGACTTGAAAGACAATGCCACGTACTTTGGTTTTTAAGCTTCCGCAATGTATTTTTAATTTTAATGTTATACTCTGATTGCTTCACCGCACTTTAATTTAATTTTATTCTAATTTACTCATCTCTTACCTAAGCTATTGACTAGTAAGTTAGGCTAGGTAGCCCTTAAGCCCTAGGTTTAACTACTGGTACCACTCATCCGTGAGTGCTCCCTAGTCGATCTTGGCCCCTAGTTGGCATCAGAGCCAAGGGGAGAGAATATAGTTAGGCTTGAATATTTTTATTTTAGGAATTCGAAACCGATTTCCTATGTGGAGGCTTCGACATCTGTGGTGCCCGAGCCTAGTAGAACAAAATCACATTCTCATGAGCATGAGCCATTCTCTTCATAGGTTGTGTTGCGCTACACTCAATATATTGTCCATCTGAAATTTATGCAAGTGCAGTTGCTACCATGAGTCTCACTTTCTCATCGAATTCAAGGAGGTCAAAGAAAATCCTAAAATTGGAAGTCTTCAATAGTGTCGCAACAATGGGTGAGTATTCGCCACCTTCACCTTCACTCAATTTTTCTTTCCTTTATGTGCTTCAATAGGTGGTACTTTATCAACTTCGATAGTAGTGAGGTCATGAGTAACAACATTTATTGTCATGCATTCATTATTATGGGCTAAGAGTAGATTGTGTTTGACATCATTATTTTTTATAATAAGTTCCTCATTCCATACCCTCTCATTGAAGATCATTTTTAAAGTAAAGTAATCTTTTGTTTAATGCTTCACAATTCTATGGAATCTGCAAAATCTAGGATCATTTCATTCTTTTGCAATAGGGAGGAGTTCAACTCCTTGGAGTTTGATATCCCTATCTCTTAACCATATGTCAAGCATAGCATATACCTTCCCTTTTGGGCATGGATATATTAATGCCGGTGTAGAACCCCTTGTAGTTTTAATTCTAAGTTGCTTAGCCTAGGTTTCTTCCCTCTTTTAGATCCTTCTCCTTAAGCTAAGTTTATAGATGGGGTCCATTTGTTAAACTTAAGACCTCCTCCTCTTTACTTTGCAACAGAAATGTTAGTTCTTCATGCATTTTCAACAAATGTAGTGAATGACACCAAAGATAGATTCTCCAAATGCACTACGTATTCAATGAATATCCCTTGAATGCAAATCTTCATTGATTCTTTTTTGTCACAAATGTCTTGAAATGTCTAAAGAGCATTCTCTAAAGCATTCAATATACTCCATTAGGTCTTCCCTAAACTAATGTCGAGTTCACCTTAAGTTAGTTAAATTAACTCTCTCTTAAGTAGAGAAGAACTTTTTTAGGAACATCTTACACATACTACCCCATGAGTTTACTGAGCCTAGTAGAAGATTGACATATCACGTATATGCCTTCTCCGTGAGAGATTTAGAAAATTCTTTAAGCTTTAAATCATCATCGAACCTGTAGACCTCTAACGTTTCAATAAATTTTAGCAGATGTTCTTTAGTGCTCCCTTCATTCCCAGTGAAAAGCATGAACTTAGGACTCACGTAATCTTTGGGATAAGGTTTTGCTACAATGCATTGGTTGTAAGGAAGCTTAAGATATAGTATCCCCATAATAGACTTTTTCTATATCTCCTTTAAATACATGTCTAGATCCTCCTTAGTGATAGATGTACTTCCAGAGGCAGATATTGTAGCCTCTATAGGAGTAATAGGAGTAAGATTAGGATGAGTTGTAGATCTTCTAATAACACTTTAGGATAAGGGCAAAAATGCGAGGATGAAGGTCCACCGATATGGATTCCTTAACCCCTCGCCTTAGATGTGAGATGGTAGGTAGCTACGGACACTAATGTAGGATGTTGCTCCTTAACCTTAGGGGCAACTTCTTGATTGACAAAATTTGGATTAAAGGAAGGGGGTACCTAAGGGGGTAGCTTGTTACGCGGTAACAGTAGGATTCGACAATGCCATTCCTTTTTGTGCAATAGTAAAGCCTACCATATTAGGCATACATTGGGCAAGCATTATCATGAATAGATTCATCATCCTGGTGTTTTCCTAGACAACACATACCACTTAGGCATTATCAGGATAAGACTCTTGAGTAGTATTGGTAATATTGGTGTTTTCAAGTGGAGGTAGCTATTCAGTAACCTTAAGGTTCACCTCATGGCCTTAATTGATGTTATCATTGGAACCAGGGATCCTTCTCCTTGAGGGTGCCATTGTAAGGTTGTTAACTTCCCTCTCTAGTGAAGTTGCCAAAAATGTAGGTGTGGAGATTCGAGTGTGAGGGTCATACGTGTGCTACATAAGAATACGCTATATGTTGCCTAATAAGGAAAGTGACACGTGTAAGGATGATTAAGGTTGGATGAGATGGAGAGGAGGAGTAGGCGATCTTGAACAAGGCTCAACACTTTGGTGATAGATATAAATGTGTGGGTAGATTCTAGTTTTGATCTTTTTGAGGAAAATCTGATAGAGTAACCACGTCTTTTCCAAATAAACTAGTCCCTTTCAATGAGTAGGTGTGGGATATTTATGATATTTGGCCATGAATCTTGTTCGTTGGATGATGACAACAATCAATGGTTCTAGACAAATGAGCCCTTATATAGGCTTTGTATAGGTTTAAGCCCATTAGAAGCTTTTAGAATGTGCGTGAGCCTTATTAAGAAAGGTTAGATCAAACTAGTCGATCTAATGGGCTTTACTCCTAGCCCACCATATCAAATCTCTCTTAATCACCCCAAGACATGAACTTTACTTTCTAGTGCTGTCACCTTGGTTTAAAGAGTTAAATCCATTAAAGTAACAAGCCACGAGCCCATGAATTAGATTTAGCCCTCTACAATTAGCTAAGCAAAATGGATACTTGTAAGACCAATAAGTTGCTTTTGTACTGTCTCATACAGGTAGGTCGAGTTGAGTTGTAGTACTCAACTTTGTTATTCCGTTTTTCAAGTGTTTAAGACCAGTTGAAAGTTCTTGTCATAAACTGAGTAATAGAGGTGGAAATCTTTAGTTTAGGATTGAAGTCAAAGGTAGTAATTTAGATTGAGCTAAGTAGGACACGAACAACATTTCCTAGGAATCAAAGGTATGAGAGGGGTTTTGATGGATAGAGTCATTAGAAAACTATACGCACATTTGCAGGTATGAGACTAAAGATAGGGTTTAAAATTTTGAATAAATGGTTGTAATTTGATTTGAGATTGTTTAACTTTAAAGGATTTTTGTTGATAAGTAATGATGTAAAATCAAGGTGTCAAATGACAAACATGGGAGGAAGAAAAATAGATTGAATAGGAGAGTGGAAAGCTAGGGACGAGAAGCAAGCACAACTAGCGTTTGGATGCCATGCTAATGGGGAATAAGGACAGCTCGCTATCCATTCTAGACATCACCAAAGAATTTCCTCTACTGTATCTTCTAATTCTTCAATAGAGCACACGAATAATCAAAACACAAAATTGATTCAAGAACATAATTTCCTCCCCTATTTAACAAATAATCAACCTCAGCTTCAAATATCATCACAACAACATAAGATTCATCAAGTAACTATCAATCAAGAACACACCATATTTGGTAGATCATTAATTCTCCCACTCAAAATAGCCATATTTCTAAATTAATAAATCTTTAAGTTGCTCGACATGTCACACTCTGAAGGGGGCTTAGAAGTCTCCACTAAAATCATCATGGCATGTGTGCACCCATTACATGATAATTATTTTACGAGTTAGAGAACGTAAGACTCTAAATAAATAATTGTATTTATAACTAATCATAGTACATATAATTGGATAATAAAATATAATTATGGATCCCGTATCCCACGGTCAACTATGATCGTAGAGAATTGGTATCCCTTACCGATCAATAAAATAAGATAAACCTTAGGTTTCTCAATTTCAAATTCTATTTACATAAAGAACCTAACATTTCATCTAAACAATCTATTCTTCACAATTTTTACTTTGTCGTTCTGGTCTTCTAAAAACTCTCGACACTTTACAACTTATCCCATCCAGAGCTTTCGTAATCGCTACCTACAAAAGAATTTATGAGGGGGTAAGCACATTATGGCTTAATAAATGGGATGGTAACACTTTTAATGCTATGTACACATAAGCAAATTCAAATCAAGTTATCAAACATATGCTATGTGTGACCAAACATATAAATGCAACATCTCATGTGGTCTTCCGGTAACCAACTTAAGGTCTAGGGTTTATGCCCCCCTTGACCTTGGGTTAGGGATTCTGAAGCTACCATCAGTGCCTAAGTCATTACCCGGTTTATTTATCTTATTACTTTGTTAATTATGATATCTTCTTAACTTAACAATGAACTCTCTTGTACCTCTTTGCACTAGACGAAGTAAAATCTTTAAGGACCGACCAACTCGGAACCATCAAGGCACAACAATCCCCTAATCACTTAGTTCACACTTGGCGAAACAGTAATCCTCTTGATTATCCCGGTGAGCCTTATAGCAATGATGGCTTTCAATCTCATGTAATGTCTCATGGAAATGCATGTCCAGTTTTAAATTAGGTCTACTTCCTTAACTAATTGATTTAAGGTGATCAAATAACATATACAGTCACAATCAATTCTCATTCAAAACAATGAAGTAACTACTAAGCATTTCAATTCACATTTACTACAAAAAGCAAGATCATGCCTTTCTTATCACACAAAACAGACATTGAACCTAGACCTCGTGGATGTAGACTTATCCAGTTATGCAACAGGTTTAGTTAACTCGGCACATCTATGCCATTTCTCTTAGATGTCAAACTAACCACTCGATGTTGATATACAATCATCATACTTGGCACCATTATGTCATTTCTCTTAAATGCTAAACCAACCACTTGGGGTTAATTTACAATCATTATCTCTGACACCTCTATGTCATTGCACTTCTCAAGTACTCTATTATTCACACTTCCAAGAGCCAGTAAGGACATCTCGTATTTTCCCTTTTTAAGTCCTCAAGACATTTTTATATGATATATATATATATGTATGTATCTACACATATAGGTATGTACATGAACTATCTTTAATTAAAGATACTTTACTAGATGCCTTCCCTTACGTACTTAAGAGGGCAAGAAAATAGGATCGTTAAGTTGTAAAAACCAAGGTTGCACTCATGATTTGTATGGTTGTTTTCATGAGTGTATTATATAGATATAATAGGAAAATAAGTTTGCCTAAGTATATATACACATTCAGGAACCAACTCTGATATGTATACATAATGACATCTATAAACCTTATTCCAACTAAGCACACCTGCTCGATGGCTCTAGAAGGGAAAGCTAGGTTTCTATGTTTTGATTTAATTTGGAAGAAAACAATTTTAAATCATGGGTTAAGCTTGTGTTTATAGCACTAGCAACATAGCGCTAAGTGCTATCATTAAGGTAATGACATCTAAACCCCTAGACCATGCCATCCTTTATACTCTTTATGACTTTTTTCCTAACTCATTAATCCCTATGACTTAACTCAGCAATAATCACATTAAATTGCAAACACAATAAACAACAATTTGACATGCATAGCAATCAACATACAACACAACATGGTAACATATCATTAAGTTTCTCACTCACTTGTTTAAGGTTGCCATAGCCCTAGTCAGAGTAGAGCAATTCTAGCGAGTAACCCCTTTTTCTTTCCTCTTGAAATCAGTGTCCTTTTGTAATGCTTCCTCAACCAACCATAGAATGTCGCATCTCTACCTAACTTAAGTAGTTTTCTAGCACCTGATATGTGTACTTCACTAGTTATACATTTGATGGCAAGGCATGAAGTTTCCTCCTTAAGGAACTTTGGGCGAACTAAATTTGAATGTTGAACACTCCTTCAACATGATTCTGATACAAGGTTCCAGAATGAACGATCTTCCTACGAATCATTGCTTCTAACACCCCAACTTACTATGATCGATTGTTTGCTTTCCTTGTGTAGAAGTTAAGCAATGGAATATCTTTTACCTGCCAAATTTAGAATTCCTCCTTCCGTGCATGCAAGATACCCTTAGAACAAACAACAAAAGGTCTTGCACCAGGGTATTTGGCCAAGAATGATCTTCCTTAACATCCTTTGAAAATTCCATTATGAAATCCATTTCATTCTAAATATTCCCCAAGCCATCATCTTAGATGTTGCTTAAATCATTCCCTTCACCATCTACACCATCATAGACGCTTCTCTTGTCCATAAAGCATCTTTGAACCTTTCGTTTATCAATTTGTCTTTAATATCTTCCAACGATTTACTTGTAAGATAACCTACAGGATTTAGTAGTCCTTAAAGGTTTTGTATCACCTCTTTTCTTTTCTCTTTTGTTGATATTTCCACCTACGGGTTCCCCATAATTTCTATCGGTTTTCATCCTCACTCATGCTTCTATTACCATAAGTACACCAACCATTCCACACACCATGTACAAACACGCCCACATATTCTTATCCATAAACATACACACTCCGCACACCACACATGCACCTATACATACATGCACACAATCATACCACACACCTAATTACACACACACACAACTGCACTTTACTATCCTCTTTTCTCCTCAAGTCTACATGCACACATACACCACTAGTGTATACATACACACATACTCCACACATGTTCTACACCACCGACATACAAATACGCATATACTCCACTTACACCTCACACCACCAATACATACTTACCCTCATACTCCACACAAATTACACACCTCCCATATACATACCCACATTGCATACCATCTCTTACACATACATACGTACCCACACCACATGCATCTCATACACTTACACATATACTCCACATACACCTTACACCACTAATACATACGCACCACCTACTTTGCACACACTACATTCATCTTCCCTACCCATACACACATGTTTCACACCCCACACATCAT
Organism: Laguncularia racemosa; assembly: GCA_037954665.1. Lineage (NCBI taxonomy): Eukaryota > Viridiplantae > Streptophyta > Magnoliopsida > Myrtales > Combretaceae > Laguncularia > Laguncularia racemosa. The sequence goes on from JBBMOL010000196.1 coordinate 1,224,787, forward strand.
CTCATACTTATACATACATATCCTACACACACCATCCTCAACTTCCATACTTACACACACATGTCCATACACCAAACACCATTTCACACACATACATATATGCCCACACACACCACTCCTTCCATATATATATACACATATGCTATATACTCCACACACACCACTCCTTCCATATATATATACACACATGCTATATACTCCACACACCTTACACCTTCCATACACCTATACACATACTCCACACATCTTACACTTTCCATACACATACATACCCTCACACACTACATGGCATCCACACACACACACACACAAACCGCACCTACCACACACCATCCATATGCATACACCCATCTCACACATACTGTATATCATTCCATACACATACACTTTGCCTACACCTCACACCCATATATATACACATGCCGCACACACCACATACATATACTGCACACCTTACATCACCTTATGCACATACGCATATACTCACAAGCATTACACACACACGGTTTCTCCTTCCTTATACATATACATACCCTTACACCACGCTCTCATATACCTATAGGCACATCCTTGCACACCACATGCCATCACCTACACTTATGCACATCCTTACATACACCATGCACTATCACCCACACATACACACATCTCCATGTACATCACACCTACCTTCCATATCCAAACACACATATCCGCACCACATACCATTTCAATACACATACACACATACTCACACACTGCACACTTGCCTCATCCTTTCCCACACATATACACATACCCTCACTCTTTACACACCTTCTATACACATTTACACATACCCACACATACACTTACATCTAATTTCCCATTCTTTTCCTTCTTTCTCCCACCGATTCCTTTTTCTCTTCCTTTTCTCTCTTTCCACTACAACTGCCTACTACCACTATTGGGTAATTGTCATCTTTACTACCATTATTGTGGTCGTTATGGTCATTGCTATTACCGTGGTTGGGTCGCCATTACTGCTACTATTGGGGTCACCCTTGCTACGGCAGTTGCAGTTGTTGTTCTCCCCCTTCACACAAACACATACGGTTGTAACAGGCTAGCTCCTCCACCTCATGCACATACAAACACATCTTTGCACCTCGTAACCCTCCCTTCTCTACTGGTCCGTCATCCACTTACGCTGGAGACCAGATCACCATGGAGGCTTGGATGTTTCTGTCATCATTGCGGTCGTTGTGGTCATCATTGTTGTTGCTATTTTCGAGGATGTTGCCGCTATTGCTATTGTAGTTGCTCTTGTGGAATTTGTTGCTATTAGGATCATCGTTGCAGTTGCTGTGGGGATTGCCTTTGCTATTACTGTTACGGTTATTACAGTCGTAGTTGTCGTCGCTACTGCTGTTGTTGTTACGGTCCTTGCTATTGCTATCCTAGAGCTGAGCCATCTATTGATGTGCCTAAAAACCAAGATTAAGTACATGAAAATGAATCAAAGAAACAACTTCAATTCATAAGATCAAATCCGGTTCAACAAGCTAAGAAATTGTGTGAATCCATGGTGAAAATGCAATAAGTTTCGAATGCTCAATTGTTGCAATTACAATTCCACAAAGATAATTTCTTCAATATACAATAATCACAAATGAATTCCATGTGAAATACACCAAGATGAGCAAGAACCAATTCCGAAAACCTCCCTTCCCACAATATCCAATTCACAGTTCAAAATGACAAACAATTGTTGATGGTGAATCACAAGTATGATAATTACTAAAATAAACACACTATTTCAAATTGATACCAATTCAAATCTAACCAAGAAATGTTCTAATCCAACCCTAGATATTACACACTAGAGAAGAAAAAGAAAACACAACAATTAGAAATTGATATGACTCACAATTTCAATTATTGCACTCGCCACAATCTCAACTCTTAGGATTGAAATTGATAAGAGGAAATTGAACTAGGAAACCCTAAGCTCTCTCACGAAAAGTGTGACGTTCTAATATTAAAAATATGACCTCATCAAACCTTACTTTAAGCAAGTATTTATACTTGCTCCCTTTAGGGTTAGAAAATGCACAAAATTACAACTTTACCACTTTTAAGGTGGTTGGTCCTAAATGAAAATTACAATCCAAAATGAAAGTGTCCCAAAAAAAAATACAACATAAAATAGTCCATAGAACAATTACAAAGTAAAAAATATCATAAATCTTCATGAGCCACTACTTCGAAATGGAAACAATCGCAGTAAGCCTTTGATTGCAAATCTGAAGATGTCCCGTAGCCATCAACTAGTGTAGGATATATTGGCATCCCATGGAGAACTTATTATTATACCTGCAAGATTATTTCTCAAATATTTATTAGATAAAAGAAATGAAGTAAAATATGAGCGATTTGGATCATCATCCAAATCCAGTTTGAAAGCATAGATGGTGTTGGAAAATTTCCCATCATCTGTGCTCGATGAGATTAGCCGCCCCCATGGTCATCCTTCGAGCCTACCATAACACCACACGAGTGGTAGGACTTTCGACTAAGGCCACCTATGGTTCATCAACTAGCAACGCCACCCACAGACCCAAAAAGCACAAGCTGAATCTCGAGAGAGAGCCATCACCATGTGTAGTTGCAATTAGAAGACATCAGCCAGGTGAGTCAAAGTGGGAGTGGGAAGAAGGTGTGATGAGAGAGAGTGACAAAGGGGAGATTGCACTGCGTCAAGGGAATATGAAAATGATGGGGAGGAAGAATGAAGGAAGGGGAAACGCTGAATAGGGGAAAGGTAGGGGAGACACGGTCTAGGAGGAGAAGAGAAGAAGAAGAGAGGAAGAAGAAAGGAAAGAAAAAAAAAAGAAAGAGAGAGAGAGACCGAGACGAGTTGAGGAGCTGCACCGGTGATGTGATGGATGTGACGGCCTATCACGCCCCCTGCTGCTGCTGCCACCGTTTGGAAGGATGGGATGTTGTAGCAGATTTTGAAATATCTTCTTTTTTTTTTTTGTTTACAGTTGTGTGTATATATATATTTATATTATATTTTGATTATATTTTATATTATAAATGTCTTTATTTTAATATTTTTCTCGCGTACAAAAATATCTTTAAATTTTATATTTTTAGCATTTTATTCCGAAATCTTACGTCTAAGCTAATCTAATTATCTCAAATATAAATATTTACTCTAAATTTTTATTTAAAATTTCTAGATCTATAATTTAAATTAATTTCATTATTTAACCTAATATCATTTGAAAATTATGTTTCGAAGAATTATTCTTCTAATTATTTAAATTTTCAAAACCTATTATTATCACAAAATAAAATAATATTTATTATTTTATTTATTTTCTGTAAATGTTCATATAGCTTTTTGAAAATTTTAAGATTTTACATAAAAAATTCAACAACATGCCTATAGAAATGAAAGTTCAGCACATAAGTAAGTTATTCAACCACCTGAAACTAATCTAAAACCAACTATACCAGAATTTAAATTAAACAACTTACGTTTTTTAGTTATGGTTTCTTTCGGCAAAGTCTTCGACTCCTCGGTTTTTAGATTCGTTTTCTTGATTTGATGATATCAGGGACCTGAAATGCGCAAAATAAGAGTTGAACATATCGAATTCTACTAGTACATATGAGCAAAAGCAGATCTTGAAAGGAATTCGGAATTCGGAAACACAACTAGACTGTGAACAATGAGTTGCTGCAATTTTGATGTTAGTAGGCTGTAGAAGGAAATCTTGATGTGAAACTCGACTTCTTTTACCAATTTCTCGAAACTAGGAATCCGATGGAAGTTACAGAATTGAGTTTCGTTGAGACTTTGAGTGATAAAGAGTGAGTAGAAGTAGCCAGATGGGGGTTTGGCTTCATATCAGCTGACAAAGGGGAAGGAGAAACTTCGTACTGGCTGATATGTATCGATGCACACACACACAAAAAACGATTGCTTCAATATTGGGTTTGATAATAGTCAAGGAGCCGCATCTTCTTGAACTTACTTTACATGTGGCTATTTGTAAGAGTACAAAAGGGCTGGAGCTACGAAGTTCACCCCAGAATAAGTATTGAGGATGGAAAATTTTCGGTCCAAACAATACGTGCATTATTAGTCTCTTAATTACAATATTTTTCAATAAACTTTACACGCAGCCTAATTATAATTTATAAAATATGTATATTCATTTAAAATTATTCTTTTGTTACCTTAACTTGTATGCTTGCTATCTCCTATTTGTTTATAAAATTATTCGTAATGTCCCAATTGATGCGTCTCTCAAAACTCCACATTTTCGTTAGCGCACATATGATCATAGAAACAACACATGATATGCTTGCATTGGTACTACATCACATAACACCTCATCCTCATACCTACCAATGCGAAAACCAATCAAGGCTGGCTTACTCATCTTAGTCTCACCACTATCATCCAACCACTGCAATTTATATGGACTAGGGTGTCTAACAGTTTTGAGCCCCAGCCTCTCAACAATAAAATTGCTCACTACATTGGTGCAACTCCCTCCATCAATGATCAAACTGCAAATATGATCTCCTAGATAACATCTAGTATGAAATATATTCTCCCTTTGCACCTCCTCTTCTTCCTTCACTTGCACATTCAAAGCTTGCTTCACTACTGCCACTAGCCTTCCCATTGCAGGTTCCTCATCATCACTAGCATCCTCTAATGGAGGCATATCATCTTCTTCACTATCCCCCTCAGTCTCATACTCACCATCATCACGCAAAATCATAACACGCCTATTTGGGCATTGACTAGCAATATGGCCTCTACCTTGGAATTTAAAACATCTAATGTCACGATTTCTAGAATTAGAAGAATCAAGGTTACCTTGGTAATCAGGAGTAGAACCCGCTTGCCTCAGCTCCCCTTTTGGTTTGGTGGGTAAAGGCTTTTCTTCCTTCTTCCATTGGTTAGTCTTCTAGGTGGATGAACCATTACCCTGTTGAAACCGTGCATTACTACTACCTTTCCTCTTGTGCTGGTTCTCAACCTTTATAGCCATGTGAACCATATCCTCCAATTCTACATAATGTTGCAATTCAACAACATTTTGGATTTCTCTATTCAACCCAGCAAGAAATCTAGCCATAGGTAGCCTCTCTATCCTCCTCTACATTCGTCCTAATCATAGTGACTTCCATCTCCTTAAAATACTCATCCACGCTTCGGCTTCCCTACCTAAGAGTTTGCAATTTGTTGTGCAATTCACGATAGTAATACGTAGGCACAAACCGCTTCTTCATCACCCTTTTCATCTCTTCCCAAGACTCAATAGGTGGCTCGCCACTCCTTCTATTCAACATTAGTTGATCCCACCACACTATGGCATAATCTGAAAATTCAATGGTAGCAAGTTTCACTTTCTTTCTCCCACTATAGTTATGACAATCAAACACCATCTCTACCTTCTTCTCCCACTCTAAGTACGCCTCGGGATCATTCTTCCCTTGGAAAGGAGAAATCTTCATCTTTATGCTACTTAATTGATCATCCTCTCTATTCCTATCTCCTCTATCTTTCCAATCCCTAGTTCCTCTATTCCGACCACTATATCCTTTATAACTCCCGACAAAAGGCTCATCAAAGTCATCATCCGACATTTCATCTCTACCCCTTTGTACTCTCCTGGATCGACTCTCCCTCTTACGCCCTTGGAATACGTTCGTAGATTGCTCTAGTCTTTGCTCTACCGTCTCATGAATTTGTTCCATTCCCTCTTGAAACATTCTCTTCATTTCACCCCTCAACGCCTCAATTACTAACCTAGCATCAAACCTTCCCCTCTTGCCTTCAGGAGAATGTTGCCTCGACATTGTTCCTACAAAAAGATTAGTATTCCTGCAAAAAGATTAGTACTAACACAAATATATATATGATTAAACCTCACGATACACTCCCTTACGTGTTTCGCTCAAATGATGATATCACACAGTCACTCATGTATTCTCACAAACAACGATGATATCAACTCGCCAATTTCCTCTTCTCAATTCTCTTGGAACTAACCCGAACTACACCATTTCCCTTCCGTAGAATTCAAAACAACTCTAGGGTTCGTAAATTTTCCTCTCTTTTTTTTCTATCCAATTTTTTTTTTTTTGTCTTTGTTGTTGCTCTTGATCACGTTTCTCTTTTCTTTTTTTTTTGTGTCGTGATTCTTCCTTTTTTTTTGTAACAATCGACTAGTAGATACTACACTATCAATAGACAATTAATACTATGAAATTGAATGCTAACAATGGATATGAACGATTGGAGTTAGGGTTTTGATGTTACCTTCCTCAAACCGAACTGATGTTTTGACAAACCTAAGCTCTGATACCAAACTGATGCGAGATCGGTTTGATCGGATTCCTAACTGATACAAACCACGCCAACCTGTGACAAAACCCAATACCAATACGTTTGGAATTCGTTACCTAAGATGTAAAACACCCTCGAATGGAAACCGCGACTCGTTGTCTATAAGCAAGACAAGAACCTTGGTATAATGTGAAGACGCCACAATCGGGATGAAAGACGATTGATAAGTCGGGATGAATGCCACGGAAATTAATCCGATAAGTTCTAGTTAGTTCTTGAAGAACCAAAAGAGGAGCCTCTCAAAAGTGTTTGTAATGTTCTAAGATGTATGATATTACTCTATTCTAAACCCTAGGAGCTTTATACTAGGGTTACAGTTCGTGAAAATACAAGTCCAAAACGACGTCACTTCACTAAGTGCGTAAAAATAACAAACAAGACATGATGACCGGCAGGGGATACACGGCCGTGTACTTTGGCCGTATATGATTTTGTGGAAATTCTTGTCTCCTTACACAGCGATGCCTTTTAGCCGTGTGTCTGGCCGTGTATGATTCTGTGTAATCTTGAGATTCCTACATGGTCGTGCCTTGAAAATACACGCCCTCTTCATCACGTTGTCCGATGTGACTTGTACAAGAGCAAGGATCTTCCCATGGTTGTTCCAATCCTTTCCAACTTCATGATTGCTCCAATCCTTTCCGGCTTCATGAACATCCTTTATCAACCCGTTAAGTGCTTCCTTGAGTCGTTTCGCTCGACTTCTTGTGATCGGTCTAGGTAGCACTTCAAGAGGATCCACATTTCTTCTTCCGGCTTGGCTTTGCTCATCATATACCATTTTTAGGATTTTTTAATAACAATTGAAAATAAAGAATAAACTGTCACTAGTATATCATCCTTAACTTTCTTTTTTCCCTTGTTGTGAAATTTGACAACTTTAAACCTTTGATTATAAGAAATATCAAAATTTTCATTGCAAAACAAGAGAAAGATAGTAATGGCTTCTGAGAGTGTAAGTTCCTTGCACTAGCCCTGTGATTTGTATTGCGCCTGCTTGCACGAAGATGATGACCAACATATGAACACAGCGTGAGACAAGATTGTGAAGTGTTGTACCTCGGCATACGTTTTCAAGAAAAGTATTATATAACGCCTTGAAACTTAAGCAACACTATTATTCACTGCATGTCCTTATATATAAGATACATTAAGCTATGACCCTATTGATACACTAATCCTGTAATTCTATAGCCAAAATCCACTTACTCAATATATCTAACTTATATAAATACAATTTAATTCATATATAAAACCTTGAAACTAATTTAACATAAAATCTATAATCAACATCTAACACAATAGAATAATTATAAAACAATATTCTATTTTCCTCTAAGATATCAATGTTCATTACATATATGTAACTCAACTTCTCCTAAAGTCTATTCATCATAGTAATAATGAAACTCATCTTCTTCCTCCCCCACTAGTTCATTCACTCCTAAGTTACCTTCTTGGTTATCAACTCCCTTAATTCCTGCATCTGAAAAAAATATATTCTCAAGGGGTAAGTTAATGGTGAGTACATATAATACAAGTACACACACATGAACACTCATAAACTTAATTCACATATATTATATAGAACATAAATAGAAAGTAACCATTTCATGATATACTTTAAGCCCATACGCAACAGTAGGGTACTTATAACCGCCTCCACATACTTAAACATTTGGAACATGAATTGGTGATGGAAACTGCCACCACAAGCTCTACACCCATGATCCCTTAAACTTTAAATGTAGTGATAGGAACTACCACTATAGGCCCCACATCTATAAACCTTAAACCATGAACTAGTGATGGAACTACCACCATGGACCTCACACCCATTATCCTTAAGCCTTAAATGTGGTGATGGGAATTGCTACTATGAGTCCCACACCCAAGAATACTTAAACCTTAAATGTGGTAATAAGAACTACCACTATGGGCCTGATACTCATGAACACTTAAACCTTAAACTTAACGCAGTTCATTTCCAAGTATAACTCTACTAAAGACAACGTTATACAAGGATCATTAGGGGCACTCTTTAAGAATTTGCCACTACGGGCTCCTAGGCTGAGCTAAGTATATACAACAACTTAAATACTTAAGCCAATTCAGTCAACTTAATCAAATTCAACATGTATGCTAACTCAAACAAGCATATAACAAGTAGTTACACGTACTTGGATTCTTAGTCTTAAGCACAACAGGTCTTAAAATTAAGATAATCTTTAATCTATCAAAACAATAATGATCTCCACTTAGTACTAATCTAATAACAATATAAATTTCTTATTTCTCCTAAGCTGTTAGATTTTTTAAGGTTTTACTAAATACCTAGGTTGTGTGGAAATTTGTTTAATTAGAAAAGAAATTGGGAAAACAAAGTTTCTCTAAGTATATAGTTGTGTTTGAGACCATGTACTTTAGCATAGTCAGATTATATGGTCGCGTTGATGGTCATGTATTTTTCCGTGAGTTTTAGCATTTGACATGCCTTGGTATACGGATGTGTTAATGGTCATGTACCTTTCTATTTACTTTAGAATTTTGGCAAGCCTTAGTATACAGTCGTATTGATGGTCATGTACCTTTGTACACACATGCATTCCAGCATAGGTAAATACATAAGTGTGCACTTAACCGTGTTTCCTATTTTCCTTCATGAATCCAAATTTCTATCTTCCCAATTTATTCTTAAATCCCTTAATCTTATGCTTAATTGAATCCTAAAACATGTAGTTTGTAATCAAATTTCATAATTTAGGGGACTTACTTCTCAATTTTTGTAAATAGAATCCTTAATCGGTTGATCTTTGTGCTTGTCCCATCCTGTCCTTAATCTAGATACTAATTGAACAAAGCAATGGAAATTGATTAAATCTTAAATTTCACATGCGAAATAACCATTAATTCATTAAACCTCTTACCTGATTTACTCATATTCATCCTTGTGGTTTGCTAGGTCACCTTATATTCTAGAGAGCGTTTTCCCTTTCTCTTGTTGTGTCACTATGCAAAATGGTAAAAGGAGGCACTCTAGGTCAAATTGGAGTATATATACACTTCTTGCACAATGATCCATTTACCCCTCATTTTATATAAATTTCCATCTTTGACCTTGGTTTATGTTTTATGATATACGCTATATGAAATAATTGTATGGTTATTGGCATTCTCAGCATCCCTCCCCCCCGTAAAAACTTTCATCTTCGAAAGTGTCTAATTCTAAAAGAGTTCTAAATACTTATTTCTCATCTCTTCTTCCAATTCCCACATCGCTTCTCATTCGGTTTGATTCGTTCATTGCACTTTGACGTAGGGAATCATTCTCCTTCTTAACACTTGTTCTTTTTTGTCTACAACTTTGACTTCTCTTTCCACAAAAGACAAGTTTAGCTACACATTTAATGGCTCCAAAGCCACTACATGATCCGGGTGGGGTACATACTTGTTCAACATGGATACATGGAATACATTATGTACCCCAACTAAACTTAGCGGGAGAGTAAACCTATAAGCCATAGTACCTACTCTTTCCAAGATCTAAAATGGGCCTATATATCTTAGATTTAGCTTCCCCCTCAAATCGAATTTGATCATCCCTTTGGCTAAAAAAACTTTCAATAGGACTTTATCTCTTACCTAGAACTCCAAAGGGCATCTTCCCTTGTTTGTATAGTTCTTTTATCTTGACTAAGTTGTTTATATCCTCTACTTATTTAGTTTCACCTTGTCCACTACCTTTTAGACTAATTTTGGTCCCAACATCTACCTTTCTCCTACTTCATCCTAATGTAGTGAGGATATGTACTTTCTTCCATAATGATCCTCATAAGGAACTATCTGGATGATTTCTTGGTAGCTATGTATGCTCATTCTAGTTACCTCCAAGATCCAATGTACAAGCTTTGAGCAAATCTTTTAGTATTTATATGGTCCTCTTAGATTAACCATCCCTCTGAGGCTGGAATATAGTGTTGAAATGTAGTTTGGTACCTAAAGCTTTGTGTAAGTTACTCCAAAATTCACTTACAAACCTTGTGTCTCTATCAAAATTTATGGTCACTAATACTCCATGTAATTTGACTATCTCCTATATGTATATCTAAATCAGTTTCTCTAGTTTGTATCCCCTTTTAATAGGTAGAAAATGAGTAAACTTGGTTAACCTATCCACTATTACCTAAACTGCATCTTGCTTTTCTTTAGTAATTAGGAAAGCTATAACAAAGTTCATTGTCACATGCTCCCATTTCCATTTTGGTATAGAAGAGACTGTTATTCTCTAGTTGGTTTCTGATGCTCTATTTTGATCTGCTGCATGTAAGGCATCTATCTAAATACTCAACTATCTCCCTTTTTCATGTTCTTCCACCAATAGTGACTCTTCAGGTCCTTATAATTTTAGTACTTCCCGGATGTATTATGCAAGCTGAATAATGTCTCTTTCATTATGTCTCTTTTCAATTTTATATCCCCTAGCACATATAATCTAGTTCCATATCTCAAGATCCTCTCTACATCCAAGTTGAATTCATGAGTCTTACCTTATTCCATTTTACTCTTGATTTCTTGGATATCTTTATCTTCTACTTAGCCAATCTTGATTTTATCCCTTATGGTTAGCTATATACATAAAGTAGCCATTTTTGCTACCAATTTTTGAGTTAAAATCTCTAACTCCAATTCACACATGTCTTCCAATAACTCCTTTTGTGAAGTGATAGGAGTGGCTACATCACCTTGTTTCTTTCTACTAAGGACTTTTGCCACCACATTGGCCTTTCCTAGATGGTATTGAATTTCTAAGTCATAGTCTTTGATCAGCTCTAACCATCTCCTCTATCTCATATTCAACTCCTTTTTATGTGAAGATATACTTCAAGCTCTTGTGATAGATGAAGATTTTACACCTCTCTTTATATAGGTAATGCCTTCATAGCTTTAAGGTTAGTACCACAGCTACTAACTCCAAGTCATGAGTTGTGTAATTCTTCCCATAAGGCTTCAGTTGGTAAGATGCATAAGCTATCACTTGACCCCCCTTACATTAACACACATTGTATCCCTTAAACTAAGGCATCACTATACATTGTAAATTCTTCTCCACTCTTGGATAATGTTAGAACTAGTGCTAATATGAGTTTCTCTTTGAGTGTTCGAAAGCTGGCCTCACATTAGTTATCCTACTCAAACCTTACATTTCTTTATGTCAACTTGGTGAGAGAAGTTGCTATCTTGGAAAATCCCTCTACAAACTTTCTACAGTAGCCTACTAAACCTAAGAAGCTTCTTATATCCATGACTGTCTTTAGTCTATGCCAATCTACTACAGCTTTCACCTTTTCTAAGTTTACAAATATCCTATCTTTGTTAATCACATGATCTAAGAAAACCATCTGCTTCAACCAAAATTCACATTTATTAGATTTGGCATATAGTCTTTCTTCTTATAGCCTATCTAGCACTAATCTCAAGTGTTCTTCATGTTCTTCATTACTTCTTGAGTATATCAGGATACTGTTTATAAAGATGATTATAAATTTTTTTTAGAAAATTTTTGATACTCTATTCATTAGATCCATAAAGGCTCTAGGTGCATTAGTCAATCTAAAGGGCATCACCAAGAATTCATAGTGCCCATATTTGGTCTTAAAGGTTGTTTTCTAGATGTCTTCTTCTTTATTTCTCAACTAGTGGCATCTTGATCTTAGGTTTACTTTTGAAAACACTTAAGCTCCCTGTAGTTGGCCAAACAAGTCATCTATCTAGGGAGAAGATATTTATTCCTAATAGTTTTAACTCTCTATAGTCTATACAGAGTCTCATGTTTCCATCTTTCTTCTTAACAAACAAGATTAGCATACCCCATGGAGACACTAGGTCTTATGAAACCCTTATTTTGTAACTCTTATAATTATTTCCTTAGTTCTTCTAATTCTACTAGTGTCATCCTATAGATGGTTTTGATGTTGGTATTATGCCCTATATTAAGTCAATACTAAATTCTATCTCCCTAGTTAGGGGTAAACTAGGAAAGCCTTATAGAAAAACTTTTGGGAATTCTCTCACTATAAGTACCACTTCCAACTTGGCTTCTTCACTAGCTTCAACAAATACAGTTGCCATTCCTTCCCCATATCTCATAAGTAGGTAATCTAGTGGCTCTCTAAACTTTCAGTTTATACTGAAATACTCCTCCTAGTATACTAAGTTGCACCTCCATGTTGTGATGGTAGCCTGGTATTTTAACAACCAATTGACACTCAAAATGATGTCAAACTCTATCATCTTTAAGAAGAAGAGCTCTATTGGTATCACCTAATCCTGTATCTCTATTCCCACTCCTCTACATATTCTACTTATCCTCCCTCCAACTCCTAAAGGAGTACTAATAGCCAGACTATCATTCATGTACTTAACATCTAATGTACATGCACATACAAAATTTTTAAACACATAGGATGTAGATGCACTAGTATCAAACAATATATAGGCATTACAGGAGTATATTAGAAGCATACCTATAATGTTGTCCACATTAGGGATGTCATGAACCTGCTACTATCGGATAGCAAACACCCTAGTAGGAACTCGTATCCAAACCCCCCTACTTGTGGTCTACTACCCTATTCCCTCACTAAAGGTCTGGTTACCTATTAAGTTGGGGCTACCTAATTCCTTACTTGTCCCTAAGGATAGTTAACTACTTTGTGTCCCCTTTGCTTACACACATGACAAAAGATTAAGGAAACTAACCTCTTAGTACAATGCCTGCTAATGTGTCATGTCTTCCCACAAGAGAAGCATTCACTATCTAGATATCTACACTCTCTCAACTCATTTAACCTATAACACCTAGTACATTTGACATTTGAGCCTATTGTAGGAAGTGCTAAAGGCACTAGTCTAATATGTAGAAGAGGGGCTGCAACACTTTGTGTTTTGTTCTTATACATATGAGGTCTCTTTCCTTTATCTTGCCCCATTTCACTTGAGGCAAGTCTATTTCCCAAAACTATTGTTGCTCTACAGGTCTTCTGTTCTTCTATACTTTTTCCTGCTTTGCTTAAGGTTCTTAGCCTTATCAACCACTTTAACATAGGTATTCAGTTGAAAGGCCTCAACTTCATGTCGAAGATCCAAATCCAAGCCTCTCAAAAATCTTCTAGCCTGAGATCTATCATCATTATAAACATTTTCAGGTAGAAATTAGATTAGGCAGTTCAATTCCACCATATTCTTCTACTGTTAGTCCCTTTGCTCATAGTTATAGTACTCATTTTCCATCCTATCCCTAGAGTTGCTAAGGAAGTATCTCTAATAGAATAATCTTCGGAACACTACCTAGTTCATGCATTCCTTAGCTAATCTAAGAACTGAGGCCCACCATTTTGTTATAGTTCCCTTTAGCATAAATGAAACATAATTGACCTTTTTATCTGTAGGTATCTAAAAGACGGCAAATGTTTCTCCATTTCCCATACCCAATCCTCAGCTTTGATTAGGTCATCCACCTTTAGGTTAAACACTTTAGCTACTCTAATGAATCTATCAAAGTTGATGGGTTCATTAACATTCTAGCGCTATAGAGTATTGGGTGCTTGATGTTATTGTGCTAATAGTCCCACCAAATAATTCACAATTTGCAGCAACCAAACTATCTCTTCAACCATCTAACCCTTTCCCCCTTATGGCTACTAATTTTGAATATCCTCCTCATTAGGGCTACCATTACTAACACTCCTTCCTAACGCTTGATCCAGTAATTCTTTTTGGAGGCATTCAGTTAAGAAGAGACAACTAGATAGACTTAGAGTTAATGTCAATCAATGTTAGTATCAATATATGTTGATATATATATACATAAATACCCTTACACATGATTTCATACTCAAATATGCATATCACTTAGTAGTTGAAAGAAATGCAAGTAAAGTAATAATACAAGAAAATAATTTAATAAATAATTAAGCATCCCACAACCTTACCCACTCTCTCTTTGGCTCATTATCTTATAAATCAAATGCTGAATCACTCTAAAAATCACAATCTATTTTCTACTGTTTGAAACTTATATTTATTGATCAACACTTAGTTTTAAGCATTATCAAACCTAATTACTTTAGGATCATCAACTTATGCTTTATAGATCAAAACTTAAGTCCCTAAAGATCATTAAACCTATGCTCTAATACCGTATAAGCTATAATGCCCCAAAACACGGGCAACGCTACTGCTTGTCACGTGTCCTTATCACATAAGGATATGTGAAGACTCTAAACCTCCTACAATACCACTTAATCTTGTAATTTCTATATCTAAAATCCAATATACTCAATATATCCAACATCATACAAATGTAATCTAATTTCATCCTTCAAGCCTTGAAACCAATTTAACATGAGATCCATAATCGGCATCTAATGAAGCGAATAATTATAAAACACTATTCTATTTTCCTACAAAATCTCAATGTTCATTACATATATGCAACTCAACTTCTCTTAAATTCTATTCACCATAATAATAATGAAACTCATCATCTTCCTCCCCATCTAGTTCATTCACTCCAAGTTACCTTCTTGATTATCAACTCCCTTTGCACTTGCATCTAAAAAAATATATCCTCAAGGGGTGAGTTAATACCTAATATGTATAACATAAGAACACATGCATGAGCATATAGGAACTTAATTCACATACATTATCTAGAACTTAAATAGTAAGCAGCCATTTCATAATATACTTTAAGCCTACATACAACATTAGCATACTCATGAGCCCCTTAACATACTTTCAAACATTTAGAACATGAACTAGTGATGAGAACTACCACTATGGACCCCATACCCATGATTCCTTAAACCTTAAACATGGTGATAGGCATTGTCACTATGAACCCCATACTCATGAACCTTAAACCATAAACTAATGATGGGAACTATCACTATAGGCCCCATACCCATGAAAACTTAAACCTTAAACTCAAGGATCATTGGGGTACTCCCTAGAGATCTGCTACTACGAGCCCTTAGGCCGAGTCAAGCACATATAACAACAATTTAAACACTTAAGCTAATTCATTTAGCTTAACCAAATTCAATATGTATGCTAACTTAAACAAGCATAAAACAAAAAACAGTTACAAGTACCTGGATTCTTATTCTTAAGCACAGCAAGTCTTGGACTTAAGATAATCTTTAATTTATCAAAACAACATTGATCTTTGCTTAATACTAATCTAATAACAATATAAATTTCTTATTTCTCTCAGGCTATTGGATTTTCTAAGGTTTTACTAACTATCTAAGTTACATAGAAATTTGTTTAATTAAAAAAGAAATTGTGAAAACAAAGTTTCTCCAAGTACAAGGTCATGTTTGAGACCGCGTACTTTAGTATGATTAGATTACATGGTCATGTTATATGGTCATGTATCTTTTTGTAGGTTTTAGCATTTGGCATGACTTGGTATATAGTCATACTGATGGTCGTGTACCTTTTTGTGCATTTTATCATTTTGGCACACCCTAGTACATAGTCGTGTTGATGGTCGTGTACCATTAAGCAAGTAAATGGGTATATACTTGACCATGTTCCCTATTTTCTTTCACAAACCCTAATTTCTCTCCTCCCTATTTGTTCTAATTCCTAAATCCCTTAATCCTATGCTTAATTGAATCATAAAGCATGTAGTTTCTAATCAAATTTCATAAGTTATGAGACTTACTTCTCAATTTTTGTGAATAGAATCCTTAATCGATTGATCTTTGTGCTCATCTCATCCCATCCCATCCCATCCTTGATTTGAATTCTAATTGAACAAAGTGATGGAAATTGATTAAATCTTCAATTCCACATGCAAAATAACCATATATTCATTAAACTTCTTACTTGATTTACTTGTATTCATCCTTGTGGTTCGTTGAGTCGCCCAGTACTCTAAAGAGCATTTTCCCTTCCTCTTACTATGCTACTATGCAAAATGATAAAAGAAGACGCTCTAGGTTAAATTGAAGTATTTATATTCTTCTTGCAAAATGACCTATTTATCCCTCATTTTATATAATTTCCCATCTCTCTAACCTTGGTTTATGTTTTACAATACATGCCAGATAAAATAATTGTACGGTTATTTACAAGGACTCCATCTGTAGCTATAACGGCGTTCGAGATGAAAAGAAAAAGTGCGGTCCAATGCCAAAAGGATACGGAATAGTCACGTTTCCACATTTATCAGTGCAGTTGGGCAATGCCCTAGGAGGATTTGCTCCTACAATCCCAGCTCCGCCCCTGTACTAAGAGTCACACCAGAGCAATAATAAAAGTAAGACGTATCACAATTTTGTGTGGAATTTGAACACCTAAGTTAGATAGAACTGAGATTAGGCTAAATATGCTGATATAGTTGGTGTGACCGATGAACCTCTCTCTCCTTTACATATACATAGCCCTTTTTTTTTTATTGCCCCCTCCACCCCTCACCATTATTTGCCTCAAAAAGCCACAGAACAGATGCATCCTTGCATGCTATTACTTCATGTTGCATCAACTGATGCTTTGCAAATAGTAAATACTCAAGGTAGAGCTCTAAGATTCATATAGCAGAAAAAGGGGAACATCTGTGAAGAAATTAAATATAATCTAAAATGCCAAAGGTTAGAGGTTATGAGTCTAGCAAGTACAGATGACATCAGGAAGCAAAACCAGTAATTTTGAGCCGTGTTAACTGGATTGCAATTTCCATCTCAAATTTCAAGGAAATGGCCATTTGTTTTTCACTTTAATGTAATTGTTGGCCAGTGGCCTCATTACCTTCATTGTGCACTCACAAAGGGCATCCTTTGGCTTCTGTTTCGCTCTTTTCACCAGTCAGACCAGAGGGCATGTAACAAATGCAATAGAGTAGTCAAATGATCAACAACAGAAGTCAATAATATAATCCATCTAGAATGATACCAAATTTCCAAAACCAAACATCCTAGATTTCACATGTTTAACATCAACTAAAAACAGTAACACAATTTGAAATAATCAAACAAGGAAATATTAAAATTACGGGTCCCTGTGATGATGTAGAGCAACTCTGCGTCAAATTCCCTAAGATAAGGTACACGACAGCTTTCCTTTTGGGTGTTAACACTCGATTTCATACTACTCATCAAAGGAACAGCGAGGTCCAATGCCCAAAAGGGTATGGAATAGTCACGTTTTTACATTTCTCAATGCAGTCGAGGAGGGAATGCTCTTCTAGGATTTGCTTCCTGAGTCGTAGCTTCTGTACTTAGAACCAAGACCAAAGCAATTATAAAAGTAAAATGCACCGTGACACTTTGAGTCGAATATGACAACCTAATCTGGATGGTAAGAGAAAGTAAGAAAGAATTCTAATTTAATTGAAATTGGATGCAGTTATTAACTTAAACCGAATCGCCGTTCTTCAAGTCTGTAGCCTAAGAGCTAGTCTTGGACCATAACTGATTTTATTGTCGGCTACAGCGCTAAACTAAGAACACGTCAGCAGATAGAGCATTCATCGAAGGTTGATCCGCCTAAAAACCTACAAAATGGGTTATACCTATTAAATATTGCACAAGATTTAAATTTTCAGCTCACTTATTTATTTGTTTACATTTTATTATTAGTGGTATTTCATCATTTAATTTTTAATGTGCACTCTTCTATAGTTTAAAATCGAGTTATTGTTTATAATAATACTTTTTCATCTTACTTATATCAAAATTTTTCTTTCTTAATATGCTAATACTATTATTATTTTTTATCATGTTATTCATATTATATAGTACATGCAACATGAATGCATGGTCACCCTAATAGAGTTTCAACTGAAAATTTTTCATGGTAAATTTATTGAAGTTAGATTTATAGGTCACTCAAAATGTAAATGATGTAATGGACAATCTATCTAGTGCCCTATGCACTGCATTCATGAAATAACTTTTTCCAACAACCATATATAATCTTCACCCACCCGCCACAAATGATTGTTAATGCTTTCTCTATATTTTGAGTGGAGTTCTCATTACTAATGCTTGCTTTGCTCGATAGGTAAATTATAAAATGTACGGTTTAATGTTTTCAATTACATTTCACCAGATTTTGACATGTTGTACAAAAACGCCATCATCACTATTGCTGATGCTACTAGTGCCATCAGCATGCACTACCATCATCCTTACTTTTATAATCGAAACGCTTGGTAGTCTATATATACACATAATAGATTATAAGAAAAAATTTTAGTATCACGTATTTACTGGTTATATAGGAGAAAGAAAATTTTTATATTTACTATGTAAGAAGGATATTGCTCATGAGACCTCATTTGATCGAGAGTAGTTGGCTTTGAAATGGGTTGTGGCAAAATATTTTTTCACATTGCGTCAAATGCAACGACTAATCTAAAAATTGCGAGTATTTTGATTTCTTGCATATGCTTTACTATCTTATGGGATTTTAGTTTTCAACAGGAACTTCTAGTGCCTGTTCAATTTACATTTTCAATATATGTGTTGATGGCTTCTTCCCAGTCTAAATAAGTTACAAAGCAAATATTTAAAATGGGTTATAAATATAAAACATATTTTTTTTAGAATACCCATTAAATTATGCTAAATATAACCGTAGTGAAAATAGGAGGGAGACCCAAATGAAGCAACGTGTTGATATAATTTTGCACAATTATATTACAGCATGGCCAAAATAAGAAAAAGAAAAAGATGGCACATTTATATTCAATTGGTCTAGAAAAGAGCAACTACACCTCCCAATATAGTAGATCCATGTGTAGTGAAGATTTGGGAAAATGGAATCAAAAACCATTTGGGTACAAAAAGGTCTCTTGATCCCAAATTAAGTAATCGGGAGAGGAGAAGCGAATTGATTACTTGTTAAATTTTTTGTTTAAATTTGCTTGTTGAAAACAATCCCTTTAACTACTCAATTTAACTATGCATGAAAATAGACATTTATAAATAATTATACACTATTATAGAATAGAAAATAAAAGATAAAGAAAAAAGAATTGAACAAGCTATATATAGAGGTTCTACCATAAGTGTTAGTCCTCTTTTCCAACTTTATTAGCAAGGACCTGATCTTCTACACCGATATCATTCCACTAATCCAAAATAAATTTGAGAGATTATAATCATTCTACCACCACCTTGGCTTCAAAAACACCTTACTCTACAAAAAAAAATATTATTTGCAAATTGGTCAATTTTGTATACTTCATAGCAATCATTATTCAGCACTCCCATATTCAATTCATGTATCATAGTCCTATATTTTAATTCCCCACCTTTTTGATATCATTAAATAATAAAACTCTCCCTCAATATAATATATCAGATAATCAATAACAAATGTATATCAAAATCCTGAAAGAGTAGAAAACATATAAAAAATTGCAAATGTGAACACATTCATCAATAAAGCTAAAACCAAGTCCTTGAAATTAAGTACATTAAACTAGATGAGAATAAGTTCCTAAATGATTCTATTTCTTCTTAATTGCACTTCTTTTGAATCTTCTGTAAGGTCTGGAGGTTTTGCTCTTTGAATCATGTTGAGCAGATTGAAAGAGAATGATCTATCCTTCATTTAGTTCATGTTAAGCTTGAGTTCTTTATTACATGAGTTCAATAAATTGATCTTAAACTTTGTTTGTTTTGGGACTCTTCAAAAAAATGAGAATGATTTGCTCTTGGAAATTTAATTGCCTCATTTTCATATTGAGCTGTAGAATGATTAGGTTTTGGTTGAGAATTATGCTTAGGAGAAAAAGAAGATTGAGGTTAGAATGCTTTATCTAATTGACAAAAGAACCTATCAAATTTGTTAGACACAATAAATGATATCTCTTCCAATTTATCCATTAGAATTGAATTTTGATTTTTTAGAAAGCTTTCCAGTTTTTCATCAATCATCTTCTCAAGTTCCAATTTTAGATTGACCTTGAATATCTTGAAATCAGAGCTTGTTATGGCTCCATGAGTTTCCTTCTCCATAAGAACGATATGTTTTGATTCACCCTTTGAGTTAGAGTCAAAATCTCCTTCCTTGATTTAGAATTTTCCTCTTGTCATTAGCTGCAAATTAATACTCTTCTTTTTCTTGACATATGTAATTGGTTCCTTCCCTTTCCTTCTTTTCTTATTCTATTCACTTTCATTTTCATTATCCTCCCCCTTTATTTGTGCATTCAATTCATCCATAACTAACCTTCTTTTTCTGTGTTTAGAATTCACATAATGAGCATTATCATTAGCATACCACAATTTTCTTTCGACTAAAATGCTCATATGCTTAAACACCATTTCTCCAATTTTCTTAATTGGTTGAGGTACTTTAGAAACATTTGGTAATCTAATTTTCTTAAACTCAAAAAGTTTCATGAGCATACTTCCATAGGGCATGTTCCTCTTGTTTCTCCATAAATGCATAATCATTTGAGAAGCAATATCTATTGTTCTTTTCTTTTTCATTGCCAAAATGATTAGAGCATCTTCTTTAGTCATTGAAGTTATACTTCTCTTCTTTGGTAAGATATAACTAATCACTACCTTATGTAAGATTTTAACTATAAACTCAAAATTAAGAGTAAACACATCCTTTCCTTTTGATACTTCAACTCCATCATTCAATTATGCAAAAAGTTCATCTTTACTCATCTTCCCTACATCAAGATCATCATTTACATTAGTTAGGCCAAAATAGTCTACAATATCCTTCTTTGAAATTTGAATTTTCTTTCCTAGTACTTTCGAACTCAACATATCCCTTTGAGACTCATCTAAATTCTCATAAAATTTAATAACTAGTTCTCCAAACACAGTTACTCTTAAATCACATAGCTTAATACATCCTATATGATCTAGAAATTCATTCTTGTAAAAACCATTCTTTTTAAAGAAATTGAAATCTAAATAAGTGGATTCAGTAACATCTACCTATATGGAATGCTCTTTCTTGGAAGGCCATGTGTTTTTCACATTGTCCAAGATTCACTTCCATAAAAGGAATCACAAGTTTCTATTTAGGTTTCACTTTCTCTGTTTACAAGGAGGATTCTCCATATTCGTGTACCCAAACTTCACCTGGTGATTATAATTTTTCAGTTCCTCCATTCTTATGAACTAACCTTTTGAGAAACTTTCCGAGTTTTATTTTCATAAACCTTTTCCTTCCTTTTCTCGACATCCAACTTCTGATTCTTTGCACCTATTTTTTCGGTTTTAGGAATTTGGTTTTGACTCATTGTCTTTTCCAAATTAGTGGGTTCATTGAAAATGTCGATGGTTTTAGAGGAGGTTTTGGTCTTAAATGTTCGATTTTGTATTCTACTTGATCGTTTAGGAGCCATGGTGATTTTAGTTAGAGAGAGAAGAAGATGATGATGAAGAATAATGACTGTTGGTATACTCAAGAATGAGAGGACAGTGTAGGAGAGAGAGAGAGCATGACTTTAATTGAAATTTTAAAAGAACTAGCTAGTCTAA